>CM052539.1:169232945-169262927 GCA_028533065.1 Trachops cirrhosus | reverse complement strand
AGACAATCAGCTGATTTCTCGAAGTAAACTTTGCAGGCTAGACGGGATTGGCAAGAAATATCCAAAGTCATGAAAAGCAGGGACCTACAGCTAAGATAGCTCTACCTAGCAGAGATATCATTTAGAATCAAAGGGCAGATAAAGAGCTTCCCAGACAAGAAAAAAACTAAAGGAGTTCATCACCACCAAACCATTATTACATGAAATGTTAAAGGAACTTAAGAAAAAGAAGATCAAAATTATGAACAATTAAATGACAATAAATACAGACCTGTCAACAAATGAATCTAAAAAACAAACTAAGCAAACAATAATAACAGAGACTCATGGATACACAGCGAGTTTTGACGGCTGCCAGATGGGATGGGGGTGTGGGGGAATGGGTGAAGAGGTAAGGCGACTTAGAGGTCCAAATAGGTAGTTCCAGAATAGTCATGGGGATGTAAAGTACAGTATAAGAAATGGAGTAGCCAAAGCACTTATAAGCATGACCCAGGGACATGAACAATGGTTGTGAGGATCGCCTGAGAGAGTGGGGCATGCTGGCTGGAGACGGGCAAATGGGGAAAAGTAGGGAGAACTGTAATAGCATAATCAATAAAAATTTTTTAGAAGTTACACATATCTATTTAGTAAATTTAGGAAAAGTAAAAAAAAAACCAAGAAGTTGAATTTCTGGCATATTCTATTCACCTATCTTATACAAGAAGAGTGGTATGTATGCAGGAGGGAGGAAGAGGTAGGAGAAAATGCATGTATACATACACTTATCTCCTCCCAAGATGAGTTGCTACTATGTGACTATACTGCTCTACTAGTATATGGCTTCTGGTCCCCAGTTCTACCTGTAATTAACAGAATCTTAGGCAAGTTACCATTTTTATGAGCATTAATTTCCTCATCTCTAAAGTAAGGGAATTCAAAAGATCTCTAAGATTTTTTTGTCTCAAAAATTATTTCAATTAATCAACTTCAAAAAACAATGTCAAAAAATATCTAACTGCCATTTGTACAAGTCGTTATGTATAGCAATAATTTCTACACCAAGAATCCCGAAAAAGCCACAGATCGAAACTGTAAACAATGAAGAGTTATTTTGTGGCTCTGGAACAGTTGTTTTCACATTCCGCACTTTTATTTTCCTTGAAGTATAAAAAATGAACTTTGTGTATGTGTGTATTGCATGTCTGCATGTGTTGCTGGTGAGGAGGTGTCTGATAGGGAAAGAAAAATGGTTAAGAAATGACCATAGGTGGATGAGACACATATATAACCTCAGAGATGTGAATGGCTGCCAAGGTAAACTTTCAGAATCACTTATAGAAAGTGATTAAGGATGACACAGAGAGAAATCTGTTACATTAAACAAGTACATATTTAAGTTTTATATGAGCAAAGGAAAAGTATTTCTCTTTTAGAATGAATGGATTATAAGGGACTGATAGAATGCTGGCAAGAATGATGATTTCTCTTCAAGTGTTTTGAGTACTTCACAAAAGAAATAAAATTTCACAAAATGACTCAATGGCAGGGTGAAGAAAATTCAACACATGGGGCAAGACATTGGGAAAAATTGTGGAGAATATGAAACAAAATGAGGTGAAGCCAATTAAGGAAGTCAACAGGACCCAAGCTTTACACCATTGCTGTAGAAATCCGATTTCCCTTATTTTTGGTCCATTCTCAAATAAAAATAATTATTTTGTTCCATTTGTAAAACAGTAATAGATTAAAATGAAGTATGAAAAGTAAGAGATTAAGGAATGTTTTCCTTCTGTCTTATATAAACATAATCAATTCAAATTTATAGTTTTGTTACAGAAGAATCTACACAAATAGCATTATAAGATTTCTAAATAGAATACAAATCATTTAAATTATCTCAATTTATAAAGAAGGGAACTGAGGCCCAGTGACTTCCCCACTAGCAAGGCTCAGATTATCCTGGCCCCAGTCCATTGTTACACTACACTACCTTTTGATCCTAGGTCTACTTCTGCTACATATCTCTTCAAATAAGCTATTTTTCCTTTTTTCATTTATTTAGAAAATATTATTTTTTTCTTTTTGAACTTATATTCAAAGACTTCAACCTTGATAATACAAAAATCTTCATTAGGCCCTGGCCGGTAGTTCAGTTGGTTAGAGTGTTGTCCTGATTCACCAAGGTTGCAGTTTTGATCCCTTTCAGGGCACATACAAGAAGCAATCAATGAATGCATTAAAAAGTGGAACAAAACAATGTCTTTGTCTCCCTCTCCCTTTTTCTGTCTCTGTAAACTCAATTAAAAAATTTAAAAATAAATTCTTCATTGAAAGGCAAATTACTGAGTTAAAAAGCCTAACTCTAGTTTTCTTATACACTAAACAGATGTGTACATCTACATTCACGGAAAACCATTTTTTTTCACACAACAAATATTTACTGACCACCTACTACGTGCGACAAACTGTTCTCAGTGCTAAGAATACATCAGGGAACAAAATGATAAAAATCCTTGTCTTCATCAACCTACATTTTAGTGTGGGAGAGAGACAATAGATACGACTAAAATATATAATGCTAAATGATGACAAAAAAAAGTCCAGAAGAAGAGTATTTTTAAGATCACCTGTAAGAAGATAAGCAAATAAACCATGTGGATATTTGGCAGAAACTATTCAAGGTGGAAGAATTAACAAGTAAAAAAGGCCCAGACATGAGAAAAAAGGGAAGATAAGGAGTCTAGATGGGCTGACATGCAGTGAACAACGAAGAGTAGAAAATGGAGGACCACTGTACAGATTTTGACATTTACTCTTAGTGAGACTTAAAGACAAAACCTATAAAACTTGCCAATGGACAGGACAGGGCCACAAAAGAGAGGAGACAATGATGACTTGAAGATTAATTAACAGATAACTGTTAAAAATCTCAATCTAAACTCAGCCTTCTCCCTCTCTTCCCCTTTATGTTCTCCCCAGAAGCAATCATTTTAAAAACTTTGTTTAATTCTTATGGGTGTTTTCACTGTATATAACACATTTATAGTAGTTTTATATATTTAAGATTTTTACATGAGTATCATGATACATATCCTTTTAAAAAATAATCTTTATTTTTTGAAGCAGTTTTTAAGTTCACAGCTAAACTGAACAGAAAGTAGGGTTCCCATGTATTCCCTCTTTCTAGTGCTATCAATTCCTACACTAGGGTGGTACATTTGTTACAACTGATGAACTTACACTGACACATCATTTCCCTCTAAAGTCCATAGTTTACATTTGGATACTTTCTATGGGTTTTGACAAACTATGTCCCACCATAACATCATACAGATTAGATTCACCATCCTAAAAATCCTCTGTATTCTGCCAATAACTCTTGGGAACCACTGATCTTTTACTGTCTATAATTTTGCCTTTTCCAGAATGTTACATAGTTGAATTAATAAAGTAGCTTTTCTGATTGGTTTCTTTCACTTAATGATGTATATTTAGGGTTCTCCCGTGTCTTTTAATGGCTGGATAGCTCATTTCTTCTTGGACTGAATAATATTCCATTGTCTGAATGAACCACAGTTATTTATCTATTAATCTACTGAAGGGCATCTCAGTTGCTTCCAAGTTTTGGCAATTATAAAGCTGCTCATACTGACCTAAATTTTTTAAAAATATACTTTATTGATTATGCTATTACAGTTGTCCCGTTTCCCCCTTTATTCCCCTCCACCCTGCAGCCCCCTCCCACCTGCATTCCCCCCTTTAGTTCATGTCCATGGGTCGTACACATAAGATCTTTGGCTTCTACATTTCCTATACTGTACTTATCCTCTCCCTATTGTCTACCTACCATTTACGCTACTTATTCTCCGTAAGTTTTCCCCCTTTCTCCCCCTCCTACTCCCCCACGATAACATTCCATGTGATCTCCATTTCTTTGATTCTGTTCCTGTTTTAGTTGTTTCCTTAGTTTGTTTTGGTTGTTTTAAGGTTCAGTTGTTAACAGCTGTGTGTTTGTTGTCATTTTACTGTTCATATTTTTACCTTTTTTTTACATCAGTCCCTGTAACATTTCATATAATAAGGGCCGGGTGATGATGAACTGCTTTAACTTGACTTTATCTGGGAAGCACTTTATCTGCCTTTCCATTCTAAATGATAGCTTTGCTGGATAGAGTAATCTTGGATGTAGGTTCTTGCCTTTCATGACTTGGAATACTTCTTTCCAGCCCCTTCTTACCTGCATTTCTTTTGAGAAATCAGCTGATAGTCTAATGGGCACTCCTTTGTAGGTAACTGTCTCCTTTTTTCTTGCTGCTTTTAAGATTCTCTCCTTATATTTAATCTTGGGTAATGTAATTACGATGTGCCTTGGTGTGTGCTTCCTTGGGTCCAACCTCTTCGGGACTCTCTGAGCTTCCTGGACTTCCTAGAGGTCTATTTCCTTTGCCAGATTGGGGAAGTTCTCCATTATTTGTTCAAGTAAGTTTTAAATTTCTTGGTCTTCCTCTTCTCCTTCTGGTACCCCTATGATTTGGATGTTGGAATGTTTCAAGAGTCCTGGAGGTTCCTAAGCCTCTCCTTCTTTTTCTGAATTCTTATTTCTTCATTCTGTTCTGGTTGAATGTTTCTTTCTTCCTTCCGCTTCAAACCATTGATTTGAGCCCTGGTTTCCTTCTCATCACTGTTGGTTCCCTGTAGATTTTTCTTTATTTCATATAATGCAACCTTCATTGCTGCCTGGGTCTTTTTTATGCTGCTGAAGTACCCAGTGAGTTCCTGAAGCATCCTGATTACCAGTGTTTTTTGTACTCTGCATCTGATAGGTTGGCTATCTCTTCATTGCTTAGTTGTATTTTTTTTTTTTGGAGCTTTGAACTGTTCTTTCATTTGGGCCTTTTTTTTTTGGTCTCGGCAGGCTTGTTATGTCATAAGGGGGGAGCCTTAGGTGTTCACCAGGGTGGGGCAATCCCTGTCTCTGGCTTGTGAAGCTGTATGTGGGGGAGGGGTCCGAGAGGGAAGATTGCTGCTTGTTCCAAGCTCTGCCGGTTTCCAGACACTTCTCCGGATACCCACAATCAAATCAGGCTCTTCTGCTGCTGATTCCTGGGTGGGTGGGTGGGCTTGTGTATGTTCCAGTACCCTGTGGGTCTCTTCCACAAACTCTCCTGTGAGGCTGGGAGTTTCTCCTGCTGCCGCCTCAACCCCCACTGGAGTTTTCAGTCAGAGGTTTTGAGGCTTTATTTCCCACACTGGAACCCTGGGTTGTGCGGTCTGTCTCACTCCCTAGTTGTTCCTTCCAGTTTAACTGCTCGCAAATGTGGGACCACCCAGTCTACAATCTGCCGTCTCACCAGGCCCGCCTGCTGCTGCCTTGCCAAGATTCCTCTCTGCCTCTCCTACTGGTCTGGATGAATGTTTCTTCTTTAACCCCTTGGTTGTCAGACTTCCATACAGTTCAATTTTCTGTCAGTTCTGGTTGTTTTTGTTTTTATATGGTTGTTGTCCATCCTTTGGTTGTGCGAGGAGACACACAGTGTGTCTACCTACGCCTCCATCTTGGCCGGAAGTCAGACCTAATTTTCCATTTATTTGCATAAATACCTAAGAGTGTGATTAATGGATTACATGGTAAGAGTATGTTTGGTTTTGTAAGAAACTGTCAAACTGTCTTCCATAGTGGCTGTACCGTTTTGTATTCCAACCGGAAGTAAATGAGAATTTTTATTGCTCCAAATTCTCTCCAGTATGTGTATAATGTCAATTTTTTCCTTTTCTCTTAAATTATGGTAAAATACACATAACATAAAATTTACTATCTTAAATCATTTTCTAAAAATTACAAATATTTTTAGGTAGAAAAGCCCACAAATTATAAAATTTACCATCTTAACCATTTTTTAAAAAGATTTATTTATTTATTTTTGGACAGAGGGGAAAGGAGGGAGAAAGAGAGACAGAAACATTGATGTGTGGTTGTCTCTTGCGTGGCCCCCACTGGGGACCTGGCCTTCAACCCAGGCATGTGCCCTGACTGGGAATCAAACCTGTGATCCTTTGGTTCAAAGCCTGTGCTCAATCCACTGAGCTACGCCAGCCAGGGCAAATTTTAACCATTTTTAAGTGTGCAGTTCAGTAGTGCTAAGTATATTCACACTGCTGTGCACTCAATCTACAAAACTTTTTACCTCAAAAAACTGAAACTCTGTACTCATTGAACTCCCTACTTCCCCAGCAATCATCAAGCTACTTTGTTTCTATGAATTCCACTATTCTAGGCACCTCATATGAGTAGAATCATACTGCTTTTTGTTGTTTAGCATAATGCCCTCAAGGTTCATCCATGCTGTGACATGTGCTGGAGTTCCCTTCCTCAAGTTTGAACATTCCATTTTGTGTATATACCACATTTTATCCATTCACCCATTGAAGAACACTTGGGTTGCTTCCACCTTTTGCCTATTGTAAATAATGCTGCTATGAATGCAAGTGCACAAACACCTTTGAGTCCCTTTCAATTCTTCTGGGTATATACTCAAGTGGAATTGCTGGATCATGTTATAATTAAATTTTTAATTTTTTTAAGGAACCACCATACTGTTTCCCATAGGGGCTGCACCATTTTACATTCTCATTAAGAGTACACAAGTGCACCAGTATCTCCACATGTTTACCAATAGTTATTTTATCTTTTTTTTTAGTTTTTATGCTAATGGGTATGAAATAGTGTCTCATTGTGGTTTTTATCTGCATTTCCTTAATGATTCTTGATGTTGAGAATGTCTTCATATGCTTGTTGGCTATTTGTGTATTTCTGGAGAAATGTTTATTCAAATCCTTTGCCCATTTTTAAATAGGGTTGTTTGTTTGTTGGTGAGTTGTAGGAGTTCTTTATAATTCTAGATATTAACCACATAGCAGATTTGCAAATATTTTCTCCCATTCCATTGGCTGACTTTTCAATTATGTTAACTGGATCCTTTGATGCACAGAAGTTTTGAAATTTGATGTAGTACAATAAATCGTTTGTTACCTATTCCTTTGGTGTCATATGCAAGAAATCACTACCAAATCCAGTATCATTAAGCTTTTGTCCCATGTTTTCTTCTAGGAGTTTAACTGTTTTAGGTCTTACATTTAGGTCCTTGATCTACTTCAAGTTAATTACTGTATTAATACATGGTGTTAGGTAAGGGTCCAACTTCACTTTTTTTTTTTTGCTTGTGGGTATCAAATTTTCCCAGCACCTTTTAATGAAAACACTGATCTTTTCCCAATAAATGAATGAGTGAGTGAATGATCTTGGCACCCTTGTCAAAAATAATTTGACGACACATGCATAAATAAAGGTTTATTTCTGGGCTCCCTACTCTAGTTCATTGATCTATGTCTTACTTTAGGCCAATATCACACCATTTTGATTATTGTAGGTTTGTATTAAGTTTTAAAATTGGGAAGTATAAGGCCTCCAACTTTCTCTTCTTTTTTTCAAGATTTTTTGTGATTATTCAGGATCCCTTGAGATTCCATATGAATTTTAGGATAAGTTTTTCTATTTTTGCAAATAATATCATTGGGAATTTGATGGGGATTACAGTAATTCTGTAGATCACTTTGGGAGTACTGACATTTAGCAGTAAGTCTTCCAATCCATTAACACAGGATGTCTTTCCATTTATTTGTCTTCTTTCTCTTTCAGCAATGTTTTGCAGTTTTCTGTGTAAAAGTCTTTCACACCTCATTAATTAGGTTTATTCCTAAATATTTTACTTCTTTTGATGTTATTGTAAATGGATTTGTTTCTCAATTTCCTTTTCAGATTGTGTATCTTGTTAGCGTATGCTGATTTTTTAAAATCTTTACTTGAAGATATGTTTATTAATTTTAGACAGAAGGGAGAAACACTGAAGTGAGAGAAACAATGATCGATTGCCTCCTGTATGCACACGAATGGGAGACCGATAATACAATCTAGGTATGTGCCCTGACCAGGAATCAAACCCTCAACCTTTGGTGTACAGGATGACACTCCAATCAACTGAACCATCAGGCCAGGGCTAATGTATGGTGATTTTATGTCCTGTAACTTTGCTGAATCATTATGTCTAATGAATGTGTGTGTGTGTGTGGGGGGGGGGATGAATGAATGTGTATGTCTTTATTATGTCTAATTTTTGTGTGTTTGGGGGGATCTTAACAGTTTTCTACATGTAAGAGCATGTCATCTGCAAACAGATAATTTTACTATTCCTTTCCAATTTAAATGCCCTTTATTTCTTTTTCTTGCCTAATTGCTCTGGCTAGGACTTGCTGAATAGACTGAGTGAAAGCAGGCATTCTTGTCTTGCTCCTGATCTTACATGAAAAGCTTTTAGTCTTTCACTACTGAGTACGATATCTGCTGATCCTTTTCATATTTGGTCTGTATTTATGTTGAGGTAGTTTTCTTCTGAGTTTGTTGAGGGTTTTTATCATGAAAGAGTGAATTTTATCAAATGCTTTCTCTGTAACAATTGAAATTATGTGATTTTTCCTTCATTCTGTTCATTTACGGTGTAGTACATTGACTGATTTCATATATTGAACTGTCCCTGAATTCCAGGAATAAACCCTATTTGTTTATGGTGTATAATCCTTTCAATATACTGTTGAATTCATTTCCTATTATTTTGTTGAGAATTTTTGCAATGCTACTCACCAGCGATATTGGTGTTCAGTTTTCTTATGAAGTGTTTTTGCTTGCTTTTAGTACCAAGAGTAATGCTGGCCTCATAGAATGAGTTTGGAAGCGTTTCCTTGTCTTCAGATTTGTGGAAAAGTTTGAGGGGGATTAGTATTAATTCTCCTTAGAAGTTTGGTAGCATTCACCAGTGAAGGCATCTGGTCCTGGGCTCTTCTTTGTTGGGAAATTTTTGATTACTGATTCAATCTCCTTACTAGTTATCGGCCTGTTCAAATGTTCTATTTCTTCATGATGCAGTCTTGGTAGTTTACATGTTTCCAGGAATTTCCCCATTTCATCCAGATTAGCTGATTTGTTGGTGTATTAAGTCATATACATCATTTTGCAATACTCTTTTCTCTATAAAACATATAACAAGTAAAAATATCTTACATGAGGAAACACTGAATCATGAGTACTAAAATAACCAAGAATTCAAGAAAAGGAATAATATGAATTGGTATGATGAAGAAAAACTGAACTGAAGCCTGGACACTTAAGTTCAACCTGGAAATAGAAATAAATGGCAAGGTGAAGGAAAGACTAGAAAGTTTTTCCAGTTAGGGGCCCAATAATAGCAAAGATAGAAAAGTGGAACTGAATGGTAAAGGTGAGGTGGGTTCATCTGCCTAAAGTGGGAGAAGAGTCTGATATGAAGTTATATAGATGAGGGAATTATAAACTAAAAAGGTAAGAATTAATCTGGTCAGACACAGGCATACTTCATTCTACTGTACTTTGCAGATACTGCGTTTTCATCAACATCAAGGCAAGACCCTCCAACCAGCAAAAAGAGTTCAACTTGTTGAAGGCTTAGATAATGGTTAGTACTTTTTAGCAATAAAGTATTTCTTTAATTAAAATATGTACACTGTTTTTTTAAACACATAATGCCCTTGGACACTTAATAAATTACATAGACAGTATAGCACAAACATAACTTTTATATGCACTGGGAAACTAAACAATTCACGTGACTCACATTGTGATTTTTGCCTTATTGTGGTGGTCTAGAACCAAACTTCCAGTATCTTTGAGGTATTCCTGTACTTTAGTGTATGCCCCTTCATTAGCATTCATGCAGCAAACACAAAAAAATCTGCTAACCTGAACCAAGAACCTGAAATATCTAGCTTATTGACTCTTACAGACAACAGAAATCCACCAAAGATTTCTGAGTTGAAAAGTGACAATAGCAATGGTGTTCTAGGAAGTTTACTGAAATACTGCATTGCAGTGGTTCTCACCTGGGGAAATTTTGCCATTTAGAGGACATGTGGCAATTATACACCTGGGGGGAAGGGAAGTGCTACTGGCACCTAGTGGGGCAGAGGTAGGGATGTTGCTAAATATCTTACAATGTACAGTCAAGTCCCCAGACAAAGAATTACCTGGCTCAAAATGTCAACAGTGCCAAAGTTGAGAAACTTTGCTGTATTCAACTATGAGCTATTCTCACAAGAACCCAAATTAAGTTCAAATCAGGGTCCCGCAGAAGTGACACCTGCTTGCGTGTGGTTGGTAGAGTACTAATATGGATGTAATAATTTATAGTTTTCATTTGAACATCTCACCCAAAATGTTATATGGTGTCTTTGAGTGTGATAGTGTTATGTTACAGAATTACAGGCTTATAATTTTGTAGTAAAAGATTTTGTAATAAAAAGGGGCATGATTTGTGCCAGACCCTGTGTATTAGAAAAAATGTACAAAGACAACATTCCAAAAGATCAATAGCAGTAAGATTATGAAGGATTATTTTATTTTTCCATTTCTCAAAAAAACTTCCACAATTATCATGCCACTATCATTTCAAGAGAAAAAATTGACTTAGAAAATCTGATTTAGTACACTTTTAAAAAAAGTTTCATTTAACTCCCTTAAGTATTTAAGTGCCACTTATATGCCAGACTCTGTGATAAGAATTAAGAGTGGTGTACAAAATAGACAAGATCCATACTCTCAGAGAACTTATAGTCTGATGGGAGAAAATAACATTGAGTAAATACACTAACAAATTATGATTAGTGTTCTTAAGTTAACAACAGGGGGTTTCAATTAGTTTGCTTAGAGATGGCCTAAGGAAATGATACTGAAGATCCAAATGATGAGAAATAACTAGACAGTTGAAAGAAAGGGAATGAAGGTAAAAAAGGGTAAGAGAAGGCATTCTGACAGTCAGAGCAGCATGTGTAAAGCACCTGAAGAGGAGAGGGTTATTGATGTGTTAGAAATAAATGAATTAAAATAAGATGAATGAGAGTGTAGTAACTAAAGGAGATAATAAACTTAGAGAGGTAGGAGAAGTGGGCAGGAACCAGATTTGGCAAGGCCTGGAAGGTCTCAGTAATGAGTTGGAAAGGTAAATGTAGTGGGAAGCTACTGAAGGAGAAGGGAGGTGTGATTTAACTTATTTTTAAAAAGAACCATTTGTGCCCTGGCTGGGTCCCATGCACCAAAGAATTGCTGGTTCAACCCCTGCTCAGGGCTTGTAAGGGAGACAACAGGTCAATGTTTTTCTCTAACTTGATGTTCCTGTCTCTGCCTCTCTCTCAAATCAATTACAAACATATCCTCAGGTGAGGATTTAAAAAATAAAAGAGCAGAAACATGCTGGTTATTTTATGATTAGAAAAGAGCAATTAGCAGAAACCAGGCAACTACAATGGAGATGAGATTTTTATCAAGGTAATAATGATTTGCCCCAGATTTTAAAGTGAGTAAAAAGTTAACAGAAAAGAATGGAGTGACAATAACTAAATAATACAGTATTTACAACCTTGTGCAAGAGAAACTTTTCTTTCCAGGGAAGCTGCTGCAGAAGCAGGCAATGATGTTCCTTGTCATATAACAGGTCTCCCCACCCCTAAATTCCACAGCTGAGTGGCAGTGAGAGTGAAGCGGAAAACCAATTCAAAAAAAGGGCCAACAGTAAAAAATGTCTGCTTCAGATCGGACTGAGCTTATTAACTCAGTAAGAGTTCCTCAATAATTTAACACAAATATAAAGACTAAGAGTATTTGGAAAAATAAAACAGTACCTGAGTTAGTGGCTGGCAGAGCAGTACAGAGAAGATATGTGAATTCCTGTCACTAAGACACTCCTACTTGAAGTATCTTGGATAATGCAAGAACTGGTTCCTTAATTTTTCTAATACCCCACCCTTATTTGACCTAGTCTGAATAAGGATGTTCCTTGCATTCTCAAAAGCTTTATCATACAAAGTACTCATTATGGTGGAATTTTAATTTTACAGAAATTGAAATAAAAAAATTATTATTAAGTTTTCCTAATGACATATGGCTAATGAGATGCAATTCTACAAATCTCAAGGGAAGTGTTACTGAACACCAAACATTTAGGGTGTCCTTTCCTTTCAATTTTGAGGTACGTATTTATTATAAACCTGAGTTTAGGAAAGAAAGATAAGGAATCCACTACAACATTAGTTTACAGTGGTTGAATACCCCCACAGGGTCAGTTTAGAATAGGAAGCTGAGAAACCTTGACCTGCCAGAATGTGAACTCAATGAGAACAGGAATTTAACCCATGTTATTCATTGCTCTATCCTGACTGCTTACAACAGAACCTCGGACACAGTAGCTGAACAAATGAATTCAATACAGGAAAGAGCAGACAAACAAGTCAGTTAAAATAAGCTGCCAAGAGTTCACCCATGACCCTTAGGTACTAGAAAGTTGTCAGAACCTCTACTGATTTCTCTTAATTAAGCTTTGTGTTTTTTTTAAAAACATACAACTTTACTGAGATGTAGTTCACACACCATATAATGCACTCATTTAAAGTGTAGTCTGTGGTTTTTAGTACATTCAGAAAGTTGCATATTAAAAATATTCACTGTAAAAGGCCCCATATCTATTAGCAGTCATTCTCCATCTTCTTTGTCCTAGGTACTGGCAACCACTAATGTACTTTCTCTCTATGATTTGCCCACTCTGGACATCTCATAAAAATGGAATTAGAGAATATGTGATCTTTTTTTATTGGCTTCTTTCAGGTAGCATAATGTTTTCAAGATTCATCCATGTTGTTGCATGTAGCAGTACTTCCATTTTTTAAAAATAAGATTTTATTTATTTTTTAGCGAGAGTGGAAGGGAGGGAGAGAAACATCAATGTGTGAAAGAAACATTGATCAGTCGCCTCTCACGTTGCCCCAACTGGGGACCTGGTCTGCAACCCAGGCATGTGCCCTGACCAGGAATTGAACTGGCAACCTTTCAGTTCACAGGCCAACACTCAATCCACTGAGCCACACCAATGGCAGAATAATATCCCATTGTATGGATGCACCCCATTTTGTCTACTCATTCATCAGTTAATGGACATTTGGGTTGTTTCCATGTTTTGGCTACAATGTACAAGGCTGCTATGAACATTGATGTTTAAGTTTTTGTGACACTTGTTTTCAGTTCTCTTAGGTTTATACCTAGGGGTGGAATTGCTAACTGTTAAACCTTTTGAGTTTATGCCATACTGCATTCCATAGTGGCTCCATCATTTTACATTCCCGTCAGCCATGTCTAAGGGGTTGCACTTTTTCTACATCCTCACAGACACTTCTATTTGTATTCTTGTTGACAGCTATCTTAGTAGGTGTGAAGTGGTGTCTCATTATGGTTTTGAGCTACATTTCACTAATGACTAATGATATTGATCACATTTTTTTATTTGTTCCTTGGTCCTAAATAAGCTTTTTTTTTAACCACTGAAAGATAATACTGTTACTGTTTTAAAGCATAGGAACAAAAGGGGTTGGAAAAAATTATTCAAGACATTACGAGGAAAAAATGTGAATACTTAGATATAAGATGTTTAAGGGACTCCTCATTCTTTTGGCCAACCCTGTTTAAGTGGAGGTACCAACGCCCTTTCCAATCTCCAACACACGTGTGCGTATAAACACACACAGAGAACTGGATGCATAGCACATGATCTTGTGCTAGCCAATCACAGAACCATATTCTCCTGCCCACAGTGATTAATTCAGGTCTAAACATGCAATCAAATCTTGTTTGATCAGAATCCTCCCTAGACTTCCCCTAGTACTCTAATAATTAATGCCAGCTGTGGCCCCAGACTTACCAGGTTATGAGACCTGACTCCCCCATTATGCTAAAAATAATTTGAGCTAGGTTTCTGTTGCCTAAGACATAACTACATAGTTAATATTTCAGTCTAAAACTATCAGACCTACCTTTCAATAGCTAACCCTATGGAAAAAAAAAGTTTATGGTATCCTTAAAGCCGCTATTCTAAAGAAAGCCAGAAAACAACAATTTTCATACTTAACCATAGAACCAAGAATGATGAACAATTATTTGAAAATCTTTCCTTGTTTTTCTGGACCAGGAACAGCTGTGGAAAGTGGCTAAAGAGGTCCAGGATAAATAGGCAGGATGGATGGCAAACAGGATAGGGTCATTTAATATAACCAAGTGGAGATTACTTCTAGGTCTTTCAGGATACAACTACTATAACTAAATTTAACACCCACTTTAAGAAACCAAAAAGAAATGCTACAAAAACTAAAACAAGTATTAAGAGTAGATACTGGGTAACTAAAGGTTACACTGAATAGGAAACTGAGAGATAATTTCTTATAATATTTGAAAGGAAATCAGCCCTGGCCAGGTAGCTTGGTTGGTTAGAACATCGTCTCACTACACCAAGGTTGTGGGTTTGATCCTTGGTCAGGGCACATACAAGAATCAAACAATGAATGTATAAATCAGTGAAACAACAAACTGATGTTTCTTTCTCTCTCCTTCCCCCCTCTCTAAAAATCAATAAAAAATTAAAAATTAGCTTTCCTTTTTCCACCATCTTGGAGACTGTGGAGGCCTGCTGGGAACAGGACTTCTATGACAAATATGTCTAGAAGGCTGTGATCCAAAGCCATTTTTTGCTGGCTATAAATGGGGTCTCTGGCATCAGAGAGGGCACACAGCTCTTCTGAAAATTGAACGTGTTTATATTCAAGATGAAACTGAATTCTATCTAGGTAAGAGATGTGCTTATGAGTACAAAGCAAAGAACAACACAGTGACTCCTTGTGATAAATCAAACAAAACCAGATTAATCTGGGGAAAGTCAACTCATGCTCATGGAAAGAGTGGCATGGTTTGTGCTAAATTCCAAGCCCACCTTCCTGCTAAGGCCATTGGACACAGAATCTGTGTAATGCTATAACCCTCAAGGATTTAAACTTACTAAAAAGGAAATAAACAGCTGACTGGTGTGGCTCAGTTGATTGGGGGTCCTCTGGCAAAGCAAAGGATTCCCAGTTTGGGGCACATGGTTGGGTTGAGGGTCTGGTCCCTGGTCAAGATGCAAAGGGGAGCCAACCAATGAATGTTTCTCTTCCTCCCTGCCTCCGCTCTCTCTAAAATATGTAAATAAAATATTTTTCTAAAACTAATTTTTTAAATATTAAAAAAATAAAAACATTTGATAAAGATGAAAGCAGATCATATTCTATCACCAAATAATGAAACATTATTTTAGGATTATGACTTTTGTTAATAAAAATGTAATGACATTCCAGTTTGCCAAAATATAACCATTACTGAAAATGTAATTTTTAAGTTGAATGTAAATTAAATTTTGGGTAAAAGTGAAAGCTAATCAAATTTTGTCCTAATAGTAAGTAAACAGTAATAGAAAACAGTTCAGCATTTTAAATAATCAGGCTACTCCTGTATTACCAGCACACACATATGACCTTAGATCACTGTTCATTATGGATACTGAACAGTGTGAATTAGAGCTATTTTCTGGTTAAATCTACAATCTTGTGGAAAAAGTTACAAAATGTACATAAAGTATTTACTAACTAACAACAGAGGATTAGAAAAATAAAGTCAGAAGCTAGTAATTTTGAAACAATTTGGTTGAAGCACAGGAGAAAGCAGGCTTTCACTTGAGTGCTAATGAAGGGATAAAGGAAGCCTTTTCCAATTCAAGTGATGTGATTTGAATTATTCTAACAGGGAACACGAGGGGGAGGAGGTATTTGGAGTAATGTCTGATGAAGAAAGTTGGGAGAAATAAAAGAGCCTCCTTTCACTCTGTATGTACTATGTCAGGTACCATTAAGCATTTAAATGGTTTAGAGAAGTTAGGGTAAATTCAATAACTATTAAATGGAGGAACCAGGGTTCAACCACAGATTAAGTAACTCCGTAATCCATGTTTTTTAACTATAATGCTAGAATGCCTTTTAAGAACCATTATTTATTAAGCAACAGTCACTAGTACCAGAAGCAATAACAAGCAAAGACAGTAGTCAATGGGCCTCTGTGGGGTCACTGAGGCCTTTTCAGAGGGTTGATAAGATCAAGCCTATTTCATAAGATCACTACTTTCTTATTATGTTAACATTTGTACTGCAGTGGGTAAAACTGGTGCTTTAGCAGGAATTAAGGCAATGTCACCAAGCTCTACTAAAAGTCATCGTATTTCAGATTTAAAAAAAAAAAAAGCCATTACACTTAGAATGCCCTTGATGAAAAACTGATCTTTTCTTTCTAAAATTTTGTGATAAAATATGGATTACACATAAATCACCTTTGCAGCAAATGTATTTCTGCAGTAGGATGACTGTCTCAAGGAAAAAGTTTTTGTGCAATTGCTAAGTTGCAAATTGAACTGACCACTTTTTTTATGAACATCATTTTTACTCGAAAGAATGACAAATTATGGTTATTCAAACAGTGTCTGGCAGATGTTTTCAAAAAATGAGCAAAGTGATCTTATGGCTTCAAGGGAAACAACTCACAGTATTTATTGGGTAATGATAAAATTTGAGTCTTGAAAATAAGACTTTTGGGAAAGTTGTACCCACCACTGCGCGCCTGACAGATTCCCAATATTTAAGATTTTTCTGATGAACTATGTGGTGACACTAGTAATTGTGGATTTTCACTGTATAATAAATTGTGTCAGCATTTGGAAGAGCTACGTAATTCAGGGTATTTTCCAAATGACCAATACATGATATTACAAAATCAGCCATGGGCAAAACAGACATGCTAAATGCAACAGACCAATGAATTTCAATGTAACAAACAAGAGTAAGAAAAGTTGTCTGATGTGGCTTCAGATTCCAAATTGTACTTTAAGATATTACTACTTCTGATGTTATGGTACAGTATCAAAGATAATTCCCGTGATTATGTAAAAGGGCGATCTATTAAGGCATTGCTTTTTCAACTGCCTCCCTTTTCAACTTAGATATTCTTCAAATACTTCAACCAAAGGAGCATTCCACAAAAGAATGAATTTAGACATTGGAAAATCCAGCTGTTTCTGTGTGAAATATTAATGAGCCCCGAAAAAAAATTAAACATGGTCATTCTTCCCACAAATCTTTTTGAGGTTTTGGAAAATAAGTCATTTTTATTAGAAACTTACATTTCTATAAAATAGCTTTATTATTATTTTCATACACATTTTTAAAATTCGTAAGTTTTAACTTCTAAAATGGTAAACAGTGGTAGAACCCACAGAACTCTTTGAGGGTCCTTAAGTTTTTACAGCAATAAGCAGGTTGAGTCCCAAAGCTTTGAAAAGTTCTGAACTAAGACCATTATAAGCATGCATATATTGTCCTTACTTAGTATGTACTAATACAAATATTGTACTCATGCTAACTGTAGATGAGTCTTCTCTGGCCCTGTCTTTTAGTAAACCCAAATGGAAAGCACAGTATACGGATTTTGCTCTTTAGAGTTTAAAGCCCACAAATGATGCACAATTTCTAAAAATCTCTTTGGGGAAAAAAGGAAATACTGAATACCTATTACACCCCATGGACTATGCTAGCAGCTTTTGTATAGAAGCTTTTAATTAACTTTGAGATCTGTATTAAGGCTGAAAGAAGTTAGAGGGAGGTAGTAGAGCACAGTATGAACAGTATAGACTTTACTTTGACAAATGTAAGTTAAAATCATTCCCTTGAATGTTATGCTATTAAGTCTCTTCACTCTAGAGTTTTTCTTCTATAAGATGATAATTTCTACTTATAAGATTGAGAGAAATGAGAATACAATTAAAAGTATATATAAGAGGTACTCAAAAAGTTAGTTCCCTTCAATCCTACTTCTCATTTGTTTGAAAACTAAACAAATGAGTACCAAAATCATCATTCAAAGTTAAATTTGAGAAACTCACATTGTGTTATTTTAGGCCTAATGGAGATGAATGTGCTTCAGTAAACATTTAAAAATATTTTAAGAATCCACAACCAATATCAGATATTAGGGATCAATTTTTAAAAACTGCTTACACATTTTTTCTGAAGTAGTTTCATTCTTTTGAAGCTAAATTACTCCTACAACTCTTCTAATCTTGTATATTCATTTGACATACTAGTATCTATGAAAAACAAAGACATCTTGGTATATCTAAGAAAATTATCAATGAAGCAATTCTGAAATGGTTGCCTTGTAAACCAGGAAAGCTGGCAGGAAGTACAAAAGCAATGATTTAATTCCCAACTATCTTTCTATCAGATATATCATATTGTCACATGCTTGGACTATTATATGAAAAATTAGACAGTAGTTATTTTAAGTATAGTAAATATGTTCCAAGATTTGTGATGAGAGAGGTCAGTCTCTAAAAGTTAACAAGACTTAATAGCTTAACAATGCTTTTCACTCTGTACAGTTTAACAAATCACCAAGGCCATTACTAAACAATGCAGCAGATCAATTTATTCAACTTCTGCCAACCAACAACTTTTTAAAAAAAGTTCAAGGTTCAAGCTGACTTCATGTTTTATGTTGCATGGACAGTCAAGTTTCCACTTACATAGTATTTTAGTATTCTTTTGCTTTCAGGGTTTATTTCCCCTTAAAGTTGTGTGTTTAAAAGATCTAATTATTCTTCTAACATATGTTCTAGTCAATCCTGAATACTCTCAGAACTTCTATAAAAATTAAGTAGGTTTATTAGAAAATCTGCTAGAGAATTTTCCCTCTACTTTTAAACATAAACTAGATGAGCTTAATCTGCTTTATTCTGACAAATTTTCTCTTTGAGGTTTGGTCACTATCCATTTCCTGTGTTGCAGTGCACATATCCTCCCTATAGTTACTATTCTCAAAACTAATACAATGATGATCCCCTGACATACTACATGAAAGAAGTCAAGCACTGGATATCATCTGACAGTTTTGTAAATTATTTTAAATGGATACTGGCATATGCTTTCTTTGATGTTTTTGTCTTTCAAGAAGTTAGCATGACCACATTTGGGAGGAGCCAGAAAGGTTGAATGAAAGATAGGAGTGAATCAGATTGGAAGCTTTGTGAATCAGTTTCAAACTCCAACACTTAGAAAGTATGACTTTAGAAGTCACTGATGCCCTGTGCCCAAATCACCCTTCAATGAGCAATAACATTATTTCTACATAACAGTGTCAACAATAAAAATAAAGTAACACAGAGACTGCCAACAATGTGGTAATGGCCTGAAGGAAAGCGAGGATAAGGGCTGGGTGGAGGGCAAACAGGGAAAAAATAGGGACAACTGTAATAGTGTAAACAAAAAACTAATAAAGTTAAAACAAAGTAAAAAAGATTCCTTATTAATTTTAAGTTCAACTTAAATTATATATGAAGACAAAGAAAAAACAAAGAGCCAATTACAAATAAAGGAGTAAAACAAAAAATTACTGAATCCTATTAAACCCCCTTCCTCCCCACAACCAGAAAAGCTGAAAGTAATAAAACACGCAGAGAATTACTAGGCATCATCCTAACATTAACCTATTAAACTACACAACACTCATGAAACAGATATAAAGTACTTGTAGTTTTAAAGAGAAAAGAACCCTAAATCTGATTCTCTAAGGTCACAAAGTTAGACATCAGATTAAACTCTAGGTCTTTGTACTCTTCATAATTTTAAACTGTTGGATCAAACTGGAAAATGCTACCATTACCTCACTCTATATGCTATCCTCTGTATCCATGCTGCCCAATAAGGTAGCCACTAGCCGCACTTAGCTCTTAAGCACTTGATATGTAGGTAGTCCCGAACTGAGACAGCTGTACATGTATAAAATACAAACTAGATTTTGAAGACTTAGTATGAAAAGAATATAAAACATTTCATTAATTATTTTACATCAATTACATGTTGCAATAGTATTTTGGAAATAGTGGCTTAAATAAAATTCACTGAATAGCACTGGTCCATACATACTTCTTTCCAAAGACCTCTCAATGAAATGTGATTACAACCAAACCAATTAGTAGTACAATTTAGAATTTGTCGTAGTACAACACAGAATCATATTTGGAGGGGGGAGGAAGTGTGCATAAGTGTTTTGAGGGACACAAACATAAATGTAATTAATAAATACATAAAATAGGCCATTCTAGTGTACTCTAACTATTGTAAAAGATGTTTCTACCTAAATACAGGCACGTGAGACTTTGAGTTAAGTCACAAGTGAGGAGAAAGTATGCCTTTCCATTAGAGTCATATCACATTTCCTTAGGTGGAAAAGTAAAAATATTCCAGTTCTAATGTACACACAGGCTTATCAAAGTTAGCAGAGGATGCTCATAAGGCACTATGATCATTTCAAAAAAACCTGCTTAATGTGTATTTATAAATCGCATTATCATAATTTTGTTCTAATATAGTCACTTAATCTTATTTTGACTAAAGTAACGAGATACACAACACAGTAAGGGGGCACATCAATTTAAAAAATAAGGATCACTTAAGAGAACAGTTTGGCAATTCTATAAAATATTACATATAAAGTTACCATGTGACCAGTAATTCCATTCTTAGGTATATAAAGAGAAGTAAAAACATAGGTCAACAAAAATGTGTACATGAATGTTCATAGCACTATTATGTATAATAGAAAAAAGTGGAAATAATGCAAATGTCCATCAATGGATAAATAAAATGTGGTATATCAATAGTGTGGAATATTATTCAGCCATAAAAAAGAATGAAGCACTGATACATTCCTGTTACATGTGTGAACCTTAAAAACATGATGCCACTTGAAAGAAGCCAGCCACAAAAGATCACACATTGTATAACTCTATTCATATGAAATATCCGGTATAGGCAAATCTTAAACGATAAAGAGTGACTGCCAAAGGGAGAGTGACTGCTAATGAATTTGTATTTCTTTTTGGGGTGATAAAAACGTTCTAAAAGTGATTGTACTGATGGTTGCAACTATGTGAAACCATCAAAAGCCACATTAAATAGGTGACTTGTAAAATATGAGAATCATTTCTCAACAAACCTGTTAGAAAAAAGTAGGCCAAAATGGAGGGGAAAGGGTTACAAGGATTTTTCAAGCATCTAATTGCTATTTTTCTGGATTTTATCACTGTGTAGTCTTGTCTTTACGTTTTGTCATTTGCCATTTTTTTTTCATTTTTAACCTTAAAACAATCAGGAAATTAATGGCCTACTCCTAACCACTCAATAGTTCCTCAAACTTTGAAACCCACTTCAGAGATAAAATGGCTTTGGGGAAAGCCCCCCAAAAATAGTTACTATGTCAGCCAAGCAAATGGTCCAAGTTCAGAAACAGGTGATGGGAATTTGGAGATCTCAGCATACAGAAACACAGAGGGACAACATAAAAAATACTACTTTACCACTTTCTCTTAAAATCTAAACTCTTAATCCATTCCGATGCAGAATGGATTTAAAAAAAAAAACAACCCAAAACCCAACCCTATTTATGTAAACTCTTAAAACTGAAGGGAAAATGTCTATTAAAAATCTGTGTGTGTATATGTTTAACCCTCACACTGTATGTATCCTAAGAACCTCGGGGAGCAGCTGAACATGAGGCAATGAGGGGTTTTTATTTTCACCTTTTTAAAATAATAAAACGCGATGGTGCCATTCCCTAGCCCACCCCATCCCCCACTACTACCGCCAGCAGGTGGAGGGAAAGGATACTGTAGACTAGAGGATGAAAGCTTTGTATAACCTTTTAGACTTATATGTATGAATGCAGCTGGTAGTCTCTCAAGGGGGGAGGGGGTAAAGAGATTTGTGAATAAGCTGAATTAAGGGGCATCCTTTGCCTGGAAGAGGGCACACGGTGAGCCACATCTTGAATCAGCTATGTCCATAGCAAAACAGAGGCCGCAGGAAGGCACTGTTAGCATCACCAGGATGGCCACTCACGCCGGGGGTGTTTTTTTCAACGGAGAAGTTGACTCCTGTAGTTTGAATATCGGAGGGAGGCAGGGGTAGAGCGGGAATTGGGAAGACCAGAAAAAATTGCCTGTAAGTGGAGACGCCTCGGGCCTCACCGAGGAAGTTCCGAACCCCACTCGGTCGCCACACGCTCACACTCCCCCACCCCACCTCCCACTGCACTCCTTCCCGCGGCGCCAAATGCCGGTGCCGGAGAAAGCCGGAATCTCCGCCACCGCTGCCGGGGTGGGGGCCGCAACCGGGCCGGAGAGGCACGGCGCACGCACGCCTCCTCCGCACTCGCCGCGCCCGGCGTCTCCGCGGCGCGGCCCAGCCCCTCGCTCCCGCGACGGACCGGCTCCGCCGGGCAGGCCTAGGCCGCGCTGGTTGTACCCCAGCACCTAGCTCCCCAGCACAGGCGAACCAGGCCCGACACAAACTTCCCGGCGCGTTAGCAAAGGCGTCACGGACGGGCCGGCCCCCAGCGCCATTCCCCCGCGGCCCGGCAGCAGCTCCCGCCCCTACTCCCCAAACTCGAAGTCCCGGCGGAGATCGGCCCGAGGTCCACGGCCCCCACCCCTCCCGCATCCCCGAGTTTACCTCCAAGTCGCGGCCTTTGTTCTTGAAATTCTTGAGCCGTTGGTTGTCCAGTTTCTCGTTGTCCGCCATGGCCGGGCCGGTGACTCCTTCCCCCGCCCGGGCCCCGCGGGATCCGCCCCAACCACCACGCCGCACCGACACTCCCAGGAACCCGGCCGCCGCCTGAGCTGCTGTGCTCGCTGCGCCGCCGCTTCCTTCTCCCTCTCACCTGCCTCTGCCGCGGCCTTCTCCTCCTCTCCCCACCCGTCCCACCCCCCGCCCTAACCCCAGCGCGACAGCAGCTCCAGCAAAGACAACTGCGGGGCCGGGCGGCGGCAACCGCGGCGGAATGTGCTGCCGGCTGAGAGGGGGAGGCAGCCTCGATCTGAGGGCCCCGGCACTGCGGCCACGCCCATCACTGCCAGCCCAGTACGCCAATTGGCCGACCAGTCTTTGGTGCACTCGACCAATCAGAAAGGACGATGGAGAGCTGGGGCGGAAGAGCGAACGAAAAGGGGAAGCGAGCGGCACTGGGAAGAAGGGGCTTGCGGCCCCGAAGGCTAGGAGAAGAGAGGCAGTGAGGGGGGAGGGGAGGGGCGCGGCGGGGGCCGGGCAGGGAGGGACCATGTGCCTGCGGAGCAAGTGGGGGAAGCCAAGAATATTAGACTTGAGAGGTGGGAAGGGGAAGGAGAGGGCTGGGGTCGATTTGTTTAGCTCTGGTGGTAAGGGCAGCCCCAGACTTCTGGAGTCCAAGAGAGAAGCCGCGTTAAACTACGTTCTTTTCTTCTGCGTTGCGCCTTCTCTTCCAGGGCATTCTTTGCGCGCTCCGCTGGATTTACAGGAAGTGGGAGCTGCGCCTCGGCCTTAACCTGGGTCGGAACTCACCCTTGTCCTGGTCCCCACCGAGCTCCATTCTAAGGCACGGGGTCCCTGCCCTCCAGGGGCTGGGCATTGAGGAGCAGACTGGCAGGGGTGACTTACATGCCGGAGGCTCAGCGGCAAGCTGGAGGGACGTTGGGTGGAAAAGGACGCTTTAGACAAATCTGATTCATTCTCTCTGATCAAGTCCCCGCAACAGGTAGGAACTTGTGGACCGCCGATGATACCATCTCCTAGGTATTTCGTCCTAGATAAAGTAGCTACTTGGCCACAAAGTACTAGGT
This sequence comes from Trachops cirrhosus, assembly GCA_028533065.1. Classification (NCBI taxonomy): domain Eukaryota; kingdom Metazoa; phylum Chordata; class Mammalia; order Chiroptera; family Phyllostomidae; genus Trachops; species Trachops cirrhosus. The sequence continues at coordinate 169,239,258 of CM052539.1, read as the reverse complement.
TCTGTAAGGCGGGGACTGTGGCAGCTTACACAGTAATGAACTATTTTTAACTGTTGAAAAAGGAAATAAGTTTTAAGGATATACATCTTTATCAGGAATATTATCGCCAGAGGCAGAAATAACACGAACTACAAAAGAAAGTACTCAGATATTTCAGAAAAAGGAAGAAAGACATGGCTTAACAATATACTTAAATACCAACTAATAGCTCTTTAAATGTGCAGGAAAACATGAAGTACAGTAGTCAGCAGCCACTGAGGTTGAATGGAAGACGTGTGTGTGTGTGTGTGTGTGTGTGTGTGTGTGTATGGGTATGTATAGAAGTTTTGGATGTGTTTAAATTTGGCGAGGTCTCCCTTCCCTCCCAGTGCTTACTGGTGTGTGTGTGTGTGTGTGTTACGTATAATATAGTTATTTTTTTTAGTAGAACAACGTGCAGAGATAGGATTTAAAATGGGGATATTACCTTTGAAGTCCTCAATATTTTGTATACTTTGAGCTGCCTAGACAGACAGAAGCAGTACCTGGAAATAATTCACACTGAAGGTTAACTTGATTGGAAATTCCGTGTGGATTTTAATTATAATGTTCGTTATAAATCTTTATAATTCAAAGAATCATTTAACTGAAGTAACATTGCACATTGGAGCACTGTATTTTTTAAAATTATATGTTTAGAATAAAATTCAGTCGAAAAGCTGGAATATGTGGGTGTTTTTCAGCAATATGGATTTTTGTCACAAGCAGAATTCAAGAAAACAAATTACTAGTGAATTCCTACCCTATAATTAGAAGTTATCTTGCTAACATGCTGTGTAAAGACAAATACTTTGTACTTTTTTTGGAATAAATTTCATCATAGTTCTCATGATAAAGGCTATGAAATTGTCTACCATTATATATGTTCATGTCTCCCAGTTACGACTGGTTGTCTCCGATGACTGAACAACTGGACATTCTCTGCAGAATCCTCCTAAGAGGAGGGTGTGATCACTGTCGCCCACTTAGGAAGATACAATAAAACAGGAAATAACCATAACGTGTAATTTCAGTTCTTTTTTTATTATTATTTGTTTAATGTCTGTCTAGGGTCCATCTTCCTTGCTAGACAGCAAGCTTTCAGAAGTCAAGGGTCATATTTGTTTTGTTTTCTCTATACCCAGCACCTAGTACATGGCACATTGTTTGCTCTCAGTGACTATTTGTCAAATGCAAGACCTGAATCTAAGCTACTTTGAGTATATGTTTCATAAGTTTAAAAACAGGCTAACACTTCTTGATTAAAAATGTGGATTGAGTTGTTGTTGCTTCTGATTTACACTGGGTTCCTTCTAAGAATTCTTAACTTGGTATGGTCATTCGAGTTGAGGTTTAGGGAGTAGATTAGACATGAGTTTCAGGGTAAATCCTTCTACATGTTTAAAAGTAGTTGTAAAAAAAAATGAAACTAGTTGCGGCACACTTTGCTAAGATGAACAATTATCCTTAATTATAATGTTTAGGTAGTCTGTTTTCTGGTCTAAATTTTTCATTTGAAATGATCATACCTGTTGCCATTCAGTTTACATATTTGGTATTTGTACTTACAGTTCTAGATCAGGGGTGTCAAACTCATTTTCATCGGGGGCCACATCAGCCTCGAGGTTGCCTTCAAAGAGCCAAATGTAATTTTAGGACTGTATAAATGTAACTACTTCTTAACTAGGGGCAAGGAGGTGGGGGCTGCCGCCAGGCAGAAAGAAGGTGCCAGGCGGGATAAAACAAGGTGGAGGGGTGGATTGGGCCCATGGGCCTTGTGTTTACCACCTGTGTTCTAGATAGAAGATACATAGTTTACCAGAGGGGTAAAGAAGTTAGTCTGGGAGTTGGTAATTGCTCTAAAGGCAGATTGGCAACTTAATTGGGAATATATGGTAGGTCTAACTATAGTTAGAAATTCAATTTGCTGAACTAAGAAAATAGTAAAATTTAGCCATCAATACCATTTTAACATGGACTATTTAACAAATTTTTTTTCATGTGTGTATATGAAATAAAGTTATAACCAAACACTATAAAACCTATACAGGCATACCATAGAGATATTGCAGGTTCTGTTACAGACCACTGTACTAAAGCAAGTATCACAATAAAGCAAGTTGTACTTTTTTTGCTGGTGGAGGGTCTTGCCTTCAATTTGTAAGAAAATGCAACACCTGTGAAGTGAAATCAAGTGAAGCACGATGAAAGGTGCCTAGGTATGAGATCTCTTTTCCAACAGAATGTTCATATCCTGAGTTGTTACTGCGTTGGTATAGGAAAAGTTAAAGTATTATGGAGATAATTGCTTTTAATGTGTCATGAAATTCATTTAGAGTCACTTTTCTGAATAAAGAAACTTTCTCTGTTCTGCGGGAGAGATTTGTGAGAGCAAGACTTGTGAAGCTTTACAGAGGATTATAATTGATCCAAGGTAATTTCAAAAAGAATTAAAATTGATAATTATTTCTTTTAAGCAGTTTGGAGTATTCTTATGATACATATACTAAATTGGAGATTGTGAAATCCCTCTTTATCTAGACTATGGATCTTATAGTTTCTGTTAGTGTTTGGGGAATTGTGTGATTTCTTGAGCTATTTGTTGGGGAAAAAAAATGGAGAAGGCTGGGAAAAATGATTTCTTTATTTTGAGTGAACTACCTGAATGATAAGAGATGATGATTAAAAAGGCTAGCTGTTGATACTATCTTGATTGAAAGAGATGAACCACTAGTATTTTTTTAGCTTAGTTTTTTAAACTTAGTTTTGACTTATAATTCATGTGTACAAATCATTGGTTGATATCTACTTTTATTGCTACTACGCAAACATGCATAGCTTTTCTAAAACTTTTTATTTGGGCCTAAAATACTGGAAAATGAAAGGATGTATATACTATTTATTTTTAATTTTTAAAATATAAATACTGCAGAAGGAGCAACTTGAGAATCCAAATAGTCAAGGAGACAATCATATGACTTAGAGCAATTTTCTCAAATAGAGAATTCCCCAGAACTAGATGTTAGTAAGTGCTCCTTTAAAAAAAAAGTTTCTTTGGTCTAACAATTTGAGGAACTTGAGGGTGGGAGAGTAGTGAGAACTCTGAGACATTAGTGTTAAGTAGAACACTATTTGGAAACTTGAAATCAGTGAGCTAGGAAGATCACTATTGCTCCTCAAGTTAAAAATGTGTTAATAACATCAAGCAAGTGCAATGACTTACATATGGGTGGTATTTCAGAAGTTTGCTTACAGATTAGTTCTTTGAAATACCTGTATAAAAACATGATAATGACTAGGGCGTAGATGCTCAGATTAGCCCACAAAAATACATTTTGTAAATTCACACCTGACCTGATATAATGGAAGCCTGGCCTAGTTCTCATCAGTCAGGCGCCCCTGGTCTCCAGTAGCCCATACTGGAGAGCAATGCCAGAATTCTAGCGACTAGGACATCGGACACTGGGGAGTAGATGGGTTATAAGTCCAATTTCTTGTCCCAATATTTTCACTTCAGGTAAGCCATGTACCCCTATCTTTTCTTTTTGTAATATAACCGCAGTAATCCCCCAACCTCCCACAGTAGCACCTCATATAACTATAATACACTGTCAAAACCAGGAAATTCATACTGATGTCATCCACAGAGCTTCTTTAGAGGGGAGGGAAGACATTAGAATGTAAAGAATATATGAAAGCATTGGAGGGTGCCTACATACTGGAATCTCTGATAACCCTATGCTTTATGAGAAAGAATTCCATGAGAGTAATAATTGTTACACATATTGAGTACCTACCATGTGTGAAGTATTTTGTTCTTATCATTGTTGCCATTTGTATTTGTGTTATTAGAAACATCTGACAATTAGTGAGCAATTGTGTGGCAGGCTGTCTTCTAAGCAGTTGATATGTATGACTGTTATCTCATTGATAATCCTCACAAGTGTATTATTGCTCAGTTTACAGAAGAGAAATTTGAAACACAGAGAGATTTAGTAATTTGCCCAAGATCACACAGTAAATAGAAGACATTTGAACTGGGTCTGACGCCAGAGCCAGCACTCCTTATTACCATGTAGGTACATAAATTCAGTGTTCATAGTAACCCTTCAAGGTAGGTATTATAATTTCCATTTTCTATATGAGGAACCTAAGCTTCAGAGAGGCTAAGCAACTTACTCAAGACCCTACACAATTAACAGGTTCTGGAGCCCCAGTTTGATTCCAGACTTGACTAGCTGCAAAACCTCCACCATTTTTAGTTGACCATTGCCATGGACTGAACATTCGTGTCTCCGCTGCTCCTCAGAAAAAAAAAAAAAACTCTTATATGTTGAAACCTTATCCCCAGTGTGATGGTGTCTGGAGATAGGGTCTTTCGGCAGTAACTAGGTCTCGGGATACACCTCAAGAATGGGATTAGTACTCATTTAAAAGAGGCCCGGAGAAGACCCCTCATCCTTTCACCCAGTAAGGTTACTGTGAAAAGACAGTGGTCTATGAGAAAGAGAGTTTTCACCAGGCAATGAATGAACCGTTACCTTGATCTTGAACTTCCTCGTCTGGAGAACTGTGAGAAATAAATTTCTGTTTATAAGCCATCCAGTCTATGGTATTTTGTTATAGCAGCCTGGACAGACAAAACAATTATACTATCTCCCTGGCCTATAGCAGGTATGTACTGGACCTCTGTGATTTATATAAAGAAATATACATTTGGTCTTCCTCCATGGTTTCTGGCACATAACACCTGCAACCTATGTAATTTCCTTACTGATTAGAGTTACTGGGGCATCTTTCCTTTTCAGATTCTGAGATACCTTGAGAGTGAAAATTGGATGTCCTTAGTGACTTTAGGAAAGTCTCTAAGAATAGGGGGCTGGTTGTCAGGGGAAGTAACTACGTGATTAGAGGGTTGAAACTTGCAGTCCTATCCCCCTCTGACCCCGGGGAGGGGAGAGGGACTGGAGGTTGAATCAATGGCCAATGCTTTAATCAATCATGTCTCCACAATAAAGCCTCCATTAAAAAGCCAAAAAGGACAGGTTCAGAGAGCTTCCATTTGGTGGGTGCATGGAGGTGCTGAAAAGGTGGCAAGCCCGAGGAGGACATGGAATGGAAGTTCTGTACCTCTTTCCCCAAACCCTGCCCTGTGCATCGTTTCCAACTGGCTATCTAGAGTTAGATCCTTTCAGAATAAACTGGAAATCCAGTAGGCCAACTTTTTCTAAGTTCTGTGAGGTCCTTTAGCAAGTTAATTGAACCCCAGTAAGGGGCTGTATGACTCCAATTTATAGCTAGGTCAGTCAGCACAGGTGACAACCTGAACTTGTGTTTGGTGTATAAAGTGAGGTGGGGAGGCCTTAATCTGTGGAATCTGACATTTATCTCCCAGTCGTGTCAAAATTGAGTTAAAAATTATAGGACACTTAATATGTCACAGAATTGCATGGTATGGGGAAAAACAACAACAACAACTACACATTTGGTGATCAGAAGTGAAAATAGTGCTGTGAGCAAACAAAACAGGAGAGTATTTTTTCCTTAATAGGCTCTAAAGAGGTGCAGTTCTGAAATGCCTGAAGGCAGTAGTTCTCAACTTCAGTGTGCTTTTGACTGCCTGCTAGACTTAAAACCCAAATTGGTGGACTCCATCACCAGTTTCTTCTTTTTAATGTCTTTTGTCACTTTATTTTCTGTTATTTTTTATTGATAATGCTATTACAGTTGCTCCAATTTCCCTCTTTGCCTCCTTCCGTCCAGCACCCCACTCTCTCAGACAAATCCCCACACCATTTTTCATGTCCTTGCATCATGCATATAAGTTCTTTGGCTGCTCCATTTCCTACACTGTACTTTACATCCCCATGGCTACTTTGTAACTACCTATTTGTCCTTCTTAATCCCCTCACCTCTCCACCCATTCCCCCACGTCCCCTTCCAGCTGGAAAACATCAAAATGCTCTCCATGTACACTATTCTGTCTTGTTTCTTAGTTTGTTTTTTAAATTCAATTGTTGATGGGTATGCATTTATTGCCATTTTTTGTGCATACTTTTGATCTTTTTTAAAAATAAGTCCCTTTAACATTTCATATAATAATGGTTTGGTGGTGATGAACTCCTTTAGTTTTTTTCTTGTCTGGGAAGCTCTTTATCTGCCCTTTGATTCTAAATGATATCTCTGCTAGGTAGAGCTATCTTAGCTGTAGGTCCCTGCTTTTCATGACTTTGGATATTTCTTGCCAATCCCGTCTAGCCTGCAAAGTTTACTTCGAGAAATCAGCTGATTGTCT
>CM052539.1:169219578-169232445 GCA_028533065.1 Trachops cirrhosus | reverse complement strand
ACAGCACAGCAATGGACTACAATCGGAAACACATGTTAAGCTAGCTGTATGCTGGACTGTACTGTACTTTAATATGAAGCAGAAGCCCTGGGCACTGGCCTTTATACTGGCCCCACTGAAGACAAGATTGGGTTTTTTCTATAGGAGACAGACAGAGATGGGACATTGGGAAGTCAGAAGGGGAACCCCTGTTAATTGTTCACCATCAATGAACCACACCACAGAGCCACATCCCCCTGTGTGGGTCTCAGGAAATTCTTTTCATTTAGATACTGCAAGGGCCCCACTTCCACCAGTAACACTGTGGGGGCTAAAAAAAATTAATACTTTTCCTCCCACCTTTGAAGTCCTTCTAGTTGGGCTAAATAAAATCAACAGACACAGATTAACAGGAGGAAATTCAGATTTTAATGCATGTGGATAGGGAATTCACATAGGCACAAAAATACCAAAGACCATGAGGCAACATTGGGTATGCATTTGGACAAAGGAGAAAAGCTGGGGTTGGGAGGAGGGATTTAGATTTCAGAAGTGAGAATGGGTGATTTACAGGTAGTTGAGGACGAGCAGAACACGAGTGACAGGGAAACCCTTGCTAGGTGATCCCGAGCAATGAGACCCAGGGGTGACCCAGCTAACTGGCCCCTACTATTTACCATGCTCAATTCAAATTAGGATATTCAGGCTGAGGGGAACATCCTAAGAGTTCCTTTCTGAAGTAGGTTTTTCTGTTTGCACCCCTTGGGCAGGAAAGTGGGGAGGTTCAGTACGTTTCCCCCTGCCTCCTGTTTCTTATGCTAGATGCGATACACACGGCCGCAGTATATCCAGCAATGGAGTTTCTGAGGTTCTCATTCAAAACCAGGTATAGCTCTCAGCACTCCAAATACCATCAAAATGTCTAAACTTCCAGTGTACACAAATTAGGTCCTATTCGCTCATCCGAAATCTATTTTTTGAGAATTTACTCTGTACCAGGCATTATTCTTAGCACTGGGGTGATAGCAGTGAACAAGGCAGACAAAATCTCTATCCTCAGAGAATGTATGTATAAGCAAATAATTTCAGACAAGTATGTGCTGTGAGGAAGATAATGCAGGGTAATATGAGAGGCAGTGATGGGGCTGATGAGGAAGGCCTCTAGCTGAGGAGGTGAGGTTGATCTGAGATCCACATGATAAGAAAGAGGCAGCCATGAGAAGCCCTAGGCAAAGAATACTCCAAGCAGGAAGAAGATTAAGTGTAAACCCTTAGTTAAGAGTGTGAGGGCCAGTGAGCCTGCAACGCAATGTCAATGAGGAAAGGGGAGTGAAAGGAGTGGTGGGCGATGACAGCGGAGAGGCAGTCATGGGTCATGTCATAGAGGACCTTACAGGCCTAAGTAAGATTAGATTTTTTCTGAGTGCTATAGGAAGCCATTGCAGAGTTTAACTGGTGGAAGATCATAATCTGATGTAAGTTTTTTTTCTTTATTAGTGTTTTCAAAAATTAAGATATAATTCACATAACATAAATGTCACCATTTTAAAGTACGCAATTCATTGTTTTTTGGCAGTTCATAATGAGTGCAGCTATTACCACTAATTCCAGAACTTTTCCATCACCCCCAAAAGAAACCCTGTACCTGTTAGCAGTTACTCCTCTTGATCATTTCCCCAGCTCTTGGCAAAAAATCTGTTTTGGGTCTCTATTGGTTTGCCTATTGTGGACATTTTACCTAAATGGAATTGATATAGCAAGCAGTTACATAAACATGAACAGAATAGGAATAGCTCAGGTACCAAAGGTTACCCTGGATAGAAAGCTCCAGGTACCTAGCAATGAAAAATGTTAGGGTGGGACCTTGCCCCCTGACCTTTCATATCTCTTTGGTTCTGCAGTTCAGACCCTCCCCTGATGTTTCTCCCTTGGCATGTCACTAGATATGCAGTAGACCCCCTTGGAAGAGGAACAAGAGGGCAGGAGAAAAGCCTCATAGGACTCCCATATAAGCCTTCACACAACCACTGCCTTAAGCATTAAGCCCTTGGACAATGGGTTTATGACCCACATCAAATAATCTTAGGAACAAAGCCTCAGGTCTGTTGACCATACGGACAGAGCTTTAGTCAAACTAGAGATAACATCTAAGCCTCAGTTGTATTTCAACTCCAGGCCCAGAAAAGCGGCAAGGCCAAGTGGGACTATGCCACAGCTGACATCAGGACCAGCTGCCACGACTAATGATCCCCTGCCTTGGAGCTGATCAATCAGTAGAGACCACGACTCTGAAAGCACACACCTAGAAAGTTAATAGATATTCTGTTGAGATCCTTCCATGAGACCTCCAGATAAAAGCCCTTAAGATGAAGGATTCAACTCTCTCTGTTCCCGTCTCTGTCTTTTTCTCACCCACCCTTTCCCCATTCTCCCAAGTGTATTAGCTTGACCTTTCTTTCTCCTAAGCTCCAGGAGCCCTTCTTTTGCCTCTGAAGCTTATATCCTGAGTCCACGCTGCCCAGCTGGCTCCCTCCTTCCCTCGTTCACTTCTTCTACCCCTGTGACTTTCTAAATAACTTTTCACTTGTATTTGAGTTCCTTGGCTCTGAATTCTTTTCTTAGCTGAACACAAGGACTAAGGTCTAATATCTGGTGCCGCTCATTGTTAACGGTATCATACAGCCTGTCATGTCTAGCTTCTGTCACTTAGCATAATGTTTCAAGATTATTCATTTTGTAGTATGTTACACTACTTCATTTCTCTTTGTGGCAAAACAACATTCAGTTGTATGTACATACCACATTTTGTTTATCCATTTATCTGTTAATGGACATTGGGACTATTTAACTTTTTGTCTTTTATAAATAATGCTGTTGTGAACATTTGAGTACAAGTTTTTATATAAATATATGCTTTCATTTCTTGTGTGTATATGTCTAGGAATAGAATTGCTAGGTCATATGGTAACTATGTTTAACTTTTTGAGGATCTGCCAAATTCATGTCCAAAGGGGATGCACCATTTTATATTCCTGCCAGCAATGTATGAGAATTCTACTTTCTCCACCTCCTTGCCAACACTTGTTATTTTCTGTTTTTGTTATTATAGCAATTCTAGTGGGTGAGAAATATCTTACTGTGGTTTTGACTAGCATTTCCCTATTGACAATGATGTTGAGAGTCATTTCATATGCTTATTGGCTATTAGCATATCTGTGTTGGAGAAGTGTCTATTCAAGTCATTCGCACATTTTAAAATTGGGTTATTGGTCTTTTTATTGTTGAGTTATAAAAGTTCTTCATGTATTCAGGGTACATGCCCTTATCAGACACGTGATTTGCAAAAAACTCCCATTCTATGAGTTATCTTTTCACTTTCTTCACAGTGTCCTTTGACCTTATAGTAAGTTTTTAAAAAATCATTCATCATAAACAAAGCAACAAACAACAAATGTCGGAGAGGTTGTAGAGAAAAGGGAACCCTAGTGCACTGTTGGTGGGATTGCAGACTGGTACAACCACTATGGAAAACAGTATGGAATTTCCTCAGAAAACTAAAAATGGATCTGCCTTTTGACCCAGCAATTCCTCTGCTAGGATTATATCCTAAGAACCCTGAAACACCAATCCAAAAGAACCTATGCACCCCAGTGTTCATAGTAGCACAATTTACAATAGCCAAGTGTTGGAAGCAACCTAGGTGCCCATCAGTAAATGAATGGATCAAAAAATTGTGGTACATTTACACAATGGAATTCCATGCAGCAGAAAGAAAGGAGTTCCTACCCTTTGCGACAGCATGGATGCAACTGGAAAGCATTATGTTAAGCGAAATAAGCCAGGCAGTGAAAGACAAATACCATATGATCTCACCTTTAACAGGAACCTAAACAACAAAACAAAGAAACAAGTAAAATATAACCAAAGGTACTGAAATAGAGAACAGGCTGACAGTGTTCAGAGGGGAGAGGGGAGGGAATTTCAGGGGAAAAGGGGAAGGATCTACAGGAACAAGTATAAAGGACACATGGACAAAAAACTAGGGGCAGGTAGAAATGGGAGGGAGGAGGGGAGGGCTGGGTGGGTGGGCTGGGATGGGAGTAAAAGATAGAAAATTGTACTTCAACAACAATTAAAATAAAATTTAAAAAATAAAATAAAATAAAAATAAAAGATCATTCAGCTATGCGGCAGATAAATTGTTGGGGGGCAAGAATGGTGGTGGGGAGTTGAGTTAGGATCTGTTGTAGTGATCAAGGCCAGAGATGATTATGGCTTGAGTGGTAGATAGGTTCTGGCTTTAAATTATTGCCAGCTCTAGGCAGTGTTGGATCAGTTGCTTGAGTTTTTGTTCTACTTTATATTGTTTTGAGCCTAAGAGAGAAAATTGTGATACAACTAACATTCATATGGCTTGTTCATGGACTCAAGAATCAGCCCTACCATGTGACCTTTAGTAGCTCTGGATTTGTTATACAAGTTCTAGCCATGGCTTTAGATTTAGGAGACCCAGATGGTAAATTTTATTTATAAATTCATACACAGGAATGGAAACTCTTAGAGAGAATAAGCAATTTCTTGGGTTGAGGAGGAAAAACAACTCGAGGGCCTGTGCCTGAACTCTCTATTCCCCCACTCCCCTACCCCAGCAACAGTTTCCTCAGGAGATCAAGGAAGAATTGCGGTAATATGAAAGTTATGCATCAGCTTGGCTATAAGAGTAAAGGAAGCAGAAGAATGAAATCAAAGTAAAGGAAGACACGATGATTAGAGAGACGGATAAACTTTTCTTAGGTAACTGTCTTAGTCCATTCAGGCTGCTATAACAAAACACCATAAACTGCGTAGCTTATTTATAAACCCCAGAAATTTATTTCTCACAGTTCTGGAAGCTGGGAAGTCCAAGGTCAAGGTGCCAACAAATTCAGTGTCTGGATCACAGACAGCTGTCTTCTCACTGTAACATCACATGGGGGAAGGAACGGGAGCTCTCTGGAAGTTCTTTTATTTATTTATGTATTTATGTATGTATGTATTTATTTATTGTATTTTTCCATTACCATTTAACCCTATTATACCTTCCTCCCCCCTGCAATCACCACACTGTTGTCCATGTCCATGAGTCCCTTTACCTTTTCACTTGATCCCTACACCTCTGGGGGGCTCTTTTATAAGAGCACTAATCCATTCATGAAAACTCCACCCTCATGACCTAATCAACCCAAAAGACCCTACTTCCAAATACATCTCACTGGGTGTCAGGATTTAACATGAATTGGGAAGGCCACATTCAGTCCATAGTGGAAACAGAATGAGCGCTTAGTGTAGAGACGGGACCTAGAGGAAGATCAGTATGAGTTCTTGGAGGCAAAGGTGGATACGCACAGAAGAACAGGAATTGTACTCAGGTCTAGTTGTTCTTAAAGAGGGTATTAGAAAAGGTAAAGATGTTTTAGTTATCACGGGTTTAGTAGTAGTTGACTTGGCCTATTACAAATCAAATGAAAAGAGGTAAGGGTAAGACCTCTGACTGAATTCATCTTCCCTGTCCCTAACAAGCCAGATCCAGGAGAGAACTGAGAGGCCCTCTGAAAGGAGCAGATGAAGAATCCATAGCAAAAGCAATTGGGGAACAATCTCTTGAAGACTGGGTGGCTCTACCAATTGGTCACAAAGAATCTGGATCGATTTTAGAGGGGAAAGCACAAAATACTCAGATAATCATTATGTGGGTAAGACTTGGAGACAGTTACTGCAGGCGGCAAGCAGGTTCTGCCTGTGCCTGTCGGGTGCGTGTTGTGGAAATTTATGGAATTGGCATTCTGACAATAATCAACTAAGTCTAGGCTCAGACTGGATGTTGGTTTGATGGAATAATAGCTTCCAGGTGGGACTCTCCAACATGGGTACGAGAAGGTGGCTAAGATTTTAGTGTAGCTCTTAGTAGCCTTACAATTTATTGATTTCATATGTCTCAGTAAGATGGACCTCTATGCATCAAACACCTAAAGGCATATGCTAGACAATTTATTTTCTGGGCTAGAAGGCAAAGAGAAATTTTAAGAAGGCCCTTAATTCTAGCTCTTTGTGTGTTAGAAAAAGAAAGTAACCAATTTAAGAAGTAGGGGATTCACCTCAGTCATTCTGGAAGGAGTGCAGTAACAGTATAGAGGGGAATGAAGCAGTAGAGGCACATACTAGTACTTTAGTTTAAGATGTTCCAGAAATAAATGCTATCCAAGGCCTGGAATATTTAAAAGTGTAGGAAAGGCAGTGAACCAAGGAGCCCACTGGAGAGGAAAAAATTCTCACAGACAATGAGAAACACAAGCTTTGAAGCAACAACAGTAATTCAGTCCAGGAATCTCTTTTCTAGACAAATTTTATAATTCTAAGCAATTTCATAACAAGAGGCAGTACCCTCTGGAACCCAGGACTGAGGGGCCTACTGACTGGCTGTTGATGGTTCAGCACTGGGATGCCAGAGACATGGAGCTCAAAGGGAAAATGGAAAATCAGAGGTTATGAATAACTAGGCAGGCAGGAGCACATCAAAAAAAGCCTGGTTATTTGGGCTGCCACCAACACAAATTTCTAACTTTGCAAGAAGATTGTAACATCTCTAATGCTACTATCTTAGAAACAAGGCTCCGTGCATATCCCCAGTACCACTGCCACCACCCCCGGGCACAGTATGCAGACACATGGTGTCAAAATTAACTACCAGATGGGAGATTGATCCAGATTCAGTGTGAATTCAGAGACTGTGAACTTCACATAGGTAGCCTGGACTCACTGGCATCATGAAGAGGTTTCCTCTCATCTAGTACCACTGAATCTCTGCTGGAGTCACTGGTGACACTGACTCTGGGCTCTGGACATATCATTTTCTTAATGTGTTTCCTAGGTTTGGTGAATTGGGGCCTGTACTGCGATAGTCTTCTGTGTTCTGGTGAGTCTCGGAGTCTTTAAACATAGGACAGAGTGGGGATGAACTCAGTATGCTCCTTAAGGACCTGTATCCATCCCATACAAGAGAGCCCAGGTTCAGCTACCAGAGACAGCTTAGCTCTACCTGACAGCACAGACCCCTTTAGCTGAAAGTGGGCAGAAATAAGAAATCAGACAGGATAAAGTATGGACTTCAATTTTTGGATCTTTAACTCACAAGTGTAAGTGAATAGAATTTTGACCTTTAATTCTTTTGACCTCCAAAACCTTTGGACTAATTTGCATGAAATTTAATTTTTAACTTTAATTTCCTCCCAGGAAAATCCATTGAAAAAGGCAGTTAATATTCAAATTTGAGACTTTGTATGTTGATGGCATTTTTATGATCGGAATATGTTTATGTTGTTATTTTATTTCATTGCCAAACCTTTGATGACCCTCCTGAGGTTAAAAATAAAGCACTGCCTACCAGCATCCCAAAAGAGCAATGGTCGGTGTTGCGGGGGATAATATTTTGACAGTGGGGCAAGGATTGCCCAAGTAGTTTGTTAACCTTGTCTCCCAAGGAGGGCAGCCACACCTAGTTCACGGTCAAGCTTAATGGGGTAAGAGAACAAAAACCTGGGGAATGTTGGTGGAAAGGAATCTTCTTACTTGTGACTTCATGGTAACCTCCCTGGTCTTTCCTCATTATCACTCCCTCCTCCCAGAACCTGTCCGGCAGTGCCGGATGAGGCCAGCAGGCTCCCCAACTTTCTCCCTTCTTCCTATTGGAGATCTGCCTGCCTGCTGCACGTGTCATTGTGTATATTCTGCCCGGTTCCTCCATGCTGGTAAGCATTACAAGGGCAGGCATTCTTTTCTGCACAGGGAGATCTGTGACTGGCTGGCTGTGGGGTCACATTATCAGGGTTTGTTCACGTGCAGGTAGAAGAATGAGCTGTCAGTGTCAGCTCTATTACCAAGAAAGGTGATATTTTGATTTCCATTTGTGTGACCTCTGTGTCTTCCTCTTAGTTGGTTCTTAAATCAGCCTGGGAATATAAGTGTCAACTTAACTCTTTTAGCTCTGACTGTTAGAATTACTATAAATTTTTGGAGGAAGAGCTGATGACTTGCTGATTAATTCGGTGTGGAGTGTGAAGGAAAATGACAAACCAAAGATGACCCCTAGGTTCCTGACTAGGTAGAGTGGTAGTGTTATTACAGAGTAATTGTTACCTTATCATAATTAGAGCAGGAGCAGTTATGGACCAAGAGTGGCATGGCTGTGTCCCATAAAACAGGTGCGGGCTGGATTTGGCTCACAGGCCATAGCCACAACTTGCTGACCTCTGCAGTTTACATAACACCTTACATATATGGTGAGGTTGCCTTTCCATACTAGAGGGCAATGGCTAGTCCCAAAACTAATTAATAAAAGAGGGCTTTGCAATGTTACACAAGGCTGAGAGGAAAGCAGTACTTGTTTGGTTAATAAGTTCCTAAGTTATAGCAAGGGGAATATGACTCCCATATACGGACCTGTAGGGGGCTGTTGGCAGGAGATTAGCAGTCTGATGCAAGATGTCTGAACTTCTTCCATGGATGACCAATGCAGAGGTGGGTGGAGGAGTTGGGGAGAAAGAGAAAACAAATCTCCACCTGCAGGATATGAACCTTCCACCTTTTCCCACCCAGCAGCAGGAACAGGTAGAAGGAGGAATTGTGACTCAGCACCCCAGCAGGGACTGAGAGGGTTTCCAGGACACGGGAGGAGGACACATGCTTGCTAATGTTGGGGAAGGGTCACTCCTAGAGAGGAAGAGCAGAGACCACATAGGGGTGAAAAGAAGTAAGTAAAAGCACAGTGATGGTGGATGAGAAGGGGGTGGTGTGATGAGAGACAAGGGTTTATGAGAACAGTTTCCATTGCCAAGGGAATATCAGTTGGCGGACACCCTCAAGGTCTAGTCAGTGAGGCCTGTACTCATGGGCCATGCTCAGAGATGAATCGGTTCAGTAAGGAAGGTAATGGTGAATTCTGTCCTCTATAGTTCGGAATCTGTGGGATTACTGAAGAATTATTTGACTCTTCTTCTAGGTGTGTGTGTACATGTTTGTGTTCACTTGGCTAGGGAAGGGGTATAGACCATTTTCCAGCAACACCAGTCAATGGCAGATACCAGAGACACTGAATGATATAAACAGAAACAAGAGAAGCCAAGAGAATTGTGGGATAATGTCAGTCTTATGATCACGAAGTCACAGAACTAGAAAGGTCTTTGAGAGAGTATCTGACCCAGTCTTCTCCCTTAAGAAAAGGAGAAGACTCTCTTCCTTCTTTCTTAATGGTGTGCCTGACAAATGACCAGGTGTTCTCTCTCAATAATCCATTCCAGTATTTTTTTTTTATTCTGGAAGTTTTTCTTAATGTCCAATAGAAATCTCTCTTACTTTAATCCCATTTTCTCTTACTTGATCTTCTGTGCTATAGACAAACCAAAATAAAAGCCCCAACTCTTTCAAAAACGCTTTTTACACTTACAGTCTTTAAGACAGAGTAGAAGATCATTTATTTGGTTGGCCAAAAAGTCCATATGGTTTTTTTCCATAAAATAAAAGGCACATTTTTCATTTTCACTAATAACTTTATTGATTTGGATATTTTGAATATGTCAGCTATCTTCGGCTATTGGTTTCTAGTGGGTAGAGGCCAGGGGTGCTGCTAAAAATCTTCCAATGCATAAGACAGCCCCACAGCAAAGAATTATTTGGCCAAAATGTCAATTGTACTAAGAAACTTCTCAAAGCACTTTTGAGGTGTTCAATCAGTCACAGCACCTTCTCCATACACTGCACAAAACTTTTTTGTGTGTGTTTCAGTTGCATTTTTACTTTTCTTGAAATAATAAAGCATAATATACTAAAATGTTGAATATCTTCTTCCATCTTCAATATTAAAGTAGCTGCACAAAAATTCACCAATTTTGATAAGTTTTTTTTAAGATTTTATTTATTTATCTTCAGAGGGGAAGGGAAGGAAAGAGGGAGAGAAATATCAATGTATGGTTGCTTCCTGTGCATTCCCTGCTGGGAACTGGCCTGCAACCCAGGCATGTGCCCTGACTGGGAATCGAACCGTGATCTCTTGGTTCACAGGCCCACGCTTAATCCACTAAGCTACACCAGCCAGAGCTGATAAGTTTTTAAAAATGCACGCTGACGTGACAGCTGTCACAATACAATCTAACAAAATTTTTTCGAATGAAGTTAAAGACAACTAAACACTACTAGAGCCATCATATGGAAAAAACGCAATGGACATTTTGGCCAACCCAGTATCAGGACATTGAACCCTGAAATGTCCTGTTGTTGCTCATTCAAACAACAGACTTGGGATGGTGATTCTCCCGACAGTGTTGGCCCTGCGGCCCACATCACTCAGTGCAGACAGGGTGGTGCAGTTTATAATGGATACGTACAAAATAAGTGGCTATTTCAGGTGAAAAAACATCATATATCTTATGAAATAAAGCTTGTTTACTAATCGGCAGGAAAAACTACTGTTGTAGTTTACAGGCCAAAATAGACATTTGCAAAGGAAAGGACAGCAAAAACAAGCAAGATGAGTCTGTGCAAGGGAGTGTTGCATTCCCATCTCCTTTAGTTTTGAAGGAAGCAATTTTCTCTCACTTCTCAGATGATCAAAAACTTCACAATACATAAATATGGTTTTCATTTTATTATTGCATACTGCTTTGGGGGGTTATTTTAAGAAAATTAATTTGTGCACACACACAAATTCCACTTTTTATAGTGTGAGAACTAAAAAGCATAACTTAGTTGTTGTTTTTAAAATCTTTAAATATTTAGGGTTCTTCGTAATGTGCTACTTTTTTTGTTTATTTTTGCTTTTTGGCAAACCCAGATATCTTTTCTTGATGCAAAATAACAACAGACCTTTACTTCATTCTTTATTTACCTTTATTAGATATAATGTTCTCTAACCATATAAGGCTTTTAAGCTTACACATTTATTTTGATCATGAAGCACATCCCACTTTAGATATCATGTACTAATCAGGCTAGGCTAAACTATGCTATGATAACAAATTAATTACCGAATCTCCTAACATAACATAAATTTATTTGTTGATCACATGACATGTTTTATTTGGATCGCTGGGGAGCTCTTTCCCACACAGTCTCTCCACTACTTGGGCTCATGGGGAATGTGGCATCTCATAGCTGCCTCACCTGGGAGACGAGGCCGTGTGCTGCCCCAGAAGAGAGCTGCAGGGTCGCATACCAACTCTTCAATGCTTTGCCCCTGAATGACTTGATAAAAGGTCTTTAATTTCTATTTAATTTTTATTCTCACTTGAGGACATTTTTTTTTCATTGCTTTTAGAGAGAGGAAGGGAGAAAGGAAGGGAGTGGGAGAAACATCGATTGGTTGCCTCCCAACACTAGCCTGGACTGGGGATTGAAGCCACAACCTAGGAATGTGCCCTGACTGGGAATCGAACCTGCAATCTTTCAGCTATGAGATGATACCCAACCAAATGAGCCACACTGGTCAGGGTAAGGTCTTTGATTTGATTACAGTGTTCTTTTGATGTTCAGAATGATCTCTTTAGTTAGGTCCAGTTTTGTTAGCCTTTTTTTATGTGTTAGCATTCTTAGATGTAGACAAAAGAATCAACTCCAAGTCATTTAAATGAGAAGGGATTTATAAAGGGAGATTTGAAAGTCTAAGCAGTCATTGGAAAGGCAGGAGGAACAGGTTCTAGGTTCTAGGTCAAGTTACCACCAATCCCTGAACCAAACTGTCTTCCTGGCAATGGGAACACAGCTTCTCCCGCTGCCGCCCCCAGAACCATGGCACTGAAACCACTCATGCCAGCAGAAGGGGTATCTGGACCCTGTCTGTTCTTCAGGCAGTTTCTGACAGGAGCACCTGAAGGCAGAAACTGAATTACAGAACCTCACCCTAGACTCAGAAGGAGGCAAGGGGAATGAGGATATTTTAAGTTTTAGCATTTACTTCTAGAAGACAGAATTCACATTGTGGAGAACTATAAAAATGGGTACTTTTTTCAAAAAATTCGGGACTGCTATGAATCACAGATATTTACTATACTTTCTTTTATAGATCTCATTTTCTTTGTACAATGCTTGTTAATTTTTTTTCTGTTACAGAAGTAATATAACCAGAAATATGAAGGAAGCACTCACATTGCCACCACCCTGACACAGCTACTCTTATTATTTTGGTATATTTCCTTTTTGCCATTTTCTGTTCAGAATTCTTTTTCTATAAAATTACGTGACAGTGAATACTGATTTCCTAGTGAAATATTCGAACACAAACATTTCCCCTCATGTTGCCACATTATCTTCAAGCTCGCGAATTTCAATGGCTGTGCAATACTGCAGCAGTTGGAATGACTTTACTATGTAAATTTACTATGTAAATATAAGTTCTCTGATTACAGTTGTAAACTGATTCTTTCATTTATACTGCGATTACATCAACATCTTAGTAGTTATCTTATTTTGAAGTTTTCATGAGGATGTTTGACCTCACAGAGACACAGCCCAAGACTCAATGTAGATAGGGAAGGAAATGTGAAATTTTCAGGCAATTGTTTCACTTAAGTACAAAAACATAATCTTTACTCTTTAGAAAAAGGGACTTGTAATATGTGTCATCCATGCTGGCAGTCAGTCTTACTTTATATAATGCCAGATCATTTTTTTTTTATTTTAGATTATTCAGTATAGTTTCAATCTTTTACTCCCATTCCAGCCCACCCACCCATCCCTCCCAACCTCCCTTCCATTTCCAAGCCCCGTAGTTTTGTCCATGTGTCCTCTATATTTGTTCCTGTAAACCCTTCCCTTCTCCCCTGAAATTCCCTCCCCTCTCCCCTCTGGTCACTGACATCCCGT
>CM052539.1:169105114-169219478 GCA_028533065.1 Trachops cirrhosus | reverse complement strand
CAGATCATTTTTAAAAAATTCCAGATAACTGTTCCATTATTTATTTGCTATGTCATCATAGATGTAATGTAGTTGCTAACTATTATATACAGCAAAGCCCAATTTTGTTAAACTAGTACCCCCACAAAAGTCACATGCACTGTAGCC
Organism: Trachops cirrhosus; assembly: GCA_028533065.1. NCBI lineage: Eukaryota > Metazoa > Chordata > Mammalia > Chiroptera > Phyllostomidae > Trachops > Trachops cirrhosus. The sequence goes on along the minus strand of CM052539.1, from coordinate 169,219,331 downwards.
TTAAGAAAAACCCGTTAATTCATATGAAATGTATGTATTCAACACTCACTCTTCCGAAGAACTCCATTACACAAAACTAATGAATAACATATGATTCCTGCCTCGGAGAGGTTTCTAATCTCTGATCAGGATCTTTTTTCTCTAAAGCAACAGTATGCTGTATTGCCTTTTAAGTTATATTTAAAGGCACCAAAAGAACGTTGGGTTGATAGGAGACTAGAGTTTTATTCACAGTTCTAGCGCTGTGTGATTTTTGACAAGTTACCCAAACTCTGGAGCTCAGTTTCCCACTGGTGAAGGGAAGCGATTAGACTGGGTGGGAGCTCAGATTTTTCATTGCTAACATCCTAAAAATAGGTGCAATATTCCACAGGCTACCAGTGGTTGTCTATAAAGAAATAATTATATATATTTATTATACACAAGTATATTTATATACTCACACATATGAATGGTATTTGCTTTGAAAAAACATAAAATGGGTATGCTGTATAAAATGCACGAAGTACTAATATAATCTTAAAATCTATCGTGAAAAGAACAATTACCCCTGAAAAGTCATCTATAACACTTGTGGTGTGGAAGTCTTGATTCGATTCTGCAGAAGTACCAATGAACCGCTGGATGAAATTCTCTCACATGGGATTATTTAGGTACAACATCATGTTTAGGTACAGGATTCAGCTGAAAGAGAATAGTTGCTATTTGTAAGTGCCTGATGGACAGCAAGCCTCAGAATAAGGTACTTTTCCAAATGAAATTTCATTTAATCCTCACAGCAGCCCTATAAAGGAGGTATCATTATCTGTTTTATAGATAAGGAAACTGAGACTCAGGAGGTTGAGTGATTCGTCAGAAGCCATCCAGCCAATGAGTGGCAGGGCGGCAGAGCCAGTTTTTCAGCCCAGGTCTGTCGGACTCCAAAGTCCATGCTCCTGCCATTCCAACCTATTCTGTAGATCTCTCTCACCAGACTTAATGAATATTGATATTCTCCTTATGATAATAAACATATCTTATTTGAACTAATTTCTCATATCCGGATGTGGTCAAAACCAGTCAATTTTCCAAATGAAGTTTAAAAATACAGTCTTAATTAAAATCTAGTCTTAATTTAACACATACACACACCTGCATATGCACTAGCATTAGTAGAAAACATCATTATTTAGGGCATAAATAATTATTTTTATATTCTTTCTTTCCCGTGGCTCTTTCTAAAATGAGGTAAAGAAGAGTCTTCCCCCTGAACCCCTAGATGCTCAAGAACATTTGAGTCAAAGTTTCTTTGAGTCTCAGTCATTCTCAGATGAACCTCAGAGGAGTTTCTTTGGAGGGTACCTCATTTGTAATCATCATTACTTAGTGTGCAACTGCTACATAAGACTTGAAAAACTTTTTCCAATTATTGTCTAATAAATACTTCCAACAGTTCTGGGGAGATCAGTATTTCATAGGAAGTCCAAATGAGGTGTAGATATGTTCATTTACCTGGCCAGAGTGCCACAGGGACTAGCCACAGACACCGCCAAAGGAAAGCCGAAGCAGTCCTAATCGTTAGGACAGAAACTCTGATCCTTGAGTGAAACCGTTTAACAGTGGCGCCAATCCAGTAATTGCAGAAGGCCCACTTTGCAGATGAATCAGTGATAGAGGTGCCTTTAAAAACACTAGTTTCCAATTTACTACTCGGAACTGATTCAGCTTTTTTCCAGTTACCTTGCAATCAAGTGTTTGCCCTTGAGATTGAGCTTTTCATTCTTATCTTTAATTTTTTGCCCTGATTTCAAAAGGAGAGAAACAATGCTATTTTATGTCATAGGCTTTCTTGTGACCTTTTTGGATTGCTTTTAAGTTTTTTTTTTAATAGTCTTATATTAACAGAAGGCTTGACGCTAAATAAGAACTGTGAGAGAGGAGTTGCCACTCTCCCCATGAACAGAAACCCTCTTTTGCTTGACTTATGGCCGGGTCCACCTGATCACAGGTCCCTGTTATTAAATCACTATTTTCTGATCCATTTTACTGTTCACTCTTGGCAAGGGGAGCTTTTGTCTTTTAACCTTTCTGATGTATCTTTGGTTTGGATGAAAAATTATATAGTTAAGAGAAGGCAGTACGTTTTTTGCTATATGGCTAATAAATAAGATTGTGGTATTTTATATTTAATTTCATGATGCTTTGGATTTGTCATTAATAAGCAGACTCTCCAGGATCACATTATAAATGAAATGTTAACTTTATTTAAAATTTTATGTTAGGTCATATGATAATTTGGCAATAATTTTGATAGCTACAAAGGAAATGAAACACCAGCAAGATTTATGTAAGAAGCTGTGTCATCCTGTACATTTAGAATAAAAAAAATAAAACTCCAGTAACAAAAGCACTAGTATGTTTTATTAGGTAAAATCTGAACAATAATCTTTAGATCAATTTATTGGTAATTTTACAGATGGATATTTAGTTAATTCTCTGAAATTCAGTTTAGAAATTTTGGAAGACACATAGTTTCATTACTTGACAATTACTAGCAGCCCCCTTTGTAAGTGATTTTTCTCTGAACTGTCCTTTAAGGATATTTTGTTAAAATTAATTATGATGATATTTTATTTAACTAGTTTTATTTAATTTTCTGACTTAAATTACCTGTTTAAAATATTTATGTAAGGTCACATTTCTTGGGAAATCAAAACAAGTGGAAATAAATTTATGCAGCTGAGAAACTTAACATGTGTATCTGAAATGTACATAAACCTAGATTCAAACATTTCTGTTTCATAGCTCTCGTGTGATGCTATTAGTCTTTATAGAATGAATTGGGGAAATGTGTATTATGAAAGTGATGGTTCTGCTACCAGATTAGTTAACTGACTCATTTCTTGGCAGAGGAAGCAAGCTGTCCATGGGAGTAGTCACTAGACTGGGGACAGAATGATTGTCCTGTTGAAGATGAGTCACTAATGTCTGGTATCGGGTTCTCACCCATAAAATGTTCTGACAGTTTTAGACTTAGGTGGACGCTGAAGAATATTTAAGTACCTAGATAATGCTTTGAAGGTTGCAAGTTCTTAATGTTATTAGATTACAATATACTGAGTAGAAAGATATTAAAAAACTGCTCACTCATTACTGTCATGCTTGAATGGATTTCCTAGGATTGGGAAACTTAGCTAAATATAGAGCCCAGTTGCTGGCATTGAGATGAAAACTACTATGTTAGACTCACTGAGCAATAGTATGTCTGTGTCTAATGTAGCCTGGGTGTAGAATTACATCCTTGACTTGACTTGACTTGACTTGTGGTGTCTTTCAAGCTGGTCCTATGGAGATTTCATGACATTTCATTTTTAACTTGGAATCATTTATTTTTAATGTTACTTTGGTCCCATCCAATACTTAAGGACAGGGAGACATTTGCTTAAATCCAACCACAGAAATGCAAACTGTTCTGCTATATACTGTGACTCCGGTTACCAGTGCTCTGATTACTGTGTCACTGATCTTTGGGAGCTGCGGTCTTTAGCTGACTCGGTTACGTGGATTTCACTGTGACCTTTCCTCTCTAAACCACCAGAATACCTTTGTCAATAGCCCTGAGAATAGCCAAAGTAAAACAACAAACAAACAAACAAACAAACAAACGTAAAGCCCCACAATCCTGAGTATTAACAGGCACATAAAATTATACGATCAATGAAGTCTCTTCTAGGCCCCAAATGCTGTAATTCTGCATTTCAAAGTGGGGAAAAAAGCTCTCCTGGCAGTTTCTACTTGTCCTGCTCAGTGGATGCACACAGGGTAGACCTGCTGCTACTTTGCAATTTCTTCGTTGTTCCAATCACTTCATTGTGAGGTGTGGCTGTTTGGAGGGGAGACCTGGGACATTGAGGCTGCCCACAAAGGTAGTGGGGCCAGGGCAGAAAGGAGTTATATTTCCAGGTGGAAGAAAGCAGCAGGGCCTAGGCTAGGGTGAGGCAGTGCGGCACCCGGTATGGAAAATCTGGAGGCATCTGCTCTCAAGGGCAGCCTGAGAGGGAGTGCCTCCTGGAATTCGGTACCCCAGAAACCCAGTCCTAGGAAGAGGTCGTAGCAAGGTCTATGCTGGGGAGAAAGCAACCAGCGGCAAACCTGGGGACCTCCAGGCTGGCCGTGTGAGTTGGAGAAGCCAGTCAAATCAAACAAAGAGGCAGATGGAGAAGTTGTGTTCTGTGGTTCACTGCCCCTGGATTACGGACTAGATTCCAGCAGTGTCACAACCCTAATGGCCCCCACTGATTTCCTGCTTTTTCGGGAGCACCCACAAAGAGGAAGGAACTGTTAATTCTAGAGGTCAATGTGGGCACAGCAGAGAAGAAATAAGGTTTGGGGGGTGGGGGAGGAGAAAGCAAGGTCAGAATCAATTGAGCACACAAAGGCCAGGCCACGGGGCTCTTCCTGTGTCAGCATTCCCTCCGCAGGGCTGGGCACCGGTCCTTGGTGGAGGCCGCTCTAACCGGCAGTTTTAAAGCCCTGGCTGCACTTTGAGAAACTGTTTCACCTTTTTGGTAGTTACTGCTCTGCTTTGCACAGGGTCCAGGACTGACAGAGCTGTTTTCATTTCACAAAACTGGACTTAAAAATCTAGAACTGAACTTAAATGTCTGTTTCAAGTTTTCATTTTTTTCCTGATAGCAGAAGTAGTCAGTAGATTGCAGATAAACTTACTTCTGTTTTTTTTTAATTATTTCTGTTAAAGTCTCTGAATTCAGAACTTCCCCTTTCCCTCCATCTCCCTGGAGTGGCATCTAAGTTCGAGGGAACGTGGGGTGGAGTGTTGGGTTCCGGGCTGGAATTCACTGCTTCCGTCTGCATTCCCACCGACTCCAGGCGGCAGTCCAGCACTTGCAGCGACCCTCCTCCGACTGTGGTGATTCTCCCTCGGCCACATCACCACCCCCCTTAGGGACTGGCAAACCGGTGCCCCCCTGGGCCATTCTGGAGACGTGAGGGCAAGTGGGAGACGGGGGGCGGGGGGGGGGGGCCTGTCACAGACGTATCTGGTTGCGTGTTTACACTGGCTGCACCTGAGAAGTGAGCACAGGCCCCTGTGCTCTCAGATCCCTACACCTACCTGAGGATTCGGGCTGTTACTGTGACTCCTTCACCCCCACCTGGGGGCCTTAGCCAAATCTTTTTTGTTCTTTTTTCCTTCTTCTTCTCCTTTTTTTCCCCTTTTTTTCAGTCATATCTGAGCCACTTTTCTTTGCTCTCTCTCTTTAAAAGAATTTTGTTTATTTATTTTTTAGAGAGAAGGGGAGGGAGGAAGAGAGGGAGAGAAACCTTGATGTCAGAGAGAACATGGATCAGCTGCCTCTTGTACATTCTCCCACTGGGGACCAAACCCACAACCTAGGTATGTGCCCTGACCTTTGGCTTTATGGGACGACGCCCAACCATTGAGCCATGCTGGCCGGGGCTCTCTCGCTCTCTCATATGAACTTTTTACTTTTCAGCTTATTTAGCACGATGCTGTCTAATACAGTAGCCACTGGAGACATGTGGGATAGGGGTTCATATAAGTGATGTTATACTAACTGTACTATTTTAGCATTTGCCCCCCCCCTTACTAGTACCTCTTAGCAAACTTTCCTTATAAATGCACAAATAGTTCATTATTTTCTTTGTGCTGGACAGTATTACATGGTTTGGGGACATTATTTACCCAGCCTCCTCATGTCAACCAGAATAAATTAGGCTGTACAACAGTAACAGACTTAGAATCTTGTAGTTTATAACAAGAACTATTTGTCCCTCAGTATTTTACAGTTTTTATTGCTACTTAGAATGGGATCTTTCACAGTTATTGCTGGCTAAGAGGAGTGCTACTTATCTTTGTATGTTAATCTCGTGTCTGCCTACAATGTAAGTCTTGATTTGTCATCCAGTTCTGTGGATCTTCTAGGTAAACAGTCATGTCGTCTGCAAATTTTCTTGCCTTTCCCTCTGACTTGGGACTCTTGGATGACTATTTTATATTTTGGGGCTCCCTGATGCTACTCAAATTCATGTCGCATGACTTTTCTACGCAACAAACTTCCTTGTTTTGTATCCTGGATCACAGCTGAGGGGATACGCCTCTCCTCTTTCGTTAGGGAAGCCAGGCAGGTCTCGTGTGGCCTCTATTAGGGTGACTACAGGGCCTCGTTTTTCCAGGACAGTCCTGCTTTCTGACATACTCATGATAAGTACCCCTTCTGCTTTCAAAGGTGTCCCAGTTGGGATGACAAGTGATGTGAGCACGCCATGCATGAGCCGCGCTCGCTTGGCACAGACCTGCAGCCTCCTCTCCTTATTCCTCTGCCACTATGCTTCTTGACTCCAGAGCTGTGAAACTGCTTCCAGTTTCCTGGACTCAACTCGCTATTTGAGCCTTCTTTTTAATGACGCCTGTGCTTCCTTGAGATCTTCTTACCTTATGTATAGCAATATCCATGCCATGTTGGTGTCTGTCTCCTTCTTAGACTGTTAGTTCGTTGACAGTGGAGTCTGTTTTGAATATTTCCGTATCAGCAGTGTCTTTATTATTTCCAGGCATATTACATGCTCAATATAAGTTTCATAAATGAATGAATGAAGCATGTCAAAATTATATATATACATAAACAAGGACAGGAAGAAAATAGACAAAAATCAAATTCACGATCACATTAGATTTTTAGATGTTCAGACAATTAAAATATTTTCAAATAAAATTTTTATTTCTTAAAATAGCAGCAATGTTTATAGAGAACTTTTTTGAAAGATTAAAAAAAACAAACCAGTTCAACCCTCGTTACTTGTTAAAGGGTGAACTCTGTTATTCTGAACACAGCAGACAGACAGGGGTGGCCGCTTATTGTGTACTCAGTAAATGTTGAATGAATAATCACAGATGTATCATGAGTTAGAAGAGAAATGCGAAACTATAAGGAATGGCGATCTCTACAAACCTATGGTTTGCATCCTTATTTAGCTGAAGTGTGAAGGAAGCCAGTGAGGTGAAGGTGGTCAGGTGGCACCACCCAGTTCTTTGGGGCCCCTGGTGTCTGGCTGGGCAGACATTCAGAGAATACTATATATAAATTGTAATACAAATCTCCATTTTCACCAAGGCAAAGAGTATTACTTCCCTTTCTGAGTTCCAGATAGCTCCCGGACTGCCCCTTCGCGGTTGTATTGTCTCCTTGCTCAGGTTAATCTTATTTGGGGGAGGGGGAGTAAAAGTGTTTGGGCGTTGGGAAAGAGGTCCTGCACACAGTAATCTATTCTGCCAGGAGAATACTCTGATGGTAATCATCAAATTGTTTCTTGTCTGCAAAAGGTTAAGAACTGCAAGTATTTTTAAATGTTAGCCAATATATAAAACTTGTAGGAGGAGAGAAAGAAAATTTTCATCAATCATGTGCCAGGTCCTGTGAAATGTGTTTTCACATCTACTTTATATAACGTAAGTAATTATTATAACATCCTTGATTTTATCACCATTCAACACTTGCCAGAGGCTAGATTTGAATTCAGATCCAATGGTCACCACGTGACAAGTAAAGTTCTTTGCCTTTGGTGATGAAGTGTTGGTTCTGTCATGGAAAAATGGCACATGGAAAAGCTTTCTAGGTTGGAATGTATCATTCTTCCCAGCTTCAGAGAATCTCAGCTAGGATAATGAGTTCCTGTTGTTTACGTGACATGTTTGAGAGCAGAGTATATTTCTAACAACTGGTGTAGAAACCATTTGAAGTCTGCAATTTTCACTTGCAACAAAAAATGGAAAATTAAAAATTAAGCCTAGCCCTCGTGGTGGTTACATGGGTATATTCAATATGTGATAATTCACTGACCTGTACACATATGATATTTGCATTTTACTATATGTATGTAAGACTTCACTTTTCTGAAAATTTACTTTTTAAAAGACTGGCAAAAATAAGTTATTGTAAGGAAAACAGGGTACGTTCTAAGTCTGCATAAGCCAAGCAAGCCACATGACCACATCCTGATTCTTTTTTTATCTGTGAAAAATAACGATAATAGAATAAGTTGCCACTTTCTTCCAAGAGATAAGTTTCTATATCTTTACTTGGTCACTACATGATGGAGCTTCTAATTTAGGGCTTTTTGCTTCCCATCTTTGTGGTAAGAAATTAAAGAAAATGTTTCTTTCATTCCTGTATTTGAAAACAAATTTCCTGTGCTACTCAGAGCCTTCCAGTAACTCTCTCACAATTCCACCTTTTTTCCCCCTTTTGTATAATCTCACAATGATTTACAAAATACCAATACCTTGCCTTCCCTCAGGTTTGACTGAGACAAATGAATCCATAAATGTTATGGAGCAATAGGAAAGGATGTTACAATATTTGTAGACTTTCTCATGAAAGTAGGATGGAGAAAGAAGTTATTTTGCTTCCTTTCACAGAAGGATTACTGTTTCATTTGGATATAATCATCCAGAATTTAACCCATTGTTTGCTTGGCTATCCTGGAAACAAGGCAACACTGGTCAAATGGAAAACAGAGTGAAATCGCCTGCATGCAGACGGTAGCTCTTATAAAGAACACACCACATTTAATTTAAAAAATAAATGGTAAACCTTTAAAAAGGTAATTTATTGAAAATGTGGAGTTGGGACGAGCTCAAGTGGTCATGAAGTCAGAGTTCCAAAATTCATCTTTGGAAGTACAGTCTTACCACATATGTAAGCTAAATTATTTCTCCACATTATTTCAGACGTCAGCCTAATTTCATAGGCTCATCTCATTACATTATTTTTATTTTGAAAATTTTCAAATCTGCCAGAGAGTTAAAAAATTGTACAGTAAACACCCAATACCTCTCACTTAACTCCACCAATTACTGACTTTTGCCATATTTCTGTGCACTCTCTCTGTATATACATGTGCTTGCTAAATCAGTGGAAATTGACTTGCTGATATCACCCCTAAGTACTTTAATGTGTGTCTCTTTAGAACAAGGAGAACTTCCTGTATAACCAAAATACCATCACTATACTCAAGACATTTAACATTAGGCCCTGGCTGGGTAGCTCATCTGGTTAGAGAATCATCCAAATAAGGCAAAGTTGCAGGTTAAATTCCCTAGTTAGGGCACATACAAGAATCAACCAATGAATGTATAAATTAGTGGAACAACAAATTGATGTTTCTCTCTCTCTCTCTCTGCCCCCCACCCTTCCTCCCTCCCCCCCGAAAATCAATAATAAAGAAAAACCTAAAATCTGACATTGATAAATAACAGCATCTAATGTGCTCAATTGTCATAATTTATTTAATCACTTTCTTGGACAAAGAATCCAATCAAAGATCACGCAATGTATTTAGGAAATCATGTATCTTTTAATTTAGAATATTCTTTCCCTGCTCCTTTTTTCTTTTCTCTTTTTTCTGTCTTTCATGACATGGCATACTGTTGTAGCATGTCCTACAATCTAGATTTGTGTGATGGTTTTCTCATGCTAGTTAAACATGTTTGTAGGAAAAACAAATACATGCGCATATACTGTGTGTTCCTGTTGTTTTCCCATATACATGTTATGTTTTCCCACTGCGGAGACTTCGCTCACACAGACCATCTCCTTCATCAACGCCCTTCCCCCACCACATCTACAAGGCTCAGTTCAATATTTAACCTTCCCTAGATAATTCCCCTAATGCCCTCCATCCTGAAATAATCTTTAAATATCCAGAATACTTTAGCTTTTTTTCCCTTACAGCATTTATGATTTTTTACTGTGTATTATTATTTTTGTTTATTCACACATTTTTTACCTTCTCTCCAATGAAAGCCTTCTAAGGGCTGGCTTAATTTATCTTTGACCTCCCTGGAATCTAGCAAATGGCATGTCACAAAGTTGGCAATATATATATATATTGAATGAATGACTAGATGGATGAATAAATAAATGAAAATGTTATCTCTGGTTTCTGAGATACAGTGAGTTAGTTAAAAACTTAATTTTTCTTTAAAAGGCTTGAATAATTGCTTCATAAGTGTACTTTCTGCACCCAGAATAGTCTACTTAATTTCTTAAAAAATAACATTTTAGTCTTAGTAAAAATAAAACATGTATATTATATGCCTTGTTATAGCTGTTTTAAAAATTAACTTGCTAAGCATTAAGGGAAGCCTTTCAATGTGGACAGTTTATTCTTTTGCTTTTGAAAATAGTCTTATATATATTCTTTGATAATTTCCTCATTTGCATATTTTGTGTTCCCTCCGGAATAACTACTGTAAGTCAGATGCTGAAACTTCTGGAATTGATCCACTACATCTCTTATCTTTTCTTTCATATTTTCTATCTTCTACTTTCTAAAAGATTTCCTTCCAACCTATTATTGATCTTTATTAAGATTTTTTAAATCATATTTTTAATTTTCAAGAGTTCTGTTTTTGGTTTTTGAGTGGCCTTTTTAATAGCATCCATTTATTGTTTTATGGATGAAATATCTTTTTAAATCTCCATGGAAATATTAATTAAAACTTACTTTCTTCTGTTCCCTGCACTGCTTCTGTTTAAACTTTCTTAAAGTGTTTTTATTTCCATCTTGGTCTTTCTCTCATTTATATTAAAGGCATTTTCTATATTAAGCATAGAAATGTGTGTGTCCGAAAAGCCGACTGGGGACTCTGTGCACGTGGGCAGGGTTGCCCACTGCCAGGACGGCTGTCGGTTCATTGAATGTGGGGTTAGGCATTCTGATGTGTAAACTCCCAACTGCCAAAACTTGGAGGTCTTTTTTTCTGACATCATTCAATTTCTTTAGAAAAGACACTTCAGTTTTTTGGCTGGGGAGTAACTTCTCATTGCCGAAATGTTACTCAGCAGAGGGCTGTGTGTATGTGTGTGCTGTCCCTGATTCAGATTTTTATGGACCCTCTCTGTTTTTACCTCTTCCCTCTGTAGCCTGCGCATCAGCACCCCAGGCCTCAGCTCTATCCTGCTGCATCAGTTACCACTGTCTTTCATCCCTATCCCATCTGCCAGAATTTTGATAACATCTCTCACCCTTTGAGGAACTTTCCTGTTTTCTTATTATGAGTTTACATGTTTTTATTTATTTATTTATTATTATTATTATAATATTTTAATCTTCACCATAGGATATGTTTATTGATTTTAGAGAAAGAGGAAGAGGAGAGAGAGAGAGAGATCGACCGGTTGCCTCCCATATGTGCCCCGACCAGGAATTAAACCCTCAACCTAGGTACTATGTGACCTGACCGGGAATTGACCCCGTAACATTTTGGTGTACAGGACAACACTCCAACCAAATGAGCCACACAGCCAGGGCTATATGTTGTTTTTATTTTCTTGCCATCATTTGGTGGAATCTTGACAAAGAGTAGAGATAAATACATGGAAATATTTTTCAAGATATTGATTCCAAATAAATTAATCTGTCATCTTTAACCAGACTGTGCGCTTAATTTTAAGTGTTTGTGTTACAAACTTCCTCCTCGGTAAATGTGGTCCTGTGAGTAGAGTAAATTTTCTGCCTAGAAGGTTAAAGCAGTGATCCTCTGTGTGGTCATGGGAGTAAGGCTCAGACAGCTTGGGTGGTTTGATGTTTCCTGAGTCATCTGGACAAGGGGAAAGTACTGAAGTTACCACATAGGGACGTGTGAGATAACCTCCCTCTTTATGATTTCAGAAGTCTGATTACTTATTTACAACTGGGATGAGATAAATGGTCGAATAACTAGAGAGGTTCTACACACCACTTGTAAAGTGAAGTCTTTATCCTGCTGCCGAACCGCATTCCCATGCATGCCTGAACCTTTGATTTCCATCGGTTTCTAAAACCTGGGAAAGCAGAAGCTGCAGCATCACCCAGGCAGGCCCCTCCTGAGTCCTGCTCACTCCCCAAGAATTTCCCCCTGAGCTACTATGACATTGCCTGGTTACTCACCCCGCAGACTCCTCAGGATTGGCTGGGACTGCAAATAAAACACTGTTTATCCATAATCAAGCTGATAAGCTTCAACATTAAGTACACACAGTGCCTCATAGAATAGAGTATAAAGCATGTGCTCTCTTCTTTCCTCCTAACATTTTCATGCTGGAGAGGAAACCTGGAGAGCAAACGTTGTCTCTGGACAACAATTTATTAAGGGGAAAAAGCTTAAAATGGGCCTGTTGAGTTCTAAAAACCCTAAAGTCAAGCAAGCCCAAATTCTTCTTCTGGGACTAGACTCTGCTGGGAAGTCGACTCTCCTTTACAAACTCAAGCTTGCGGAGGACACTGTGACCCTCCCAACTGTAGGTTTCAACGTGGAAATGATCGAGCTGGGAAAGAGTCTCTCGCTCACGGTCTGGGACGTTGGAGGACAGAAGAATATGAGACCCGTGTGGGGCTGTTACTGTGAGCGCACCGACGGGCTGGTGTATGTTGTGGACAGCGCAGATGAACCGCGACTGCAAGACTCCCGGAGAGAGTTCAAGCGCATTTTGAAAAATGAACATATTAAAAACGTGCCCGTCGTTCTATTTGCCAACAAACAGGATGTGCCCGGAGCGCTGACTGCTGAGGACATCACCAGAATGTTCCGACTGAAGCAGCTCTGCTGCGACCGCAACTGGTACGTGCAGCCCTGCTGCGCCCTCACCGGGGACGGGTTGACGGAGGGGCTCGGGAAACTCGCCGAGTTTGTGAGGAGCCACGTGACATCAAGAGCAGACGCTTTAGCGTTCTTCAGGCAGAGCTGAAGTCGAAGCGGTGAAAGGTGAAGTTGAAAAGGTAATGTTTTTTCTGTGCCAACAGAAAAGCAAGTTGCTGAGATGGCGAACTTTTCCTGAGATGCTATTTCACCTAAATTAAGTTAAACAAGTCAGAATAAAAGCTATAAAATATTATTTTTGGCCAGGCACTTTAGCACTGTGGTAATAATAACTGGGAATGAGAAATTTACAATTTTGTGCACATTGGGGGGGTCAGAAAAATCATGTTTAGGACCAAATAAATTATTGCTTTATTATTTTTATATGACTACTAAGTAAACTGTCTGCTAAGAAAGTCAGAATTCTTTCAGATTGTTTTCAGCTGTTACAGGTATTAAATTTCCACCACACTCCCATATAATACCTGGGTGATATAAAAAAAATAAACTTTAAATTATGGAGAGGAAAAGTTTGATGTTACCATCTTGTAAATCTCAGTCTACCCCGTATGTAAAATTTTTCTTCTGGATTCATGCCAGCTTTTTGAAATCTGTTGCTGGGAACTTTATACAATGAATCAAACAATGAACTCCATGTTGTTAGTGGAACAGAGGCTGTGTTCTCCCCTAGGGAGCAGAAGTTTGTATCTTAAAGCTCTGGGATCTGGATAACCCCTTAGAGTTTAGGGAAAGGCCTGAGGTCATAGCTCAACACAAGCGGCAGCCTCAGGACCGGCTTCAGTATAATTTAGTGTAACAGTCATTTCTTGGGAACTACGTACAGCTCACTGTACTGATCAAACAGGAACCAGAGACAGGCTTTCCTCTAGAGACCTTAAAATTCACAGTGGGCCATGACAGAAAGCTAATCGCTAGGATAGGGCAACAAATGCCGTGTGACAGAACAGGAGAGAATGGGGAACCAGTGCCATGTGGCCTGGGAAAACAGGAAGTGCTTCATGCAGGAAGTGGTATTTAAGAGGGTCCCCAACTCCTGGGGACCCCCCAAAGGTACAGGGTGGTCCCTGGAAGTTCCCATCACTAGCAGACTCTCCAGAGATGCTGTGGGGGAGGGCAGGAAGAGGGAAGGAACTGGGGATTGAATTGGAACTCCCCTGAGAGGCTCAGAACTCCCAAGGAGGCCCTAGTACTGACTCCTCCTTGAGAAAGCCTGTTAGGCTAGAAGCAGGCCTCAGGCGTCCCCAGCAGTCCCTGGGACTCCATTAAGGTCACAGAGGAAAATAAAGGCATAGTAAGACAAGGGTGCCAGCCCCTGGATTCCTTTCACTGTTTTCTTCCCTCAGCCATGATTTGTTCAGCAAAGATATGAGTAGCTACTTCAGTGCTACATGGTAGCAATTCAAATAAAAAAGTAGACATACACATAATAATAGTTACCATTGAATGAATACTTGTGTGTGCCAGGCATTGTGACAAACACTTTCGTACATCTTCTCATTTAATGTTCACAACTGCCCTGAGAGGAATAGGTGTTACCTCAATTTTATACGTGGGAGTGCTGAGCCTACACAAGGTCAGACAACAGTAACAGCCACAAGAAGAGATAGGTGTTCTACTGAGGAGTGGCAGAGCCAAGTTCAAATTTGTATGTGTGACCTCAAGGCCTGTGCTGTGAACTGCCAGGATACTGTTTTATAAACTAGGTATGGTCTCTGTCTTCAGTGAGCTTACAAGACACAATTAAGAATAAACCCAGGCTAAATGAAAAATTGTGCTACCATATGACCCAGCAACCCCACGTTTGGGTATATATCCAAAGAAAACGAAATCGCTATCTCAAAGAGGCATCTCTACTCCTGTGTTCAGTGCAGCATTATTTGCAACAGCCCAGGCATGGAAGCAACCCAAGTGTCCGCTGATGGATGAATAGATAAAGAGAACGTGGTATGTATGCACAATGGAATATTATTCAGCCACAAAAGCGTAAATCCTGCCATTTGCAATGATATGGATAAAACTAGAAGGCATTATGCTAAGGGAAATAAGCCAGAGAGAGAAAGACAAATACCATATGATCTCACTTATATGTAGAATCTAAAAAGCCAAATTCATAGAAACAGAGAGTAGATTGGTGGGTGCCAGGAGCTTGGGGGTGGGGGAAGCGGGGGGAGGTTGCTCAACCTGTACACACCTGCCATCAGATGGATAGGTTCTGAGGACCTAATGTACAGCATGGTGACCACAGTTAACAATACTGTGTTGTGCGCTTGAAATTTGCTAGGAGAATACATTTTAAGCATTCTCACAAAAAAAGTAACGATGTGAGGGGATGTTAATTCACTCAAGTGTAGGAATCCTTTTACAATGTATAGTAAATCAAGTTGTATACTTTAATATATTACTATACATGCAATATATTTTATCAATTATACTTCATTAAATAAATCTGGGGGTGAGGAGGGTGAAGACTAAATCCAGGCCAACATATATTACTATTATAATAAGAAGTTTCTTTGAAAAAACAAGCCAGGCAGAATAAATTGAGTGTAATAACAGGGATATAAGAAAAATGCTGAAAGTCTCTGGCAAAAAGAGTTTCTGATTTCAGGAAGAGCTCAGGGGAGTAGCAGTGTTAAATGCTTCATGGCAGAGTTTTCCTGAAGGTTCACAAAGTGATTAACGTCTCAAAAATACATCTTTTTTTAAAAAATGCACCATTCTTTAACATTTTCCCTATGTGTTTTTTGTTAAAGTTAGGAGTCACTAATCGATATCTATAGAAAATTTCTAAATATTGACTAGAAAATGTGTCCTGGTGTCCTGAGATTTTGGTGGTTTGAGTTACTAAGTCAAGCCCTTTGTGGCCCAGTCTTAGCATAGTATAAAATTCAGAGAAAACAGTCCCCCCAAATACTGAAAGCAATGAAAACCTCCACTTCAGAAAGCTGTGGGTGTGTGTGGTGGGTGCAGGGATCAGATATACACTTAATGTAGAGCAAAACTTACAGAGCAGCTCTTTCTATTTGTCAGTTCACCATCCCTCTCCACACAGCGGCTGTCCGTCAAAATATCTGCTAATACTTTCTCAGAAACTTGAATGGTCTCATGGCTCTTTTCCTTTATTCCCTGGGATCCAATTTATTTTCTTCCATCAGTCATTTGCTTTCTCTTCAATGTGAATTTTACCAATCTTTCCCTCCTGCTTTCCCTGGCATGTTCCCCTCTAACACACACACACACACATCTGTACACTCTTCACTCTGGACTACTAATAAAGCTCCAAACTGAGGGAAGGGACAAAGTTTAGGTGGACATTAGCAAAATGTTGCTTAGCAGGTGAGAAGAAAGAGGCTGTGAAGGTTCATGCCTTCATATTTATTATTGTCATACATTCTGTTCTCTGTTATTTATATGTAAGAAAGCAAAACTTTTATCAAAATGGCACACTGCCATGGATCTACAGTGACCCAAAGCAGAACACTTCTGAAATGCTCCTTGGTTAAAGATTTAGAGTCTAAAAGAAAATATCAGTTAAGTATTTCTATCTAATGTTCTAAGTATCCACAGATGGGAAAAAAAAATCCCTACAGGGATAAGAGTAAAGAATGGCAAATAAAAAAACAATAGCAGGAGTGGCTGACATATGTTAAGAATAATTGTCAGTTTAAAAAGCTGGTGTTTGGATTTGATCTTTGGCCGCAACCAGGCTGCTGTTGCCGTCGGAAGACTGCGTGAAAAATGTGACAGCAAGTGTGTGATCTGCGGCTTCCGGCTGTGCATATGTGATGAGAGTGACTATGGCTCCTCCCAGGGGTGCGGTGTCATCGGAGGAGGCCCTGCAGTCTCCGATGCCTATGACTGTAAGGAGCCCACCATAGAAATGGCTGCCCAAAGACTGTCAATTTGGGAGCCCTAAGGCTTCTTCCTCCCTCCATCTACTGACCGCAGAAAAAGTGGAGCGCAGGACCTCACCCACGTTACCTGTTAGTACACAGGCACCTCTCCACCCTCACCTCTCCTCTCACCTGGATCATGTGGTCAAATAAAAAGCGTTCTTCACAGAGCACTCTGGCAGACTGTATCAGAAAAATGGTCACTTAGTTCATGACTTTTCTTTTTTTTGGCAGAATTTTAAGGTTTTATTAACACAAATACAATATTCACACAATCTGTCTATTCATTTTCTTCACTGCGCAGCCTGGCATTGGGATTAGTGACTCTGATGGCCAGCTGGGCTGCTCTTTCCACAATGGCTTTGCGGTTCTTTGAGGAGACATTGTGAGCAATCTCAGCACAGTAAGATTTGTTGCATATCAGCAGCACTTCAAGCTCCTTGACATGAACCAAGAACTTTCGAAAACCACTGGGCAGCATGTGCTTTGTTTTCTTGTTGCTCCCATAACCAATGCTGGGCATCAATATCTGGCCCTTGAATCTTCTGCACACCCTATTGTCAATGCCTCTGGGTTTCTGCCAGTTCCGCTTAATTTTGACATAATGGTCTTACTGGTACTGAATGAACTTCTTGGTCCTCTTTTTGACAATCTTGGGTTTCACAAGGGGTCTGAGGGCTGCCATGGTGCTGAGTAAGAGATGACTGCCACCTCCGTAGGCAGCGCTGAGGAAGAGAGCTAGCTCATGACTTTTCTTGAAGTCAAGAACCGAGAGTCTGTGTTCCACATTGATAAGTTCTCTCTACACCAAGAGCTTCTGCAACAGGAAGAATATCGTTTCAGGCTTCTGTCTGAAGAGTCAGCTGAGAAGTGCTCTCACAGCAGCTCTGACAGCAGTTGTCCTTGGTGGGTCATTTGCAATGTGGCAGGGAGCTCTCAGAACAAAAAACGTGGGCATTTAATCTTGTAACACTTTGCTGGCTTGTGTTACTTTTCTTCTAAGAAATTGGAAACCCACCCTGGCTGGTGTGGCTCAGTGGACCAAAAGGTTGCTGGTTCGATTCCCGGTCAGGGCACATGCCTGGGTTATGGGCTAAGCCGTGCAAGAGACAACCAAGCAATGTTTCTCTCCTTCTCCCTCCTTTCCCCTCTATTTAAAAATAAATAAATAAATACAATAATGAAAAAAGAAATTGGAAACCTTTCTTTTTCTATTAATAAAGTTAAGGGTGTATTTTCTGGCAGTCAGTCATCATCTAATTAAAAAACCAAAACAACAAAAAACCTCATGTTTTCACTATGCTGCGATGATGAACAAATTGGGTTCTGCCAAACCAAGGGAGACCGGGAATTTCAGATGAAGAGTCCCTTGTGCGAGGCGTGGAGGGACAATCCACAGAGGCTGCGGTGTGTTCAGTATGAGGAGGAACAGCCTGAGGACCGCACTGCAGGGCTTCTGCAGACCCCGGGGTTGGCCTCCTTTTGTGCGCAGGAGCTGTCTCTCTAGAGAGAGACCGAGAAATAGGAAATGACAGAGAGACTCCTTCTTTGGTGGTGCTAATGATTACTTAATATAATGTGAGGCATAGTGTTACGGGGGTTTCAGTCCACCCGATTTTTAGCACGATATTAACTGTTAGCAAATTGAATTAATTCAAGCACAAAAAAGCATATTTTATATCGACAGTGCTGCACAAATATTAAAGTTGGTTATTAGGTGACTTAACCATGTGAGTAGTATTTTCACAAATATTATCTCATTTTTTTCTTGCCAAGGCTCGTAGCAGATCTCATGGCAAATATTATCAACACTATTTTAATGATATGAAGAACTGATCAAGCAGTTACTGAATCTAGTCCTTTTATTTTCAAGATTTAAAAAAATGTAATTTTTACCATACAACGAAGTTAGCAATAATGTGGCACATACCA
Organism: Trachops cirrhosus; assembly: GCA_028533065.1. NCBI lineage: Eukaryota > Metazoa > Chordata > Mammalia > Chiroptera > Phyllostomidae > Trachops > Trachops cirrhosus. The sequence continues at coordinate 169,200,845 of CM052539.1, read as the reverse complement.
CACTATTTTACCATTAAATTTCTTTTTTCCAATAACTAAGTGGAACTGGTCAGAGTATTTCTTGGACCAAAAGCCTAGGGGCCATCTTCCTTCTCCCCTCTGATCTCACATCTGTCAGCAAATCCTGGCTGCTCTTCAAAATACATCTCCCTTGGGCCACTGCTTACTCACCGAGGCTACCACCAGGCCACCATCAACTGTCACCTGGATGGCTGCATTCTACATGCAGAATTCTGCAGGCCAGGTCTAAGAGTGAAAGGTCACAGTACTGCCCTGCCTTAAAACCATGTCTTGCTTCTCACTCTGCCAGGTACCTGCCTCCTCTATTTCCTGCCTCTCTCCCCTTCCAGCCACACTTGCCTTACTGTCCCTTTATCACCTCTGATTTGTTACAGTCTCGGGCCTTTCAACGGGCTGTTCCACAATTTAGAACATACTCTCCTCAGGCCTTCAAGTGTTTCCTACTTTACCCCTTTCAGCGTTCCCACCCAATATGCAGAGGCCTCCCCTGACTCCTTACCCAAATGGACCTCCTCCTCCCTGCCACTCAGTACTTCTTACCCTGCTTCGTTATTTTTTTCATAGCTCATAGCTTCTATCATGGCCTCAGTTTATTACTGACTCATTTACTCGTTGTTTCTTTCCCTCCCTAGCAGGTAAGCTCCTTGGAGCAGGGACTTTTCTCACTATTCGGTCCTGGAACAGCACCAAGAATGTATTTCAAGGATATTTGCAGAACAAATGTATGAATGGTCTGGAGCCTAACGTGAGGCCTTCTCAGCATCCCAGGCTGCCTCTCGGGATGGAGTGTTGATCCAGTCATGCAGAACAAAAAGAATGGCAGGTGTGGATGGAGGACAGCGTCACTCTAACCTCAGGATCCCATTGGCAAGTCCTTCCCGCAGGAGCAATGTGCTGGACTCAGAGGAACACAGGCCTTGGAGACAGAACTGGGTGGGGATTCTGGTTGTCACTGGTTTTGGCTTTTGGGCAGATTACGTCACCTCCAGAGTCTCAGTTTTCTCTACTAGGAGAAGAAATAAACTTTCTTTGTGTTAAGCCGTGGGGGTTTGGAGGTTGACCTGGTCATCGCTGTTAATTACACTAATAACCTAAGACGTGGGCCTTGTTTCTCCTGCGCATCTGGAAGCCCTTCTTTTCCCAATCTTCCTTTCCTCACAAGTCCCCTCCCCATCTCCCTACGACCACTCTCGGATTCTCACTTGACTCATTCCAGAACAAGAAGGGGAAAAAATTAATTTTCCTCCACTTAAAAAATATTTATTTTTTAAAAATTGAATTTATTGGGGTGACAGTGGTTGACAGAACCATACAGGTTTCAAGTGTACGACTCAACAAAACGTCATCTGCACACTGCATCATGCGCCCACCACCCCAAGCAAAGTTTCTTTCCATCCCCATTTCCCCCTCCTTTGCCTACCTTCCCCTTTCCCCACCCCCTTTCCCTGTGGCTCTCACCACACTGTTGTCTGTGTCTCTGTGTTCTCTATATATGTTTGCGGGTTAATCCTTTCACCTCCTTTCTTCCAGTCCTCCAAACCCTCTGCCCTCTGACAACCAGCTATCAGTCTGTTCCATGTATACCTGCCTCTGTCATCAGTTTGTTTTGCTCATGAGATCCGCATAGAAGTGAGATCATATGGTATTTGTCTTTCTCTGACTGGCTTATTTCCTTAGCATAATAATCTCCAAGTCCATCCATGCTGTCACAAAAGGTAAGATTTCCTCTTCTTCCTTTTTTACCACTAAGTAGTATTCCATTGTGTAAATGTACAACAGCTTTTTTATCCACGTATGTACTATGGGCACTTGGGCTGTTTCCAGATCTCAGCTACTGTACATAATGCTGCAGTGAACTAGGGGTGCATGTATTCTTTTGAATTAGTGTTTCTAGTTTCTTAGGATGTATTCCCAGAAGTGGGATCACTGGGTCAAAAGGCAATTCCATTTTTAATTTTTTGAGGAAACTCTCTACTGTTTTCCACAGTGGCTGCACCAGTCTGTATTCCCAGCAACAGTACATGAGGGTTCCCTTTTCTCCACATCCTCACCAGCACTTGTTGTTTGTTGATTAATTAATGATAGTCATTCTGACAGATATGAGGTTATATCTCATTGTGGTTTTAATTTGTACTTCTCTGATGATTAGTGACGGGGAGCACTTTTTCATATGTCTGTTGCCCTTCGGTATGTCCTCTTTGGAGAAGTGTCTATTCAGTTCCTTTGCCCATTTTTAAATTGTGTTGTTTGTCTTCCTAGTGTTGAGTTGTATAAGTTCTTTATTTTTAAAATTAACCTCTTATCAGATGTATCATTGGCAAATATGTTCACCCATTCAATGGGTTTCTTTTTTGTTTTGTTGATGTTTCTTTTACTGTGCAAAAGATTTTTAGTTTGATGTACTCCCATTTGTTTATTTTTGCCTTTGTTTCTTTTGCCCGAGGAGATATACCAGCAAATATATTTAAAAATTCACAAACCTTCAGAAAACTTGAAAAAAGTAAGAGTAACACTTGTATGCTTTTCACTCAAATTCACCAATTATAACAATTTTGACATATTTGTGCATACTCTCTTTCTTCTCTATACACACACACAATTGCAATCATCTTGACTTAATCATCCATCTTGATTAAATACTTAATCATCCATCTCCTTAGAATGGACAATCTTTTACATAACCACAGAGTCAATTTTTAAGCATTAATTAAATATCATCTAACAGTTCATAATCAAATTCCCCCCAAATACAACTTATTTATAGAATTTATTTGGTCTACTGCATTTGTTTATGTCACTTTTTTAAAAAAAATTTATTTATTTTTAGAGAGAGGAAGGGAGGGAAAAAGAGAGGGAAACATCAGTGTGTGGTTGCCTCTTGTGTGCCGCCTACTGGGGACCTGGCCTGCAACCCAGAATATGCCCTGACTGGGAATTGAACCAGCGACCCTTTGGTTCGCAGGCTGGCATTCAATCCACTGAGCCACACTGGCCAGGATTTTATGCCACTTTTAATTTAGAATATTTTCCCTGCCTTTTTCTGCTTTCTCATGACCTAGAAATTTTGAAGAGTCCAGGCCAGATAATTTAAAGAATGTCCCACAGTCTAGATTTGTCTGATTGTTTCTTCATGGTTAAATTCAGGTTAAACATTTTTGGCCAGAATATTCCACAGGTGATGGTGTACTTCCCACTGCATCCATTAGGAGGCACTTAGTGTCCGTTTGTCTGTACTTGATGATGTGAAATTTGATCACTTTCTTTATGATAGGGTCCACTTCATTGCCCCCAGGTAAAAATATAACTTTCCCCTCTGTTCTCAATAAGTAATTTGATATGATAAGTAGGACATTTTGAAACTGTGTGAATAACCTGTTCCCCAAAAGCCTTTCTCTCAATGCGTTTAGCATTTGCTGATGATCCTTTCCTGCATCAGTCATTATACTGGGAACTGCAAAATGGTGATTTTTCTAAGCCTGTCTTTCCTTGTACATTTATCAGCTGGCATTCCTCTGTAAAGAAGAGCTTTCTCTTTATCTCTCTTCTTTATTTTTTTTCTCTCTCTCTCCCTATAGCTATTTTTTAAACTCCAAGTTTTATAATCCATTATTACTCAAACTGAGATTCTTGGATCGCCGATGTCAGCATGACCTGCAAGCTGCTTGAAAATGTAAATCCTCAAATGCTGTCCCGCACCTATTAGTCAGAATACTGTATTTGGGGGTGGGGGAAATTCCTGGAATCTGTGTCGTTACTGACACTGTTGCAATCCATTTCTGTCATTATTATTTTTTTTTGCTCAAGCTGTCCCAAATTTGCCCAGGGGAAGCCCCTTCAGGCCAGCTGTGTGTTCAGTTGATGTACCCCTATTAGTCTTCGAGTGGTTCCTTGTTTGAGAGACTACTGAGTCACCTTGTACTTTCCCTACTCTGCTGCCTCAGACCTGAAATTAACCATTTCTCCAAGAGACCCCAGTTCTTTCTTCGTGGGATGGTATTTAGAAATCAAATAATGATACTAGCTGTGCTCATTGGTGCTGAGATGTCCCTGTTTTGGGCCCATTCAGGAGTAAAAGCAAAGGAATATATATTTAGAAAAATACACCTCCAAATTGAATCCACATAGTAAGAGTTTTCCTTATCTTCCCCATCCGATTTGTATCCCTCTTCTTCTATAAAGAACTATGGTTTCAAAAAGCATCAGTACATTATGGATGAAAAAGGAGTTCTACAGAAAGTAACTTCACAGGGCGTTCTGATCATAAATTCCTAAATGGGCAGGTTGAGGATGGGTAATCATGCCCCAGACATATAACTTCTTTAGTAAAAGGTTTATCTTTGCCTGAAGCAAGCCCTGTCAATTATTTTTGTGCATCTAGCTTAACACACTACTGAATTAAGGGTACTCACCCTGAAGAAAGCACATACTCTTGTTAATTATCCTATCACCCAGGCCTCACCTTGCTTTCTCCCACCTTCATGTCATCTTCCTTACCCTTCCTTGTTAATTTCAAATGCACAAAAGAAACTGCAAGACTCAATCTCTGGAGCATTTGAGATCTTGCTTCCTGGCACTGTCGTCAGTTTGGCTCAAACAAAATCTTATAAAAATTCCCTGCAGGCTTGGATGTGTCTTGAGTCAACAATTCTCATAATTATATTAAAGAAGAAACCCTTCTTTGTACAACAAACTGATTTTCACACATCTCTGCTCAAGTTGTATGTAAGGTGGCATTGTGTTTCTAAATTAGGTTGGATTTTCACTGTAAATAAGTTTTCCATTGGAGTTCAATGTACCTACTGTAGTTGCCAGTTAATGGCGAACAGGAGAGATGGTGGTGACAAGAATCCTCCGTTTACCAAAGGATCACTCCCATTATCTACATAGTTATCTTTCTGCTCTTGTTTTAGAGCAAATGATACATTTATCCTATAATGTAATCTTCTGTAAAAAAAAATACACTGATCCTAATTTGTAAAAATAAACCCCACATACCTAATATACACATATATGAACTTACAAAGAAAAAATAAAACACACCAAAATGTGTGGGTGATTGTATTGTAGATGGTTAAAATTCCTTATTGCTCTCAGTACTTTCCGAATTTTATATAGTGAGTGTATGTTATATTTAGAGTCAGGTAAAAACATTATTTTCAAAAGAGCTTTTCAATCTTCATAGTCTACATAGAACATGAGTGGACAATGCATACTCTTAGCATTGTCATTTCAACTGCATTGATCTAAAGTAATACATACTTTTACAAATCAGGAATATTGCAAAGTACAGACACGGGGGCATTGTAACCAAGTTTTTATAATTTAAGAAAAATAACTCAGAAACCAAAAAACAAAACAGCTTATATGTATCGAGCACTCTTTAGAGGCTGGTTCTGTTCTAGGAATTTATATGTATTATCTCATTTAACACTCACATTAACTCTATGGGGTAGTATTGGGTTGGCCAAAAACTTCAGTTTTTCTGTGTGATGGCTCTAGTAGTGCTTAGTCGTCTTTAACTTTGTTTGAAACAATTTTGTTAGATTGTATTGTGACAGCTGCCATGTCAGCATTCATTTAAAACAACTTACCAAAATTAATGAATGTTTTGTGTAGCCATTGTAATATTGAAGATGGAAGATAATATGCAACATTTTTGGCATATTATGCATCATTATTTCAAGAAAGGTAAAAACACAACTGAAATGCAAAAACAGATTTGTGCAGTGTATGGAGAAGGTGCTATGACTGATCAAACATGTCAAAGTGGTTTTTGAAGTTTCGTGTTAGAGATTTCTCGCTGGATGGTGCTCCACAGTCGGGTAGACCAGTTGAAGTTGATAGCGATCAAGTTGAGACACTAATTGAGAATAATCAATGCTATACCACATGCAAGATAGCTGCCATACTCAAAATATTCTCATTTAGTGAGAAGGGAGATGAGACTCCAAGCCACACAACCACCTAAAATTGTGAAAAGCATTTACTGTGGTCTTGTATATAATTGGGTTCTTAGAGTCAGTTGTTTGGTGAGCTTTCTATATGGTATCTCTCTTTAAAGGTTTAATTCTCTTAATTTTTAAATGATTTTCCTTCGCTGCATTCAGAGTCTAAGAACAGCTAGGAGTCCGAGAATAAATGTTTAACAAAATTTAGTTTTTCATCAGAAACAGAAAGTTTGAAAAGTAGGGATATACAATTCCCTGTTAGCATCTTACTACATTTTCTTCCAGTCTATTTTTTTTGATGTGTGTCTGTATTCAATAGATATTTTTTCCTGATAATTTATTAATTTGCTTTTTAAATCTACATCACAAATGCACAAAAGACAGGACACAGTTAACATACACATCTTTACCACATTATTATGTATCTTTCAGATTCATCATTTTTTAGTACTACAACATTTTAATGAAGCAGATATACCATAGCTTATTTAATCATTTTTCTACCATTGGCTTTTTAGATTGCAGCCAATTCTTCATGTGCTAGTTCAGCAACAAACATCTGCATGCCTGTATTTTTCCTCCCCCATGTTTACCCCTTCATTTAGCGAATTGGCAGAAAATCTAGTAAATACCAGGCACTGTGTTAGGTGTTGGGTTTAGGATTTTTTCCACATAGGACAGTAAACTGCTTTCTAAAGGGTCAACATCAGGTTATTCTAAATACATTCTTTAAAAAGAAAGAAAAACAATTTAAAAAAAAGAAAAAAGATGTGAAAACTCTTAGTTATTAGATGACTGATGACTGCACCTCTGTGTGGTGAAAACCTCAAAATAAGTAGATATTTGTAGATTTCAAATCACTTATGACAGGAAAAACTTAATGTCAGAATTTGTAGTAGTTTTTGCTTAATTATGACTCAAAATCCAAACATAATGGAAGAAAATAGTGATGACGATAAAAATTGTAGCAAACATTAGAAACAAAGTTAAAAGACAACTATCAAACTGGCGGTTAATATTTGCAATATGCAGTCCGCCTTCTGTATCACAGATTCCACGAGCCACTGACGGCAAATATGTGGGAGAAGTTACGCTGTTGCTGATGTTGCTGATGTGTCGCCACTGTTAAACCCAGTCAAAACCGTTGCTGAGCTCAGTCCAAAAAAAAAAGAACCCAAAAAGAAAAAAACAGGCCAAGAATTATAACACGTTGAATAAATAAAAACAAAAAACTGTAAGTCCATATCATATCATTAAAAAATATAAGAGTACAAAATGGAAAGAAAAGGTGGAGGTGGGGGAAAGGAAATTTCTTTCATACAGAAAAATGCAGAGGGAATGACAGAATTGGAAAGTCACCATTTTGCAACTGCAAAGTAATCACTAACCTTGGGTAAACACATCTTATTTGCATAATAAGATCACAAAATGATTTCCTGAAATATCTTTTGGCGCTTGTATGGTCAAGGATTAACAAACTTTGAAATGAAAAGCCTTGATCAGATAAAGGAAAAGCTGGGGGATCCTTCCTTTTGTATATTTTTTCTTTTCTCTCCGAAGCTGAAAATTCACCCTTTACAAGAACAAAATGAGCAAATTCCCAGTTTCCTGACCTGAAATTCTTTTCAGCATTTATCATGAGGCTACAAGGTGTGTAGGAACTACCTGCTAAAGAAGTCTTCATCATTAAAAAAATTGAAGACAAGTGTCAAATTGTGAGTTAATATTTATAATATATATCATAGATAAAAGCCTAAGGCCCCTAATATACACATCATATTGCTTTATATTGTTATTTTTATATTGTTGAAGCAGTGGAGGAAAAGGCTGTGTTTTGCCTGTTGAGCCAGGTAAGTGTCGCATCTCCAGCCTAAAGCACGTATTTTCTGAGGAAAGTTAAGCCTCCCAATGTTTCCTTGATTTCTCTCTAAGAGACCAGGCTAGATAGAATGTAGAAGTCCACAATAATGTTGCTCCAACTCAGGCTGACACAGGTCACACACCCATTTTGTAACAGGGGAGAATTGTAACCCACCCCACCATCCTTTTGACATTGTTTCTGTAAACGGTGACTCGAATCTGTAGCTTGTAAATACACAGCATGTTTTTGTAAGAATCCTAGGAACTGACTTCTAAAGGTAGAGACTCTGACCTTCAGTCATCTCCGCTCCGGGAGATTTGCTGACCTGCAGACATGGAGCCAGAATGACGGAAAGCCAGGATAACATAAAGGCAGGATGACTAAACCGTGATGACTCACACTGAACCGTCACTTGCCTCATCAGAATGGACTGTGCTCATCTGCATGTACAGAACTCTTCAACCCCCGCCCTCGATCTTTGTTCTGCTTTCCCTCTCCCTCCTTATAAAAACCTCTGCCTGCACTGAGATGGTAAGATAGGCTTTGCAACAAGGGTCCCCCATCGTCTAGATTTTTGGCATCTGAATAAACTACTTTCTTTTTCACCCACACCTGTCTCATGAGTTTGGCCTTCATTACAGCAGGCAGCTGGACATGGGCTCCGTTAGTTTCATGCTGCGAGGTCCGGTTGGTGCAGTGTCTACCTGTTGCTCCGGTATAGATGTTAACAGTACTCCTTTCACTCTCCAAAGTGTCTAACATTGGACCATATATAGTTTTCCTACCTCTAGGACACCCCTGATGCTTTTTAGGGAAGACTTCATTTGGCTGATGTTGAACGGTAAACACCAAGCTGGACAGAGGAGAAAGAAAAGACTAGAATGTGGTAGGCAGAAGAATGATCCCCCTAAGATGACCTTGTTTTAATACCTGGATGTTACCTTACCATGGCAAAGGGAAAATGATTAAGTGTGTTGAGATGGGAAGATTAGCCTGGATTATCCAGGGGAGCCCAGTCTAATTACATGAATCTTTAAAATTGGAGAAACTTTCCTGGCTGAGTTATTCATTAGAGGGAGAAGTGACTCTGAAAGAATGCTCAGAGAGGTGCCACACCCCTGGCTTTGAAGATGGAATAAAAGGATCATAAACCAAGGAATGTGGGCAGCCTCTAGTGGCTCAAAAAAGCAAGGAAACAGATTCTCCCCTAGAGCCTCCAGACAGAAATACAGCCCTGCCAACTTCTACAGAACTGTAGATTTGTATTAATTTTAAGCCATTCATTGTGTGGTAATTTGTTAACAGCAGTAATAGGAAAGTAACACAGGGAATTGACAGCATGTCTAATGAGCCTTGAAAGATTCAGTAAGTCATCCATTCATTTAACAAAATGCAAGTCCTTATATATACCTGACCCCATGGTGAACAATGTGGGCTTCTCAAGGAGTTTTACAGCCCTGGAGGAAGACAATGACTGGAACATGTAACTAAGATTATTATGAGTGTTCTCAAAGGGTTAGTAGGGGGTGGCATGGAGTATTTGACAAACACAGGGCAGTAAACCATGACATGTAAACATGGATGAAGGGTGTCCCAGGGTGCAGGTATGGCATGGGTGAAGGTTCAGGCAGGGGTTTGAAAGCATATGGACTGAGCCTGTAAATAGCCAGAAGTCCAGCTTGGCTGGACCATGAAATAGATGGGAGAAGGGAAATAAAAGTGCCATTCAGAGGCAAGTGGTAAAGGGCCTAGAATGCCAAACTGAGAGTGTGGACTTTATCCTTCAAGCAATGGGAAGATATTGAAAGTTTCAAAGCAGAGATGGGAACATAATCACATCTGTATTTTACAGAGATGCCTCTGCTCTAAGCTCCACTAGGACAGAAACCAAATTGTTTTTGCTGACTTACTGCCGGTGCTTATCAATCAGGAGAGACTAGTTTATGCTGTGGTAACCAACAACCCCAGGAGTCTGTGCCTCAAGACAAAAGAAGTTTCTCCTTCCCATGCGGCATGTTCATTGTGGGTCAACGTGGGGGGCCTGCTCATCCCTTTTTTTCCTCTCTGAACATAGTACTTTAATGAATTAATTTGAAAGTGCTCGATAGCATAACAATTTTTAATGCCAAAGAGAAAAGCTATGTAAGTTATCTTTGTGACAATGTAGCAAAATACTAAATCTTTGAGAGTTTTCGTGTGAATGCACAGAAATCCATACTGTACATATACCTGTGTTTGAACAAAACATAAGCAATTTCTCCTTAAGCCAGAACATGGAGTTGAGTTCATTAACTGAACCAAGCGCCATGGGAATGGGAGAGCTTAGACCAGAGACTAGTGACTAGTGCCAGCTATCAAGAACCAATTATTCTGCTCGCTTTCTTGGCTCCAAAGAGTAGTAAGAAAGAATTATAACTGCCAAAGCCCTTGCAACAGCTGGAGAGAAGCTGGTAGAAGAGAGGGGTGTTAAGGTTGTCCTTGGACGTGTAGAGGGCAAAGGATTGCGCATTCTCCAAATGACCTCTGTTTTCACCTTGGCAAAGGTGACTTTGTACTCAGCACTCATCAGCAAACTGGTCAGAGAGTTATTTTCTTAAGGATTGGGATTGTTCTATGTCTAAAAACTGTTGCTTATTTTTAAGGAGATGTGCTCCGCCACTCTACCCCCCACCTTGTCCATTACTCTTAAGCAACTGGGAGCTGAGAGCCTAAAGAAGAAGGCTCTCTTTTCATGGGCAACTGTAAGACTGTTCTACGTGGTGCTGGGCTAGGCCCTAGGGGTTAAGGTCAGTGTCATGGCCCCAGGCGCTAGTCCCCCTAGCATCCACAATGGCGTTTTCACAAGGACCACTGCCTGCAGTTGTCTGTTGAACACCTTCATGAGAAGTGGACAACAAAAAGAGAAAGCCAGAGCAAGTGACATAAGGGAATTCTGCTGAGGACACATGACACACAAACCTGGGCATGCTCAGGAAGTCCAGGGAGGACAGCTGGGAGCCTGCTGGTAGGTGTTGTAATACAGCCATTAATATGAATGGGGCTATTTTTTTCTGCATGGATGAAGATAGAATTCCCATTTTCTTGTTCATTTGGGCAAATACCTAGGAGGTTTCTTTTAAATGTGAATGTCATGTCAAGGTTAGGTGCAGAGTTAAATTAAATAGTTTATTTTAAAAATTGACATCATGTCAACATTAGCCATGAATATATTGTTTAAAAATATTTAACAGTTTAGCTGAGCTATAATCTAGAACAGCTCCCAGCGAAGAAGATAAATGACAAATTATATTGGAAGTTAAGGAACTTAGGGGAAGAAGGAAGAAAATGTAAAAGAAAGGAAATTAGGGTAATCCAGTGGGTACTTCACATCACCACTGAGGGTCATTGTTAGAGATTGGATGCCCTGCCTGGTGGGGGAAGGGCGCTCTGCTCACAGTAACCAGGGGTGCCTGCTGAGGAAGCTACCACCATGTTGTGTTAAAATCAAAAGGAAACCAAAACCAGCTCCTGAGCAGATAAAACCAGTTCAGTCATTAATTTCGTTTAATTACCAGTCACTGCGAAGACACTCCTTTTCACTATGCAAACTTCTTAAGCCTGAGCCTCATTCCATGTTTTGGTTTGAGTGCTCCGGGTTTGCAAACTGTCTTGTCAGTGTGTTCACAATATATATATATATATATAAATATATATATAAATATATATATAAATTCTTTGGTTTTACCAGGAATTCTTTGGTTTTACTTGGCTGTTTCTGAACCTTTGACATTGGAAAGTTGCCTGTCTCTGAAAAGAGCTCTGGAGCGCCGCAAAGTGGCAATTACTTGCTGTGTCTGACGGTAACCCATCAATCACATCCACTCCTATCTCACCGATCCAGGCCAGGAAGAAGTATAATCCCACTAGGTGCCAAGGAGGGGTAAAACTGGCAACGTTTGGTGATGCTTAATGATTAAACATCAATAAATATTAATTGGACAAATGAATCAACTCGACGGAGTGAGTTAGAGGTCACTTGATGAAATCTTATCTAGTGGAATTAGAGAACAGGAGACAAAAGGAGACAGGAGTCAGTGACTCATCAGATGTGCAGAGCGTGAAAGAGCAGTTTGACTACTCGGTTTTCAGTACGGATGAGTGTAGGAAATGACTGTACTACGTTTATTCCTCCTATAGTCTGCCGGTGAAAACAACATCATCAACAACAACAACTACAAGAAACAACAAGGTAAGGTGCGCGTTTGGCTGTGCGCCTACGTGTGTGATTAGTAGAATGCAGCTGAGATGAGACACCTACATTCTCTCACCTGTTGCTGGATAAACTGCAGGCCTTTTGCTCAGTGTGCAAACTTTCTCTTTTGTGCCGAGGCGCCGGGGACCAGCTAGAAATCCGAATTGGTCTCTGTTCTGGGTGCATGGACAGACCCACTGCAGATAAGCAGGATGTAAGGCGCTTTACACGAATCACTCCACAGCATTCCATAAGATATGTTAAAGTTCCTTTTATGGTGAAGAGAATTACTAGACTATCTGGAATGCAGCTCTGCTGTGTAATCTTGTGCAAATTGCACTGATCTGAACCTTTGGTCTTTCATTTTAAAAGCTGAATACTACCTACAGCTGAGTTTTGTAAGGATTCGGGGCGGCGCCAGAGGTCCGAAGGAGACCTACAAATACCGCGCGAACCAGGAACACACTACCCAGACCTCCCCGCCCCCTGCCGGGCCCGAGAACCAAAGAAGGGGCTGGGGGTAGGGCGATTTAGCTCCATCCCTGTCCATGTAGAAGATGACGTCACGCTCACCCCTCTCCCAACACCTGGAGCCAGCCTGGAGCTGAAGGAACTCTATACTCCATTGCCGGCTGACGTTAGCACTGACATCACACCGTGTACGCCCTCCAATGGCGTTGACGTCACCATACCTGGATTTAGAAGCTATTTTGAGAAGGGGACAGCCTAATATCTGGAGCGGTGGGGCTTGCGTGGAGTCGTGTGACATCAGCTAATAGTGACCCATGGTTTTGGCCTCTTTACGGGGGTTAATCTAGAGCAAGGGGCCACCTCGTCTGGCGGTTCAACCGAGACCACATGCGGTTGGGATTGGGTAGGTCCCCAGAGCAATGTAAGGGCTTCCTCTCTAAAGGGGTGATGGGGGAACATGACCTCTAATTCAAACTGCTTTGTTTATATTTTAAATTGAATTTATTGGGGGTGACACTGGTTAATAAAGTTACCGGTAATCAGGTTTAGGCACACAATTCTACGACAGTGGGGGCGGTCATCTGCACACTACACTGTGTGTTCACCACCCCACGTGAAGTCTCCTTTCATCACCATTTACTCCTCCTTTACCAAACTTCTTTAAAGAGTTATATACACGTGTTGCCTCATTTTCCAGTCACTCTTCAACCCGTTCCATTCATTTGTAAAAGGTTAAGTCACAAATATTTTTGTGTGCAAAAATACAAATAAAATATGAACAGGTGTCGGAGTTGAATTCATTAGTCAATGAGGAACCTGCAGGTCAGACATGCAAAGATGACGTGAACGTCTGTGTCTGGTGGGCGTGGTGGTGTCCTCTGCCGATTTCTGAGAAGAGCTGTACATTCCAGGGAGGTTAGGATAAGTTCCGCTTTTGCTCCTGTCTCCACTTTTTTATTGACACAAGTGACTCAATTTTAGTTTGGTTCTATACTGTTTACCACTGTGTTTTCAGCTGGTGGAGCACTTAATGAGTTCATTGCCTTTCATTCCCTAGTTTAAAGTAAGTGGGTAATTGTCATAACAGAAGTTCTAATTATTTAAAACAAGTGCTTCACAAGATGTGTTTACAAAATATATCTGGTTATTTTACTTGAAAAATACTTCGGATTAAAAAATGGTGTGAAAAATGTTCCCTCTGCTTGATATTTAAACATATTATTAAAAGTTTTTCTTTTCAAGCATGCTAGCAGTCTTTTTTTTTTTAATTGCCTAGTCAATTGTAATCTAGAAAAAGAACTTTGATTTGATATTCCAATCTAGAATCCTTGGAATGAAACTTTTAAAAATTTACTTAGCAGACAATTTTTGCCTGTGACATTGGGCAAGCTCTACGATGCAGGAGGACGCCAAATAAAATCTGGTGGTGGTGACATTTGAGTTTAGTCCTTTTGCTATGAGTAGAGTGAGACTATGAGTAGGCAAAAGGAAGAGAAACTGGCACAGGTGTAAATTCAGGTCATGTTTTGGAGAAAGAATATACCAGGAAGTGTAGGCAGGAGCCACATTATCAAAGGCCATAAAGTTGGAAAGCTTGAATCTTATTTCACATGGGAAGCCAGCATAGATTTTTAAACTGAGTTGTGACATTCTCAATTGTTAGTGTTGTTGTAATATGTGACTAATCGGCAACATTAGCTATGTAAGTAGACCAAAATAAACCTTACATACTTAAGAAAAATCAAATAGGTTCCAGGTACTAGTAGGTGATTATAAACTGTTGGGAATTGCCCTGACCGGTTTCAGAAGCTGTAATACCCTGTGGCTAAGGCTCAGTAAAGGACCTTGGGCCCATAAGCCACTTAGAAGACAAAGCTTATCTTCCTTGTAGGGGCACCACCTCCTCCCCCTTTCTCTTCACCCTGCTTGGCCCCAGGCAGATGACTGGTTAGCCAATGATGGGTAAGATTCGTCCTTAGGGACGACCTAAGACAGGCACAGTCACAAAGAGGCCCTCAGGGAAGGACTTGGGGGGCTATAGAAAAAGGGGGTGATGGACCCTTGCCCCTCAGCTTTGACATAGCCTGAGTACTCATTCTGTCTTCAAGAAGTCTCCTAATCACTTGGCTGCCTTACTTCCCCTGCCCTTTTCCTCCACAGGACTCAGTAGTTTGTGTGAATTTGTCTCGTCTCATCCATGATGTCACGGACCCCAGGAGCAGGGATCCACGCCAATGAACAAGAGTTTCTAGTAGATCTTAGAATTATACATTAGAGCTAAATGAGGTATTAAAAAAGATTTATTTCTCAGCAATTATAAGGCACCAATTGTGAGCCAGGTGCATGGGGTGGGCGGATCTTCAAGCTACTTTTAGTATGTCAAAAGACCTAACAGGGGGATTAAAATTTCATATTTCTGTCTTTTGGGTTGGAATTTATAGGAATTCATTATGGGAACACTGATAATCTCAGGCTGATCAGAAACTCTAATGGGATGGTATAGGTACCTGCTTCCCTAAAAGAGAAAATGAACTGAAATTTAATGTAGTTTGCTAGGTAAGAATAGAATGTGGAAAAGCCTATAAAGGCATGGGGAATATTCACGAGAGAAAAGCAATGCAATTCAGATCCCACCTTTACACAGTCTCTTTTACAAAGAAGCCAAATCTGCTTCTCCTCCCCTATTTTCCAGCTCAGTGATTGATAGCCCCACCACCTTTTATTCAGCTACAAAACCCAGAAGGCTGGGCACCATTTTTGGTTCCTGCCCTGTTTTATTTCTCCTATTTAACTACACATCACACTGTTGACCCTACTTCTGAAACTTTTCCAGAATTTTACCCTCTTTGTTATTCATACTGTTGTGGCCTTGATGTTATGGGAAACACTGCTCCTTCACTACATTATAACTTCTTCCTTTGCTTTGCAGAGTAGGTACAATTAACAAGTGGACTGTTGAGCAAACTGAGGTCTGTGTGACCCTGTCCAAAAAGATAAATTATGTATAATGCAGTAAGGAAGAAAATTTGTCATATTTGTCAAATTCCTGTGAGGTGTCCTGCCTCCAGGAGTTATGCTTACTTAGGTACTTAGTTTCTATTAGAAAAGAGGAAGGAGTGTGTTCTTCAGTGTCCTGAATGAGTTAGAAAGTTGTGACTGGTTATCATAATTGAATCTGTGTCAAGTGATGTGAGTGGATGTGTTGGGATGTCACCACAGGCTGCCCATTTCTGCCCCAGAAGTTAATGTGGTCAGATCACTCCCCTTCTGGGCAGCTGCGCCTGGTGATATTCATGCAGAAATGCTCGTAATAACCCAAGCTTAGCATTGTCTTGGATAGTCATGGGGTCCAGGACATGCTACCCCAAATATGGCACCTTGGCATATTGCATATTTTAAGCTGAAGGAGTCTGAGAAAATAGCAGACACAAGAAGATCACTTTGATGTCTTCCTGACCCTTCTTCCCTGAAGCAGGTCACGAAACCCTCATGTTATGACCTGGGAAGGAGCATCCTTATTTCTAAAGACAACGGGACAGGGAGAAGAATCCAAATGAACAGATTTTGCTAATTTTCTCCCAGGTTACCCCACTTACTCTGTACTTTTTGACCTGTCATATTTCTCCACAGCTGTCCACTCTTCATTGACCTGGCATAAAAACTACTCTGGATTAACCCTTTCTTTAGGTCTTCATTTCCTAGAAGGCTTCTGTGTCACATAAAATTTACATTAAATGAAATTTGTATGATTTTCTCTTGTTAACCTGCCTTGGTCAGTTTAATTTTCAGACCCATCCAGGTGTTACCTGACCAGGGGACCTGGCCCTGATTGGGTCTCCGTAGGTCCAGCCAGGAGTGTGTGGGTTCTTGAGTTCGTGCAAGAAAGACTTCTCAACACAAGTCCAGGTGACTATGAGGGCACATTTATTAAAGTCGGGGACAGTGAAACAAGGAAGGGTTTAACATAGAAGAAGCAACAGGAGAGTCGAGGCTGGGCTGCTTTAGCGCACTGGGAAGTCAGAGAAAAGGGTGCTTTAGAGACAGGTTCAGGGGGGTTAGGGTGGGATGAGCTGCTGCTGCCCTTTGCTCACTGATTGAAAGTCTTGTGGGGTCCCTTAGAGTTTAGTAGATACACTTGTGGGACAAGAAGAAGGGGAAAGGAATGGTACAGGCATGCTCCCCAGAGGAAGAGTGTGCACTGGGTTCTGGTCTTGAGGGTTTTATCTCTCTCTTGCAGGCAGGGATCTTAGGGGAGGGTTGCAGCAGAATGTTTATCAGTTTCTCAGGGGCATCCTTTCTGGGTCATGATCTTCACTGATTGGTCAGAACCAGGGCAGGGGCTCAGTAGTCACGACAGCTGGTCCTGGCCTGACCCACCTGGTTTTGCTGCTTTTCTGGAGCTGGAGCTGAAATACAACTGAGACCTAGAAATACAACTGAGGTTATCTCTAGGGAAGGCATCTTCTGCATCTGGTTGTAAATCACTGGATCAGCTTGTTCAGCTGTCTGTCTCAGTTTCTCGTCCTGTGCCACTCCTCCTGTGTTACTGGCCTATCTCATAGGGATCATAGGAGGATCCAGAACACCTTTTTCCTCCCCTACAGTAGGTAACAAAAGGAAAGGTTTGTTTTTCTTTAAACCTTTCAGCTTATTCTATGTCCTGAAACTAATATCTGCAAATAGAAAATTCAAATTAAAACCAAGCCTAGGGAGATAGAAGTTGTAGTCGATTACCCAACAGCCATTTTTCTTTTCTTTTAATATTTGACACATAGTAAAAAAAATTATTTATTTGAAACTCAAATTTAACTGGGAATCCTGTATTTTATTTGGCAATCCTAACATTAATATATTTGACAGTCATTTTTTCAGTAACATATCCTTATATAAACATATGTTAGTAGAAAATTATTTTTATTTATTTATTTTTTTAAAGATTTTATTTATTTATTTTTGGAGAGGGGAAGGGAGGGAGAAGGAGAGAGAGAGAAACATCAATGTGTGGTTGCCTCTCATGTGGTCCCCACTGGGGACCTGGCCCGCAACCCAGGCATGTGCCCTGACTGGGAATCGAACCTGCGATGCTTTGGTTCGCAGCTTGCGCTCAATCCACTGAGCTACACCAGCCAGGGCTAGAAAATTATTTTTTTGGTAAAGCACTTGTGAGCATTAAATGAACTCCCCTCCGTGTGGCTTCCAGCTACCGGCCCACAGGCCCCACCAGCCCTCTTTAATCTTCTCAGCTCTTCTGCTGAAGAACGTGGACTTCACAACGACAGGCTGCTTTGGGAGCGTTCCCTCCCCCAGAACTCTGTAGTATCCCGATCGCACCGCATCAGTGACGAGAGCGGCTCCCCATCTTGTTTGTGGCAGCATTTGCCCGTGTCTGCTGACTGACCGAGGTCCTCAGTTGATCCAGGTTGACAGTGGGGCAGAAGCTCTGGCTCCTCTGTAAGTGGTCATACCTCGTACCAACTTTCCCAAAGTGACCTGGGTGATATTTGCGGAAGTCGATCCTGTGATGATGCGAGCCACCAGCGTTACCTTGGCCTCCCAGGCGCTTCCTGTGCTTGCCCTTGCAGTCGTGGCCGTGACTCACGTGGCCCTGAAGTTTCTGGGTCTTCCTCAGTCAGGATGGCGTGTTGGCTGAGATGCAAGAGCAAAAAAAAAATCATTTTTTACAGTGATAATTGTTTTTCTGTCAGGTATGAGTTTTATAGGTAATTGATTGCACCTAATACAAAACTCCTTATCACTTTGAATAATTCACAATAACAAGCCATACCAGAAGTATCAGGTTATTATTATTTTTGAAGAGAAGTAAGCCTTTATTTTCTTGTTTCACAAATAAAGACTGTCTGAGCTGGTTGCTTTTTGGTGCTGAGTCAGAGACCAAATCCCATATCCTCATTTGACTCCTCCGACTCTTCCTTTGCTTCAACCTTGGTGGCGGCAGCAGGAGCAGCAGTGGTGGCAGTGGCCACAGGGGCAGCAGTCACAAAAGTGGATGGATCAGCCAAGGAGGCCTTGACCTTCTCAGCAAGTGGGAAGGTGTAATCAGTCTCCACAGACAAAGCCAGAACCCACTTGTACCCATTGATGATAGAATGGGGTTCTGATGTAACAACAGTTGGGTAACCAATCTGCAGACATACCCTGGCAACAATGTGGACACCCTCCAGGAAGCGGGAATGCAGAGTTTCCTCTGTGATGCCAAGCGCTTCCGGGTAGTGGATGCTGCCATTGTCAAACGCCTGCTGGATGGTCAGCCCCAAGGAGAACGGGGAGATGTTCAGCATGTCAGCAGTGTGGCCTCGCTGGCTCCCACCTTGTCTCCAGTTTTAATCAGCGGCACATCACTCAGGATTTCAGTGGTGCCCCTGGAGATTTTAGTGGTGATGCCTAAAGCCTGGAAGAAGGAGGTCCTCTCCGGCTCCAGACCAGTGTTGTGGGCGGGCACAGTAACGTCACATGGGGCAATGGCACCAGCACGTGCGGCAGCTGGCACTTTATTCGCCGGCAGCATGTTGCTGATCTCAGTGGGGTCCTCCCTGGTGAACACAAAGCTCACCTTCTCCCAGATATGAGGCAACAGTTTCTCCAGACGTGGGCTGCTTTCCAGATGCCCTTGGATGTCCTTGCATGTCCTGGTGTTCTCGCCTATCAGCACCACAGCCTTCCCACGGAGGGAAACGTGGGCCTGCTGCATCTGCTTGGAGCCCACATTGTCTGCTCCCGCAATGCACATTTTGGGTAATCATCCAGAAGTTGGATGATCTTCAGGGAGTAGTCGGGTTTCCAGGCCGCCCCGTCTTCCCTGGGCCTCATGGCGCTGCGTCAGGAATTGCCACGCAGGGTTTAAAGACGATGTCGCTCTCACAAGGGCGCCCAGTGAGAGTCAGGTTATTTTTTAACAAACATAAACTATATACTGTGGAAAAAGGATGAACTATTCTGACAACATTCAGGAAAATTCATGCAAGCCTTTGAAATGGCAAAAAAAAAAGATTACTGAGTGTTCTGTTTTCTGCATCCTTCTGAATTACCTCCTTTGATTTTCTTTGAGCTATTTACAACTCATAAATGATAAAAAAATGAGAGCAACACAAGGGACCCCTGTCCATAAATGTGAAAATGAATTTTGTCCAGTGGAGGGACAGTTGATTTCTCTTTCCAATCATGTGTAAAAAGACAGTCTTGTATCTGTTTGTCAAGTCATTTTAGCATTCCTTATCCATCCATCCGTCTATCATTCTGAATTCTCCTTGGAACCAGACATAATATTTTACTGATTCCTTCCTCCATTAATGAGTCAAATAAGAGCTTTTACATATATTCATTTTATATTTGCATGAGAATCATGATTTTTTTTTACCTTTAGGAAATATATATCCTTTAGCAATCCATTTGAAAGCTAAATCCATTCACTGATATTTGATCAATTGGTGCTAAAATACTTTCTCAAGCACCTCAGAAGTCATTTTAGGAAAGCAATTCTTAAGCAACTTATTTCTTTACACATATTTTTGGTACTATTTCTGGCTGAAGGGAAGTAATTGTAATGACCAACGAGATAGAATTTGGGGCATTGTATGTCATAGGGCAACTGAAAGTGGCTGGAAGGAAGAGTGAGAGAAGAGCAAGAGAAAGAGAAAGATAATGACTATTTTCTTCAGTAAAATAAAAAATAACCCTGAACCACATCCTTGGAGATAGTTGGACAATGCCTCTAGCACCACGGACCGAGCAACAGCTTTGCTCTTAAGCCGTTGTGCCCCAGCAGAACTAGTCCTGCAGGAGGAGGAAGGAAGGAGAGGGGGGAAGAAAAGCCCACAGCACCACCCCTAGGTGCCAGCACAGCGTTCTGTCGTTTGGCCCCTTCCAGACATTTCCTCTTCCAAAGCTTTCCCTTCCCCTGAGTTCTGTCTCTCCGATGCTGTAGGGGAGGAAACGCTTTCTTCAGACTCTCTTAGGGCTTCTGTCTGTGTCTGAGAACTAAACTGACAAAGATTAATAGGAGAAAAGCATACACATGTTATTGAATTTTTACATGTGTGTGGAGCCTTCACAAGAGAATAAAGACCTGAAGCAGTGAGCTGACCAGGAAGCTTTTATACACTTCTAGACAAAGGAACAATACTTTTGTGAAGAACTGACAGGGCAAATGGGTTTAGGCTAGAGATAGGAAAAGCTAACGAAGTAACCAGGAAGACAAGGGACAGTTTACCAAGATTTGTATAGATTTCTTGGCTCAAATTCCCCATCTCTGGAAATGAGACTGTCTTTCCTTCTCCCAGTACAAGGAGGGTATCTTTCACACGGGAGTTTTATTTTTTATTTTTTGATTGCTTAACTAATATTAATAACATGACATATAACCCCTATACTTGATATAATTGTTATGTAAAGTACATAGGTGAATACTATCTTATTTTAAAAATATAAAATAAATAAGCAAGATGTGAAATAGGAAGTTTCCATTAAAGAAATGAAAATTTTTAAAAAATTTTGCTTTCCTTATCATTTGAAGAAGTATATTATCATTTAAACAATATTTAAGTTTATTAAACAAAACTTTTAAAGTATTATAAAACATTTAGCTTTCTTCAGCTTCAAGGTTTATGTTGCTCCCAAATTTTGCACATAACTGAACTTTCAAACCTGCTAACACCCGCTGACTGGATTCCACATGGGATTCTAAGACATCAATTTCTTCCTGCAAATTTTTCTTTGCTTCTTCTAACATTTCTTGTGTTTCTTGAGAATGGCTAATGAACACATGGCCAATGTGATAAGATATCATCAAGCGGCCATCATCTGCAAGCATGATGTCCTCGCGAGCATCTTCTAAATTTTGCAGTCGTTTCTTCTTCGTGACTGTTTCTTCCTTCAGCTCTGTGATTCTACTTGTATTCTGTGCCAATTTGTTTATCTTTTGTTGACCTTCAAATGTAACAGTGACATATGCAGCCGCCTTCTTCATGGTGGCCATCTAGGACTCATGTGGGGGTTTTATAACCCGTTCCAGAGAACAATGGCAAAGGGGGGAAGGTCAGAGTGACCTTCTTGCTTCCTCCATCTTTTAAAATTCCTTCAGCTTAAGAGATTTAGTATGACAAGGTGCCATATTTTGGGGTAGTGTGTTCTGAACCCAATCAATGCTTTCACTATGTGTAGGGACTGTATAGAGAGGTAACATGAGGAGTTAAATATTTTAAGAGGAGCAAAGCTGGGAAGCAGAGATTTGGATCATGGGTGGTTCTGGGCTGGATCCTGCAGGGGTGAGGAGCTGGAAGAAGAGGAATGACCACAGGGGCATCTAGGAGGGTGGATGTATGGCTCTCTCTGAATACTGAGAAAAACTGGAGCAGGCACCCTTTGTACAGGGCCACCCCTGATGGCCCTTTAAGGCAACACAACACTCTTTCTCTGCCCTCTTCATGCCCAGAGCACCCGGTTGTCCTAACAGGAGACTTCTAAGAGCAGCCCCAGGGGTAGAAGGCAAGGGCCTGAGCACCAATTTGAGCAGGGGGTTGGGGGATGAGTGCGGGGTGGTGTGTGTAAGGGTCTGTGATGTCATCAGTGCCAGCAAGCTTTTAGCACCAAACTTGTGAATTTGATGAGGGCAGGGGCACTTCTGAGCTCCTGAGTTTCCCTCATTCATTCATGCCTTCGTTCATTCAATTATTGAATTCAATCAGTCATTTATGTAGAATTTGTACAATATATTGTACAAATAAAATTTAGTAATCTCTACTAAGCCAGGGAAGAAGAAACCAATGGCACATTCAAATCGGGGTTATTTACAGGGGTGTAGGCAGAGAGTAGGGAAACCACAAGACTTAGTGCAGCGTGCTGGGGCTACGAACCTCCGGGCACTGCTACCACCTCTGGGTCTGGAAGGGCAAGGCGAGGGGATAAACTGAGACCTTTCACTGAGGGATCCCTCCCTGGATGGGGGTGGGTGGCAGTCTGGTCACAAATACTGATTTTCCTCCGTCTTGCAGATCCGTTCCCGGTACCTCCTCACCACAAATATTTTCTGAATGGTCCTGGAAGCCAGGGTGCAAGGGAGGGCTAGAGGCAGTCCGTGCTAGTCAGCCTTCTGGGAAACAGAGCAAGATGAAAAGGGAAGAATGTATCTAGAGAGGCAAACGAAAAATATTCCACGTACATTCTGAGGTTCTGGGGCTCGTCAGCCTTGCATCTTTCCTGGTCTCTTTTCCTACTTCCTGAGGAAGAACCGGCAAGCATGGGCAGAAAAACCCTGTTTAGGAAATTATTTTCACAACAGAAAGCCAGGTAGAATGGAATCAGCCTGGCTATCCATGAATTTTTGGGTTAGTCCTCCTTGGGCAGGTCTCTGGGTTCCTTCACTACTCCCACCTGAGAAGGGTGCTGCCCCATATTTAACAGCACACTGTGTCTGTATCCTACATACTTTGAGGACACACAATGTGTCTTCCTTATCTTATGTGCCCAGAGTCTAGCCAGGGCTGGCACAGAGTAAATGTTGAATGAAAGGATGCACGAATGCGTCAGTGCTTAATCAGAGGGTGCTAAGGGGTTTAGGGCGATAACAGTATCTTGAATTTCGTTCACTCTCCCACAAGATGGCAGCAATTACCACGGTCCAGCTTTCCCCGTGTGTGTAACTCCCGCACTTCATCTCAGATCAACAAGTGAATTATCTCTGCCCCCTCTGGTACCCAGCTATGCAATCTGCTCACCCAGAGTCACTCTGCTGGGCTTTTCCCATACGCCTGGCTCTGTTTTCTTGCTCTCCAAGTTAAGAAGTTCCACAGGTTCCAGTTTCTCTGGTGGCTTGTTCTTACTCCTCTCCAGCCACTTCAATGTGCATAGAGACCTTACAGCCTGCTCCTTGTACTGGGCTGGGAGGGCTTGAATTGATCACTGTTTCACATTATATTCACCTCTGAAAAAGAGCACCATTTTCAGAAAATTGGTGCTGAGTAAGTGTTCTTTTCAGGTTCAGTGATGAGAGTGTTCCAGTGAGGTCAAGGGTAACTCACTTAGTTTTCTTGAAAGAATTTACGGTTCCTGAGTGTCTTAGAAATCAAGAACATTGTTTCTACATATAAAAAAAATTTTATGTGCAGAAATCTTCCTTGGATTTTACTACCTTTGCACTGCAGCAAAGATGGCCAAGATTTGTCTTCAAATTGACCAGTTCTGGAATTAACATAAATTGTGCCCTGTAACTTTAAACAAAGCTATGTCTAAGAGATATGTTTACATTAGTAAGACAAGAATATGAAGGATGAGGAGGTAGAAAAAAACAAAGAAAAGAATGATCACGTAGCGCAATTGTTTTGGTGTACACTGGCCCCTTGGCAGGGGAGAGAGTCGGTCCCTGAGAGGGTGCTCCTCCTGCATCTCGGTTGCTAAGGGAGAGCTCACACTCCTTCACCGCTGTTGTCTCCCAGGAGCCACGTGAATCTTGTTAACGTGATTTCATATAAGCTTTACAACGGCGCCATGTCAAAGCACGTTTTTCTGAAGTTAAGAACATGACTTACGTACAAATATAGAACAGACGTGTCTAAATGTATTAAACTCATAATTGAACGAAGGAGCTAGTAACAGGGCAAAGCTGGTTTCCAAAAGCATTTGAGGAAGAGGGATTTATGTAGCACATCAAGAAAAATATTTTTTAAGGATGGTTAAAGTCCTACAGACAATAATATAACCTTTGGTATTATTTTTTCTATTGGACAGAAATCTAGGAATTAATATGTAACTTTATAGCAAACTGGAAAGTCAAACAAAGGTACATTTTTCAAGGGAATCAAATAATCCTTGGGAAGGCCTGATAAATAGTGACCCAGGATGACGCTGAAAGGACATAAAGTGATCTTCTTTGTTTCTCCTGTTAAGCCTCCAGCCTTTTTCTCTCTAGACTGAAAGCGTCGTGGAGTCAGCAGCTGGCTGTGTCTTTTTCACAATTGTGAAAAATAAGGAAACACATAACGAGCAGTGACAGGCACTAAGTATGTCCTGCGCAAATGTTTGTTTAGCTGAATCGAGCTGAGTTTTAGAAAGCTTAGTAACTTACATAAGTGGTGAGTGGCAGATTCCCTGAGATTTCTTATAACTTCTCAGTAAGGAGGAGTATTAGTTTGTTGGGGCTGCTGTGACAAATTATCACGGACTGGGTGCCTTAAAACAACATAAATTTATCTTCTTGCAGTTCCGGAGACTTGAAGTCTGAGGGGGGTTGGCAGGGCCATGATCCCTCTGAAGGAAGGCTTTAGAAGAGAACTGTTCCTCGCCTCTTCCTAGCTTCTGGTGGATCCTTGGCTTTTAGCTGCATCACTCCAATTTTTGCCTGTCTTCATACGGTTGTCTTCTCTTGATGTGTCTCTGTATTTGTGTCTCTTTTTTTAAGGACACCAGTGATCAGATTTAAGGCCCATGCTAATAAAGTATGGCCTCCTCTTAATTTATATCTTAATTAAATCGGCAAAGACTATTTCCAAATAAGATCACATACGCAGTACCATCAGTTAGGACTTGAACATATTTTTATGGCAAACACAATTCAACCCATTACTGTCTATACTATACAACCTGTTACTCTACCTATACTATACGATACAATATGATACAATACTATATTATTCTATACTGTACTATACTATACTATACTATACACTGTGTACTATACTATACACTGTAACTATACTATACTCTAGCTATAACAGGAGGCTTTGGAGTCAGAAGATCTTGGGTTTGAATTCCTTGAGCCCACTTAGGTAAGAACCTCTCAGTGTTGTGCAGAGGCTTTCTGCTTCCCCAGGTGCTGGGGGAAAATCCTGTTCTCAGCTTGGAATTTCAGAAGCCCTCAGCACTTACGGCTGTTTTGCATCACATCACCTTGTTTTGATCTGCTATCTCTAGCTCTAATAATAAATCCCTCTCATGTTCTCTGAAATAAAGCACTTGCGTTTTACTCAGGTTCTAGTCAGTAAGTTCTTATCTTGACCCTGTGGTGTCTGAGGTTTTGGCACCTGTTCAGGAGACCAGTTCTTGTGGGACCTAGTCCATACCTTGCTCTTGCTAAAGTGTGCAGGTTCCACCAAGCACCAGCTGAGCTGTGAGTTACTAGAGAGCAGGGAGGGAGCAGACACTCTACTGTGACTGGCCAGAAAGAAAGTGGCCAGAGGGGGCCTGTTCCTTTTCACTCGGCTGGCCTGGCATTCACAAGGTGTGGTCCACAGATTCCAATCTGGACAATGTCAGTGGTGTCCCTTCGGACGCCTGTGCCGGAGAGGGCTTTTCAGGTGTGGGAGCAGCAGCAGTTCTCAGCACTTGGCTGAAGAGAGCAGCAGTCTTCAAGTTTTTAGCTTTAAAAACCTTCCAAATTAGTTTCGAGAAACTATGAACTCCCTCACACATTTTTAAGTTACTGTCTAAATTTTTTCACCATAAGTTTAGATAATTGCAAAAGATGTAATTTTGTCATTTTGTAATATATTAACATTTAGAAATAAAAATGTTCCATCATGCTTTTAAAAATGTCCAGTGGAAGCTGGATTCTATAATAATTTAATACCATTAACATGTCTTTACATATTCATGAACAAGTTCTTTTAAAATGGTTGGAATTTTTTGTAAATTTCTTTTTTCCTCCTTGAATTCACATTTCCATTTTGATTCTTTCTCAGAATTTCACCCTGATTTGATATATTTTTAAGCCTAAAAGTCTGTTATTGTTTACTCTGTCCTGCTTATTTGCAAAAAAAAATCAAAATTTAAAATTGTCTTCTTGACAAACAGCATAAAAGTCCTAAGTTAAAATTTTTTCCATTTTGGTTGAGTGATTTTTACATAATCAAAAAAATGTAAAGATAATACATTTTGATAAATAATTAGTAAATATAAAATATAAAATTTGTTAGAAATCCAGTTCCTAATGAAATAACTGTTTTTCCCTACTTAGTTCTTATATGTATGAATGATTATTGCTTCTTGCTAGAATGAGACAGTTTTACATTAATTTTATTACTTTTCATTTTTACAGATAAATGTGCTAAGAAATGTTCATATAAATAATATATTAATGTATAGAACGTATCAAACAGGCTTTATTAAGACTTAATAAATGATTACTAATTACAGTCATTACTCTTCTCTTTGAGATGCCTTGATTAACTCTACATATCCA
This sequence comes from Trachops cirrhosus, assembly GCA_028533065.1. Taxonomy (NCBI): domain Eukaryota; kingdom Metazoa; phylum Chordata; class Mammalia; order Chiroptera; family Phyllostomidae; genus Trachops; species Trachops cirrhosus. The sequence continues at coordinate 169,174,125 of CM052539.1, read as the reverse complement.
CAGAGGACTGAGAAAATGGAAATATCCCTTATTCTCCATATTTTTGCCAGTACATGTGTTTTATAAAATGCTTTTATCTTAATCTCATGATTTAAACATATTTTCACTGAAATCTTGGAGCTTGTGGGACCTAGTCCATACCTTGCTCTTGCTAAAGTGCCCAGGTTCCACCAAGCACCAGCTGAGCTGTGAGTTACTAGAGAGCAGGGAGGGAGCAGACACTCTACTCTGACTGGCAAAAGAGAAACTTTTCTTTATTTGGACAGTTGGAGGGCGCTAACTGGCAAACCAGTCATCTCCTCAGCCCCAGTCGCATGACTAACTGTCCATCGGGAAAAGTTTGACCTCATTGTTTCAGTTTAAATATTTGTGTTTTGCATTTCAAAAAATAGTATAATAATCAGTAGAAGAAGATTATGGAACACATTTTATAAGACAGATTACTGAAAGCCAAGATTTAAATGATGTAGATCTAATATAGTTAATTTATGAATGTTTTATCAAGTTTTATAAAGGTAATTAAAATGTTATTTCTCATCACTTAATTTATAAAATTGCAGTATAATTTGTAGCTTAAAATATTACTTATTTACGAGCTAGAGAGTAGACAGTATGATAAAAGGTATGCTTAGATGCTGGTGTCCAGTTTTTGGGATTTACTAAATAAGAACAATATATAAAATTAGAATTAACTCCAATAATTTTATTAGACACCACAATCAAGTTTTCCTATGCATATAACTGGTGAGAAAGGCCATTGTAAACAAAGCAACAAACAACAAGTGTTGGAAAGCATGTGGAGGAAAAGGGACCCTAGTGCACCATTGGTGGGATTGCAGACTGGTGCAGTCACTGTGGAAAACAGTTTGGAATTTCCTCAGAAAACTAAAAATGGATCTGCCTTTTGACCCAGCAGTTCCACTGCTGGGGTTATACCCTAAGAGCCCTGAAACATCAATCCAAAAGAACTTATGCACCCCAATGTTCATAGTAGCACAATTTACAATAGCCAAGTGCTGGAAGAAACCTAAGTGCTCATCAGTAAATGAGTGGATTAAAAAACTGTGGTACATTTACACAATGGAATTCTATGCAGCAGAAAGAAAGAAGGAGCTCCTACCCTTTGTGGCAGCATGGATGGAACTGGAGAGCATTATGCTAAGTGAAATCAGCCAGGTGGTGAGGGACAAATACCACATGATCTCACCTTTAAGTGGAACCTAATCAACAAAACAAACAAGCAAGCAAAATATAACCAGAGACATTGAAATTAGAAACAAACAAACAGTAACCAGAGGGGAGATGGGAGGGGATAAAAGGGTGAAGGGTTTTCAAGAACAACTATAAAGGACACATGGACAAAACCAAGGGGGATGGAATCAGGGGAGGGAGGTGGGGAGGGCTGGGGTGGTGGGGAGAGGTGGGGAGAAAAAGCAGAAAACTGTACTTGAACAACAATAAAATAAAAAATATTATTTTAATATATATTTAATAAAATATATACTTTAATATATTAATAAAATAAAATATTTTATTTTTAGTTTTGAAAAAAGTTTTCCTATGTATTTAAATAAAATGAAATGTAAATAGTACTATTAAAAATTATTTGTTAAGCAGCTAGCATTTATTTAAAAAAACAAAGAAATAGAAAATACTAAATATTTTAAGATAAAATAAGATCAGGAGGAATTATTGAGGTAAATATTTCCTCATATGTGTGATAATAGATTATAACCTCATATTGAAAAATATACATCAATTCTAAAAATAATTTGTAAAGTTTCATGTGTACTTTTTTATTCACTGAGTTTTTAAACTCTTGGTAGCTGAAGAAAACATTTTAGTGACACCTAGAGTCGGTTATTCACTATGGTAGACCACAGTCCTGCCCCTGGAGTTCCGACCGTTGTGTAATCCCTTTCTTTTGGTTCTAGCCAATGGAATATGACAAAGGTGATGGGAAGTGAATCTGTGACTCACGTAATGTTATATAAGACTGTTCTGCTAGTAAAGTCACTCCAGAGCCTTACCTTCCTGGGTTGATGAAGTAATCGGCCGTATTGAGGAAGCTCTTGTGACAGGGACTACAAGTGGCCTGTAAGGGCTGATGGTATTCTGAAGGAGCTGAGGGCTGCTGGCAGCAGACAAGGAACAGAGGCCCTCAGTCCAATAACTGCGAGGAAATGAAGTTCCCAATTACCTGAGTGAAATTGGAAGTGGATCCTTCTTCAGTCAAACCTCCAGATGAAAATGTAGCCCAGCGAACACTTTGACTGCAGCCTTGCGAAACCCCAAGCCAAAGACTGAGAAACCATAGCCAGACTCCTGACCCACAGAAACATGAAATGATGAATGTGTGTTGTGTTAAGCTGCTAAGTTTGTAGTAATTTGTTGTGTAACAATAGATAACTGATACACTAATCTATTTAGTTTTGGATTTTTAGGTGCTTTTCTTCATAAATAATAACAAGTCCTAGAAAAGAATATTAGAATTGCTGAAAAGCATTGTTTATATTTACACATGGGGGGAAGCTTTCTTTTTAAGCATTCAGTTAACCTCATTGATTCCTTCTTTGCTTTTTTCATGGAACTCTTCCAGAATAATCCTTTATTATTTTTAATTTTTGTCAGTAGATAAAAAATAAATTTGATAAAATTAGATATTAATTCCTGACTCTTAAAATAGACTCTTAGTAAACTAGGAGAAAAAGACAACTATCTTCATGAAATAAAAGGTATGTTCTGGAAATCAACAACACACTTTGTACTTAACAGCAAAATACTAGACAAACTTTATTTCTGTTAAGTTTAGAAATTATATGGGGTATCTACCATTTTTGCTATTTTTAAACATTCTTCTGAATGCTCTCTAACCAATGCTTCAAGAAAAATAAACAAAAAGCATACTATTAGAAAGGAAAAGCAAAATTATTTACAGATGATATAAACTATATATACACCTAAGAATCCCAGGACAGTCAACCTAAGAACAGATTTGACCAAAGGACACATCAGATATTCAGATATGAGATAAATATTTTTAAAAATCAGGTTATACAGCATGACCATATAGACTAAACAGAAAGTCAGGCAGGCCAACTTGATAAACACATCTAGCACTCAAGGCTGGCATCACATTAAAACAAAACTGGATGAAGTTTAGGAGAACAACAACATGAGAGAGAGACAGCGAGAAAGAGAGAGAGAGAGAGAGAGAGAGAGAGAGAGAGAGGGAGAGAAAGAGAGAGAGAGCGTGCCCAATCTTTTTTGTATGATAACTTTACTCTAGCTGTAATTGGCAAGAAAGCATAGTGGAAAAATTCTATTCACAATAACAACTTATAAAACGTATATTATGCCTCTAACAACCTAAAAAATATCTAGCCATAAACTTATCAAGGAATATCTAAGACACAAATATATTAAATTTAAAAGAAGACTTGAATAACTTGAGAAATATATCATATTACTCTATGATGAGATTAAATATTTTAAATATAACAATTCTCCCCAATAAATTTAACATAGTCCTAATCCAAACCACAAAGAGACCTGTGGGAGGGGGTGTAGAGAACAGGGATGAAAATGCGTTCTCTGGGAAAATAAGTTAAATAAAATTACTATGAATATTTTGATGATAAAGGTTAATAATGAGGGACTAGCCCTACACACTAAATGTATTGTCATATTGTAAATTAGTAACTGAATAGTGTGGTACTAATCCAGGAATCAATAAATAAAGTGAAATCTAGAAATTATATACAAATGAAGTTTGAACAATACAGATTTGAAATGTGTGAACCATGTGGATTTTTTCAATAAATATTGCATATGTATTTTCTCTGCCTTATAATATTAATAACATTTTCTTTTGTCCAGCTTTTTTGTAGGGATTCAGTGCATAAACACATAACATAAACAATATGTTAATTAACTATTTATGTTATTGGTAAGGCTTTCACCCAACAGTAGCCCATTACTAGTTAAGTTTTGGGGGAATCAAAAGTTATATAAGGGGAGACCAAAAAACCCCAGAGTTTATTTATGAAAAATTGTGTATTTATTCTTCCATGTTTAAACTTCAGTCACCTTCAAAGTACTCTCCATTTGATGCAATACACCTATGAAGACATTTATTCCACTGCTCAAAATAGTTTTTGATCTTGTCGTTTTTGGTGCCTTTCAGTGCTTATGCTGTTTTTTGTTTGTTTGTTTGTTTCATCTCTTCCACATCAGCAAAACGTTTTCCCTTTGAGGACATTTTTCATCTGGGGAAATAAAAAAAAAGTCATTTGGGGAGAGATCGGGTGAACAGGGAGGGTGGGGCATGTGGTTCATGCTGGTTTTGGTCAAAAACTGCTAAACACTCAGCGCAGTGTGGGCAGGTGTGCTGGTAAATCACTCATCATGCAATGGGCAAGTGTTGAAAGAGTTTTCAAAAAAATTCACTGAAGCCAAATGCAGCTTCTCACAACAATGCCAGCTAGTATAGTGATACAGATGGGTTCCTAGAACACCCTCCTGGCGGGGGAAGCCTGTACTACAAGGGGCCCACCGTTCAGAAGATAATTCTGGGATTTTGGGGGATCCTTCCTTGTATGTGGAATTTTGACTGTGCGGGGGTTGGTGCCCCTAACCTCCACATTGTTCAACAGTCATCTGTATATGTATAAAAATTAAGTACTGTATATGGTGAAGATACTATATTTCCATATTTCCAGTCAATAGGACAATGTACAATTTGTTTAATGTATGGTGCTGTATTAATTGAATAGTCACCTGAAGTGTATAATTATATAATTTAATATACACAAGAATATATATTTCTACTTCATATCATATTTTAATTTGAGGAAAATGAAATGCTTGTAAATAGAAGTAAAAACAGTGAATAGAAAAATATTAGCAAATATCATCTTTGAGGGAAGAAGCTTTGTTAGCCTTTACCAAAACTGGAGATCATAAAGAAAAGACTGGGTACATCAAAAGACACCAAAGACAGCCAAAATAAAAAGTTGGGGAAAATATTTAAGGATATATGGCATAAAAAATTAATGTTCTTGATGCATAAAATGTTTTTTTGCAAGTAAGTTACGAGAAAGGTAATCAGCTTGATAAATGAGCAAAGGATATGAAAAGGCACTTCAAAGAAGAAATGTAAATAATCAATAAGCATTTGAAAAGACCTGAGTCTCAAGAACAATGAAAGGAATACAAATGAGTGAGATGACTTTTTCTTCCCTGTTAGGTTGGCAAAGATGAAACAGTCATGTTGGTGAGAGAGTGTGAAGATAGAAACTTTGTTGGTGGCAACATTAATTGGCATAGCTTTTCTGGAGGTTAGTTAGGCAATATATTAAATTTTTTTAAAAAAAGTGTAAGGTATTGAATTCAGCAATTCCACTTACAGGAGTTAATCCTAACTACGTATCTTGTATAAAGATGGACAAAATATATATCACAGTATCAGAAACAGCCAAAATTTTATGATGGAGAACTGGTTAAATGGACTAAGATATATACATGGAAGAGCATATGTAGCCATTAAAAATAACCATGTAAATCTATGAAAACATGCTAACTATATAATATTAAAAGAAAAAGAGAAAATTGCCCATACACCTTGCTAGTGGGAGAGTCAACTGGCAGGGCAGTTTGGCAGTGTCTATCAAAAAGTTAAATGCAAAAATGCTTTAACTCAGATGTTTCACTTTTTAAAATACATATAAAAAATGTTAAAAACAAGACAACAGGCCCCAAACAGAGTCACTTACGCTAAGTCCCTTGTCAACCAACAAACCAATACTTGCAGTCTCAGCCTCTCCCAGAAATGCAATCTTAAACCAGCCAACCAGGAACCACTTGATTCACACTGTTAGGTAAGGGGCCTGATAGACAGACCCCTGTTATTCCCTAAAGGAATTTGATCTGTCCACAACCAATCTGCTATTTGCCTCCTTGCTCCCACTCCCCTCTGCTCATGTCTTTCCTTTCGCACAGCTCCTCGGAGCTTCTTTCTGCCAGATTGGATGCTGCCTTATTCACGGGTGTGTTTACAGTGGAATAAAGACAGTGAGATCTTTAAAATTTACTCAGCTGAATTTTTTTGAACAGATACATACAATGCCTCTTTGAGGCATTGCTTTTTTAAAAAAACAAACTTTATTTTTAAAAACAGTTTTAGACTTACAGGTGAGAAAATAGTACAGAGAGTTTCTATAAGACCCTGGCTCCAGGTTTTTCTGTTATGAACGTGTTACATTAGTGTGGTACATTTGTTACAATGGATTGACTAACATCAATTCATTATTAGTAAATAAAGCCCATGGTGTATTCAGATGTTCTTAGCCTTTACCTAATTTCTTTTCGTTCCAGGATCCCATTCAGGACCCGCATTACATTACTCGTCATGTCTCCTGAAGCTCTTCTTGACTGTGACATCTTCTCAGACTTTGCTTGTTTTTAATTATCTTGGAAGTTTTGAGGAGTACTGATAAAGTATGTTGTAGGATACCCCTCACTTGGAATTTGTCTAATGTTTTTCTCAATATTAAACATGAGCTATGCGTTTTTGGAAAGGAAGGCCACAGAGGTAAAGTGTCATTTTGAACATATGATGTCATGTCTACATATTATCAACGTGACTGATCACTGTTGCTGTCACCTTAATAAGGTGGCTGAAATAGTGGAAGCATTTTTTTAAAAAAGGTTGTAAAACACTAAAGTTAACCTAAAATATCTACCTTTGTAGGGGATAATTGAACATACATATAATGATAATTATGCAGACATTAGGGATAAAGAAGTATATATACATATACAATATTGTCAAAAGGTATTCAAGATGAGTATAAGCATAAGTTACAAATAATATGATTGTATTAATACAAAAAATGTACACATAAACATTTATACCAAACAATTTTTTTCTGAAATGATACAAAGGACACCTTAAAAGCAATGGCCTCTGGTGAGACTGACAATGTGGGTTTGGGGAATGCACGTCTGTCTTTTCTATGTATGCCTGTATTTAAGTTTCTACCTGGAGGATGTGTTTATAGTGGAATTTTAAAAAAGCATGTATGATTCTATTTTTTGTAAAATAAACATGTTTTCATCTGTACCTTGAAAAACCAATCTAGAAAGATAAGCATCATTTTTAACAGTACTTAATATCTCAATGTAAATGACAACTCCATTTTACCAGGTATACAGGCCAAAAATCAGGAATCACACTCAACTCTTCTCTACTTCTCTCTCCTCACATTTAATTCATCAGCACCTCCTGTGGGCTCTATCTTCCAAATGTATTCAGAATCTGACCACTTCTGTTACCACACTGGGTCACTGGTTTACTGCAATTCACACCTCCTAACTGCTCTCCCTGATTTCACCCTCGTCTATCTGCAGTCCATTCTCAACACAAAACCCAGAAGTTAGTCATATTTTACTTTGCTTGGAGCCTTCCAATGGCTTCCACCTTATTCTGAGTAAAAGCCAAAGTGGCTTATAATGCTCCAACTGATCTGTCTACCCTCCCCTATCTACTATTCACCCCACCCCCTTCTATTCATTTTCTCCATTGGCTTCCCGGCTGTTTCTCTAAGCTCTGCATACTCCCTTCTCAGGATCTTTGCTCTTGCTGTTATTCCCTGTGCCTGGTCATGATTCCCCTACCAGATTTTCCAGTGTCTGCATAACTTGCTCCCTCACCTGCTTCAGGTCTCTGCCAAATGTCAGGAGTTCAGAGGTAGGAATGGGCAGTCGTAGGAGAGCAGAGGATTTGCTGGGAGGCCACGGCCACATTGCTGGGAAGAGATGAATGAATGGTGGCCTCTGGTGGTGGCTGTGGAGAGGAAGGAAGTAGACAGATTCAAGAAATATGTAGGGGAATGGTTCACAGGAGTTGGCATTTGAGGAGTCAAGGAAGAACCCCAAATTTAATAGGGAATCCTAGAGGAGAACCAGGGCTGGGAGAGACAGCGAAGAGCAGGATTACAAGAGACTTTTATTTTTTATTTATTATATACGATGAGTGTCTAGAGATATTGAACTTTAACTTTTTTCCTAAGTAAGATAATTGTTATTCTTCAAGGGATTCTTAACTATTTTTTGTGTCATGGACCTTTAGATGGTCTGACAAATTGATTTATACTCTACTTACTCAATGTGAGGCAGAGATAACAAATGGTGTTAGGCCCATGAATTACCAACAAGGCACAAGATTTGATGAGCTCTTTGGAAATTAAGAACAGCTCTGGTTGAGAACCTTTGCTAAGTCTTGATTTGAATATTTGTGGGATATGACTTTTGTTTGTTTCTAGAACTAGATGTCAAGGCAATCAATAGTGATTTAAAGCAGCTGCTTCAGGAGAAATGTCAAACTGCTCTTTAAAAATGTTAATGGAAAATTTAAAAATCTGTGAATCTTTTCAACACCTTCATTTTTCTGAAATCTAAAATTACTAGTATAAAAAGAGAATGCAATGCAATTCAGTCAAATTCACAGACACTTACTGGCACAGCTGCCATTTGTGCCAGAAAATAAGTAAAATTGGCAGAATACACAACTAGCTATTTGCAGAGGCACTTGAAACCCACAGCCTATGTTTGCATGGGTTCCTGGCACGTGAAGCAGACCATGACCATCCAAGAGCTTGGCTTAAGTAGTCATCACCCCATAAACCTTAAATTTATTTTACACCTGCTTTTGAAACCTGAAAATACTGTCAACTTTGTTTTCCCAGATGGATTTGGCAAAAATCCCAGCATATTGTGCAAAATTATAGATCCGAGTAAATCCACTTCTCAAATTCTTTGGACATCAAGAATATGTAAAAATTGTGCCACCTATTTTGGAAAGGAACGCGATGCCCACAGAATGCCTTATCATTTTGACCAGAGCAGCCCAGGGTAGGAAGCGAAGAAGCTGTGGTCCCAGGGCTGGCTTGCCAGGGACTCTCCCCTCAGAACCATTCTGAGTCAGGTGCGACTATCCATGCCCAAAGCTATAATGACTTTGCCACTTTCTCTCAGAAAATAATTCTACAAGCTAATTGCTTTTATTATGGAAATACATTTCAGGGCTGAAGTTCAGGATATTTTGAAAATTCAATTCGGTGCAATGTGTATATAAATAAGCTGCTTAGGAGGAGGAGAAAAGAGGCAGCCGACGAAAATTCTCTTCTAATTCTTTGAGATTGTCTGTGGTTTAAACAATTAACCTTGTAATTTTTTCCTTCACTTCTTAGAAAAGACAATTTGTGTACTTTAAATAACCACAACAGTGCTATATTCACAATGTAAGTAGAAAGTGCCAGTAATGGAAAACATTGATATTTTCCCAACCAGGCTCTTGGCTTTCCTCTTTCATGCGCTAACGCGGCTGCACAGGGTAGTGGTGGAGACCTTGAGTCTAGACCAGACTGCCTGAGTCCTGACTCTGCCACCCGTGAGCTGGGTGATCTTGGACAGATTACGAACTTTCTGTGCCTGGTCTCCTTGGTCTGTGGAATGGAGATAATAGCTACTTGAGTTGTGGGCTGTTACAGTATTTAAAGCAATAAGCACCATTTAAGTAAGCATCAGCTGCAATTATTTATGGATATTCAGATACGTTTTTGTATTGGAAGCTTTATTGGAATCCTAAGATAATTGAATCAATATGTACTACTTCCACACTATATTTTTGCAGACAAAAGTATTTGCTTTGAAGAGTCATTTAACTGACTTATTAAAAGATGAATAGCATACTCTTAGTTAAAAGTAATTTAGAATATTATATTAGAAGTGGTCCTTGTTCATACAAACATTCCAAATATTATTTCAGGTTCTAAGGTTTATTTAGTGAATACTTATTGAGTACTTACCATGTGTCAGCACTGTTCTAGTATGGGATTGATGGATGTGTGTGTGGGGGTGGGGGCGGTGAATGCAAAATCCTTGCTTACACGGAACTTATGTCCTTTCAGGAGGACACAGACAGTAAATAAACAAATAGATGATATGGCAGGTGGTGGTAAGTTCTGTGAAGATTATGCAAAGCCCAATGAAGGTAGAGAGTGATGGAGAGTAGACTACCGTAGGCAAGGCCTCTCTGATAAGGTCTCACTTTACTTTAGAAGTAAAGGAATGAGCCATGTGAATATTTGAGGAAAGAGGTGCTCAGGAAAGGGTACCCCAGATGCAGAGGTTCTGAGGTGAGAAAGTGCTTGGTATATTTAAGGAATGGCAGTACGGAATTTAATCCAGGAAGTTTGTCTTCAGAGCTTACATTCCATATTGCCACATTATCTTCTGTACTCTCCCCCATAAACTCTCTGCTTCAGGTATGAAGATTATGTGAAAAAATTATCATCACTCTTATAACATATATAAATTATATGCACTTAAAACATTTTTTTAATATAGACTTACATTTGTTGTTCTGTTGACTTACGGATTCCAAAGAATCAGTGTGAACAACAAATCTGACTTTCCCTTTTTCAAAAGGAAGTAAAAATATTCAATTAAGAGCAGCAATTAGGACATTCTGAAATGCTCTGTAGCCTAGAAAGACCCATAGCTTAGGATTTTTGTGTAAAATTTTTCATGCCTAATTATTTTTCTGAAGTGAATCCTGAGTCCCTGAAGGGTCTCTGAACCCAATAAAAGTTGAGAATCACCACATCAGCAAACAGTGTTTCAGAACCTAGAAATCTTTTTGGTTTTGTTTTAAAATAACATCTTAAATGAACAAGAATGTAACAGAAAAATAAGCATGTTTTTGATTGTCTTACTCTGAAAAGAGAAGTATAGAAGAAACCAATAGCCTTTTTATTTTTATTTTTTAGGTTTTGTGGATGTGGTACCATTTATAGAATAATCACTAATTAACTGAATTAAATGTGAAGATTTAAGTCTCAAAGAGCTTCTTTTAGGGGGAATTATACAGAGTAGCAGATAACTTCATAGAAAAGCAGCCACCTGGCTAGAGGAGTATTTTGAAGAACATGTACAACTGAGTATTATAACCTTTCTATTTCTGACACAGTGCTGAAAATTCTGGGTGAGTAGATCTGAATTGGTGGTTATAAACTAAGAAAGTGTGTTATTCTAGGTGTCCTGAGAAATCTCCCAGATGGGATTAGATGTGAAAGGGTTTTATTAAAGGAAAAATATTTGTGAGAGAAAATCAAGAGGAAGGCAGATAAGCTGGGAGCCCCGTGAAACTGTGGTGCAAGTCTGACTCTGCATGAAGGAGAAGGAAGGCTTGAGGGAAACGCCCTCGATCACCTGCAGTCTACGGACGGTTCGGTAAGGCTGTCAGGGAGTCCTGGAGCCAGGCACGGGCTAGGGAGGTCCCAGCCTCCCAGGACTCAGCTTGTCTTGGTGTTTAGTGTTCTTGCAGCACTCAATCATTGGCAGGGAACAGCCTGCTGGAAGCCTGGCCTGCACAAAACTCAGCTGTGTATTCCAGTGCAGGGCCCTTGTCAATCACGCTGTGATGATGGTGGAGAGGTGTGGCCTCGTGGCCAGAGCACGGCTCTGAATCAGCTGGGGAGCCCTTTCTCTGCATCTTCCACCACCTTCAACCTCGGCCCCTCCACTCCAACTCATTTTTTTGGGGAGGAGTAATTTACGTATTAAAATTTTAATCACTTACTGAAAATGTCATTTCAAAATTATTACTCTCATCAGGAAAATGTGAAAAGGATATGGATACATTTTCTGTGATTTTATGTTGCAAACACCACTGTTGAGTAGATCATTTGCTATGGAACAATTCTACTGATATATCTTGTTCCGTTTTCCCATTAGACAGAAACACAACTTTAAGATGGCTTCAGTATAATTATTCAGGTTATTCTAAAACAAAAACTTAGTCATTAGCAACCACAGGGACCTGCTGAAGCACCTCCCAGGCAGCCAGAAACCAGTGAGAAGAGGGGTGCCATGTCCCTCACGTGGTCTCAGATGGTGGTAAAAGGGGTTGAGACCCTGGGGACCAGAAAAATGTCTTCTGTTTTTATGTTTATTTTATGCATACATTGTGGGGGAATGATCTTTCATCAATGGCTTACTAAGGATTTGTTACAAAGTTACTTAGTAGCTAATAAATTACTGTGTCTGTCTCTCCAGTTTGCTATTTAGTAAACAGTTCTCATGGTCATAAGCAGACAGAGCCCAGTTCTTGTAGTCTCAAGATCATGTCAGCAAAAGACACATTTAAATGCTGGCTAGTGAAGGGTAGCACTAAAAGGTGACACTGTGGCTAGCTACATGGAAGGGAGTTTGAGCAATATATCCCAGCCTCACACGCCTCAGTCAGGGCCCCCTCTGCTTTCTGCTCTTCCTCCTCACTCTCCTTTAAGGCTGTTTCAGTGAAGCACTCCCCACCTACTGCAGTGCACAAAGATGGATCTGGCCCAGAGCGGAGCACTCGATTATAGGCATCTTCTCTAAACGTCAGTCCTCCAGGCCTGAATGTCAGGTGTTATGTGCAACATACACTAATTAGGTTCTATTTGCCATTATTTCAAATGGGAAAAAACTGCAATGGCTGTTGGTTGATGCTTCAGCATGTCCTAAAATGAAGCATAACACAGTAAAAAGTCTAAATGTAATAAACAAAATGTTCATGTACAGATGCTTAAATCATCACTCTCTGATCACCAAAAAACTAATAGAATTTTTGCCTAATGATTCCTTTGAATGCAGTACTGTGCACAGTTTGAATGTCCTGTGTAGCTGTGATGGTTAATTTTGTGTTGACTTCACTGGCCTAAGTGATGCCCAGATAGCTGCTAAAATGTTACTTATGAGTGTGTCTGCAAGGGCGTTTCTGGGAGAGATTAACATTTGATTCAGTCGACTCAGGAAAGAGATGCCCATCGTGGGTGGGCATCACCCAAGCTGTTGAGGGTCCAAATGGAACAGAAAGTCAGAGGAAGAATACATTCCCTCTTTCTTCTTGAGCTGAGACGTCCATTTTCTCTTGCCCCATCAGAGCTCCTGGTTCTTGGGTCTTCAAGACTCCAGGAATCACAGTAACAGCCTTTGGCCTCAGACAAAATTACACCACTGGCTTTCTTGGTTCTCCATCTTGCAGATGGCAGACTGTGGTATTTCTCAGCCTCCATAACCACGTGAGCCATTCCTATGATATATCTCCTCCTATACATCCTTGTATATTGGGTTCTGTCTGTTCTGCTTCTCTGGAGATCCCTGACTAATACAGTAGCAGACACTGTCTGTGCCTGTCCACATCTCCCCTGGCCTTTCTGGCAGCTAGCTGATTTCCAACTGCCAACACCAGATTCTTTGCCTGAGGCTTTCCATAGTCCATGGGAACTCACTAGGTCTTTGTCACAGGGGAGTCTGTCTTCCAATTAATATCCTATGGGTGCAGTCCTCACCCAGCGACTCACTGGAATGGGCGAATGAAGCCTGCTGCTCCCTCACGACTCTGGAAGAGTAACGGCTGTGACCTGTATTCTACACTGACTCCCTTTACTGGTGTTTCCCAGATTATTAGCCAAATAAGGTATTTGCACTTGAATCCGTGTCCTAGGTGTCCGCTTTGGAAGGACATCACACACTGTGTGGACTAGGGATGACTATGATGTTTCAATCTCTTTCCTACTCCAGCAATATCCCACAGGGACTTCCCTTTCATTGACATTCAACATCTTTTCAAAACACCTGTGTGTGACTCTGACATTCTACCGATTTTTTTTTAGAATATAAATAGTTTCCTCATACATCATTTTGTATAAAGTATTAAGTTTTGAAGATGGAAATATCAGTGTTTCCTATAAAAACATCTCTGAAAAACATTATTTCAAGAGGTATGACATTGTATGGAGCTTAGGTATTAAAAAAACAAGAAATATCAAAAAGTACAAATAATCAAAATGCCCATCAACACTGATGCATGGGGGATATACAAACAATGGAATGTTATTCAGCCATAAAAAGGAATATTATTCAGCCACAGAAAATCAATGAAGCATTGATTTGTGTACTACATGGATGGACCTTGAAAATATGCTATGTAGAAGAAGCCATACATAAAAGGTCAAGTACTATATGACCCTCTTTATATGGAATATCCAAAATAGGCAAATAAAGAGGCAGAAAATAGATTAGTTGTTGACAGGGGCTGGAGGAAGGACAAATGAGTGTGACTGCTAATGAGTACAGGGTTTCTTTTGGGGTGACAAAAATGTTCTGGAATTAGGCAATGGTGATTATTGCACAACTTTGTAAATATACTAAAAACTGCAGAAATCAAGGGGTATCCTACCAAGAAATTGCTCCTGGAAAGATGCTGTGTGGGATATACCTACACTGCCTGTCATTGATCTCTGTTTTCTATTTGAGTATGTATTAGCCTTAGTTTATGAACCTTCCTAGATTTTCTTAGAGAGGACTTTATGCTTCATGCTACTGATAACTCCCTGGGAAGATTGCCTGGCATGAACTGTATTCTTATAGGCTGCGGAGAGGAGGTTTTGACTATTTTTGCAGGGAAACTCTCAATGAGCTCCCCTTGGAAGTCATGTTGTTGCTGCATTTCACAAGTTTGGTAGCTGGGCTCTGCAGCTGTTGCTCCCAGAATCCTATGCTCATAACACAACTCATTATCCCCTCACCCTACACTCCTCCTATCTGCTTGCCTGGGGCCTCATTGCTTTGCTACTGAGCTACTGAGGCATGGCACACTGCAGGAGCTTCTTAGTGCTCACAATACACACTGGTTTGACACAAAAGCCATGAGGCTGGAGCTTGGCAGGCAGGAGTGTTCCTGGGTACTCCTCCTTGGTACCTCCTGGCTCTCTCTCATTGTATATAGTTCACCCAGAGGGAGTCTCCCCTGCTAATATGTTCTTTGGCATGTCCAGCAGCTGCCCAGGGGGTCAGGTAAAACTGGAAAGAATGAAGGACTTAGTGCTGGGGTACTTAGTGCCCCTTGGGGTGAGCTTGGACCAATAAGAAAGAGTAGATGCGAAGAAGCAGGCCATCAGATACTTCCCTCATCTCCCCCATCCTCCTGCTAACTGTTCTGAGATGCAAGGTTTCTGTCAAGTTTCTTGAGAGGTGAACTTATGACTGAGCATCCAGCTGAATTTGCTGGTGTAGATGTGGCCAGCTTAGTAAAGTACCACTCTGTGTGTGCTTCCCCTCTTTTCTGAAATCATTTCCCCCCCTCTTGCTCTTGCTTCTTGGTATTGCACACCACCCTAAATACAGTGTGGTGCTAGTTTTGCCTCAGGCTCCAGGGGAACTGGGATAAGACAAAATATAATTTTCTTTTGCAGAGAAGCATACACTGTAGAGATCAGGGATAGCACACACTGGGGGGCAAAGTGGAGGAAATTGGTGCCTAATGCAGTAGAATATTAAGCATCATAAATCGGTTTGGACAAATAAGACTGTGTAGCTTACTTTCTTGCCACTAGACAAAGCCACCACTTCATTTTAGGCAGTATGCAAATTTACATTTTGTAAACAAAATTAAAACTGTACTACAGCCTCCTTGCTCATTTAAAAATAGCAAGTTATAAATCAGCATTTTAACCTATGTGTTCCACAAGCACATAGTGATGAGCATAACAATAAAATAAAGCACACGAGCCAACATTTGGCTTAATGAGTTTTGTACTTGAAAATATTTTCTTTGGAAGGCTAATCACTTCAAAATGTGTGCAATTATTCAAAAACACTTTTTGGAACCATTTGGTGTGTGGGATCATCGCATCAGCTGTCAGAGAAAGCCTGCCCCTCCCCATGAGCTCTCCTGTGTGTCTCTGTGTGTGTGTTACCCGAAGACCCCTGGAACAAGCACTCCGGAGATCAGGGCTTCTCAGACTTTCAAAGCCCATCACCCTGCCCCCATTGCCACTCTCTTCAGTGTGTGTCTCAGGCGCGATTACTTCCATGACACCTGGCGACAAGAAATGCTGCCTTTCTGTAATGTCCTAAATTAAACCTGATTTGAGCTTTCTACTCAACAAGGTTGGTAACCTATGGGATTGCTGGTCACCTTGGAGTCCCTTCCCTTTTCCTGGGACACACCCAGGAATATTTTATCCATTAGACTCCAGAGTGTTAGGATCTGCAAGCTTTTCAGGAACCTACGATAATATTTTAGACCTAAAGGTTAAAAAAGGTCACTTGTTAAAAAAAAAAGCAACAACTAACCAAATCAAAATTAATGAACACTTAATTGTTTACAAAATATTCAATAGCTTCGTATTTAGCAATAATTAAATTTAGTATTAAAATATTCCACATTTGAAAAAGTTAAAACATTGTTACGATATTTGCCTCAGAAGTTAGAGCCAAACATAAATAAATGAATTAGGCATAGAAAAACAATCTCCAAATCAAAACTATTAAAACTTAACAAAGTTGGGGAGATTATAATAATTTTAAAGCAGCCCTGCTGACCAGGGTCTTAGGGAATCCTGACTACAAGGAAGCTTCTCCCTGAGGCTATGCATGCTCTCGCCCATGTGAAGCTGGTGTCACTTGCTTGGTTTTGTGCCCCAGTCAGCTCACATTACCTGTCTGCAGCCCGAGGCCGCAGGCATCCTCAGGTGGTGCCATCTGCTTGCTCTGTCATCTACTTCGAGTCTGGCCTGGGCTCCCCTTGTCACAAACTTGTCACAAACTCAGTCCTCAGGAATTCACGCAGCCCTCACAGGAGGCTGCGACCCTGCCCCTGCGTGTCCCTCCTCTCTGGAAACCCTCTGTCCTGCCCCCAGTTTCAGGCTCCTTCTCTCCCACAGACACAGATCTTCCAAACCAAAGTGGCTAGTTTGCTGGACAACCTCCTACAACCGAATGAGCTCTTGGCGCCCTCCAGGGTAAGGGAAGCCAGGTATCTAGAGCCCACGGTCTGGAGGTTCTTCCTCACAAAGGTAAAAAAAAATTACTTTTTCACGTTTTTCTTCTCCCAAGACTACAAGAGCAAAATACAAGAAAATTATTTTAAAGGCAGTGTTAAAAATATGCTCTATCAAACCCTTCCCTTCAATTCTTATATGTGCTCTTTTCTCTTCTCCCCTCCCCTTGTTCCCAAGGACAGTCATCTGCTTGAAGGATGAGGCTTTGTTGTTCAGTAACTATTAATCTTTGGGGTGAATTCCAAAAAAGAATGTACCTTCCTTTTAAGCTCTCAAACCATGGGATATTTCTGTTGTAAGGTTACAGATATTTTAAAATTAGATTAAAACATGTAATCACAGCAACTGAGCTGCTCTTCGACGTCTGACACAGTTCCTGCCCTCATGGTGGTATATGCAACTGTAGTGAGAGTAGGGAGAAGCAGACATTAGTTTCTAGTTTTTAAAGGTTTACTTATTTATTTAGTTTTAGACAGAGGAGGAGGGAGGGAGAAAGAGAAGAAGAGAAACATCAATGTGTGGTTGCCTCTCATGTGCCCCTCCTGGGGACCTGGCCCACAATGCAGGCATGTGCCCTGACTGAGAATTGAACCAGCGACTCTTTGGTTTGCAGGCCATCATTCAATCCACTGAGCCACACAAGTCCGGGCTAATTTTTAAATATCACATAGAAAATATACACATTTAGAACTTTGATGAGCATTCTGCAGTGTAGCTTGCTAGGCCAGGGTGCAAGAGTGGCCTCACTCAGATTGCAGAGTTAGGAAGGGCTCTTGAGAGAGTGATGTATGAGCTGAGATTTGGGGAATAATAGTTAACCAGGAAGAGTGTGAGTGAGAGAGTGGGCTTGGGAGGGGTGAGTCTTCCTATGGCTGTATCAACCATGCCTCTGGGGTGGGGCGCAGGCCCACACTTGTGACACTAGACTGTGGTACCCTGATCACTCCCACCCCCCAACAGAAGGGAGTCTACCCTTGAAAATTAAGGGAGAACCAGCCCCATCCCACCATGGTGGTGGGAGTGGAAACCCTGCTGATCACTGGATTGCTCTCAGGGTCATTTTTCTATTTTCTTGAAGTTCAAACACGGATAGCTCTATTGAATTGTTCTGTAGAATACCAGCAGTCCAACAGCCTTCTTTCATTCTGTCCTGTTTTTCCAGTTTCCATTAATTTGAGCTGGCAGTTCTTCTCCTCGTCTAATCCTATCTCTGAATCTGGTTTCTGCTGAAGTGGCTGATTACATGTGAGGTTCACACTTCCTTATACTTACCTCCTTATCAAATGGTGTTCAGTCACAGACTTAGTGTTCTCTTCAGGACAAGCTTCTTCTTCTCCTTTTTTTTTTTTTTTTTCCAATAGAGATTGACTGAGAATTTCACAACTCTTCAAGTTCTGGTTGTTGTTTGGTTAACAATTCTTTCAGTTTATTTCTTTTTTCTTGCATTTTACTGGAAGTGATAAGAAACTAAGCCACTCCTTCAACACTGTGCTTATAAATCTCCTCAGCTAATTATATTCGGTTTCATCGTTGGCAAGTTCTACCTTCCACAAAACACTAGAACACTAACAAAATTCAGCCAATTTTTTTGCCACTTATAACAAGGATCATATTTTTTTCAGTTTCCAATAACATTACCTCATTTCCATTTGAGATCTCATCAGAATGACCTTTAACATATTAATGTAAGATACATCCAATCTTGTAGAGAATTTTTATAAGTTGATTTGAGCCAAGTTGATGACAATTGCAAGGAAGCAAAATCTCAATGAATTGAGAAAGTGCTCCAGAGAATGGCAGTTTTGCAGCTTTTTTTATATATTGGGATCAAAGAGGAGACACAAGGAGGGTTACATGAAATCCATTGGCGGTAGTAGATTAAGGGGGCAGGAGAAAGCAAAGCAGGGAAATCTCTGGACTGGATAAGAAGTAAAACAGAGAGACACATATTTCTTTTTATTGGTGGGTACAGGATAGTTAACACTTACAGTGCACAGAATGGTATGTGGGCAACAAGATGCCCATGAGGGGCCCTGTGGTTTCTGCCTGGTGCCAGAGGTTGTGCCCTGAGGGGTCTGGAGGAGCAGATGACTCTGATGTCTCAAAGGTGTATTATATTTGATAGAAAAAGACAATCTACAGGCTCACTTAAGGTAAAGATAGACTTTTGTCAAGGAAGCTGCAGTCCTAGGATGTGACTACTCTCCGTGACCTTCTTTTAGTTAGAAATCTGAATGTTCAGATTTTTAGTTTTTGAGCATTTAAGGCCAACCGTGCAGACTTACCAGGTTTAGTACATGGCCCCTTTTTCATGCATAACATTCATATTCCTATCAACATTCTGTTCACGATGATATATACGGGTATTCTCTAAAATAATAGAGGCTCTTTACTTTCTGTGCTCTCACCAAGAACACCTTTAATTTTCTTATTTCTACCAACAGTCCCTTTAAGGAGATCTAGGCTTTTCTAGGATGCACCTCAAAACTCTCCAGCCTCTACCCATCACCCAGTTCCAAAGCCATTTTCATATTTTTAGATGTTTGTTACAGCAATACCCCTTTCACAGTACCAAAATCTGTGTTGGTCTGCTCTGTCATAGCTTGCTATGTATGGTATCAGATGGGTATTACACTTATTGGGCTGGTCACTTTGTAAGTTATATAAATGTCTAATTACTATGTTGTACACCTGAACTAATGTAATATTGTAGTCAACTATAATGTAAAATAAAAAAATATAGACTAGGTGGCTCAAACAACAAAAATTAGTTTTTCACAATTTTGGGGGCTAGAAGTCCAAGATCAAGGGTCAAGATTGAGGCTGACTGATTCAATTTTTGGTGAGTGTTCTCTTCCTAGTATGCAGATGGCCACCTTTTTGCTGTGTGTGTGTAGGGAGAGCTAGAGATAGAGACAGAGATAGATAGATAGATAGATAGATAGATAGATAGATAGATAGATAAATAGATAGATATCATGTAAGAGAGTCCCTGATCTGATGTCCTTCCTTTTAAGGACACTAATCCTATTGGATGCCATCCTATGATCTTGTTTAACCTTACTAACTTCCTTAAGGGCCCCATCTCCCAACTCAAGGACCCTGACTGTTAAAGCTTCAACATGTGAGTCTGGTGAATCAGTCCATAACAGATGGCAACTGATATATGCATCATGGTTGGAAACTTCTAGGGTGACAAGATGAAGTTAGAGAAAAGGTCATTCAACCACATCTTGAGAAAACTTAACACTTATTATAATATGCCTTGTTTCTCACTTCTTCTATATTTTAAAACTTTTTTCTTTAAAATCAAAATTGTGTCATTTTTTTCCCTAATAGTTGAGTTCATTTTACTAAAAGAAATTCTGATTTGCTCCTATTTCTATAGTCTCACACCCACCCTCTACTACGTATCTTCACCCAGAGGCGAACTACTTAAAAATGAGGTTATTCATTTTTGGGTTATTTCAGATAGTTCAATAAATTATCTTCAGTTCAAACTTTTGGCTTTGGTTGTTTCCATTGGTTAAAATAAAACAAATCAGTAAATTACTCTGCAAGGTGAACAAGGAAATAAAACATTTACTTGCCCATCCATAGACTTCTTTGTGTTGCATTGCTCCAGAGATCTTGTTATTCTCTAAATAAACATTGTGAGAGACATTAAAACAGAATGAGCCTTCACAGTGTCTACCATTAGATTGTACAGATGATAATAGCTGAACAAAAACACTATCAAGTAAAGGAAGAGGCAGGGAGATATGAAGACCAAGGGAATATATGGAAAAATGTTCAAAGGTGTTTGTCCATAAGATAATGACATGATTTTTTTTAAGCAGAAGACTTGCTTCAGGAGCAAAATATGTTCTGTGGTTAGGAAAATTTGGCAAGGAGATGTTCTAAGGGGTTGCTCTGTGGAACTGGAAAAACAAAACAAAAATGACTGAAAGAGAGACCTGAGGACAAGGATAAAGTCCTGAGGATACGACAAAAAATATAAATAGGAAACAAATGGAAACTAGGTTCTATCTCAGAGTAATATGCTTCTCAGTACCTAATTCCCTCTCCCCCCACTCTCATGGTCACACTAAAACAAGCAAATGCAGAAGCAGAGATTTAGGTTAGTTCTAAGGAATATTTTCTAAGGAAATTGTTAAACACTGTAATAGGCTCACAAAGGAAAGTCCAGAGTTCCTTCCTTTAGGTAGTCTTAAAAGAAAAAACAATTGTTTTCACTTTTTCTGAAATGTGGCTCCATTCCAATAGACTTAAGAGGAGATATAAATTAAAAACAAACAGAAAACGACTAGAAATTCTTCACCATTAGAGCTCCCATGGTATAAAAAACAGCAATAATAATGAGGAGCTATTATTCTCTTTCTTGCCACTTAACTGAACATTCATTTCCTTAGTTCTTTTCAGTAGATCTAATGAAAAATTATAATGAATAGTATTTGCTTAATGCCACAGAGTAATTTTAGGAGGTGAATGCAATGTAAAGTACTATCAGAGAAAACTTAGAATGAGAAAATGTTTAGGCAAACAGACTAACTGGACCAGTGTTGGCGATTATTTTAATGTTTCTTTTTGATGTCACATGAAGGAAATAAGCAACAGCTAAGGATACATGTTATTTCAGAATTCTGAGCAAGAAGAAAAAAAAACACTCTAGGTACTTCAAGCAGAAATGTATCTAATATAGGGAATTTGATATTTACAAATGCATTGTAAGTCTCTACATAGCTGAAGTCAAGGGGCTGTCATTAGGCAGCTGCCCCACTTGCACAAAGCTAGAGACTAGGAAGGAGAACCTGGAATCAGTCTCCCAAACATTCAATTTACCAGAGCTTGACCATTGGACAGAATAGCTATAGCAAGGTCATCTCATCAGGGAAGCTAATTTACATCCAAAATTCCAGCTGCAAGGAATTCTGGGAAGGTAGTTATTATTCTTCCATTTCCCATGTTTGGAGGATATTTCAAAAGTGGTAGAGATGGCCATTGAGGCCCAATAGATAGGGCCTTTAGCAAAAAGAGTCTTCCCAGCCTGTTGTTAAATACAGGCACATATGAACATATAATTAAATAAACTATATTAAAAACAAGGTAATATACATTCAAAACTCATCACTTGCTAATTATTTTACTGTTTTAATATTATTTGTGCACTTGAAGTTATTTATGCCCATTGAGTCTGTATGATTGAAATACTGTGTAGTACTATATGGTTGAAATACTATATAAAACTATTTATATTATGTTGTGCTATGATCAACTCCTTGAAATCAGCCATAATGGGAGTATTTATACTATAGAAATTGGCACACACTACAGATCTGGGTTACTCCCCCACCTATTCCCCAGAACAAGTGGTTAAACATTTACCATCACTGGTTAAAAGTATTAGAAGAGTTGTGTAATAAAGAGAAAAACAAGGTAACTAAGAAGTTTTCAGGCAGCTAGATATACGAGGGTCAAAACTAGAATGATGATTCATGGCCAAGAAAAAAATTGGGAAGAAGGAAAGACCATTAGATAATTAGAATTCAATGAAATACCTATTTGTTAATTGGTTACAATTTGGTCATTTGGAATCTTAGAGATTACAGTATTTAACTTCAGTATTTAGACCATCTGGTCAACCTCTGGGAGTTCCAGGGCCACACATGGTCCAAAGAATGATCTCCATATCTAAGATAGACATGGGGGTCTGCAATGTAGTAGTAAACTAAGGGTTATGGTCACAATGTACGAAAGTATAGGCAACTTGGGCCCAGATAGCAATGAATAAATGTTGGTGACTCCTGAGGCAGTTTAAGAGCTGGAAAAGAGGAAGTCCAAGTGCCATGCAAATGCTACACGTGTCCTGCCTTTACCTCTATATTTTCTCAGATCATGTAATTATCTTAACATAACAATCTTTACCTGAAGCATCATACATAGGAATCAATCCCCACATTATATCCTGCATGACTGATTTCGTGTTATGCTTACCAGGTATCCTACCAAGAGGATAAAAACAGAAAGGTTTGGTAAATAATCTTATCTTCAGTTTACTCAGATTCTCTAATTTAGTCTTTCTACCAGTTCCCCCAACATAAAACAAATGTTTTCAACAGAAACAATTTGGGGAACACAGGAAAACTGAAGGGAATCCAAATTATTCTCAGAGCACTGAGAAAAGTCACCAGAAGAATTTGGGTATAAGAACAGAATGTTACCATTAGTCTACCTTGGTCTAATACAAATGGATATCAAGTGTGGTCTAACTCCAACTTCTCAAGCACCCTGTTCTTACTGTTCTGCCAGACTACCAAACATTAGTTGTGTTTTCCGGGCTGTCATTTTTTTTTTGAATAGCTCTAAAGACAAAAATATCATTACTTCCTATAGGGAGAGAAACAAAATTTTATTTTACCCATGCTATTTCTTTCAGCATCAGATTCATTACAAAATGGTTATTCAACTATTCACAATGCATCATATTATAAATTAGGATGTTGATGTGTGTTAATTAGGATAGAGCAATTTAGGTAGTGCTTTAGATTAATATTATAATTTAGGAAGCTTGTTTGAAGATTATCAGAAAGAAGCCTAGGGCAATTAGATGAAGGATTCTTAGGATAAGTATGGTTTATATAAACAGAGTTGGTGCAATGGTATAAAAATTTTATTCAGAAAAGAAGTATTCTTGATATATCTTTGTAATTTATATAAAAACTTGAATTGTTAGGAAAGGACTTTGTTGTTTTGGAGTCCATTAAAATGAAATCATATTATACCCTTACATGACTGGTATTTGTCACATTAGTTCTCCATTTGCCACAACACCTGGGATACTAAAATTAAAAGTAGATTGGTATACTATCATATAAAATAATGAATTAATTTTCTTAGTTTAACTGCTAAAAGATTCATTTGCATTTAAAGGGTATTTAAAACAGAAGATTTATTATTAAATTTTACATCTAAAAATGCCCTGGCTGGTGTGGCTCAGTGGATTGAATGCCAGCCTGCAAACCAATGGGTTGCCAATTCAATTCCCTGTCAGGACACATGCCTGGGCTGTGGGCCAGGTTCCTAGTAGGGGGTGTGGGAGAGGCAAACCCATGTTGATGTTTCTCTCCCTGTCTTTCTCCCTCACTTCCCCTCTCTCTAAAAAGAAGTAATACGCTAAAAAATTTTACTTCTAAAAATACTTTATGAGAAGCACTAAAGATTTAATATGTTTAATAGTCATGATCATGGTTAACCATCTAGCAAAAGGATCCATATTGAAAATCACTTTTAAGATAAAATTTATAGTAATGGTCTCTTATATTAAGGTGCTTTGATCACATTTTGGGAATATAAATGGGAACAATGTATTTTCAAAAACCATTTGGCCCCAAATTGTAACATTAAATATTTGTATTCCCAAATATATAGTAATTTCACTCCTAGATATATACTCTAGAGAAATTTTTGTGTATATGCACCAAGAGATAGAACAAAAATAATTCACTAAATCATTGATCGTAATAGCAAAAATTAGTATAACTGTCCACAGAAGGAAGATAAACACATATGGAACAGTGATACAGTGGAATATTATATAGCAGTGAAAAGGAATGCATTATATGTAACAATATGGAAGGATCTAGAAATATTTCACTTACTGTAATATTTCACTTCACTTATTGCATGAAAAAACAAGTAGCAGAGAACTATATACAGTAAGACATCCTTTTTATAAAGCTCACAACCAAGCAAAACAAAAAAATATTGGGTTGGTCAAAAAGTCCATTTAGTTTTTTTCCCTAAAATAAAAGACAGTTTTCATTTTTGCCAATAAGTTTATTGATTTGCATATTTTGATTATGTTGACTATCTCCTGCATGGTGTAACATTGATTGTTCTCAATTAATGTCTTGATTTTATTGCTATTAACTTCAACTGGTCTGTTCGACCTTGGAGCATTGTCCAGTGAGAAATCTCCAGCACGAAACTTCACAAACCACTTTTGACATGTTCACGTTTGATCAGTCACATCATCGTCTCCATACACTGCACAAATCTTTTTTTTTTGCACCTGTTGTGTGTTTACTTTTCTTGAAATAATAAAGCATAATATGCTGAAAATGTTGTGTATTTTCTTCTGTCTTCAATGTTAACATGGTACACAAAAATTCACCAATTTTGATGTTTTTTTTTTAAAAAAAGGCATGCTGATATGACAGTCATCACCATACAATCTAAAAAAATAGTTTTGAATGAAGTTAAAGACAACTAAGTACTACTAGAGCCATCTTACAGAAAAAAACCAAATGAATTTTTTTGCCAAGCAAAAACCTAATAATGTACACACATGATGACAATATTTTTTTAGACAAGAGAAAGGTAGAACGTAGAATTCAGGATAGAGCTACCTGTGGAGTATAGGCAGGGAGGTGGGATGGCAGAAGAATTCCTGGGCTAGAACAAAGATTGGTCACAGCCCAGTTTTTAGGTTGGGTAGTGGGTTCATGAGTGTAGTACTTAGGGTTGTCGTGCTTCCTAAAAATACTTTGATATACTTTTGTGCTACAGCTTTAAAGGTTATACACATACAAGGTGTACAAATATATATGGAATATTTGTAAAAGAGTCACACTCAATACTCCATACATATGTATATGCAGATGGCAGGAACTATTTAAGAATATAAATTAAACTGATAATTGGAAAATTTAAAAACATGCAGAGAATTTCTATATGTGTAAAAGTCTTACTTAAAATTTATTTCAGGGGATTTTTATTACATCATCAAGAGTTGCAGCTGATAAGTCACTTTACATTTGATTTTTACAACTTTGTTAAAAGTGGAAAAACCAAAAAAGAAACGAGGACATCATGGGACAACATTATACTTGGAAATAGATTTGTTATCAAACTGTTTTAAATATTTCTTAAACCTAAAAGTTACAATTCTGAAAGTTTCTTCTGAGAATTTATTTTTAAAAGCTGTATTTTATGTTCTTTATATACTTGCAAGGCTGGTGTGAGTTAATTGTATAATCGAAAATGGTTAATTACCTGGTAACTATTATTGTATCTCATGAAAACCTTGGATTGCATTTAGCTCTCTCTGTTCACTCCTAATGGTATTTACATAATGTACATTCTACAGTACTCTTTTCTTCCCTGTGAAATTCAGATTCTATACTATTTTACTTTAGCAACAAATCTTTTAGGCTTTTATGTAGAGATGAAGGATAGTTAATTTGCACTTGTCTTCTGCATCATAAATATTCTCAATGGGTGAGATAAATACATATAGTGTCCCAAAGGCTAAAGCCAGAATTGTGGAATAAGAATCTCTTGTATTCTTTTTGAGGTTTCTGTAACAGAAATCTACTGAAAAGTTAGTACTAGAGAAGTATAAAAAATGATCATCTCAGTATCAGCTGGCAATTAATGGGTGGATGTTAGAATACTGAATTGGTGGTCAGAACTGAGCTTGAGTTCCCAACTTATTTGCTGAATTGTGATATTCATTTAACATCTTTGTGCCTTAATGTCCTCATATTTAGAAAGAGAGACAATAGCTCCTCTATGCTCCTCATAGGCTTATCATGAGAATGGAAATAAGTTGATATACATGAAAAGCCTTTATAATATCAAGGAATATGCAAATGTTAGTTCGTCATTAGGGTAAGGTCTTTTTTATTTCTCAAATATATTAAAAATCACAGTAAAATATACCAAAAACTTATTTAGGTCATTAAAATTATGATGTAAACTACATGAATTTCTTACTAGAAATAAGCAAATGCCCACAGGTTCTGCTCGAAAATCATTCTATTGATTTTCATACAAATGAACTACTTAGATGTAAATATGAAAGTATGTCTCCACAGAATCCTTAGGATATCTAGATTTATTAACCAAGTCAAGCCCTCCTTTTGCTGTTTAACCTCCAGAGAGACCGGTAAGGTCTTTTCTCTTTTCTATATAGGCCTTGTGGAAATGGAAATCATGCCTCTCATGAGTAGTTGCTGCTATCATCAACACAATAATATTGTGGACAGGCTGACTGGGTCTCTAGGTTTGGCATTATACTTCTGTTCCAGGGCCTAGTTTGACTTGTAGTTCTGGAATCTCAAACAGGTTATCTGCAAGCTGTTTTTGCCATAGACAAAAAGATTCATGTACAGAGAGGCTGATATGCACCCAAAAGCCATTTGCTAAATTACAGTATGAAACATTGTAAACTCACCTTCATAATAACATTAATACATTACATTTGCTTTATAGCTTCTAAAGGTGTTTGAGCCCAATATCTAATTTTTGAACGTCATGAATTATGAGTTTTGGAAAGAACGACCTAATTTACTTCTAAAATGTTGATCTATTAATCAGGTGCAAAATACGGAAAAGTGCAAAGCAGAACAGGAGACCTGTCTTAGTTGTCAAAAGTAGCATGCTGTTAACAGTTCTTCATGTTTTCTTCCTGTTTTTCCATGCATGTTTATGTAATTGAGATCATATTGTATACGCCATTTAAATATCAAATTGTTCTTTTTTTTCTGGTTATTATGGTTAAGACAATCTATGCCTTTTGTAAGAACTTTGAAAAGGTTGTAGAAAACAAAGTCCAAAGCAGAAAATGAAAACCACATATAATTTACTACTGGAGTTAAACATCACGAACATTTTCGTGTATTTCCTCCCAGTATTTTACTCTTTTTTATTTTTTTAAAACGTAGTCCGGATCATACCAAGACAGGCGTGCTTGGGCAGCTTGTACTCGCCAGTCTAGCAGACCGGAAGCTGCAAATCAGCACTCTTCTTTCTGGACAGGGGTAATGAGAGTGAATCTTTAAAGTGAGCTTTAAAGCTCACTTGTTTTCGGATTCTAAGCTGATTTGCACACTGTTCTCTCCTTTCCCCAACATCTTCGAGGCCACTGACACCCGCCCATATTTCAACAAGTTATCCTGATGGTTTCTGTTCTCCGTGTTCGTTCACTTCTGCTTATTGAAAGACTCCCGCTCCCACTTCACCTTCTGCGAAGACTGAGGAACTGGTAGGAGGCCACTAGTTCAGAGCTTCAAAGGGACCTTCAAACCCGAACAGCAGAGTCAGAGCCCTCGCCCCGTGGCAGGGCCAGTGGCGCCCAGGGGCTCCATTAGGTGTCTCTCCTTGGAAGGGTTGTGATTAGGCAGGCCTTCTAAGCTAAGTCTCCCGCCCAAGGGAAACGCCGGCGGCTCCCGGAGAGGCCAGCCCACTCTCGCTCCTCCCACGATTGTCACCGGGACGCATTTCCTTGTGAGACTCCGAGTCTTCACCTCCTGCGTTCTCGGGAGGCTCTTTTCTCGTCTGGAGAAGGCCGCAGGAACCTTTTCGTTTCTCGGGAGATTCGGGCAGGCCTCTGTCACACAACACCAAAGGTCCGATACCCTCCGCCCCGCTTAGCGAGCCGGGAGAAATGGGTCCCTTCTCGCTTGCCTTATGCCTGGCGAGGTGAGGACCGCACTATTGTGCAGTCTGCCGGAGGGGGGACGCTCACGTGCGGCTCTCTGCTTTCCAGCCCGCAGCAGTGGCTCCCGGGAAACCAACGTTCACTCAACCAGCATTACATTGTTCTGGGAGCCCGCAGTGGAGGGAGGAACAGCCATCCATCCACTCTAGCTAGGCAACGGACGCGCCCCCTTTCTTCCCCCTCCGTTCGCCCGGACCGCCCTGGGTTGCAAGCCCGCCGGCCGCCGCTGAGTGTCCCCAGCCTTTGACAGCTCGGCCGGCACCTAGCTGCCCAGAGTCCCGGGGCGGGGCGAGCGCGTGCGGGGCGGGGCGAGCGCGAGCTAGGAGGCTAAGAGAGAGCGCGCCAGCGGAGCCGAGCGGAGCCGAGCCGAGCAGGGAGGTGCTGGCGAGAGACAGGCAGAGCCGGGCCGGCTGCCTGCGGCTCAGCGCCGATCCTGCTGCGTCGCTGGGCTCAGAGTACCTCCACCTCTGTTTAGGCTCCCGCAAAACTTTATTCTCTTGGGCCCCCCCGGGGTGTTTGAAGGAATCGGCGCACTCGGCCGGCTCTGCGCTCCCCTGCTGCGGCGGAGACCGCGGGGACCTGCATCCCGCGGAGCTCTCGAGTCCCGCGCCTACTCACCTGGTGATCGCACTCCGGAGCAGTGAGGGGGCACCCACGAAGGGGCCGCGCGGGCGCCAGCGTCCCCGAACTCTCCCGCCCACCGTGGCAGACCCGCCCGGTACAACTTTAACTTGATTCTTCTCGCCCAGCCTGGACACCAGCGGCTGCTGCTGCTACCGCCGCCGTCTCGGCCGCCGCCGCCTCACAAAGGGGCGCAAGGGAGGGGAGGCGGCGCGAGTGGCGGGCACAGGCACCGGTGCGCAGGGCGCGGGCCTCGGGGTCGCGGAGGCCGGGAGACAAAAGGAAAACTGCCTCCGTTCGCCGTGCGGGATCGGAGCAGCGTGCTCAACCGTCTCCCGCCCTGCTGAGCGATCCTCCTTCCCCCACCCTCTGCTGCTGCTCCGCCTCCCTTCCCGCGGACCTTCCCCGCAGTGCTCCGGGACCGAGAAGCCTTCGGGGCGCGCGTAGCTGCTGGTGGTTGGGGCTCTAGCGATAATAAATGATAGAGGATACAATGACTTTGCTGTCTCTGCTGGGTCGCATCATGCGCTACTTCTTGCTGAGACCCGAGACGCTCTTCCTGCTGTGTATCAGCTTGGCACTGTGGAGTTACTTCTTCCACACCGACGAGGTGAAGACCATCGTCAAGTCTAGCCGGGACGCTGTGAAGATGGTGAAGGGCAAGGTCGCCGAGATCATGCAGAATGATCGGCTCGGGGGCCTCGACGTCCTGGAGGCCGAGTTTTCCAAGACCTGGGAGTTCAAGAGCCACAACGTGGCGGTGTATTCCATCCAGGGCCGGAGAGACCACATGGAGGACCGATTCGAAGTTCTTACGGACCTAGCCAACAAGACGCACCCGTCCATCTTCGGTATCTTCGACGGACACGGAGGCGAGGTAGGAGTTGTGTGTGCGTCTTTGTGTGCCAACAGGACGTTTGCGTCGGGGCGGGGTGGGGGTGGTGGAGGTGGTAGGACTTGAGTGCGAGGGGCGTGGTGTTGACTGGTGCGGGGCTGGGCAAACGCACTAGTTCCAAGTTGCCCGCCTCGCTAAAAACACTGCTGGATCCAGACTTCTTGGGACTGAGGGTCCGTTTTGGGGAAGGGAGGATCATCCATAGATTATTTCGTGCTTAATCATTTACGATGTTTCTCAAGGCCTGAACCCAGCAAATGACTGTGCTAGTTTTGCGGGGGGAGTTAATGGTTTCTAAGGTGAACTTTGGCCCGGGATCTCAGCTCTCCTGTTCTAGGGTTTGAGACCGAGGTAGGCACAAAGAAGGCAAAAAATATCTTTGATTCTCATTAGGGAAAAGAGATACAAAATGCAGAACCAAGTTAGTGAGAGAGAGCCCAATGAGGATGAAGGAAGCTGTGACTCCTTCCCATTGCCTTCGCCCTAAGGAGGAATCTGGGGGACAGCCCCGCGCTTCTTGCCAACTCCATTAACTTTACAAGTGCAATCGGGCCAGTTGACAGAAGCGCCTCTCTGGCCGCCTGCATTTAGCAGGATCGCCTCGCGGAACCCTAGATGCCTCTGGCCTTTGCAGAGGTGGCGATGCCCGCAGAGGCTGTGATGCCCAGCTCCCCCTCTGCGCCCTGGCCGGAGTGGGGCGCAGAGGTTTCCAGGCTTCTAAAATCCGTCATTTGGGGTTCATGTGATGTGCGGTTAGAGGGCCGGTTGAGGTCCATCTCCCTCATTTCTGCGGCACCCTGATTGCGCGCTGGGGCTCAGATTTCCTGGAGGTCCGGGGAGGGTTGGCTTTGGTCCTTGGGCATCCACCCAGGAGAAGTGAGTGGCAAATGTGGCTCCAAAGAGCATCGGTCCAGCTACCCCATCTTTCTCAATTTGGCAGTTTGTAACAGAATTTCATTGTTGCATACTCTCACTCTCTCCCTTTTTTTTTTTTTTTGGCAGCATAATGTCTTACATCTTTCCTGCCTCCTTCGCCATCCCTCCATCATTCCCCCTGCCCTCACAATCCATGCTCCCATCCAACTTTCCCCCAACTCTCTTCTTGGCCCTTCTGGTCTCTGGGTGGGCTGTAGGTGTTGCCATTCTTTTCATTTTTGCATGTTTTTTGGCATCTGTTTTGGGTGAATATTGAGAAAGTTTTCAATTAGTTATTTGCCTTCTGTCTTTGATACAAAGCCACTTCACCTACCCCTCTGCTGATCTTTTCAAGATACTTTCTGTATCTACCTGCCTTGTAGAACCAACTTTGCCAGGAATGACAAACTTAGTTGGAAAATCTATTTGGTAGAACTGAAATTAGTTTTTGCTATTTCCCATTCAATCTTACCCTTTCTATGTTCTGCCTTTCAAAGTGAAGGTTTCTCACTGGTTGTAAATGTGTAACTTACTGTGCAGTGTGGGTTCCTTTCCCCTGGGTCACAGGGTAGGTGAAAGATGTGAAATTAATTGAGGGAAGAGATGCTATGTACTTGGGTAAAAACGTACCTGAATGACATCGTTGCTGGTAAAATGACTGATTTGTTTTCTTGCCATGAGTCAGAATGCTTCTATCTTCACTTTATGTTCTCCACTGTTATAACTCACTTATGAAGCTTATATTTATTATAAATTTTAATGTTAAAGTTGTTGGCAGATGATAATCTGCTCCTCATCTTAGAAAGCACAGCTTTGTTTTTGACTTAGAGGTCTGGATGTAGTGTCAGTGTTGTGAAACTTTGGCTTACGCTTGTCTGGTGTGCTGTATGTCACGTTTTATTCTGCATGTGTAAATTTGCTTTTAAGTTGATATTTTAAAACCTGAAAGTTGCAGACCCAAACAGATTTCAAGTTGAAAATTTTCCAGTACTGTCTTCTAGTAAATGTCCCATCCAGAAAAAGGACTATACAAATGCTTTTAATTATTTAATTATTTTTTTAATTTTAATTTTGGCTTGTAGATGACAATCTTCTCCCTGTGTCTCTTTACTTTGTCCTGCCTCTGTGTGTGTCTTGATAAATGCTTTTATTTAGCCAGCAGTATTTTACATGCACAGGGCTTTTCATTAAATTTTGAAATAATAGAGAAGATGATTATTGTTTGCAAAACTATGAAATGCTTTCTATTGTGCCTTATGTTAAAAAGCCTGCTGTTTGTAAAATAATATTATCAGCCCTCTTAAAAAATTGTTTTATCTGTAACTTCCTACTGTATGTAGTCAGTTAATCATTTTGGAATTGTTTTGGGGCAAATTAAGGAGTTATAAAAAGGAGTTATTTATAATTTAAATAATAGATAATTTCTCTTTTGCATTTTCTTTCATTCAAAGAAAATCCCACCATGTAAATGTTGTCTTTTGTGTTGTTTAGCTCCTTTAACATTCGCCAGAGGGGGGTGCCACTGTTTGATTTTGGGATAGACGATAGTTATGTTCTTGCAGAAAAGAGGTAGCTTTTTCTGAACTCTATTATTTGTGTGTATCCTGTCTGTGGAGTTCTACAGAAGACAACCGGGGAGTTTAATTTTACTTCTAATAATTTAAACTAATAAGATAGTCTATAAAAAAAACCAGGGCCCAATGGGAGTGCTTTTTAGATTCAGAAGGGACCTAAGCCAACTTGTGTGTCCATTTCATTCAACTTGTAGATGAGATATTTGTAGATGGCTGGAGAAGCTGTGATCTTCCTAAGGCTACATAGCTAGTGTAAGGCATTCAGTTGGTGATTTTTAT
Source organism: Trachops cirrhosus (assembly GCA_028533065.1). Classification (NCBI taxonomy): domain Eukaryota; kingdom Metazoa; phylum Chordata; class Mammalia; order Chiroptera; family Phyllostomidae; genus Trachops; species Trachops cirrhosus. The sequence goes on along the minus strand of CM052539.1, from coordinate 169,141,446 downwards.
ATTGAACCACTGCACAAATTAGTTTGTATATTTACCCAGAAAGGCAGATAGCACACTCGGGATACTAAGCAGGTGAATGAGACCTGACTTTCATCCTCAAAACGTTTCAGTGTAGTGCCAGAGATAGACCTGTATACCAAAAACTACAGTCATGCTATGCTTAGGGTGATATGGAAACACTGAGGAGGGGCATTTGAATCAGGCTTGGAGGTGGGAGGTCCAGGAAAGATACCTTGAAGGCATAATTTACTGCAAGGTTAAAAGCCTAGGCTTTGGCTTGACATCTAGCTTTGAATCTCTGCTCAGCCTTATATGAGCTGTGACCTTGGAGAAGTTGCTTCAGCAACTTTATCTGGGAGTTTTTAATCTGAAAAAGAATGATAGTGCATATAAGCTGTATCCTCATCAATTGCATTATACCCTATCTAGAGGGACACCAATGGAGAGAAGGATATGGAAGGAGGGAGCTTAGAGACCAATAGGTCTGCAGTGTCAGGGCAACAACATTCCAAGTGAGAAGAGGCTATCTATACATGTGAAAGCCACAACGTGATCACTAGAAAGGTGTGTGTTGGATATATATAATTCATTAGCTATCCCCCAAACTCTATCTCCCTATATTCTAACTTCTGGTGAACTGACCATTTAATCAGGATTCCAGGTATCTTAGCATTGGGAAAGCAGCACTGGGGCTTCAGGTGCAAATTTTCTGATTCGTGAAAAAGAATATTCACTATGATTAATGAATAGATTGATGTTCTGATTTGTACTTCAACCTCTTATGAGTTGGATTCACATGAGTTAACTCTCTTGAGTCTGTTCAACTGCGTTTTTGACAAAGACATCTCTGGCCGTGTTATGCCAAAGACCAGACTCTGGATGGCAGTGACTTCTAGATGGATGAGATCTTAAAGAGTCTTATCTTGATGGCCTGAAGGCCAGCTTTCTCATCTGATGCCCTTGGGATCTTGAGACATTCTAACCCCAATACTATGGGTAGATGGTTAACTCTGTGTGCGTGTGTGTATAAAGCTATGACAGTGCTTGTTTTGCTGTATAACAAAAGATTAAAACAACAAGGAGGCAAAAACAAAAGCTCAGATTGTATCCACTGATGTGGAATGTTTATTTAAAAAATAAAACATATATTTGTCTATGAAAAATTTTTTATGCTTACCTGTATTTTTTATCCACAGGCAAAGGTTTTTGTTTTGTTTTTACTTTTTATATTATTTAAGGAAATACCACCAATTCTTTGAAGCAACAGTGTCACTGTTCATGGCTGCAACCTATCTAGAAGAGCAGATTGTTATGTGTCCCATATGTTTACAGGCGTTACTGTATAAAAGCTCATGTATTATTGTATTACACAGCTGACAAACAATGCAGCCAGTGGTTCAGCTTAGAGTTCCACACTTCACATCAGAGAGAAGCTGTACTTCAGATGCCTCGTCTGGGGCTACAGTCTAGAGGCGCAGCACTTCTCGGAAGCTCAGAAAAGAAGCTGTTTATGAAGGGTTGCCTGAAGGATCTGTATAGTCTAGTTCTTTAGATCAGTGGTTCTTAAAGTTTCTTGAGTCATGCTTCTCCTTGAGGATGTGGTGAAACTACAGACGTATCCCCCAGAAAAAGGGTCATGTGCATCAAATTTTGTTTATAATTTCAAAGATAAGTGGATGCCTCTGGGTTTTAGGTTCTTGAGATATAAGAAAATCTGTTTCTGATAAACTTAGACCTGCAGGGAGCTGTGTACTGGGACCCCTTGGCGTGGCCACCTTCCTCTCCGTCATTTGCATGCATTGACTTGTGTGCTCTCATTTGCCTGTGAAGGTTGTCATGAGGGATGGTCTTCCAAAGCTCTCTGACAAATCAAATGCAAGGATATTGTTCAGGACTTTTTTGTTAGGCTATACATTCTCTTTATGAGGACCAAGGGAGAGACAGTTCTCTGACAGGTTTTTGTTTTATCTTAAGGATGCCAAATCATGTAACTGATTGGATCATTTTGTGTTTAGCCAAATGTTGGCTCCTAGAATTGTTAGGACCAAAACTCTGGCCTACCACTAGCAAATTTGCAGAATTTTACAGAGAACGTTAATTTGGGACCTGAATTTTACTCCCAGGACAGCTTATCTTTCCTACATTTAGTTTTCCTTTGTCCCATTTCTGTCTTTCTCATCTTACATATGCCATTTTATCTTGCTCTGGTATATGTATTTGTATAAGTTTCACTGGATCCTTTCTGAAATAAGATATGGTTCTGAATACATAAATTATGAATGACATGATGAATGATCTGCTTTACAGACATCACAGCTGTTGCTAGTAAATATTGGGCTCCCATATTACTGATGTACAAGAGGCCTATGGATTTAGTATGGACAAATGCTTTATGGTTTAAGAGAAAATTCACATTATTTTGGTTTAAAATGGCACATTAACATTTCTGACAAAAGGCAGGGTGCCTCTCCTTTATTAATTCACCCTGTCCTGTGCCTAAGAACTTCCTTTGCAGGTGAATGTAGGGTTCTGGCTGCTGACCTTGGTGCATCTTCTGAACAGATTGTTTAGGAATTCAGTTCAATGAAACCAACATTTTCTGTGTACTCTGCTACAGGTGGAAAACAATGTTGTGTTCTCCGTGATACTCAAGGATGAATCAGTGCATTCTCTGCCCTCCAGGAGCATTCCATTTACTTGGAGAGATGAGCTTTTTTTTTTTTTTTTTTAGATTTTATTTATTTATTTTTAGAGAGGGGAAGGAGGGAGAAGGAGAGAGAGAGAAACATTAATGTGTGGTTGCCTCTCATGTGGTCCCCACTGGGGACCTGGCCTGCAACCCAGGCATGTGCCCTGACTGGGAATCGAACCTGCGATGCTTTGGTTTGCAGCCTGCGCTCAATCCACTGAGCTATGCCAGCCAGGGCTGAGAGATGAGCTTTTTTAAAGTAGCAGAGCTACCAGACTCAGTTGGACCACTTGTAAGAGGGTGATGGCCTGAGTCAGAGGGGATGGGGAGCCTTGCATAGTTTTGAAGGGAACTGCCATTTGATTATGTCCTAACATTTCAGTAGACAGAGACTGGGTAGAAGGAGGATGAAAAGATGACATCACAGGTGGAAGAAAAGCGTGAAAATAATACAGAGGGAGTAAAATGCAGGTACAGTTGGAAGAAAGGCAGGCAGCGCCGTTTGTTTTGAGCAGACTCTACCCAACTGTCTTTCTAGAGTCCATTCATTATGTTTTTCTGGATTTGATGAGTAATCTCTGTGTTTTGATATACTTAATATTGTTTTCTAGATAGACTATTTTTTAAGTTAAGTATATCATTTAAAAAAGAAACTTCATATCAGCATGGTAGTGGAAAATCCATATAATGAAATTCTTGACCTCCAGCTTACTAGAAGCTGTCTCCATCTTGATGGAATAGATTGATTCTGAAGAGATTCTTCTCCTAGACTGTGGTTGCCTCAAGAGTCCCTCTGTCACCCTCCTCTTGCCACCCTTACCATCCTTCTGCTTTATGAGCAGAAAGATTGCTTTTAAAATTCAGTTGTTGGCCATAATTTGAAGCAAGGCAGGCTCCTGGCTCCCTGCACAGGTGGGAGGTACCTCTAGTGATGCCACTCCTTGAGGAGCCCTGGTTTGGAACAGCTTTCCACTATGACTCACATGACAGATAAGATTTCCCGTGTAATACATCTCCATGGGGAACCCAGAGTTACACGCAGTCCCCAGTGTTCTTGCAGAAGCTTCACCCCATTTCTAATGCAAGTAAATAAGAACACGTTATAGAAATAAACTTGAATTCTTTTTTAGCTTAGTTTAAACAGTAAATAATTTACAAGTTTTGGTACTTGAGCCATTACTGGTCACAAACTTTGACATAGTTACAATGATAAGCTATACCAGAGTGCTGGGCCCAGCTGAGGACCCTTGGCCTGGAGTTGACAGTGCACATAGGTGAGGACTGGAAGGTGCTGCTGGAACTGCTGTCAGCACCAATGTTGAAAACCACGCTGAGGGGCCTGAGCTTGTGCTGTAGATACTGGAGAACCATTGGATGCTTTTGAACAGAGGAATGGCGTAAGACCCATGCTTCAGTAATCCTCTTCTTCTAACCTGTATAGAGGATTGATGTGCATGAACAAGATAGAAAGGGGGAAAGGTATATTGGGAAGCCTGGGCCAAACCAGGAAAGGTAAAACTCAAGGGTGTGGGCCATTCTGAAAGCAAGGGAAAGGATGAATGAGAGACCTCTGAAGTGGTGAGACTGCCATCAGGGTGGCACCATCAAAATGAATGAGGACAGATGGATGGAAGAGGGACTTTGGACAATAAGCGAGTTTGGGTATAAGTTTGTTTCCTTTCTCCCTTTTATTTAGACATTTTCCGGGATTCATAAAATGTTCCTTGACCATTTGGTTCCCCAATTCCTGAAACACTATGTGTTATACCTTATCTAAATTGACACATTTTAAAGCAATAAAAATATACATTGTATACATTATCTGACTCTTCAAAGGAAAGGCATTTATTACTATATTACTTTGTTACCAGGAAAGTTTAGGTATTGTTACAATGTGTAGCTTTTCCAAGACTAAAAATCAGTACACCTTCATTTCTCTTAAATGATTTCATTTCCCTGACACTTATTTTAAAGTAAAAAATATGTATGTCATTCAGTCTCAGATCTAAGTGGTCCCTAGGCTCTATCCAATTTAAATATAGGCACATAATTAATTAGGGACTCGGTTTTTTAAAACAGTAATATTTTTATATTGAGTGTTAATATTTGAAGCATTTTATTCTGAATTTCTATTTTGATGTTTATCTACTTAAGTAATATTTTTGTAGTTTAACTTTTATTACTATTTTAATAATTCTAGTTAGTGAATAATAAAATAAATCTGGAGCAAGTTGAAAATATTTTAAAATAAATTTTAAAATTACAAAAGTAATATGATAGATAAAAAATAAAAATTATTCTAAATCTCATTATCCTGTCATATCCTCTGTTATGATTTTGATGTGTTACTTGACCACCTTTTTTTATATGCATTTTAAGTATAATTTTACATTGTTATAATAATGTACATGTAATTTTAAATCTTGGCCTTTTTCACCCTGTATAATCCTATAAACACAATGTCATTTTGCTTCATAATTCTTTATTATATTTCTAATGTATTTTTAGTGATAAAATAATATTTTACTGAATGGATATTTTATAAGTTGCATAATGCTTCCTTTTTGGTATACATTTAGGTTCCTCTAACTTTTCACCATTGTAAATAACATTGTAATAAGTATTTTTACACTTGATCTTAGTCAAAAGGCCGAGAAGCAATGTAATAAATATTTTTGTGCTTCTACTGTATTTTGCATTATTTCTCCAGGGTGGATTTCCAGAAGTGGGATTTCTTGATCAGAGGAGAAATAAACCACCATTATTGGTAATAATAATAATGATGATGATGGCGGCTGACATTTATTGAATATGTACAATATGCCAGACAGTATTTAAAGTACTTCATATATATTATTGAATTTTAGTTAATGTAACAGTTTTTGATGATGTGGTTCTTTAAATTATCCCTATTGTATATATGCAGAAATTAAGGCACTGAGAAGTTAAGTAGTTTACCCAAGGTCTCTAACAGCTTATTGGTGGTGAAACTGGGTTTTGAAACTGGGATCAGACTTAGAGCTGTTTCTCTGCAAGGTCTGTGATAAGAGTTTCTGGGTGAAACTCTACACATCTCATAATCTGTGCAGTCAAGTGCACGTAGTTGTTAGGTGTGAGTACAGCCGGGTCTTCTTGTGTTGCTCAGAAGCACTTGGAGTTTCTTGTTTGACTCTGATGATTGTGTCCCCGTGACATGTGGGTGTTCTTGAAAACTCTGTGCTGGAAACCTTGGAAGGTAGATCTTATAATTACCTAACAGAGTCCTGCAGTTAAAAAAAATAGGGTCAGAAGTCAAAGCAGGTGGTGACTCACATTCAAACCACTTCTTTCCTGACAGGATCTCCATTCCACTAAGAGAATCTTCAACATTTTGGCTCATGAAAGACTTGCATAGAAGTTACAGTGGCATTAACATAGCCATTTGCTATAAACAATAATAATTTGTGTTTTATTTTACTTCATAGTAACAAAGGCTTGACTTTAGGAAAAGTTTATAGGGGTGAGTACATGTTTGCATAATTTCTCTTTATCAGGAAACACTGTTTTGTTTTGTTTTTAGAAGACTAAATAATGTCTTAATACTGAAATGATTATCAATTTTCAACAGCAAAATATTATTTTTTCACTTGTTTATAATACCAGAATTGGTATGTTTAGTTTGAGCAGATGCTAGTCTTGTATTTCCATTCCAGAGGCTACTTAATAGATTATTCTCTTAGCCAACTTAAGTCAAGCCTGAGCTTTGGTGATGGTTAGTTATAATCCGTTTTTAATATAAATATTCAAAAGCAAAGTTTAAATAAGCAAAGAAAGCCATCATTTAGAAATACTTAATAGCACTATAGTAACTTTTACAGCTTTCTCTTATAGTTATAGGTCCTCCCTTGAAAAGTACAAAGCATTTTAAGTAAATATTTATGTAGAGAAAAATCATGCATACTGATAAATTGATATCCTTTCAATAAAGTTGAAATCTGTGCTGTGTGAAACTGCTTAAAGAATGAAGGTATAATATTTTACATCTGAAAAACAAATCTATAAATTTGCTCATGAGATCTCTCTGGAGATTTACCCTTTCACTATTTAGTAAGAATAGGCCCCAATATAATGGGCCCTTGGCTGCCTCCAACATTCCTAGAGTGAGGGAGAGCTTTGGTGGTTGAGTCTGTTAAGAATGAGACTTATTTTCTCCGTGCCTTGAAGACAAACGAGTTTCTGTCCATTACCGGTCGTGGGGTTCTTGAAGGTAAGTTTGGGGCCACTGCATATAGTTGTGCAAAAGGTACATTGTACAATGATAGCTGGATAGAGAGACACCGTTTTCTAATGTGTACAGAAGAACTGTCTGCTCCCCAAGCTAGGCATCACTGGGTCTCTAATCACTGGGAAAGAGCACCTTTCTCTAATTGGTACAAAAGTGAACCATTCCATAGCCTTTGGCTTTCTTTTTGAGACTCGCATTCTTTATCGTACCATCCATCACTGTTACGCTTCTTGTTCTGCTCCTGTGTGAGCAGCTGACAGATAATCTATGTCTTAGTTGCTAAACCAAAGACCAGTTATCCATTGCACATCATGTCAGAAAACCTTATGATTTCCCTGGAGAAGTGAACACTATTTGCATTTGCTTTTCCACAGTAATATTCCAGCTTTTGGTCATTATAAATGTGAGTGGGGATTTAATGCCCTATAGTAATAAATCTTAAATATTTCAAATTTTGTCTTTAATAAGGCAGTCCATATTCAGCACTGCTCTTGGATAGTAGAGTTTTTAATGTAAAACCACTTTAAAAATTCTTCTTTTAGCCCCTGGTGTGTGTACCTTAGTGGACTGAGCACCGGCCTGCGAACCAAAGGATCACCTGTTCAATTCCCAGTCTAGGGCACATGCCTGGGTTGCAGGCCAGGTCTCCAGTTTTTCTCTACCTCACTCTCCCCCTCCCTTCCCCTCTGTCTAAAAATAAATACATAAAATCTAAAAAATATTTCCTTAAAAAATTATATTCTTTTAGTTATAGAATTGCCACAGGGAAGAAGCCATTCTATTTTGATAAGTGTATTGCATTTAAAAAAATCTAGTACGTACTTTCATTTCTATTTTTAATTAAGTAAATTAGCTTTCAGTTAGTCACTGGACATTTTCTGGCTAAAGAAATTTGTACTGACACTGTTGAGATTCTATGGAAATTGAGACATAGAATTTTGGTCATACTGTTTGTCTTTTTCCTCCCAAGAATAATGGGATGAATTTGCTATAATGACTGATTTACACAAGTATATTATAAATACAACTGTTCTAGAGTTTGGGATTAAGAAGTTTTTACTTATCTTTTATTTTAACATTTAGATATTTCTCTAAATTTCTGTTTAAAGGAAAGATAAATCTTCTCTTTAGATAGGCCTGGCAGGAATCTTGAATTGTTGCATAATCCAAATATAGTACCTAAGGCTTCACAGCTACACGAATCATCTATTTTTAAAGACTATCATCAAGGAGATTCCACATTGTCCCTGGAGAATTTTTTTTTCTGTAATTCTTTCTTTCAGGAAATTCATCTTTATATGACAGCTAGATCCCTTTGGTTTAAGCTTATTCCTCTTAATTTGGCCTCAACAGGCATATATTAGGATTAGGTTGTTGCCATTTGTAAATCAGTAAGATTCCAGTAATCAAAAGTTTCCTCTCTCCCCCTCCCCCACATAAAATCAGTATATCAATTTATGAGAAAAACCCTCATCTCAAAAAAAAAAAGATATAAAGTAATTTCTGCCAAAAACAGAATAGAGCTAGTTAAGTAATAAAGGAAATCTCTTCCAGTTTTACAGATAGGTAGAATAAGTTCTAGCTAGACACCTAGATGGTATATTAATTGGAAGTTTTTGGATGCAAGTAACAGAAAACTCAAGTGGAAGCAGCTTAAACACTGGTTACACTTCTTATCTAACGTGAAAAAAAAAGCCTGCAAGTAGGTGTTTCCGAGTCTGGTGAATTTAGCAGCTTAATGACTTCAAGTCTTTACATAACTACATCCAGAGATATGAGAAAGAAACTGTATTCTTATGGCCTGAGGAAAACCTTCTTAGAAACTACCTCTCATATCTCCTAGGCCAGAAATGTGCCCATGCCTAAAGCAATGATTTGGCCTGGGAATACTATCATCCTGATGGACTCTGACCCAACATAGTTGCCTCAGGGTTGGTGAGGAGCCCAGCCTCCTCTGCAGGTCATGCCAGCCTAGGAAGGTGAACACAACTAGAGCTTTGTTAGCTAGGAAGAAGGTGGGGTGGAGTTCAGAGATGGTGGCCTGGGATACTTCTTGTTTGTACATTAGCGAACTCATCAGATAATGTTGCTATAGAAGTATAAGCACTGACATGGGGAAAAATGAGCTTTAGAAGACTATTAAAAAGGGATAAATCATCTGTTTTTGGATTGGCTTAGGGAAGACTTTGCCAGGGAGATGAGATGTAAATTTGGTATTTTAGGGCCCCAGCAAGTCTTAAGAAACTATTAGGTAGTTTTGTAACTCAGGTTTTCTCTCTGTTCTGTGTAAACTAGCAACAAGAAGGGGTCTGAGCTCTTGGAAAACAGTAAGGTGCGTTTTTTCCTCTAATATATAAATGTGTGTCAGCATGGTTAATGCTAATATTACTGTAAGAGTATCACAGCAGTTCTTTTGTTGACTATACCTTTGTGTTTTACTCTCTTCCTGTTTTAAACAATGAATTTGTTGGTAAAATTCAGTAGGGTTTTTTCCCTTAATTATTAGATATCATAAGGTTTATTATTTCAAGATATTTGACTCTACCAGGGGTGTCCAACCCGTGGCCTGTGGACCACATGCAGCCCAGGATGGCTATGAATGTGGCCCAACACAAAATCATAAATTTACTTAAAACATTATGGGATTTTTTTTGTGATTATGTGTCACAATGCATTTACCGTGTGGCCCAAGATAGCTCTTCTTCTTCCAGTGTGGCACAGAGACACCAAAAGCTTGGACACTCCTGCCGTAGGCCAAAGAGAAGAGATTCCTGGGAGGTTCAGAATTTTTGTGTACATTTTGGAGGGAGACAGCGTGGCATTGGGTTACAGAGAGCGGAGAGGGAAGTAAAGTCTTCAGATTTTTCTGCAGGACAGATGGATGCACTTGGAGTAAATTCTGTGTGTGAGGCTGAAGTACTCGTCTTTCTGCTGCTGCTATAAATTGATTACAATGAGGGCATCTTTTTATTATGTTTTCCTGACTGATGATTGCCAGTCTATACAAGTGGTTACTGACTAAACTTCCCATTTAGTTTTACTACCTTTTCTGGTGATTCATTGTTCCTCTTTTTTTTTTAGTCTAAAGATATGCAGTCATATTGTCTACAAATAATGTAATCGTGTTTTCTACTTTCTAAATAGCTACACGTTTTGTTTTTGATTTTTGCCTCATACATGAACTGGAACAGAATCCTGTTTTGTAAGAGTCATGACAGTGGGCATTGTCATGTTCCTGTGTTTGAGATTATTTAAAAGTTTGGGATGAGGGGAATGTGAAATGTCTTTACTTTATGGGTAATGGAGCCAAAGTTTCTTTACTAATGCAATGAAAGATGAAAACCAATGGTAAAGAGTCCAAGAAGAAAGGCTGGCCATTGTCCAGTAATATAGAGAGGGCAGGATCACAAGAATGGATCAGAACTTGGTGTAGATGTGACACTGAAAACCTGTGGGCACAGATCACATGAAGGGAAGAACAAACACTGTCTTTTTTTCTTTGAGAAAAAAATTATCGGCCCGGTGCAGTGGCCCGAGACTGTAGTCCCAACTACTGGGGAGGCTGAGGCAGGAGGGTGGCTTGAGCCCAGGAGTTCTGGGCTGTAGTGCTCTATGCCAATTCCATATCTGCAGTAAGTTCGGGATCAATATGGTGACCTCTCAGGAGCAAGGGTGGAGGGTGGTGGGGGGTGGGGTGGACATCAGGTTGCTCAAGGATGGGTGAACTGGCCTAGGCTGGAACGGAGCAGGTCAAAACTCCTGCGCTTATCACTAGTGGGATCATGCCTGTGAGTACCCACTGCACTCCAGCCTGTGCAACATAGGGAGACCCTCTCTCTAAAAAAGAAAAAAAATTATCCATCCCAGTTAAATGTTCTAGGAAAGCATTGGACTAAACAATAGGCACACTATCTGAATGTACAGGATACTAATTCTGCAGGATGTAGCAGACCTAGTGAGACACAGATAGGAATTTGTCCCCCAGAAGTGGGAGGTCTGTTGCCATCTTCCTCTGGTACTTCAGCTGGATTTGGTAGACTGTCCTTGTTTTTTTTTTTTTTTTTTTTTTATCGGGGACCTTTGCTGAAAATCTTTGCTCTAATTTTAACTACCTGTCTTGTAAGGAAACTACAGCTGCTTAAGGAAGAGGTTCATACTGAATGGGGTTAGCTCTTACGTTGGTGTACAAAGACAAAATCATGTATAGCCAAAATTTCCCTTGAAAGATCTCTTAAATTGTCCATAAAAAACAGTGATTTTGAATGGGAATAAAGGATAGAAACTGTACTGAATAAACTAAAATAAAAAAATAAAAATAAATCAAAACAAAAAAAACAGTGATTTTGCACATCTTATTCTTAAGGATATGCAATATATAGTTACAAATGTATAACATTCAAAGTAATGTGTAGTACAGAATATAAAATATAGTTTTACAGTATTTTAAATATATAAAAGAGAATCTTGAGCTTGTGTAAATTTGTGAATGACACCATTTCACTGTACCTCTGTAAGAAAATAGAAAGTGAAGAATATTTTGTTTTTCGGGTGGTGGCAGGAACTTTTTTCTTTTGAAGAGAGCATAATGCACATATCCTTTGTGATCACTTTTTTGGTTCTTGGGAGTAAGATTAATATGTCCTGAATATTTTTAAAGTCAATTTTGGAAAGATAATTATAATGGTATATTGAATACTTTATTTTTAATCTAGGTGCCAGCCATATCTTTGACACCAGATGGGAATATAGAGATGGACACTCATCCTGGTAATTTATACTCACAAATACATAGAAATGGTCGACACTTGCTGCTTCTTTCTTACTTATATGGCTTGAGACCCTGTAGGATTTTATTCCATCAATTTCAGAAGAGGGACCAGTTGGGGATTCTGATATTTCCTTCTTTGCTGGTGGCATCTCTCCTGAGCATCTGATGTGGTACCTTCAGGCCTAAACTGTTTTGGTAAATGTCGGGTCCTGGGTTTGTCTAAGAATGAGACTCTCTGAGCAGCAAATAATTCTTGGAAAGGAAGCTTTTATTTTTAATATCTATGAGATCTCAGTGGCTACTGATGAAGAAATCACCCAGGGAAAAGAACTGGGATCCTGACAGCATCCAGAGCAGCTCTGTGCATCTCTGTGCACCTTCCCACTACAGCCACAGACCCTGCTGTGGCCCACGGAGCCGCACAGATGCAGAGTGTTTCTCCCCAAAGGATTATGTACTGTAAACTGTTTTAGACGTGCAAGTGTCCAGGCAAACATTTACTTTGGAAATATTACTTAAGAGGGAATTCTTTGAAAGGACAGCTAATTTTTTCCCCTCAAAAATAGAATACTAGTGGGAGTGCCCAAATGATGTTCTCACTTTACCAGAGTGGTGCCTTCATGCTGACTTTATGTTATGGATATTAGGACGTCCACTTTCTTCACTGGAGAAATTTTAACATCGATGCATTTTTTGATGTGTAGACACTATTTAAATTTTGCCAATTGTCCCAATTGTTCCTTTCAAAAAGTTTTACTGAGATATGATTGGCACACGATAAACTACATGTTTAATATATATAATTTGATTAGATTTGCATTTACCTGTGAGACCCTCACCACCATCGAGATAATGAACATATCCATCACCCTCAAAAGTTTCTTCGTGTCCCTTTGTAATACCTCTCTTCTCTCCTTCTTCAATTTCTCCCTCTAACTCTAGGCAACCGTTAATCTGCTTTCTGTCACTATAGATTTACTTTTCATTTTATAAAATTGTATATAAATGGGAAGTTATATGTCCTCCCTATTTTTCAAAATGATTATGCCCTCCATTCCAGCACACTCATTTTGAAATTCTATGTTGCTGCATCCATCAGTAGTTTATTCATTTCTGTTTCTTAGTGTTTTACTGTGTGGCTATACCAACATTTGAACATCCATTCCCATGTTGTTGGACATTTGAGTTTTTTCCACTTTCTGCCTGTGAACATTCGTGTACAAGTCTTTGTATGGCCATATGCTTTCATTTCTCCTGGGTAATACCTAGAAGTAGACTGGTGGGAGATTATGGTAGTGCATGTTGGTTCTTTTTTTAAAACTACTAAGTTGTTTTCCAAATTGGTTATGCTATTTTACATTCCTGCCAATGGGATATGAGAGTTCCAGTCGCTTTACATCCTTGCTGGTATTTTTGCATTTTAGCCATCCTAGAAGTGCTTTCTCAGTGTGGTTTTAGTTTGCATTTTCCTAATGACTTTGACTGATGATGTTGAGTATCTTTTTATGTACTTCTTGGAAAATGACCTTCTTTGAAAACATGGAAGAGACATGATTATTAAATTTTGGTTTTTCTTGTAAAATCTGGCTTTTGTCCTTGTTTCTATGGTGTGAGTAAAAAAAAGAGCAAGAGAGGTGAAAGGGATAGACATGATTAGACATGACTGTCTCTTACTGAAAGGAGAGAGGCTCAGAAATATAGCCTAGAAATAAGCGGTGTTGACAGGTTGCACAAGATAACCAAGAAATCAGATGAAACAAGGAAGGCAGGAGAGAAAGATTAGGCCCTGTGGCTACTAAAGACAGTTTGTATGATCAGGGTTTTTTATTTTCTTAAAACCATATGTTTTTGTATTCCAGGTTAAAAATCTGAATGAGACTTCTCTTAGAAAAGTGCCTTTGAAAGCATAGACTGTAGACACTGCCTCTGCTTTCCTCCTTACTCATTTCCTCTTGCCATCGGACAATTTTTCAAACCTGATTCCTTGAAGGTTTCCAGGGGTCTCATAATTGCCTTGCATGATGGCTTATTTTCAGCCTTCCTCTTATATTTTTCTGTAGGGTTTGGCTTTCTTGACCACCTCTGTCTTCTTGAGACTCATCTCCTTGGCCTTAGTGACACTACTTACATATTTTTTTTGCTCCTTCATTGGCTTCTTTGAGGAGTTCACTTCATTCTTGAGCAAAGGTTTCAAGGAGGGCTGTACATGGTGAGTTGGTCCTACTTTGTTTCTTTGCACCAGAATTTTTGCAGCTTCCAAGGATTCAGCCATCCTTTCTGAGTGGAGGGCTCCTCTTCCCATCTATAGCCCACATTGTTACGTGCTGACTTCATATTTTCTTTTAGTGTATTTCCTCCTTAACTCCCATCTGAAATAGAATTTGCCTCCTGTGTCCCTAGGATTCATTTTGCCCCCAGACGTGTCTCTTCCTCTCACGGTGCTGTCATAGACGTGTCTCTTCCTCTCACGGTGCTGTCATTGCCTCCGTCTCTCATTCTTGAAACCACCATGTAACCTTTGTCTCTTGCCTCTTTATTTAAGTTGGTGAGACTTTGTATGATACCTCTCTTCTCAGTCTTCATCTTTATACTTATATGACACCACGCTAATTCAGGCCGTCATTACTTCCTGCTAAGATTGTCACCGTGGCTTCCTAACTGGCACTGAGTCTCTGGTCTCTCTCTGCTCCAATCCACTCACTAATGATAGATCAGCCTCCTGAACTCGCTGGGTTGTACACTGTTTCTCTTTAAAAAGTCTATGACTTCTACCCGCCATGATTTATTTCTCTGAAATTTGGTTTTTGGGTTGTCCTAATGGCATTCCTGACTGCTCTACCATATTTGACCTTATCTTCTGTTGCTCCCCTACAAAGCTCTATGCTACAGCAAAATTGGTCTCTTTATTATTCCCTGAAAACCTGGTGGGCACACATGCCCACTGCTATTTTGTTAACTGTTCCATTCTCTGAGAGACTTTTCATTCCTCTTTCCCATAGCTATGCCATGTCCTTATTTCAAGGCTCCCCTCAATTTCCAGTTTTTTCATCAATTTTTGCTTGGTCATGCCAGCCTAAAGTATTTAAGGTCACGTCATTTCCTTCTTTGACTTAAGGTCTGTGACAGGCAATCGAACATTTCGTGTTCATGTTCATTTTTAAGGTACTTTTCCTCTCCGACCAGAGTTCAACTTCCTTGAGTTTCCTGCCTCTGTGAAGTCCCTATGGTGTGCTTCCACTGTTCCAGTTGGTTTACATTCTAAAAATAACACCTTACAATAACTCTAGAAGTAGCGATGCCTACCAAATGAAAAGGAAACGCTGATTGTATAACTGCAGTTGTTATCACTTACAACTCTGGGAAACAAAAGAGCTCTGCTCGTTTTGACTGTTGCATGCCCACAGCATGCCAGGTGCTTTTATCGATGCTCTCTCACCGAATCCGCATGGTCTTTTGAGACAGCTGTTGTTCATCCCCATTTCATAGTTGGGGAAATTGGAGCTCAGACTGCTGTGTGCCCAGGGCTACACAACGGCTAAGGCAGAGCTAGGATTAAAATATTTCCCTTGTCTGCCTGATTTCAAAGCTGTCCTCTTCTCTGCACCACACTGCCTTTGGCAGGCCTGGTTTGGCAAGGCGCTATTTCTGAGGTACTTTTAGCACTCTGCTTCTGACACTTTAGGATATCAGGGGTGTCCCTGTGGCCCGTGGGCCACATGCAGCCCAGAAGGACTGTAAATGCAGCTCAGCACAAAATCATAAATTTACTTAAAATGTTATGAGATTTTTTTGTGATTACGTGTTGCAGTGTATTTAATGTGTGGCCCAAGACAACTCTTCTTCTTCCAGTGTGGCACAGAGATGCCAAAAGCTTGGATGCCTCTGCTTCAGGTTATCTGTAATAAATGTTTCAAGAGTATGGGAAGAGAATCAAATGGAGGAGACAAAGTAATTTATTTACACTATTTACTTATATTTACTGTCTTTGTTTCTCTCATCAACTCACATGGCTTGTGCATTGTATCACCCATCCAGAGCCTTTTAAATAATGGCCAAGGAAAATGTAAATTAAATATATAGATTTGATTGCCTGTCACAGGCCATAAATTCAAAGGAGGGAATGTTTACTTAAAGCTGATGTGACCAAGCAAGAATTGATGGAACAGCTGGAAATTGAGGGGAGCCTTGAAATAAGGACAAGACACAGCTATGGGGAAGAGGAGTGAGAAATCTCTCAGAGAATGGAATAGAGTTAACCATAGAGTTAAAACCTAGGCAAGTGGTTTTCACCAGTTTGACAGGTAATTTTTTCTGGTTGTAACACATTCTCAGATTTAACTCAGTCTGCCTTTCAAAAGGTGATTTAGTTATTGCTCAGGGGTGTTACGGATTATAGGACATTAGACATGCCTCAAGTTTTCAAATGTTAAGTACAAAGGAACGTGTCCTCAAGCTCAACTGAAAAAAAGTTCAATCTATAGCTTCCCTTCCAAAAGCATCATGCAAAATAAAATCATACATAGCATGTCGTGAGTATCAAAGAGTAGGGAAACGTAAGTGAGCAGTTTCAGCTGCCTGGGAGTGGAAACAGTGGTTTGTAGACTTGAGATTTGGAGCTCAAACATTATTGGGTTGTACTATAAGAACCGAGACATTAGGTAAGTTGCACAACAGAACAGAAAGCAGCTTACTGATACTGGGAAAATGCCTTAGAAAAGAATAGAAGCCATCAACTGTATCTTATTTTACCTAATGTCATCAACATACACTTGTTTCCTCTACCCTAATTACTGAGTTAAAGGAAAGGCATTTTAGAAAATGTCCAACATGAGAAGTTTATAGAACTCTCAGTTACTAAAGGGACACTTTATAGTTTGGGGTGCTTTATCAATCACTGAAAAGAAAGAGTAACTCAGTTCTTAACAGGTAACACCATTGGCTGTCTCTTTCTCAGCTCCTCCAACTGTGAGAAACAGAAATTGCTCTGTGTGTTTTTCTTTCCCATGCAGTTATCACTAATCTCCATTTCAGAGAAAAGTGCGGTCTCACAGGATAAAACATATTTCCTCAAGCGTTGGATTAAATTTCTCCTTGGCAATATTGAATTTGAATTCAAAAATATTTTTTGCCTTCCTGAAATTGGGGAGAAGTTATGGCTACGAGTGGTTAGTTTAGCATTATGCCTGCTTTTACTGTTTAGTTATTTATGTCTACTTTCAGATACACTGTGCTATCTTGGTGCTTTATATGGAGTGGGCACCCCATAAATGTTTGTCAGATTAGCCTCATCATGGAATCAGAGAAGATTAGCACTGTGAAGGGCCTTTTCCATTTCTTCTAGAATGAGAATTTAAATACTTTCTAAAATATTTTCATTAAAAAATTTTAAACTCTAGAATCCATAAAACAAAATCTGCCACCTTATCCATTTTTAAGTGTATAGTGCAGTAGTGTTATGTATACAGTATTCCCTTCTTGTCACTATTTTGCTTTCTGTGGTTTCCGTTACCCACTGTCAACTGGGATCTGAAGTATTAAACAGAAAATTCCAGAAGTAAACAATTCAGGAGTTTTAAATTGTGTGCCGTTCTGAGCAGTGTGATGAAATCTCTTGCCACCCAGCTCTGTCCCTCCAGGAGCTGAATCATCCCTTTGTCCAGCGTGCCCAGGCTGTGTACACTCTGTGCCCGTTAGTCACTTACTAGCCCTCTTGCTTATCAGATCCACTGTCAGAGTATTGTGTTCAAGTAACCCTTGTTTTACGTGATAATGGCCCCAAGGCACAGGAGTGGTGATGCTGGCATTGAATATGCCGAAGTGAAGCCATAAAGTGCTTTCTTTAAGTGGAAAGTACAGCCAACAAGATATTTTGGGAGAGGAGAGGAGAGGATAGATAAATGTTCATATAACTTATTACATTATATTGTTATAATTGTTTTTATTTCATCATTAGTTATTGTTAATCTCTTACTGTGCCTAATAATAAATTGTACTTTATCATAGGTGCATATGTCCAGGAAAACAACATAGCATACATAGGTTCAGTGCTGTCCCCGGTCTCAGGCATCCATTGAGGGTCTTGGGACACATTCCTTGTAGATAAGGGGCGACTACTGCCTTCATACTGTTAAGCAACGTCTTCTGAACTTTTCATCTTGGAAAACTGAAACTCTATGCCTATTAAACAACAGTTTTTATTTCCACCTATCCCTCTCCTCTTGTGACCAGGAGTTGTTCTGTTCCTCTGAAGTAGTCAGAGAAGTGCTTAAAGTCGTCAGTCAACTATTTTAGTTACCTCGTGTAAGTCTAATCACTCAGTATTTATATTTTTGTGACTGGCTTATTTCACTTAGCACAGTGTCCTCAAGCTTCATCCATTTTGTAGAAAGTGATGAGAGATCCTTTCTTGCTTAAGGATGAGTAATCTATTGTATGTATACACCACATATTGTTTATCCATTCGTCTGTCAGTGGACATTTGGATTGCTTCCATGTCTTGCCTATTGTGAATAATTCTGCTGTGAACATGGGTATGTAAATATCTCTTTGAAATTCTCCTTTCAGTTTTTTTGAATACATACCTAAAAGTGAGGTGGCTGGATCATGTGACAGTTCTATTTTTAACTTTTTGAGAAACTGCCATGTTATTTTCCATTGTGGTTACACCATTTCTCACTTCTACCAACTGATTTTAATCCAGGCCTATCCGTTACTAGCTGTTCGGCCTTGCACAAGTAAGTTATATACTCTGAACTCAGCATAGTCTGCTCTGCCAGGGGGATATTTTTGCTTCATTGAGTGGCGAGGGTCAGTGGGGTGCACTAGTTAAGGCTGTGGAGTCTCACACTTAGGTAATTGCCTGACTTCGAATCTTCACTCTACTGCTTCGAGTTGTGCCCTTGGTAAGTTTCTCAACCTTTCTATGCCTTAGTTTCTTAATTTGAAAAATCAGAATGATTACAATAGTATTTATGTCATAGGGCTATTATGACACGTGTGAATTAATGCATGTAAAGCACTTAAAGTGGTACTTAGCACATAGTAATAAGCTTTCACTGAATGTTAGCTAGTTTGGGGATTTATTTGAGGTAAATGATGCAAAGAACCCTGTAGCTTCTAGCAAATACTCAATAAAAGGTGTTTGATAACTATTTTTTAAAAATTTAAATTTTAGTAGCAGTTTATTATATACTGCCATTATAACAAAATTTCAGTCACCCTTGAAGTTAAATTACTGGGGAATAGATCTTAAGATCTTCAGGACACAGAAAGGAAACTGATCATTCTTTTGATTTCTACTTGTACCTGGCAAAAAGTCCATTGGATCCTTGTTCAAAAATGTACTTGAAGAATTGCAGGCCTAGATTAAAAAAAAAGAAGAATTGCAGGCTTAGCCAGACTTCTATGGAATTATAAGAGGCCACTAGAATAGGCACCTGAGAACATGAAATGGTGAGGGAGGTTTGGGTTGGAAAGAGTTGTTTTTCTGTCCAGCTTTTGGAGGAGAAGAAATGGAGAAATAGCAGAAAAAGTTCCATTCTTTCCAAATTTCATGTTCATCCTTGGGGTGTGGGTGTGCATTAGGGTAGGCGAAGGGGTCTTTCCTTTTTGACAATAGAGGAGATTTAGACTAACTCAAAAGCAATTTAATGTAGAACCAAATATTGGGTTGCACCAGTTCCTGCCAGGTATTGGGTTGTAGACAGACATATTTATAGGGCACACATGGTCTGGCCCTTTCTTGAAATGCAAGAACATATTACCTCATTGCGAGATAAAGTATATATAAAGGGTTTAGTGCTGAGCCTGGAATTGTAATGCTTTATTAAGTGTTATCTGTGGTCATCATCATCATCATCATCATCATCGTTAATGTTAAACTTGCTGTCTTAGTTTAGTTAAGAAACTAAGGAAGTCTTTAATATTCACTTAGCAACTATTTACCTTTTATTTTATTTTTTACTTTTTATGAACATACATTAAAAAATGCATGTCATAATTCTATAGCTTTTTAAAACTATATTTTATTGATTATGCTATTACAGTTGTCCCATTTTTTTCTCCCCTTTATCCCCCTCTGCTCTGCACTACCCCTCCCTCCAGCATTCCCTCACCCACCCCCAGTTTAGTTCATGTCCATGGTTCGTACATATAAGCTCTTTAGCTTCTCCATTTCCTATGCTATTCTTAACCTCCCCTTCTATTTTGTGTCTACCAATTATGCTTTTATTCCCTGTACCTTTAACCCCCATTCTCCACCCTCTGCCTCTCTGTTGATAACCCTGTAAATGATCTCCATATCTATGATTCTGTTCATGTTTTGGTTGTTGGCCTAGTTTTTTGTTTTTTTGTTTTTTTAGGTTCAGTTGTTGATAGCTGTGAGTTGTCATTTTACTATTCATAGTTTTGGTCTTCTTTTTCTTAGATAAGTCCCTTTAACATTTCATATAATAAGGGCTTAGTAATGATTAACTCCTTTAACTTGACCTTATCTGGGAAGCATTTTATCTGCCCTTCCATTCTAAATGATAGCTTTGCTGGATAGAGTAATCTGGGATGTAGGTTCCTGTCTTTCATGACTTTGAATACTTCTTTTTAGCCCCTTCTTGCCTGTAAGGTTTCTTTTGAGAAATCAGCTGATATTCTTAGGGGAACTCCTTTGTAGGCAACTGTCTCCTTTTTCTCTTGCTGCTTTTAAGATTCTCCCCTTATCTTTAATCTTGGCTAATGTAATGATGATGTCCCTTGGTGTGTGCTTCCTTGGGTCTAACTTCTTTGGGACTCTCTGAGCTTCCCAGACTTGCATGTCTATTTCCTTCATCAGATTGGGGAAGTTTTCCTTCATTATTTTTTCAAATAAGCTTTCAATTTCTTGCTCTTCCTGTTCTCCTTCTGGCACCCCTATGATTTGGGTGTTGGAACGTTTAAAGTTTTCCCCTAAGTTCCTAAGCCTCTCCTCATTTTTTTGATTTCTTATTTCTTCGTTCTGTTCTGGTTGAATGTTTATTTCTTCCTTCTGTTCCGAATCTTTGATTTGAGTCCCAGTTTCCTTCCCATCACTGTTGGTTCCCTGTATATTTTTCTTTATTTTACTTTGCATAGCCTTCACTTCTTCCTTTATTTTGTGATTATACTCAATCATTTCTGTGAGCATCCCGATTACCAGCGTTTTGAACTCTGCATCTGATAGGTTGGCTATCTCCTTGTTCCTTAGTTCTTTTTCTAGAGTTTTGATCTGTTCTTTCATTTGGGCCATATTTCTTTGTCTTGGTGCACCAAGTTACTTGGTGTAACATGTCCCTGTTACATTGTAAGGGACAGAGCCTTAGGTAATCACCAGGGAGGGGCAACCCGCATTACTGATTGCAGTGCCATCTGTGGGGGAGGGGTCCAAGAGGGAACAATGCTGCTTGCTAGCTTGCTCGACACGTGTCCCACCAGCACTCCCCTCGCTTCCCACAAATGGACTGTGCCCTTTCAGGTGCTGATTCTCAGATGGGTGGACTTGTGTACATTCTAGGATCCTGCGGGCCCCTCCAACTGACTCTCCTGAGAGACTGGGAGTTTCTCCCGCCTCTGCAACCACCACAGATTTTTACAGCCAGAGGTTTTAAGGATTTAGTTTCCCAGTCTGCCTTGCTCCCCTGTTGTTCCCCCTGGCTTATCCTCATGGGAACATGGGACAATGCAGCTGCTGCCTTGTCGTGCGTCCTCGCTGCCGGCTGCCTGTCTCCACCCCTTCTACCAGTCTGGATGAATGTTTTCTTAACTCCTTGGTTGTCTAACTTCCACACAGTTTGGTTTTCTGGCAGTTCTGGTTGTTTTTTGCTTTTAAATAGATTATTATCCTTCTTTTGGTTGTGTGAGGAAGGAGAGTGTGTCTACCTACACCTCCATCTTGGCTATAAGTCCCTAATTCTATAGCTTAATGAATTTACAAACTGAGCATACTCACACAGTCAACATCTAACTCAAGAAACAGTATTACCAGCATCCCAGAAGCCCTACTCATGTACCCTCCTGGCTATTATCCTTTAGCTTTTAGAAAGAAAAATATTTTTCCCTTTAGTGACATTTCAAGCTGTTCATGGCTTCATGTAAACTTTTAATAGCTATGGCTGACAGTTATAGCCTTAGCAGTAGCCTTATTATGTGCTTTTATTTCCTTTTGCTTTAAAAAGCACATCTGGAAAGGGATTTTAGTCCTGTAGTTTTTTACATTTGGACATGGATAGAGGCTGAGTGATCATATAGATTTCTCTACAAATAGCTGATGTGTTTTTTGCTTTTATTTGTTCATACATAGAAGTCTACTGAAACCAAAAAGTTGTCCATTATATTAAAAGAAAAGAAAAATGGTTTGGCTGCACAGATCCCTTAAATGTCCTGTCTAAAAGCATTCCACATTCAAAAGAGTTCAAGGCACATGAAAGAAACCCCGTGACGGAGGCAGGCGCACAATGCTGGGTGCACTTACTTGTAGGCCCTTATCTCCTGCCATCAAATGAGGTAATTAGGTCAAAGGACTGGCGACTTCTGGAAGTAATGACTGCAGGGTGTTTACCCTCCTTTTGTCTGGACATATTTAAAAAACTAATGGTATTTTTTTTTTAGAAAGCCACTTCTCTGGAGAAGAATAAAAAATTGGGGGTTGAGTTTGAGGCCCTTTATATATCTTCTTTTTGATATCAAATGCAGAACACATTAACTCTGAAACCATCAGGAAACATCAGCCTGTGTGTCCTGTTTAACTTCCTGGGCCCAGCTAATAGCTCTGCTAGAATATTGTGCATGCATTGCAGAATGTCATTTACTCGTTTTTGGCCAGTGTTTTATTTCTTGAGATTTATGTATTTATTTATTTTTTAAAATTGAGGTGTAATTCACATAATATAGTATTTATCCCATTAAAGTGTACAGTTCAGTGTCTTTTAGTATATTCATAAAGTTGTAAAACCATCACCACTATCTAATTCAAGGACATTTTCTTCAACCCAAGAAGAAACCTCGTGCCCAGGAGCAGTCACTCTCATCATGTGGTTTATTTAGTTGAATAAATGTTATTATCATCTTTATTTCATAGAATCGTTCTTCTGTAGGGTGTCATGACGTTGTGTGACCTTCACATAGAGATTTGCCCCATCGAATGTCTGTTCTAAAGTTGATTTGGGGGCATGTTTTTCAGCACTACCACCAACACCACGTTGTCTAAACTGCTATAGGACATAAAATGACAGGATGTTAGTCCCAGGCACTCATAAAAATTTCAGTGGCCGTGAACCACAATGTAGTTCCCCCAAAACAGCATGGTGAGGCTTTCTGATTATCTTCCAAAGTTGGCCTGTGTTTTAAAAGTTCAGTGATTGAGAAATCAAGTCTTGATTGTGGAAAGGTTAGTTTTTGAAAAAAGTGTATAAAATGTATTTGTATTTACAATTAGTTGATTTATGAAGGGTTGGAATTGTTCCTAAATGAATGTGATTACCCTACTTTAAAAAGCCTCATTTAGAGTAAAATAATCTTTTGAGTCTGTATTTTGATTATTTCAAAAATAATAAATGCTAGTTGGAAGAAATTTAAATGTGTAGAAGAGATATTAAAAGTTAGAAGAAGGACAAAAAGGAGAAAGTTGTTAAGTAAAAAAAGAAAGTTGTCATCCTACTTCTCACTTTATAGGGTTGATATGTTAAGTGTTTTTATGTCTAATCATATAACCTGCTTGATTTGTATTTAATTTTTTTAAAAGATTTTATTTATTTCTTTTTAGAGAGAGGGGAAGGGAAGGAGAAAGAGAGGGCAAGAAACATCAACGTATGGTTGCCTCTCATGCACCCTCTACTTGGGACCTGGCCCGCAACCCTGGCATGTGCCCTGACTGGGATCGAACCAGCAATGCTTTGGTTTGCAGGCCCACGTTCAGTCCACTGAGCCAGCCAGGGCTGTATTTAATTTTTAAACATAATATATAAGTGCTTGTTTATTGAATTGTGTTATTCCATAATTTCACACTGTTTAAAATTTCTGGCAGGTTTAAAATTATTTTCTTTCAAAGTGGTGATTGTTTAAAAAGAAAAAGAACTAGTAATTTTTCTTAAAAATTACTTTGGCCTGTTTATGGTCCAGTGGAATTTCTGAGCAACTGTGGAAATGTGCATACTTTCGGAGGTGGGCCTGCTTATCATCAAATAAGTCCACATGAGTCCAGTACTCTTAAAGAGCCCTTCTCCCTCAGAGCAGCTTTTACCCAGAAGCGTCAGGACCAAATGACTTCCAAATCCTCATCTGCATCTTTTCAGGCACGAATATGTCATCATGGTGATGCAATTGTACATGCACACTTTTTAGTTATTTTCAGGGAGAGAATGCATTTATCATGTACCATGTATAGAAATTAAATATTGGAGTCATCAAATTTCTGTGGTTGACTGGTTTCACTAGAAAAAGCTCCCTGTCAATTTGTCTATCCATTCTTCTGTTGATGAAAATTACATTATTTGAGGATATTATGAGTAAGGCTGTTATGAAGATCAAAAAAAAAAAAGAAAAGGAAAAAGCTCCCTTTTCTGGGTATTAAAATGTCTCTTCTTTTCCACTCTTGAATCCTACCATTCTGTGTTGTCTCCTGAAGTTTCCCAGAGGCTTTTTGTAATTATACAGAGATTCTTGACTTCAGATCTGTGTTCTTGGGAGCCAGGTATTGGACAAAGAAATACCTTACAGGTAGAGGAGATGGCTCTAGCAAGTAAGCTTTTGAAATATCAAAAAAGGGATTCGGAAAACTATAAAATGTATGTGACCTACTACTTCAAATAAACAAGTTGGAGTCAGCTTTTGCCTGAGCAACTACCTGATAATGAAGTTAGCATCTTTGTGCGATAATGTTTCCATTCTACTAGGGTAACTTGTAGCAAATTAATTTTAGGATACTTAATATATGTATGTCTGTATTTTCACTGTATTTTAAAAAATGGTTTAATACTGTTCTTATCTGCCATATTGTTTTATTCATATAGTATCATTTACTGAAGTTATGTGGTTATTGGAATATGATGATATTGATAATGGACAGGAAAAAGTTGTAAAAAGCCAAGCAAACCATCCTTTTCTACATGAATAGTTAATCAGGAATAAGAGTAGTTTACAGAAATTCTGGAGCCTGAATGGGTGTTAGTACTCACTGTTGAAAGAGAAAATGGAAAAAGAATGCCACAGTGTAAAATGAGGTCGGGTTATGCATACTCTGTTTTCTCACTAAAGCAAAGAAGAATTTGTTGGCTTTGAAGCTTACCTCGTCAGTGTTCAACAGTCCACAAAAGGTTGGACTTAATGCTTACCAAATAATATTTAAAAAATTGTTTTTGTTTTTCCCTTTACATGCTCTCTCACCCAAAGGCAAATTCATTTTCTTGTGTAATCTCCCTGTCAAACATTAATTTATCTCAACCAGTCCTTAGTAGGCTCCCACTAAGTAGGAAGCCCTGAATTTTGTATAAACACTGAATTTTAGATAAATCGACAGTGAGTTGGGCTAGTTGAGCAGAGAATACTTTTATTTGTTCAGATAAACCTTCCCTAAGGGATGAATTGGGAGGTTGAAGAAAAGGCGTTTTGATCAACAAACTGGGAGTGGAAAGACAAAAATGATACTTTCTCAAGAAACCACTCTGACCAGTATATCTGGCTCTGCGGTGGTTCTGAGGGAGACTGGAAAGTTTCTGAGCCTTTTACACAACCAGGAATTTGTTTCTCCCGTTTGAAGACTAGTATTGGGTAATATGTTTTGTTTCACCCAGTTCGTTGTTTTCTTTATTTCATCCAACAAGCACTTATACAGTGTTTGCTTATTCTCTGTTAACCAACATGCTAGGTATTTAAAAGCAGTGGTTAGTTAAATAGTTAGCATTGTACTTAAGGGTCTACATATCCACATTTTTAAAAGAAAGAATTTAAAAAGTTTACTCTGAGAACATTTTGAGTGTTCTATATAAATTTAAGCTTTTTATAAGAAATAGTAAACGATTATTTTATTTACTTAACAAGAAAAAAATTATATACTTAAACAAAATACTGGGGAGTATTATGCTAAGTGAAATAAGCCAGGTGGTGAAAGACAAATACCATATTATCTCACCTATAAGTGGAACCTAATTAACAAAACAAATGACCAAAATACCAGAGACATGGAAACAAAGAACAAACTGACAGTAACCAGAGGGGAGAGGGGAGGGGATAACGGTGAAAGAAGAGGGAGAGGCAAGCCAAGGAACATGAATAGAGGACTCATGGGCACAGACAGTGGGGTGGGGATTGACTGCGGGGGGCTGGGCAGGGGAGGGAAAAAGGTGGGGCACCTGTAACTGAACAATAGTAACAAAAAATATATATAAATAAATAAAAGAAACATTGGTGATTTGTAGTACCATAGTCAGAAAGTAGAATGAAAGATATATTATTCTTTTTATAATTAAAAAATGCCCAAACTAAAAAAGTCAAACAGTGTAAAAATAGTTTACGAAAAATAAATTCCTTCTACTCCAGATCTATAAACTCCCTTCCCAGAAACAACTGTCATTACCAGTTTCCTGTTGTATCTTTTGAGTAAAATTTTAAGCATGTACAAACATATCTATGTGATTCTAGTCCCCTTTTCATATAAACAAGGGTATACTATCTAAACTCTTTTGCTCCTCGTACTTTCTCAGATGTACTTTTTTTATAAACTTGTTTTTACTGGCTGTTCAGTATTCCATAGTATGGGCGAATCATTCATTATTTAACCATTCCTTGCCAATGGACATTTAAGTTTTACCCAAGTTTTTGCTCATTTAGACAGTGCTACACTGAATTTTTATGTCTTTTCCATGTATATATATTTTAGGATAAATTCTTAGAAGTAGAATTACTGGGGCAAAGAGAACATAGTTATGATTTTGGTAGATATTTTCCAAAGGAGCTTCATGGGGGCTAATTTGTACTTTCATTAGTGCCAGGTGAGAGTTCCAGCATCCTCACATTCTTACCAGAACACTACATGTAGTTTTTAACTTTTTGAACTTGGCTTGTTGGATAGGTGAAGATGGTATCTAATTTTAATTTTCCTTTCTTTAACTATGACTGAAGTTGAACATCTTCTTATGGGTTAAGAGCCATTTGTTAGTATTTTTAGTTTGCGTACTTCTGGCTCATGTCCTTTGCCATTTTCCCATTGCATTATTCGTCTTTTTCTGTCTAAGTTGTAAGGGTTCTCTCTCTATAAACAAATCTACCCTTTGTCATATGTGCTGCCAATATATTTTGCAATTTGTTGTTTGTGTTATGACTTATGGTTTTTGTTTCCTTTGCAGATTAAAAAATTCTTTTGCTATCACATTTAGCTCTTTTATAATTTGAGGAATTTGTGTTTCACTTAGGAAGTACTATCCATTTAGAGGTGATAAAGGTTATTGTTTTCTTTTAGTATGTTTGTGAATTTATTATTTTTACCTTGAATCAATCAGAAATTATTATGTTATGAGAAGTGAGGTAGATAGAAATTTAGTTTTGTTTTTCCAGCCTACTAATAGTCCATTTTTTCTCTGCCTATTGAAGTGTAGTTTTATTGTATACCAAATTCTTAAATATATTGGGTCTATTGCTGGACTTATTTCTATTTCATTGCTTTAAATGCACCCAGTACAAACTTAACTACTAAAGCTTCATAATATTTCAAAGTGTTTTGGCTATTCTAGCATATTTTATTTTACTAGCTCACTTTTAGAACCATCTTATCTGGTTGCAAACAACAATGACAAAAATTCTGTTTGTGTTCTTATTGAGATAGCATTCCTTTATAGTTTAATTGGTACTTCTTTAATTTACTTAAGACTTCTATTATGGCTTTTTTTAGAATCTTAATTTCTTCATGTAGATCTTTTACATTTGTTAATAAATGTATTCTTGGAATTTTTTAAAATTATTGCTCTTATACATGAGATCTTTTGTGGCATAATGTTTTTCTTTTTTAAAAAATATACGTATGCAGGAAAGTCACTACACTGAATTCTCGTACTGTTTTAATAGTTTTTCCAGGTGATTGTCATAGGTCTTCTTGTTATCCAATTATATAAGCTGTAAATATGGACAATTTTGCCTCTTCCTTTGCTGTTTGTATCCCTCTTATTTTTCTCTCTTCTAATTCCATTGACTTATATATGTGTCTAGAAGACTAATGTTAAATAATATTGGTGATAATGTGCACCTATGTTTTGTTCCTGAGTTTGGTAGGATTGTTTCTAGAATTACATCATTATTCATGATACTGGAGTTCAGATATATTTATGTATATCCACAGACACATACATATATATATCTATATCATATAATCATGTTTGGGAACAATGTATACTTTTTGTTTTATTAAGAATTTTTAAAATTAGGAATTTATGTTGAAATTTATCAAACCTGTTTTCAAATGTATATGCATCGCTTTCTCTTTGATTGACCTACTAAGGATGTAAACGACACTGGTAGATCTGGTATTGAACCATCTGTGTCTTACTACCGTGAACCTCGTGTAATCATACATGTGTTGTTCTTTCAAAGTATTGATGGATTCTGTTTACTAATGCTTTATCAGGGTTTCTGCACTGATGTTTACCTGAATATCAGAATAAATTATGATAGTCATAAGTGATAGGTCTTTATCTTTTTGAAAAGGTATTTATGTTAGTGTTATTTCAGTATTACACAAAGAACTTTAAAGCTACCCACCTTTTACTCCCAAACATTTAAATCTCATTGGAGTTATTCATTCCTTTGAAGACTGGGTAGAGTCCATCTGTGTGAGACTGTCTGAGACTGGTGCTTTGTGTGGGAGGGCTTTGGTATATTTCTTACATGAACTGTTGTTAGCTTGTTTTGGTGAAGTCTAACACTACTTAATGACATGATGTTCATATATTTGATATTTATTTGTGTTTGAGAGTTCAGGTTATCATTTTTAGCATGTAAAGTTTTACTAATATTCTCATTCCTCTGTAGCACCTTAGAAATTAGGCATGCTTCTTTAACCGTAATGTCTAAAATAATTTTTCAGGGTAAAAATGTAGCATAGTGCTTTGCAAATATATGTAAATATATTATATTGTACATAAATGTATAATAAGATGAAGTGAGTTGGGGAATGCAGACTGGCCTGGCAGAGAAGCAGTGGAGGGAGGGCGGTGTGCTGTCTCCTGAAGAGGGTCCCGTTTTGGAGCACAGACTTTGGAAAGAAGAGGTGCAGGAGGGAGGGCCTGTGACACAGTGAAGACGCTTGGAGGGTAAGATGTATCACTGTCATGAAATCTTGCTGAGGCCTATGTTACTTGTGACTGTCCTGTGCAGTTGGATCTTTCCAGAGGTGCGACAGAGCAGCAAAGTCAAGCTGCAGGGAAATCACTGAGGGGTGACAGAGCCTGCTGTAGAGAGCCCAGCCCTATCTGGGTCACTGACGCGGTGGCATTTAGATTTATATATGTAATAACTCTCATGTTTTCTCATCCATGTTAGCGAACGCATGTTTGCCTTGAGAAGGAAAGAGTTAAGAACGATGTTAGTCGGTTATTTTTAGGTCGTGCAGTGTTTGTAGAGAATTCTAGGCTCTAAGGGGTTTAAGTCATCTTTCGGTTGAATTTGAACTGTTTTTTTGCTGGCCAGTAGAGAGAGCTTTAGAAGGTCTTTGATTTATAAGCATCTCACTAGTTCACAGTATTTTTATTCTGCACATCCAGCTCGATTAGTGCTACTGTGTTTTCTGGTCTCACTCACTAGTTTCGTCAGGCTAAGGTCATAATGACAGTCGCTGCAGCTAGCATTCTGCTAGACTCCCAGTTGTTGTGAGAGCATTTTTTCAACAGGGTAATAACATGAAGAATTAGGTTCACACATTAAAGGAGTGGAAAGAGCACAGGCGCAGAGTCAGCCAGATGTGAAGTCATGTCACCTCTGCCGTTGCACTGCGTGTTGGGCTTCTCCCAGCCTTCGTCTGTAAATGGCAAATAGAACTAATAATATATGCTTTGAAGAGTTTTGTAAAAGATTTGATGAAATAACGTATCTGAAGAAACTGGAGCATAATTAGCATTTAATACATTTCTTAATAAATTCATTCCTCCTTCGCTTAATGCTTATAATTTAGTCTTATTGAATGATTTAAAAAAAAACAACCCTTTAGATTCATTTCATGTATTCATGCAATTAAAACCATTCATTGAGTACCTGTGTTGGGCACTGTTCTAGGGGCTGGGATTAGAGCTGATCAAGGCAGGCAAGATCCCAGTTCTTATGAAATTTGCATTCTAGTGTATAGGTAGAAAGAGATAAAAAAACAAACTAGAAAATGTGGTGATTAGCAATGTGGTAAAACATTTAAGCCAGGAGGAATAGGAAGAGTATTGGAAGTACTTCTTTAGACTGGGTGGACAGGAAAGACCCCTCGGATGAAGTGACATTTTACTGAGACCTGAATGAAAGGAGGAGCCAGCTGTGTTAAGATCTGGAGGAATAACATTCCAGGCAGCGTGACCAGCTAGTACAAAGGTGGCAGTGAACTTGTTATGCTTCAGGAAGTGGAGGAAGGAGCTTTCAGACAACGGCCCGATCTTGAGGGACCTCACAGGCTAGCATCTGGAATTTGGTGTGAGGGGAGATTGGAGTTTCTCATGGCCTAAGATCTATGGGTATCTGTTAATTTTCACAGCTGAACAATTGCGGTAGTAGTCAAATCTCAGCATACACGGGATAATATACATAATATGATCCTTTGGGGAGAATGAGAGTCTTATCTTAATGTAGTGCAGTAGGTGGATTAAAAATCAAAGTGAAGCCTAATACACATGACTAATTTTTGTGTGAGCTAATGAGAGGTGATTAAAGTAATGTGCTCATATAATTAACTTTTAATTGTTTTTCTTAGTGCTATTTAGTTTATGATAATTCTTCCTGGGGTGTTGTGAAAAGTTACGGCCGCTTCGGTAACAAATTTGTGCTGAATATCACTCATATTTGATGGCAGTTTAGGATTAAGACAAGTCTGTTTTTAAAAATAAAGTTTTTAGGATAGTTTTAGGTTTGCAGAAAGTGGCAACAATAGTACTGAGAGTCCCCATACACTCCACACCCAGTTTCCGCTGTTATCAACACCTTACATTGGTATGGTACATTTGTTGAAACCAAGGAACAAATAGTGATATGTTACTATTAACTGAAGTCCCTGCTTGCATGGTCATTCTGATACAAACTACCTGGAGTCAGTGTAGCCCTCACAGGTTGAGGCCACAGTCCTCTCCAAGGCTCTTCTCATTTCAGACACCTGCCATTGAACTTTGGGGCTCCAACCACCTACGTACAAATTCAGGGGTTTCCTGTACCCTGTTAGGTTCAGCGATTTGCTGTGATGACTCAGAACTTAGCAAAGTGCTATACTCATGATCACAGTTGTATTACAACAGATACAAAGCTGGACTAGCAAATGAGGAGACACGTAGGGCGAGGTCTGGAGGCCCCAGCACGGGGAGCTTTCCTGACCTCCGGACGCATCACCCTCCGGGCACATTGACAGATGACTGCAAGCCAGTCAAGCTCACTGCGGAATGTCCCTCAGTTTGGGTTTGTCAGATGTTTTTCTCATGATTAAATTGGGGCTGTGAAGATCACAGAGATACAGTATTTTTCAGACTGTAAGACACAATTTCTCCCCACAAATTTGGGAGGAAAAGCGGGGTGTGTCTTATAGTCCAAATGTAGCTTACTTGACTTGCTGTTGTGGGGTGGGCGGCAGTGGAGTGGGGTCACAGGTTATTAAATATTTTACCACATTTTTTGCTTCAAATTTTTTTTTCCTATTTTCTCCTCTAAAACCTAGGTGTGTCTTATGATCCGGTGTGTCTTAGAGTCCTAAAAATACGGTAAGTGCCATCCTTCTCACCGCATATCAAGGATACATAACCCTCAGGACTTATGTGGATGTTGACCTTAATCATCTGAGACTGTATCTACCAGCTTTCTCCACTGTAAATTCACTCCCTTCCTTTCATCTTGGACTTTTTGGAAAGAAGTTACTAGGCATAGCACATTATTAAAGAATGGGGTGTTATTCTCTACCATACCTCCAGCATGGAGGAACATAAAGGTATTTTTGACAGAAAGAGAAGAGATTTGAAATTTATAAGTCATTAAGAATCTGTTAACCTTTTCAAATATTATAAAAATGGAATCATAGAGCTGGATGGGACCGTACTTTAGAAAAGCAAATTTAGAGGACCGTGAAGTTAGAGGCCAAAAGAGTTCACTGCCGGGGAGAGGGGCTGTAGTAATTCAAGTGCTGCGTGTACATGGCGGTCTCAGGTTGTTATCTGTGGAGTGGGAGGTAGCGTCTGGTAATCCTGGTGTATAAGATGCCTTCAGTCTCCTCCCCTACCACCCCAGTTCTAATGTGTTTTGTGATAGGAAATATGGTAAGAGCTGTTTCTTTCCATGGGTAATGCACATTATTTAATTCCAGCTTGGTAAACTGGTGTCTATGTGGATTTCCATGAAATTTAGTTCTGCCATGAGTTGACTTTTAGAAGTTAAATTTTGGACGTTTTGCTATTGTTGTTTTTATCTGGGTAGATTCAACTTTTGGTTTATGGGAGGATTCTTTTAAGGTATCATAAATATTCAGGTTTTGTGGTCTGGGATGTCAAATCACTTGCAGAACTACTTAGGGAAAAAATCACCACTATGTTAAATCTGGTAGTTGGTGAGTGCGTAAAAGTGAGTTCTGAGTTGGCTGAGGGACTTGAGAACCACACTGGACTGGTGTCCTCATGCAAATAGCTCTCCTCCTCCTAAAAATTCTAGTGTCCAGTCAAATGCAGATATGATGAAATTTTAAGTGAGAATATGCACTGAAAAGAATTTGGTCTAGGGAGGGGGTTGTTGTTCACCTTGTGGTTTGATTTGCATCTTTTTATTATTATTCCTTCAAGTGTTTCTAGCAGCAAGTATCATTTCTAACATCTAAAAACAGCCCCTTTTGTCTTCATTATAAAACTTGTGGTTCTTTTTCTTTATAAGTTAAAAAATTTTTTAAAAGATTTTATTTATTTTTATAGACAGAGGGGAAGAGGGAGGGAAACATCAGTGTGTGGTTGCCTCTCACACTCCTCCCACTGGGGACCTAGCCTGCAACTGAGGCATGGGCCCTGACTGGGAATCAAACCTTCCACCCTTTGGTTTGCAGCCCTGCGCTCAATTCACTGAGCCACACCAGCCAGGGATGAAACTTGTAGTACTTAATGACCAATTCAAACAAAACCCTCTGAGAGCAAGAGCACCATCTTCACTTCATGAAGATAAGAAACCCAGGGAGTGACTGTGAAACATCTGATTTGAGGCTGTGGGTGAGCCTGGGAGATTAGCCTGGCTTCTCCTGACTGGGGCCATCTCTAATGGAAGAAGAAAAGCTGCTGCCTCTGCTTCAGCTGGTGAACCTCACCTGCCTTTCAGGAAATAACACTGCCGGGGAGAAGTGTTACTGATGGACTGGAAAATGGTAAAGTACTGCCTAGATGGCAGACTGCGTAAGGGATCGCCATACCTTTTCTTCTTCAAAATCCTGACCCATCAATAAGTATTTTTTCCCAGTAGTCTTTCCAACTTTTTTTACAGTGTAATATTTTTTATATTTAGAATTAGCAAGCTGGACTCAGTTTAGATGATCCCAATTTTGTTGGCAATATCCAAAGCATCGTAGTCAGGAGTCAGCCAAGCATATGCCTCCTTCCTCCATCAGGGCCGATCAGGGTGTGGACCTTGGCTGTGACAGTGTCATACAGCTTCTTCACAGCTTGTTTGATCTGGTGCTTGTTGGCCTGGACATGCACAGTGAACACAAGTGTGTTGTTGTCTTGTGTCTTCTTCATGGCCGCCCTGGTGGTCAGGGGGAGGTTGCCTTGGCTTTGGCTTGGGCTTTGGGAGGGGCAGTGCTATCTTCATGAAAAAAGCCCAACTTTATTATTTATTTATTACTTAACAACAGAAACCCCCTCCTCTAATTTACTTTAGACCAAGAATTCTCAATGGGGACACGATGGAACTGCTGCTCTAAGATTAGCAAAGCGACCTTCAGACCCCAGTTTTGACTGTGATGTGTAGCTCGGCAGTGCCAGGTAGCACCACCAGCCAGCCTCCTTTCCTCTGGCTGTGAAAAGGAGAACATTGTTTGTGCCTGTTTATAGTATTCCTGCATTTGGTTTATAAGGTAAAACAGCAGTGAATAACTTTGCATAGCAAATTTATCTTGATGCAATTTTGACAGTTTTAAAGTAATCCAAATCATATTTACAAGCTAAGTCTACCTCCCCAGGTGAACTCAAACTATCTTCAGTCACTTCTTAATTGTATCCTTGTTATCTTTTTATTTGTAGAAAAACTGCAGACTTTCCCCAACTTACCTCTTTGCAAAAGCCTCACAGGGGCCCCTCTGCAGATTTTGTCTGCATGTAGCTCTTTGATCTTAGAGTGGCTTTGCTAACCAGTGTTCTGTGCTAATGATTGCAACTATTATTTCTCTAGAAAAAGATCTGATGGAGTAGATCTCAGGGATTTTTTTTTTTTACTGCTTTCCCCAAAATCTGATTTAAAGCAGAGAAAGGGAATACTTTCTTTTCAATCAAGGAACCAACTAGCAATCTCCTCCAAATTCAAAGCTGGGAGCCTAGGAAAACACTGGTCAGGAAATTCTTAAAGGAACAAATCTCTACTACTTTTCTTTTAACATCTTATACACATTGTAGGCAAAGGTGTATGGTGTTTGTTTGGATGCCCTTATGTAAAATTAGAGTAAAACAAAGAAAAAGCTGCAAGTGTCTCTTGGGGCCATCCTTTCCCCCTCGGATTTCTGCATGTATACCTTTCTTTCTGGGACATTGCTTCTGCCCAGGGGCTGGAGGTTGGGGCGGGGCCTGTGGAAGGGGCAGAATGTTCTGCCTGGACTCTGTGACAGATTATTTTTGGGCTCCATCTCCTCTATCTCTTTTCCCAATTCACCCATCATCCTCAGCTTTGAAGTATCTTTCACAAATCAAGTAGCATAAGTGCCTTTTTTTGGATGATCTGGGGGGAAAAAAGGAAACCCTGGTAAGAATGTACACAGAGAAGTATCGCATGGGTATGGACTATATAACTTCACTTTTCCGTTTGTGGGACTGCAGTTAGTTTGAATATTCTCCCTTTGTACCTGCTACCTTGGTTGCCTACGGGAAGCAGAGGAGCATAATGATACAGGGCTTCAATTTCGGAGTTAGAAGGGTCTGCATTGAGATACATTTCTGCTGCTTACTTGCTCTGTCCCCTAAGTTATTTGTGCCTTATCAATACCTGTGATAGGAGTGTGGGTTAAGTGAGATAATGCCCTTTATCAGACACTTAGTAGGAGCTCAGTGAAATGTAGGTCATATCTTTTTCTTCTCACTTCCTGCTTTTCTTATCCTTCATCTATTGAAGCCAGTTGA
Source organism: Trachops cirrhosus (assembly GCA_028533065.1). Taxonomy (NCBI): domain Eukaryota; kingdom Metazoa; phylum Chordata; class Mammalia; order Chiroptera; family Phyllostomidae; genus Trachops; species Trachops cirrhosus. The sequence continues at coordinate 169,106,209 of CM052539.1, read as the reverse complement.
TTCCAAATAGTTTGAATAATCCAGAATAAACACAACAATCTCATCTCCCACCACTCTCTTCAGGCTCACTCTGCCTGCCCTCTCTAATCCTCAACCAAGTATGTTCATGCCCCAGGCCTTTGCATTTGCTATTCCCAGATCCTCACAGTGGCTCACTCCTTCACTTCCTTCAGGTCTCTATTCCTGTGTTACCTATCAGAAAAGTCTTCTCTAACCACTGTATATAAAAAAGGACTTGCCCTCTATTTCCTGGTATTTCTCACCCCCTTACCTTGCTTATTTTTCTCCATGCCACTTATCATGTATTGGCATATTTTTGTTTCTGTAGTGTCTGTGTTTTCCCCACTAGAATATTAACCTTAGAAGGACAGGAACTCTTTATTAATTGCTGTATGCTCAGTGCATAGGACAATAGTTGGCTTGTATTAGATACTCAATAAACATTTGTTGAATGCATGAATACATGGATATTTTTATTCATGCTACATTTTCCCTGAGTTTTAAGAAAAAAATGTGTGTACTGATTTTTAAAAACATTTAAATTATTTATTTGTCTCATTGTTATGGCCTCAAAATATGATTAAATTTTGAGGTGATGATTTTTAGTCTTCACCGTGTTATATTAAAATGATTTCTTCTGAGGCTTTTTTCCTTTATGCAGTTTTAATTTTAGAGAACTTTTAATTGTATCATTAACATTCCTGTCTGCAGGTCACTGTTGTGTGGTGGATTGGGAAAACAGGGAGAGACCCATGTTCTACTTATACCAATTTTTTGTGACCTTCATCTGATTGTACTTTTTTCTTTCTTATGGAGAAATTGAAAATATGTGATTTATTGAGGTAGATTTTCTCAGTAACCTAAAATGATATCGAGAGATGTTTTGTGGCCAAAACTCAGTTGTTCACTGTGGGGAAAAGAATCTGCTGAATTGTTTTTTTTTTAAATGTGTTTTCTTAGATAAGTTCCTTTAACATTTCATACAATAAGGGCTTGGTGATGATGAACTCCTTTAACTTGACCTTATCTGAGAAGCACTTGATCTGCCCTTCCATTCTAAATGAAAACTTTGCTGGATAGAGCAATCTGGGATGT
>CM052539.1:169047304-169104614 GCA_028533065.1 Trachops cirrhosus | reverse complement strand
TTATGACACATGGACTGAAGTAAAGCGGGGTGATGTGGGTGGGAGAGGGTATTCAGGGTGGAGGGGAATGAAGGGGGATAATAGGACAACTGTAATAGCATAACCAATAAAATATATTTAAAAAATAAAAAAAAAAAATAAAAATAAAAATCAATAAATAAAAATTTAAAAAATTTATTAGAAATTACCCTACTGCAGGTGATAATTTACATAGTCTCATGATGGTGAAAATGTTTTAGTAGTAATGAAAACTAGCAGACATCCGGTCCAAGAATGTCGCAAATGGCTGAGCTGACCCACAGATACTTGGCTACAGATATTTAACAGATAGCTGAAGTGTCTATTATTAAGGCACTCTCCCAGGCCCTGATGCATAAAATTGAATGCTAAATTAAGGAAAGTTGAATTAGAATTTCTAAAAGAAAGAATTTTCAAAAAAAGACTATGCTTAAGATTATGTGAGATCAAGAGAGGAAAATATATAAACAAAAATTACAAGACAGGAGTGTGAAAAGTGAATCATGAAGATAAAGAAAGCAAAAACAGAAGTCACTACCCAAAATAAGATGGAACTGTCTTGTCTCAAGAGATATAAAAGCCTGTTTTGCATAAATTAGTATCTCTAATTTGTGTAGGCATGGGGTGCCTGGAAGGTTGCCAGTACAGCCTTTGGTGAGAGTCCCAAAGGTTCAGGGGACTTCCAATTTACAGGAAACCAATTAATGTTGTTTTCTGTTATTTCTTTAATTGTTTGCTTTCTTTGAGTTTTCTTAGTGAGTGCTCTTCTTGATTACAGATGGCCTGAGTAGTGAGGGAGTTAATCTGTTGTGCACATGTACATATAAATGATTACATTTTTTATCTTCATATATCAGATTGCTCTTTATAATGTTCATCATTCATTTTCTATATTTATAACATCATTATTGGTATAGATATGACCAGAGGTAATTAGTATAACAATAGTACTAATTGCTTTTTTTTCTTTAACATTTACTATCTGCCAGGTACTCCGCTAAGTATTCCTATATTAGCTCATTTGATTCTTACAAGAACCCTGTGAGGTAGTAGTTTTTATTTACAGGTAATGAAAGCAAGGCACAGAGTGGTTCAATGATTTGAGTTCCTCTAGCTACCAAAGCTGGGATTTAAATCCAGGCAGTCTGATATCGAAACATTTGACAACAGTGCTCTTTGATATAAATGTCTGATGGACTCAAGAGTTGGTTTATTTGAATTATTGTGGACATAATATCCAGAGGCCAGAAGAACTCTCACTTTTATTTGGTAGTTCATATCTAGATATAAAGTTCTCACTGAGTTTATAAAAGGGTTATTTTTGAGTGCTTGTTAAAGTACTGAATCATAGAGCTGATGGTGCTTTGAATGCATGTGTTAGCATTGTTAGTGTGTGATTAAGGCGGGGAGTTCCCTTGTGAGGGAATGAAAGGTCATGGGCTGGCATTCTGTGGGTGTCAGCCTGCTCATTCCATGGTCAACATCTACCCTTTTAACCCTAGTTCTTTGCATGACCAAAGTGGGTGTTTGGGCATCAGGGTGCCTGATGTGAGGATGGGGATGGATCCCTGTCCCTCCAAACCTGGGATGACGGCACAGTCAAAGCTCTGTCACTGAAGTCTTTGTGAAAAATATATGTTTGTGTGTATCTATCTGTCTATCAATATCTCATATTTTTATACTCCCCTTTCTGTTCTGAGCCTCTTCATTTTCATGGAAGCTAACCTTGTTTTTGAAGGTCTTACTCCTGGAGGTCTCTAACCCCCCATATTTTAATTTAATGCACCTTAATTTGGAATGCCTGTACTAGAGCGGTGTCAAAATTATGGCAATGGCTCAGATGGTTAAACTATTTAGGGCAAAAAATCTTGTGGTCAGCTCAGCTATTTGTGATGTTTTGTATCCTGAGGTGGCTGGCTTTCCTGTGCTGGGAGAAGGTGGGTGGTTGATCTCGCCCCTTCCGGGTGGCCTAGCTGCCTTTGCTTGGACATATCTGTCGGGACTCCACTGTTTCCAGACATGGTCTTCCTGTAGGTGGAAGTAATAGTATTGCTTCTGAGATGAGTCTTGTGACAATATAGGAAAGCATTGGCATTTAGGTGTTTTAAGCTTTATTGTTGAAAGAATATAATACATTTTACATGCATTTTAGTATATGGTTCAGAATATGACTTGGGGTCCTTATTAGACCCTGGCTTAATGATATTATTGGTTTTTAGTTTTTTCTTTACTATACTTTTTAGTATCATTAGAGACCATTGAGACAATGGGTTAAATGAGTATAATAAATGAAATAAAATGTTTTGTGAAATTAATGAATATGGAGATCTATTAATAGCAACAAAAAGTCACACTTGAGTATTGATTATTATAGATGAGTTTCTTTATATATAGAAATAGTTTTATATATTAATTGCTAAAAATACATCAGCATATTTTATGGGATTATTCTTACCAGGTGCAGATAAATTCCCTTCCTGATAGAATCATTATTCAAAGTCTATTTAGATTTATTTTATCTTTTTGTCTTTTAAAGTTAATTTTTTAAGGTAATGTGGTCTTGGAGTAGGTAATAAAACATATTGTGGAAATGTTATCTCCTGATTCTATGCAGCCTGGTTTTTCTTATTGAGAAGTACTATCTTTAAAAGAAAATGTGTATTTACAACACTCATTGAAACAAATTTATTGGATAATGGCAACAATCCTTGGGTCGAAAATAGCAATGCAAAATTTGACTTAGTTTTATTACTCGCAGGAATTTTCATTAGATCTCCTGTACAGAAGTATCAGCTATAAATAGAGATCACTAATTTGATGAAGAGGCTGTAGGTCTACGGATAATTGAATAAATATATCATGGTTTTAAAAATCTCACATGAGATGACAGTAATGGTGAATAGGGCAGAGGAGAAAAAAAGAAGGGGGAAGAGAAGGAAAAGGAAATATAAAGGAACAATGATGGATTTGTGTGCAACAAAATGCGTTTCCAATACCGACCTACTTACACGTTTTCTCAGTAGGAGGCCATTGTTCTTTCTCAAACTTTTTTTACTTGGCTGCTTTCCTTCCCCATTTAGAAGGAGGACAGCTCTCCTCCCTCCCCTTCTTCTCCTTTGACCAGAGACTAATGTTGCTTAGGTTGTTGGGGGAAGTAATGGAATTTTTCATCTGCAAATGTGGTCAGACTTTGTAAGAACTGGCTTTCAGCAGAAATCTTGTTATCTTCTGAGATACTTTTTCACTGGCTGATTTTAAACAATTATTTATTTTTATTCTATTACAGTTGGCCCAATTTTTCCCCCTTTGCTCTCCTCCACCCATCCTATCCACCCCCTGCTGCCACAGTCAGTTCCTATAATACATTCAGCATACATTGAACAAGTACATATTAAATGCCTACTGTATACATTATGGGTGCTAGGGATTCAGTGGTGATAAATGAGAAAAATCCCTTATCTTCTAGAGGAGGAGGTAGACAGTAAATAGATAAATAAGTTTAAAAAGTATAATAGGTTAGATAGTGATGGGTAGAAGGGAGGAAAAGAAGCATGTAGAAAGGTTAGCAAGTATTTCTGGGGTGTGTAGGGATTGCAGTTTTTGATAGGCTGCAAGCTGTACTTATATCTGGGACACATACTCTGCCCAACTACAGCTCATGAGTGTCCTGCAGTATTTCCCTAGATTCTGTAACTGCTCTATCCTGAGAATAGAACCTTTCAGCATAAAGAGGTAGATGGAATCACTAAAAACTAAACCAAACCACCATGCCCCACATACCTTATGTTTATAGCAAAGTCAGCTAATACAACTAAGTAGCAAATATCCAGATACCTTGAGAGAGATGCATAATTAAAAAAAAAACCCTGCTCTTAATTCAAACATTTGAATCTGAATCTTTCTACCTCTAATAGGATTGCCATTCTTAGCTTAATTAAGGAGACCAGTGTTTAAAAGGAAGCAATAAATTTCAGGGCAGGAGTAGTACACAGTGAGAACTGATACATGTTGTTCTTCACTGACCTAAGGAAGAGCTAACGGTAGAAGATTCTGGACTCCTCAGTCTTCTAGAACCTGCTCTGCAATTCTGCCTACCCCGAATTTGTTGTTTCCCCTACTAGATACCCTGGTATCTTTAACCTGGAATATCTTCCCTCCTTGTTTTTGTTTATCAAAACTCTGCCCATGTGCTGGAAGACAGGGGCTCACCTCTTTGTCTCTGTATCCTTAACAGCTTCTGTGGGATCTGGCATCAGTAAGTGGTCAATAAATATGTGAGTGGGATGGAAGAGGGGCATTCATCTACCTCACTTTTGTGTCCACAAACAGCTGTTAGAAGTGGTGTTTCCAGGGTGGCCCCATCTCTGGCTTGTCTGTCCTTCCTTTCACATTCCTGTAATTAAAACAAAGCAAAACTGGTTGAGGAGACTGCTAGACAATTCGACTCAACTCCCAGAGAGGATGAAAATGGAGGCTGGAATATACAATGGGGAAAAGACAGTCTCTTCAATAAGTGGTGTTGGGAAAACTGGACAGCCACATGCAAAAAAAAAGAAAAGAAAAGAAAAGAAACTGAAACACTTTCTTACACTAAATACAAAATAAACTCAAAATGAATTAAAGACTTAAATGTAAGGCCTGAAACCATGAAACTTCTAGAAGAAAACACAGGCAATAAACTCTTTGACATGGGTCTCAGCAGTATTTTTTTGGATATGTCTCCTCAGGCAAGTGCAGTAAAAACAAATAAACAAATGGGACTACATCAAACCAAAAAACTTTTGCACAAGGGAAGGAACCATCAATAAAATGAAAAGACAGACTACAGATGGAAGAAGATATTTGAAAATGATATATTTAGTAAGGGGCTAGTATCCAAAACATATAAAAAACACATACAGCTCAACATGGAAAAAACAAACATGATTAAAAAGTGTGCAGAGGACCTGAATAGACATTTCTCTAAAGAAGAGATGCAGATGAAAAAGTGGAAAGACAAACATGAAAATATGCTCCACATCATTAGTCATCAGGGAAATGCACATTAAATCCACAGTGAGATGTCACCTCACACCTGTCAGAATGGCCATCGTTAACAAATCAATGAATAACAAGTACTGGCAAGGACGTGGAGGAAAGGGAACTTCTGTGCACTGTTGGTGGAGTTGTAAGTAGGTGCATACACTAGGGAAAAAAACATGAAGTTCCCTCAAAAAATTAAAAATGGAACTACCATAAACCCAGTAGATCTACTTCTGGGTATTTACCCAAAGGAAATGAAAACCCTAATTTGAAAAGATGTGCACCCCTATGTTCATTGTAGCATTATTTGCAATAGCCAAGATAAGGAAGCAACCTAGGTGACTATCAACAGATAAATGAATAAAGAAGTTGTGGTATACACACACACACACACACACACACACACACACACACAATGGAATATTACTCAACCATAAAAAGGATGAAATCTTGCCACTTGCAACAACATTGATGAACCTAAAGGGTAATTATGCTAAGTGATTAAGTTAGACAGAGAAAGACAAATACTGTATGATTTCACATATATGTGGGATATAAAACAAAGGAAATCAACAAACAAAACTAAACAAACTGACTCATAGGTACAGAGAACAAATTGATGGTTGCCAGAGGGTAATGGGGTGAGGGGATGAATGAGAAAGGTGAGGGGGGTTAAGAGGGACAAACTTCCAGTTGTAAGATAAATAAGCCGCAGGTATGTAGTGTACAGCCTGGGGAAAAATAATCAATAATAACGTGCTTTTGTATGGTGACAGGTGGTTACTAGAGTTATTGCAGTGATCACATTGTAAAGCATATAAATGTCAAATCACTTTGTTGTACACAGAAGATAATATAATATTGTATGTCAATTATACTTTAATAAATACTAAATTTAAAGAAATGTACAGATGATGCATTGTAGAACTGTATACCCGAAACCTATATAATCTTATTTACCAATGTCACCCCAATAAATTCAATGAAAAAATAAAGGGCCTCTCCTGTAGACAGGAAACAAAACTACCAGAGAGGGAGGCTCTTTTGGTTTCATGTTTGTTCCAAGTGGCCATCAGCTACAACTTGCTCTTTGCCCATTTACTTTTAAAAAATGGCTGATTGTCCTTTATCAGGGGCCTTCTGTTTCCTTCCTGCCTCACTAACTCCTTTCACATCCTGCAGGTAGACAGGCTGGTACAGGATTTCATTTGTAGCCTGTCAGCTCTACTTGTCAGCTGGCAGAGATATGGTTGAGTATTAAGAGGGGTTTGGGAGGTAGAGTTATTAAGGGAGCAGCAGCTTTGGTTTGCCAGGGGGGTGGAGATGTGGGAAGAACATATAGATATTTTCCAGTTCATTAAAGCGAGCAGAAATCTCAGGCTTTGGTCTCATCAGCATGCCATTGCTGGCCTGATTCTTAACACATCCGGGTGCCCTTCACATGCTACACCTCAACCTGCGAAGGTGTGGCCTGACAGCGGCTTCTCGGCCCTGGGAAATTCAGGTGGATTGGCCTGTCACATAAACAGGGCTGAAATCCTTAGGGCAGTTGAGAAAACAAGAAGGAATTTCAAAAGCTTGGTTTGATGAATCTTGGGTTTGTGAACTGACCTTGCTCTCTAGTTAGGCATTTCTTCAGGGACAGTGGTTTTTAGCTTCATTTAAAACAGCACTTAAGGATATTCTTTTGTTATCATCATCATTCTCATTTTTTTTACTCATTGTCATAGCTGCTACTTACTGAATGTCAAGCCTGAGCCAGCACGGTCCTTGTGCTTTACATGGATTACTGCATCTAATCCCTTAGCACCCTTCCCCAAAAGGGATTGATCCTGAGCTTTAAACTACAATCTAGTACTAGATCAGAAAGAAAAAACACATACATTTTCCTGTGTAGGTCTAAGTTTGAGGTAGGGTAAAGCCATGAAGAGAAGTCAGTTATAAATGTTTTTTCCTTGGAGTGAGAGTATTTCAAATTACTGACATCCAGTCCTAAAAGCTAAGCATTTATTTTTCTAAATGGATTAGATGAATTTGGATTCACATAGAATAAGTCAAATCATAATTGTACCTTGTTGCTCTGAAAATTAGTCTTTGAGGTCTTTCCATGTATTGCTGAACTTTTAAATCTCCAGACCCACAGGAGATTGATAGGTCACATTCTATCCCAGTTGTCCATTCTGCATTGGGGAATATGCTCACAAATTGTACACAGAATTTTTTTTGGTGAATCTTGATGTTATATTTTCTTGTGCAATTTCAAAACTATTTTAAATAGTTCAAAACTAGCCTTATGTCTGCTACTCATAAGCATGCATAACATTACAGCAGTAGTAGATTTAATACTTAAGAGTTATTTAAAGGAGCTTTTTAATTACCACTTTAGCCGAGATTATAAATCAACAAAACATATTCTAAATTCCTGTTCCCTGCCAGGAGCAGTGTTAGATATTGGGGGAATTCAGTTGGGCAGTACCAGCTATGGCCTCCGCCTACCTTGGACAGCACCCAATAGGGTTTAATAATAGATTCGTTGGAATTCATTTGCTTAAACATGTTTCATATGTTGCCAAGGAGAACCCAGGTTTTCATTAGTGGCCACATGATTAAGAACCAACCTCTGTGTGGCCTTAATTAACTTTTTAATAAAAATAAGTAGCAAGTTGGAGATAAGAGAATATTAAGTGTGGTTCAAATATGAGTTGATGGCAATAGAGGTTTGTTAATATGCATTTTCTTTTTATTCATGATGCTCCAGTATTATGATCTCATTTAAGTGGAATTAAGTTTAAACAGCTCAAAGTTATATAATTAAGATGTTCTGTTTCAAATATCATTCCAAGTTAATCTAAGCCAGCTAGCATGATCCCTGCTACACAGAGATGGGTATAGAAAGGATGAGGGGCAGGTGGCTAGCAGCCTCTGCATTGCTTGTTCATGGGAACTGATTTTTGTTTGTTTGTGTTGTTATTTTGTCCTCTAATAATCTGTTAGGCCACTTTCTAGGGTCAGTTTGTTTGTACGAAGCTTGAGATTTGCGTGAAGCGATGAGCAGAGGTAGAAGAAATCTAGATTTGAGTCCCAGCTTTGTCCTATTTTACCACATATGTTAGTGAGGTTTGGGCTCTCTGAGGTCTGGTTTTGTCGTCAGTGAAATGGATATAGTCCTAACTTACAGGCTGTTGTGAACATTAACTCCAAAACACAAGCACAATGCCTGAGATGCTTTACGATAAGCCGTCTCTCCTCAACTCCTAGTGAACCCCAACAGGGGAATGGTACTAGGTCAGGTACTCTGTTATGCAGTTAATGATAGTAATTAGTTCGTATATTGATTGCAGTTTGGAATACAGTATTTTTTATTGTAAATAAAGCATAATCTATATTTACTTACTGAATACATTCTATATAGTAGGCTTTGTGGAATATTAGAAATATAAAGATGAATAAGGCTTCATTTTATTCAAAGAGTTCACAATGTATAGAGAAAAAGGACATAAAGTCAACAAATCAGAGTATAATATGGTGAAATATTTTACTCTTTGAATGGATATACTGCTGTGAATTGTGGGGATGGAGGAGAACAGTCAGACCTCTGCCTGGTAGGGTAGGGGAGCTCAGGCAGGCAGTGCTTCTCAGAGATGCCATTGAACTGAGCCTTGAGATATGACGGAGTTCGGAGACAAGCAGAAGGAGCGGTGTGAAAGAGCATTTCAGGCAAAGGAGGTGGCCTTGGAGAGACATGGGATGCTGACCAGGGGACTCGGGAGCCTTCTGCTCTGGTACTGATTTGGTAGCTTTCTAGCAAGAAAGTATATGGCTTTGCACAAGTCACTTAACCTAATTTTCATAATTTGTAAAATGTTGGGGCTAGATTGAGTTTTATCAGTTCTAAAATTTTGGTAAATGTGATTCCCAGGTGCAGAGAAGGTAAATGAGTCACTCTTGGTTATTACCATGGACATTCCAAGCATTTTTAAGTTCTTTAGATTGGTTGGTTTCCTTTTGACCTCTCAGTGGATTTCTGTAAGTTTCATTTGTTAAGGATTATGAGAGCCCTAAATTCAAATTGGTATTCCACCTCTCTTCTTAAAGAGGCATTAGCTCTGCTGGAGGAAGAAGTCATGAAAGCTTATTTTACCTTGAGAACCAGAACCCCCTTGCTCTACATTCTAAGCAGTATTTTTACATTAAATTATTGACATTTTTTCCCTTTTGATTGTCACCCCTACTATCTTTAATATTTTTTATTAAATTGTCTTACTTTATTTTATTTAAACACATTTAAAAATTTTAATATCTATGAACTCACAGATTGATTTCATTATACCATTCATTATATTTGTTCATTGTATATGTTCATTATATAATGTATATTGTTCACTATATACTTGTTTCATTATATTGTTTCCAATTCACTTTAAGGTAATTAGCTGTATATAAAAATCATCCTTGTACCATCTTAACCCTTCTTGTGTATATGTACTGTGCTTTGGAGAACCTTACTAAAGACCATCTGGGCCTATTATTTGAATGGCAAAAGAAGGGAGGGACAAAAACAATAATTAAAAGTGATACTGTTAAAAGTGTATATGTGATATGGGTGATAACTAAGAGTGGAAAAATGAGTTTGTAAAAGACAGACAAATGAATTTCCTTGACTTCAAGCCCCTATTATTGTCATTGTAAAGTGGTGCGCATGTGAAGAAAGTTGTGCAACAAAATGACATTCCCTTTTGAGCCTTAAGTGCTTGCCCTCTCTGTTTTATGACTCTTGTTTCAGTGAGTAGTGTTGGGGTATAAGACCACATAGATACAAATATATTCTGTACATCTTGTCAGGAAGGCTAGTCTCTGTGCCAGGGAAAGGAAACACTTGTCCTTGTTGGAGGAAGGTAAACAAAGAAACAGATGAGATTGGATTTGGGTTGCCAGGCTATGGGCAGAACCCTTGAATGCCAAGAAAACAGACTAGAGAGCCTGGTTAAAAGAAAAGGGGTGGGTAGCGCTGGCTTCCTGGGCATGTGACCTGTGTGTTTGCAGAGGCTGCCATATGTGGAAGGGTCCTATACTTGGTTTAATGCTCTGCTGTCACTGTCTTGAAATTCTTAGCAATGTTTTGAAAGGGGGCTGTGCCTTTTCATTTTGCACTGCACCCTGCAAAAGTAGCCAGTTCTTAGAGTTGGATAGAGAGATGTTTATAGAAAGCTTCATAGTTTAGGTTCATGTAGAAATGGAAGAGTGAAAAGTAGATATGAGGTGCAAAAAGGAGGTTTTGGGTACTACTTGGTGGATTGCTTCTGATTGACCTTAGCTCATAGGGTAAGGAATCCAACACTGGATTCCAGGACTCCTTTCGCCTTCAGCTCCTAGGCTGGATGGCTTTTTTCTTACCTTCCTTTCATGGTTATAGGGTTGTAGAGGGAACAGCAAATTATACAAGGAAAACTTGGGTGATGCGATGAACTCACCCTTAAGAACTTGAACACTTACGTGGTAAGATTGTTCTCTGTGAATTGAATTGTAAAATCAACCCGTGGTGGATAGAGGAGGGGCTGGCAAATGTAATACCCACCAAGAGTGGCGTTAAGGCAACAGGGAGTGGTGGACAATGGGGGTGGGTGGCACCAGAGGGAGGATGACCTGTGTCAAGGAGCAACAGTGTTCTGTTTCAGTCTGTCTTTGCCACGTTATGTTCAGCCATGTCATTGTCCAGTGTGACTAAACCCTCTAGGCTTTTTAGGGGGAGCTGGAAATCTGGATTTTTAGGACTGATTGTGACATTTTTCCAATTAAAAAAAAATACTGTGTTGACTAAATAAAACCTGTCTAACGGAATTCTTTTCAGTTCCTAAGAAGATATTTTTAAAAAACGTTTTCTAAAGGCAAACATGGGAAGTGACCAAGTTACTGTTTTGTGGAGGGAGCCATAGCAATGAACCTGATTTTAGTATCTTTGAGGAGGCCAGCCCTAGTAAGAGACGGGGTTAGGGCCAGAGTGGCCAATATGTTAAGGATTATGATATAGAAGGAGCTCCGGGTTTTCTATTTGGAGGGGATTAGGGCTTAAAAGGGAGATGAGTTTCAAGGGAACCTGTTTTGGAGCTGTGTTTGCCTAACTGGATCACTGTTTTGACTTGGATTGTATGACATAGATTATAAAAAATCACCCAGCTTTATAATATTTTTTTCTATACTTCAGATAAAATAGAAAAGACAGCAATTGCCCACTCCTAGGAATGGACAGAAGCATTTTAGAGCTGCTAGAGATTAAGGAGGAGTAAAAGCTTCTTACAGCCCCCAGACAAATCTTTTGCTCATGCTGTTATAGTGCGTTGCTAAAAGAAGATGGTTATCTCAGGCTCTCTTAGTCTGATGCCATTAAAAATGCAGGTCACCTAACCATTTCCCCCATGAGTGTGTATTCACCTTTTTCACATGATTTGACTTTCCAAGTGGATCTGCCAGAGGGTGTGAATGGGTAAGTTCTGCAGGATAGAATATAGGTGTTCCTGTGACTATTGCTGATTGTAATTTAATAAATTGACATTATGGTGTTATACTTAGGATGGTGGTTACTGGGAATCTGCCATTGAAATTTGGAATCCCTTTGGTGTGCTGACAAACTCAGTTTGGAACTCACACAGCTCCTGGTCAGACCGTATACTGTGGCAAATTTACCAGAGTGATGGGTGTCACTCTGGCGAGGCCCTTTGGGAGGACTTTCCTTAAGTGACAGCAAAAACATACCTTGAATATATGCATCGTTTCTATTTGAATTTCTTAATTTACAGAGATGACATATGTAGTGCATAAAAGTTATGAGGTAAAGAGGGATAACCCCATGGAAGTATTAATAGGGTTTCAGGTAAGCTTGGGAAATGCTGGTTTAAGTGAAGGTAAATTAATTTCTTTTTAAAAGGATTTTTATCTCCCCAGAACATTTCATCTTCTAATGAGTGATTCCCAGTAGGAACACATGGTTAAGTAGTGTTTCCCAACTTCATTTGCTACTGGTATCTTTAAATTGTTTCCTTTGGCAATGCCTTTGGAAAACACCGTGAAATATTTGCAAAGCATCGTCTTAAGAATGCATTGAAATTGAGGTATTTCTAGAATTGTCCTGGGGGGAGAGATGTGTGTCTGTTCAAGGAATTTTTGATGAATCCCAGTTTTCATTATGTTCCCTAAGATCTACCCAAGTATTCTGGAATCCATAGAAGGACCTGGTATGACCATTTGCTACTAGGTATTTGAACCTGGAATTGTCCCAGCATGGACTTGGGCAGAAATGGAACTTGGCAATCTGGTCTTGGAAATTTGGATCTACATATTGTGGGTCAGCCTCTAATTCCCAGCGTCCAAGACTTTATCTGTTTTTTTTCTCCTGGTAGCTTGCTTCTTAAAAGGGAACTTGGGGAGGGTTGCTTATTAAGACTCAATGAACATAGTTAACTGTCTTTATAGAGATTATTTTCAGAGGATCAGAGATCAGATTATAGAGTCATATGGTTTTACAGAGACTCATGTCATTTTTTCTGAATCTAGGATAAGGAAAATTAGTGAAGAACTTTATTTGCAAATATGAAATGTTAATTTCAGGTACAACTCAAGTGTATTCTTAGTGTGTAATGGCAACAGTGAGAGAAAAATTGATTAGTATTTTTAGAACAGCAGGAGAATTATTTCCTGCTCAAACATTGATTAGTCTTTGAATAGGGTTTCTTATAATTCTTTTCTTCCATAAACTGCAGGGTGCAGCACAGTCATATTTTATGTGGAGTCAAGCAGAGAGACCTACTTGCTGTGATTAAACTTATTGCTGCTTTTTTTACCAGGTGCAAACAGCTTTGTCTTCAGTAGTTACACTTCCCTGGCTTGATAACACATCAGGACTTCCTTAGTTTTATTTTGATTAAAGGGATTAAAGAAACTATTGTCTTAGAGTATGAAATGTGGAAACAATGAAATACTGAAATTTTCTGATGATATATATTCCTCCCTTTGGCTTATAAATAGCAATTTGCTTAGTATCCTTGCAGGAGTGCTTTAAAATCCTATTAGTTGAAGCTTGTGTAACATTAATTTGTTCCTGGTTAGATGTTATGTAAACTATAGGGATAAAGAAGACTGAAGTCCTTTCCTTCAGGGAACGTGAGATCTATCTGAGAGGTTAAGACATAGAAATAAGATAAATAAATATTAGTATGAGTGCACTTATGATGAGTCTCAAATGAACACTTTAGAATATTAGATAACTGGTATGGGATTTTGGAAGGGGAGAGATTTTTTAATGCATCCTATGGTAGTTGGGGGAGAGGTGGGACGGGAACTTGAGCTAGTCCCTGGAGATGGGAAGGATTTTGCTAGGTTGGGAAGATTAGGAGGGTTGCTGGTGGCATTACCCAAGGGGGCTCGGCTGGAATATGTCTGCTTTTTTAATAGTGGGGAGAATTGTTTGGCTGTAATGGAGAACTCATGAAGGAGAATATTGGGAAATAAAGCTGGAGAGGTAGATTGAATTTAAATTAGAAAGGACTTTGAATGCCAGGCAAAGGAATTTGGACTTTGTTCTGTAGAAAGTGGCTAAACAGTGAAGCTCCTTGGACAAGAATAAATAGAAAATGAAGAAATGGCTTTGGAGTTAGAACAGAAATGGCACACAGCTCTGAACCGAGGTGCTTTAGGATAGAAGCCTGGTGAAAATAGCAAGCTCTGTCTTCACTTCCGGTGGGGGTGTAGGTTGGGTTAGCTCCTTAATTTTCTTTCTTCCCTTTATTTTTCCTCTTCTCTTTTAAGGCTTGTATAAATCCTTTTTTCAGTCTTCAAATACATTAATTCAAGTTTGACCTTTCTTCCTGCATGATAGTTTGAATACCCAAAGCTATTTTCAGTTGCTCCAGATTGTCACAAGAGTTTGATGTCCAGGTGCCAATTGGAAGGACCAAACCTGGCCTGTGGAGGATTGTTTTTAAAATCCGACTCTAAATTAAGCACTTTAGGACAGAAAAATGAGATGTGGCCTACTTCTAACTCTCCATTTAACTAAAAGTATATGTATTTTTCTTCTCTGCCTAAATATTTGTCTGGCTCTTTCAGACTTAAAAGGAATATAACTAAGAGCCAAAAATATTTAGAATCCTCTTTACTTCATTTTTGCCAGGGTAGATTTGGCTTCCACTATGCTTAAAAATTTATAAAGGAATTTTTCCAAAGGTTCGGTAATAATTCTTTAAAAGTTAAAAACATTTTTTTTAAATTTTTTATTCCTGGCCCTCATGTTCCATATCTCACAAATTATTGAAATAGAATTTAATGTTTGGAGTATGAGACATTGATAGAAGACTTTTAAACATCTAAAATTAATGTATAATTTTAGGTCTCATTCTTAGTGAGTGTCCATATTAGTAGCAGGAGTATAGGGAAGTAGATTATATATAGGTCAAGCTTTGAAGCCATAAAAACCTGACTTCAAATATTCCCTCTGCCACTTACTACCTGAGTGACCTGAGTATATTACTGTGATTATATGTCATTTTTCAAGTTCCATGGGTAGAATTTTAAGCAGGTCCTTTTCTCTGTATGTAAGTGGAATTTATTCTGAGACACACAGTGACAGAGGATGGATAAAAACACAAAAGGACTTTTAAGGCTGTCTCAGCCTAGAGACTTTCTGAGACCTGCTAAGACAGAGAGTAGAGGAAGTAGGGAGTCTGGGCAGAAAGGGGGGTTAAGGGTTATGTCTTCTCAGATTTCAGACTCTTATCTTCTCTGAGCCTCAGCTTCTTCATTGTTAAAAATGGAGAATAATACTTATCTTACAGGGTTGTTATGAAGATAAAAATAGATAATTTAGCACAAAGCTAGGGTCTTTTAGCCAATCAATAAAAGAGTAGCTGTTAATATTGCTGGTAGTGGGATTTGCTGTGTTTAATTAAATTAATTTCCCCCCCCAGCTCTGCCACCCCTTTTCCTTTATTTCCTTTCCTACCAACCTAGAAGGTGTGGATATTCAGAACCTAGGATTTAGAGCTCAGAGAAAGAAAAAACAAAAACCCTTAGAGATTCGAGTAGTCTTTTAAGGAAGGTGCCAAGAGACTACTAGGACACATTTCCATCCCACTCGTCAAAACTTAGTCACATGGCCGTACCTGGCTGCAGTGGAGGCTGGGAAAGGTAGACTTCCTGGATGGCCGTTACTATGGAAGAGGGGAAGATCAGATTTTGATGGGTAACCAATAGTCCCTGCCAAGGCATTCAATATGCTCCTATGATTTAGGCCAGTGTCCAGGGGGAAGTAAAACCAATTATGATGTTTTTCTCATGGACATATAATCATTTTAAATATTCTATAAATGGGTTTCCATTCCACTGATATTCTTCATGTAGAACATTTTACCTTCAGTTTTTAATTTACTGTAAAGCATTTGACTTTCCAATTAAAGAGGTTAAGATTTTATAATCATTCAGTCTAGTATTACATTATTTGTTTTTTATAGGAATGAGGCCTTAGAGTTTGTGATCTGATCTCAACAATCCCACCTCACAGCCTTGACTGACATAAACTTGGTGATGGTTTCTCCTTTGCTGTGACAGATGCCTGTATTGGTCATCACCTCTAGAATTCTGAGGGTCACAGTCAGTGAAATATATACCACAATCACAGTAACAACAAATACATAAAAACAGTGGTCACATGTCTGAAAATATTCTTTTGAATGTAATTGCTAGGTCATATGAGAAATGCATGTGTAGTTTTATGAGAAAGAACCATGCTTTTTTCCAGAGTGCCTGTGGCATTTTACATTTCTACAAGGAAAGTGTCAGTGGTCCAATTTCTCTACATTCTCTGAGTCTTTGCCATAATTGGTATTATCACTTTATTTTTTTAATTTAGCTAATCTGATAACTATGTTGTGCTATTTCATTGTGATTTTAATTAGCATTTTCCTAATGGAAATAAATATATATCTCTAATAAGCACATGAAGAGAACATGGCATACCTACTTTGGAGAAATGTCTATTTGAGTTCTTTGCCCTTTTAAAAATTGGGTTATCTTTTTATTGTTGAGTTGTAAGAGTTCCTTATATATTCTGGACATATGAGTAAATCTCTTAACAGATATATGGTTTGCAAATATTTTCTGCCATTCTTTGAATTGTGTTTTCACTTTCTTGATGGTATCATTTGCAGCACAAAGCTTTTTAATTTCAATGAAGTCCAATTTACCTTTTTTTTGGGTATCTGAGGTACTTTTGTTGTTGTATCTAAGAATTCATTGTCTGACTCAAAGTCACAAATTTACTGCAATGCTTTCTTTTAAGAGTTTTATAGTTTTAGCTTTTACATTTAGGTCTATGGTCCATTTTGAATGATTTTTTGTCTATGGTGTAAAAGGGTTTTTTTTCAGCTTTATTGAGATATAATTGGCATATAACATTGTGTAAGTTTAAGATGTACAATACATTGATTTGATTCACATGTGTATTGAGAAGTGATTACTACAAGAGGGTTGGTTAACACCTCTATCACCTCACGTAATTCCCATTTTTGTTAGTGGTGGCATTTAAGATCTACTTTCTTAGTAACTTTCAAGTAAGATGACATTGTATGTAGTCGTTATACTATACATTAGATCCCCAGAACTTGTTCATCACGTTTCTTAAGTGTTTTTCTAAAGGTTTTAAAACTTTACATTTTACATTTAAGTCTGTGATCCATTTGAATTATTTTTGTAAAAGACGAAAGATTTATTCTATCTGAAGAGAAACCAGAGTATTTGTTTTGAGTTATTTTTGTAAAAGGTGTGTCCAGTTGTGCTAGTCCCGTTTGTTGAACTCAAATAAAATTTTTAGGTTAAAGTTTAACTGTGCCATATGTAGTCAGACTTTAAGCTGATTTTCCTTCTGAGAAGAAAGTATATCTGAGATGGAACTTTCCACTTATTAACCTTTTTTGAAAAATGTATTTCATGCATTCATATTCAGAGAGAGGTGAAAGGATGGAGAGAGGGAGAGAAACATCTGTCGGTTGCGTTCCATACGCGCCTTGACCAGGGACAGAACCGGCAACCCCGGCATGTGCCGTGACCGGGAATCAGACTGGTGGCCTTTCGCTTTGTGGGGCAGCGCCCAACCAAATGAACCCTGCTGGTCAGGGCGCAACGTGTTGGCCCTTAAAGAAGAAAGACAAATAAAAGGTGGAAGTATCAAGAATTTAAGAAGTTACCACCTCAGTTTTTCTACCTGGAAAAGGAATGTAATACTTACTTTTTGCCAAAATAAAAATATGAGGATTAAAATAAAAAATACCAATTTCTTGTTGTAAAGGTCCTTTATAATACCACTTAGCAGACTTAGAAATAATACAGTATTTGATAAGGTTCCCCCCAGTGAAGAAAACAGAAAAGATGCCCTCCTTGAAAATGAAAACAGATGTATTATATAGCAATTCTGAGGTCTTCAAGCTAAAGTAATGAACCACACTAAAAAAGTATTGGCTTTCTGCATTTCAGGTCTCACTGTCTGGGACTTTGTTCATCTGTGGCTTTTATTAGGTTGTTTGTGAACCGTTGGTGTGCGTATGGTGGAGTTACACCTCATTAACAGAATATAAATTTTCCATGTAGTTTTGTTGCCTCTTTTTTTTGCAGTTGTTTTTCTTTAAGACAAACTTCTGTTTTTATGAAAGTTTGGCTTTTCTGTCTTGGGAAATCTCTGTTGATACTTTATATGTGTTTTAAATTACCATCTTCTGTGGAGTTTTGCAGTCATGCATTAGATACTTTATACCTTATTGTATTCCTTAAAAAATTTGTGTCATTATGTTACTCAATTTGAATGATATATTTCAAAAAGTCATTATGGCATATAAGATAAGCCTTTTAAAGTGTAATAATCTCATTGTCTAGAATAGCAGAATCACTGGGAATTATCATATGTACCATGGGTGGGTTACTAGTGAAATCAGTTGGTTAGTTACAAAGCATATTTTGATCAAAAGATTTTTCAGTCTCCTTTGCCCCGATTGGTGTTTATTAAATCCGTCAGTATTTGTTGTAGCCCTGGATTGTCCAGTTCCAGAAAAGAACCTCTGGATCCTTAGAATGTTTTCTTTATATAAATGATGGACAATTTATTAGGTTTACCTAATTGTCTACATGTATTAAACATCTCTAGTATAAGAAAAAAAAAACAAAAGATTTTTCAGTCATATAATTTTATGACTCATATACCATACAGTTTACCCATTTAAAGTGTAGTATTTAGTGTGTTCACAAACTTATGCAACCATTACTACTAATTACAGAATATTATTCTGTTGATTATTTGTTAGTTCCTTATGATTTATTTTTGCTAATTTTATGTTTAGTTTATTTCAAAATAGATTAGAGGTGGTTTATAATAAGAGGCTCATTGTAACACAGCCAGTATATAACAGATCAAAAACAATAGTAGGAAGGGAGGAATAAATATACCAAAAATTTAAACAGAAACTAACGTAATACTGCTTTTAAGCAAAACATGTAAATTTAAAACTTTGAATCTGATAGTGTCTTATCTTCCATCATGAATCCAAAGTTATATTCCTAAAAATAAGTCACATTACATAGCTTCCTCTTTTAAACTCCTTGATTCCTACAGCCAAAAGTCATGTCTCCAGATAATGTATGAGACGGGTTCAAGGTTACATATACGGAAACTGGTGGGTGGGTAGGGGTTGGTGTGGGACGTGGAACATCTTTTTAAAGCATCAATTTTATATAAACATTTTAGGAAAAAACAATATGTTAATTTGAAAATATTGTTTAATATAAGAAATACAACAGCAGACTGGCATACCTTATTTTATTGCACTTCTCACATATTTCTTTCTTCCCTTCATTTTCTTTTTTTAAACAAATCAGAGGTTTGTGGCAAACCCTGCATTGAGCAAGTCTGTTATCATCATTTTCTCAACAGCATTTGCTTACTTTGGGTCTCTGAGTCACTTTTTGGTGATAGTCACAATATTTCAAACTTTGTCATTATTATTATACACGTTTGTTATGGTGATCTGCAATCAGTGATCTTTGATGTTACTTTTGTAACTGTTTTGGGGGGCCACAAACCATGCCCATGTAAGCAGTGAGCTTATCTTGATAAATGTTGTGTTTTGGCTGCTCCACTGACTACCTGTTCCTCCATTGCTCTCCCTCTTCTCGGGCCTCCCTATTCCTGAGACATAACAATATTGAAATTGGGCTAATTAATAATCCTACAGTGGCCTCTAAGTGTTCAAGTGAAAGGAAGAGTCTCATCTCTCACTTTACAAGGTCTGTCTAGAAGGTATCCAGCCATGTAATATGAAAAATAGACACATTTATTGAAAAAGATACCAGATACAAGAAACATTGTACATAGGACAGTGATGCCTCAGTCCCTGTCAAAGTAGGTATCTTGGGACCTCACACAGTTCTTCCAGTCGCCATCAGCTGCCCCATTGTATTTTTCTGAATTGCATCAATGGTCTGAAATCTCTTCCCTTTCAAAGGTGATTTTAGTTTTGAGAAAAGCCAGCAATTGCAGGATGCCATATCTGGGCTGTAGCGGGGCTGAGTCACCTGGGTAATTTGATGTTTTGTGTAAAAAACTTTGCATGAGATGTGATGCGTGAGCGGGTACGTTGTTGTGATGAACAGACCAATTACCATAGTTGTCCATAGTTCAGCCTTCTGAGTCATCCAAATAGTTTCTGCAGAGGAATATTCTAACTTAACACAAAATCTGGTGCAGATTCATGGCTCCGTTCACTCATTTTGAATGTGATGGCCACACAGTACGTATGCTTACTCAGTGGCATCCACAACCCCCATTGACTAGTACAGTGAAGTTGTCATTGTTTATCCATGCACATTCCAGTCCACTCTCCGTGGCTGACAGGTTACATCAATGTCGGACAAACCATTCTGGTTATATTAACAATGGTTGGACTTTTTCTGGACAGACCTCATATGTAAAAAGCTAGAAATGATTAAGCTTAGTGAGGAAGGCATTTTGAAATCCAAGATAGGTTGAAAACTAGGCCTCTGGTGCCAAACAGTTAGCCAAGTTGGTGGCTCCAGTAAACAACAGGTTTTCAAAGTATCAGAAACAGACTTATGTTGGAAGAAGATGCCATCTAGGACTCCCATGGCTAGAGGGGAGAAGTCAGTGCCTGGCTTCAAAGCTTCAATGGACAGGCTGACTCTCTCGTTAGGGGCTCATGCAGCTGATGACTTTAAAATGGAGCCAGTGCTTGCTTACCATTCTGAAAATGCTAGAGGCCCTTAGGAATTTTGCTAAACCTACTCTACCTGTGCTCTAGAAATGGAACAACAAAGCCTGGGAGACAGCACAACATGGGAGCTGCTTACAACATGGTTCACTGAATATTTTAAGCCCACTGTTGAGACCTACTGCTCAAAACTAAATAAATAAGTAAATAAATAAATAAATTCCTTAAAATATTTCACTATTCATTGACAATGTACCTGATCACCTAAAAGCTCTGATGAAGATGTGCAATGAGATTAATATTGTTTTTATGCCTGCGAACACAGCATTCATTCTGTGGCCCAGGGTCAAGGAATAATTTTGACTTTGAAGCCTTATTATTGAAGAAATACATTTTTTAAAGCTATAGCTGCCATAGACAGTGATTCCTCTGATGATCAGGGCAAAGTGAATTAAAAAACTTCTGGAAGCAAGTCACCATTGTAGATGCCATTAAGAACATTCATGATTCATAGGAAGAGGTCAAAATATTAACATTAACAGAAGTTGATTCCAATCCTCACAGGTGACTTTGAGGGGTTCAGTTCTTCAGTGGAGGAAGTAACTGAAACAAGGGTGGACACAGCAAAAGAACTAGAATTAAAAGTAGAATGTGACGATATGGCTGAGCTGCTGCAAGTTCCTGATAAAACTTAAACGAATAAAGAGTTATTTCTTATGGAAAGGCAAAGAGAATGGTTTCTTGAGGTGTGCCCTGCTCCCAGTAAAGACTTTATTGGAGGAAGTAACCACAAATATGCTGGAAAAGTATATACATAGACATATAATTTCAGGAAAAATGGAGTTTTTTGTACTTATTTCCTCTTTAGTGCACTGTGGTTAGGCTTCTAGCATCCATCAGAGTACTGAAATTGCTGTTGCTAGGTCAACAGTGACCCAATTTCCCAACCCAATGTATGTTTCCCCCTGCCCCACCCCCCAGCTGCTATCTTTTTGGAGCTCTCTGCTGCATTTGATACTATTATAACTTTTCCACTTCTGAAGGGCTTTATTTTCTTATTTCTGGAACAGCGCTCCCTCTCCCGCAGCACCTCACGGCAACCATCACATCGCCACGGGCTTCTCTTCCTCTGACCGCATTTTAGGCTTTTGTTGGTATCCCCAGGTTGTGTCTTTAGCTCCCACCCTTCTCTGCACTGCACCAGGGGCATCTCAGCCACTCCCGCTGTTTCTGTCCTCTGGCCACAATCCCCGCGTTGGGACCCTCGCTGCAGTGCTCTGGAAAGTGTATCCTCCTTATCTCTGTGTCTGTCTGTCTGGCGTTGCCACTAGGAAAGTTTGAAGCTTCACAAACTCTGTATGTCTGAAACGACATTCCCCTTCTTTCCTGCTGAATTAATTCTTCTCAATTATTCTCTCTCTCTCATTTTGTGAAACCACCATCTACTTAATTACTGAATTTAGAAACTTTAGCAATTCTCCAGGATCCTTTTTCATCACTTATCCCTTCAAATTAACCAAGACCTCTCAATTTTATTTCCAGATATTTTGCAAATTAATTTCATTATTCCAAAGCTATTCTTTTTTCTCTCCAGTAATGAAGGGTGGAGAGTGCATGTGGGGAGTAGAGAAATTAATAGTAGCCAGCACAGCGACTTCCTTTTGAACCTCAGGCTATATAATTCAACACCACACCAACATCAGTTACGTGGGCATATATCACACATTAACCATTTGTGTTGTTTTCTGTTCCTGACCTTTCAGGGATCACTCTATCTTTTTTTCTCCTCATGCACTATTTCTTGATTTCTCTGCTTGCCTGAACTGCCCTAGAATTCTCTGGATTGAATCCTCTACCTAGAAAGACTTGGGTCTTTAACAGAGATGCCACATGGCATCTTATTTAGAGACTCTTCTCCAGGCTTTCTCTCACATTTGGCAGACCCTGTGTTGGAGTGGCAGATAGAAGCCTCTGTTGTATCCGGGAGCCCTGTGTTCTCTTGGTTCTCCCAGAGCCTGGGCTGGAACTGGGGGCAGTTTCATTTTTTTCTGGCTTGGGCAGGGAACAGGGCTGCTTCGTCAGCTGTTTCTGCAGTTCTGTGTCATGGCCCCACTGCTGATTCCGCGGGAGGAAGGAGTTCATTTTAAGGAAATTTGCTATTTTTTGTCATTATTGTGGTTCTCTCCCTGTCCTTTTGCATACGTGTTGGAGAACAATTGTTTCACCAATTATTACTGCAAGGTTTTCTACATCCCTTCCGTCCCTCAGTGCCCATCCCTCTCTAAGAGAGATCCTGGTAAATGTTGTCATTTACATATTTATTTTTATTCTCTTCCTCCTGTCACAAAGGATTTGAAATATTATATGGCTGTGAGGCCTGACAGCTGTTACATTTCACTTCTCTCGTAAGCAGAAGTTTTTTTTAAAACATGGAAGTGGAGTGATGGGATCTGATTTGGAAAGCCAGAGGGATGCCATCAGAGATGATTAAAAACTGAAGACAGTACCTGCTTGTGATTAACCTGTATTTACTTAAGTAGGTGTATTTTTGATCGTCCAGGGTTAAAAAGGCCTCAAAGCAGTGACTGTATTCTTGGAAATTGAGGTCTGCGTCCAAATTTAAGGCCAAACTCTGTGAAAATAAACAATTCAAAGGCCCATTTTTTCCTTAGAAGTGAGCGAGCGCTGCCAGTGGAGCCCATGGCTGCTCGCAGGGCCTGTTTGCTCCCCTACAGGGCGCTCCAACTGGAGGTCGATTATTCCTTTTAGGAACTTCCATCTTCTTGGGAGAAATAAACACTCCATCTTTGAAAAGAAAGCTTATTAAGCTGTTTGTGGAATGTCTAGCATGAATGCTTTGATGAGGGAAAAAATGATACATTTTTGAGAATGAGATTTTTTATAAAGGGGGTCTTCTGTAAAGTGCTTAGTGGCGACATGAGTTAACTAGTGGGAAAGAGCAGATGGCTGAGGAATGGAGGTGGGCAAGCCAGGAAATGGGGAGGAAGGAGGAAGGCACCCAAGACGCGCGTTCTGTCACTGTCCTCAGAGTGAGCCCTGCGGGAGCCTGTTTCTGCTGAGCCAGGATCTTCCATTGTCTTTCAAGTGCAGGTCCCGGGTTTTGCTTTTCATAGAAAATGAGTTCATTGTTGTTTGTGACATCATGTCGATTCCCCCTCTAAGGGACAGATAATTAGAACTCTCAGATGAAGAAAAGGTTCTGTGGTCTCTTTTATAGACAGTCACCTTCCAAACCATCAAGTGAAATTCAGCTTTAATCTCAGAGCAGATGAAGATTAGTTAGGATGTAAAAAACTCTGAGTGTAATGTTCATGACAAGTGTTTCATAAGGGAAGAAGCTGGCTATCGTTCCTCTTCTGAAGGAAGTCGTTGGTAAGAAACCATTTTGAGAAGTAAGGGTTATGATAACATCAGAATCTGGAGGAGCTGTGGCAGCTGAGCATCCAGGACAATCGGGCCAGCTGGGACAACCGAGTTTCATGGTTTGTTTGTGTATTTCCTTCCCCTAGAGCGATTAAGGAAAATATTTACTCTTTCAAAGCATGTTAATTCCTGACAGAGATAGTTCAGTGAAAAGGGATACCAGTGAGAGAGCTCCCCCTATTCTTATTTTTCCCCTCCAATAAAATCCTTACAGTTGAATAATCTGTTGATTCAGGATGCAGCGGGCTGGTACTTTTATCTTGACCTCATTCACCCAAAGATACATATAACCCAAATGCAAAAAGTCAAACCCGTATGCTGCAAAACTCAGCTCATCCTGTTGAAACAAACTGGATGGAGGGGTCCCAGTCTTTCACTTGCTGTCAGTCAGCAACTGTGTTTTTAATATTGTACTTTTCCAATTGTATTCTGCAGGCAGTTAGTCATCTCTAAAGGTATTTCAGATGATTGATTGTAGAATTTGTCTATAATGGTATCTTTATTTTATTTGGGGTTCAACAAAAGCAATGCCATTTTCCTAATTAACTGAAATAGATACTCTTTAGGGTCCTGCATTAGTTTCCTATGACTGCTGTTACAAATTATCATTAAGGTGGTGGCTTAAAACAATAGAAATTTATCCTCTCACAGTTCTGCAGGCCAGATGTCTGAAATCAAGAGGGTGGCAAGGCTGCACTCCCTGTGAAGGCTCTAGGGGACCGCCTGTTCTTAGCCTCTTCCAGCGTCTGGTGTGGCCTGGCGTTCCGTGGCTTGTGGCTGCATCGCTCCAATCTTTGCCTCCTCCTAAAACTCCCTCTGATTGCATTTAGGGCCCAGTAACCCCTTTTCTCAAGACCCTGAATTTAATCACACATTTTACCGTAGAAGGTAATATTCACAGGTTCTGTGGATTAGGACATGGACGTACCTTTTTGGGGCCATTATGTAGCCCACCACAAATATTTTGTCCTTTCATATTCGTCGATAAGATTTAGAATGTTCAGTCTCTCTCTTCTGCATGTATTAAGGATATATCATCATAATCTTTCTAAAATTCTTAGCCCTAGATGGAGGTAAAAATATGAACATTGGCTTTTCCAATAATCAACCTAGATTTCATTATTTGTGCCATAGACTGCACTAGTGAAATAAGAAATAGGAAACATGAAAGGGAAGGTTTCCAATGTTATTTATATTTGACCTATGTCAACAATAAACATGTAAAATACTAAAACCATTAGATTTTTAAAAATCATTTTTAACATCATTTACATAACTGGAAAATGCTGAGTGATAAGGGGTACATTTGAGTTATGTTGAATGGGTATAGTAAATAACATATTTTGGGTTGAAATTTTATTAATGAAGTAATTCATAAATTGCCTTCATTATGACAGAGTTAGCCAGAGTTTTTTGATACAAAGTACTTGTGAAACTAAAGAGAGAGTGCACTGAATTTGTTTGAAATTTAATTCATTTTGACAGATGCCAACAAAAAATTTCTTCTTTTTATAGTATTCAGAAAAAAGAGAGCATGTGATATCAAACTTTAACCTTTTTCCTCATGTATCTGGACTGTCCCTACACAAACAGATATTTATGTTATAACTACAAATCTGTACACATTAGTTACTAACAGCAGTATCAAGTTAGTCTGTACCCAGACAGTAAGTTTTACTAAGGTTTGCTGAACTTTCTTTCCTTAAATTATATTTTATTGTTTATGCTATTACAATTGTCTCAATTTTTCCCTCTTTGCCCCCCTCCACCCAGTGTCCCCCACTCCCTCAGGCAATCTGCCCACCATTGTTTATGTCCATGGGTCGTGGGTACAAGTTCTTTGGCTGCTCCATTTCCTGCACTGTAGTTTACATCACCATGGCTATTCTGTAACTACCTATTTTCACTTCTTAATCCCCTCACCTCTTCACCCATTCCTCCCATCTGGCAACCATCAAAACACTCTGTATCCATGATTCTGTCTCTGTTCCTCTTGTTTGCTTAGTTTGTTTTTTAGATTAAGCTGTTGATAGATATGTACTTATTGCCATTCTATTGTTCATAGTTTTATACTCTGGTTTCTCTTCAGATCGCATAAATCTTTTGCCTTTTACTATTGTTCGTAGTTTTGATCTGCTTTTTAAAAATAAGTCCCTTTAACATTTCATGTAATAATGGTTTGGTGATGATGAACTCCTTTAGTTTTTTCTTGTCTGGGAAACTCTGTATCTGCTCTTCAATTCTAAATGATAGCTTTGCTGGGTAGAGCAGTCTTGCCTGTAGGTCCCTGACTTTTTCATGACTTTGGATATTTCTTGCCAATCCCTTCTCTGTGGCTCTGAGGCAGGGAGTGTTCAGGAAAGGGACACTGGCCTCTGCCCACCTTTCTGTCTGGAAGAAAGCTGTCCTCCAGCTCTCGCCTTGATGCCAGACACTTCAGTTTCTCCCTGTATTCCACTAGTGCCTTTCAAGCTGCTACCCCAGTGCTGGAGCTCAGAGGGAGTGAGTCTGAGTAAGTCTGTGTGTGGGTTCTTTAAGAGGAACTGCTTGGGACTCCAGAAATGTCTTCAACTGACTCAATCCCCATTGGTTTTTGCAGCCAGAAGTTATAGGGACTTATCTTCCTGGCACTAGAAATCTGGGCTGGGGGTACTGGTGTGGGGCTGGGACTCCTGGTTCCTGAGATATCCCTCCCGAATTTTTATCCACCACACATGGATGTGGGGCCAGCCCATTCTGCATCTGTGCCCCTCCCACTAGCCTGGATGGATGTGGTTTTTTAATGCCATAGTTGTTGAACCTCCATTCAACTCAGTTTCTGCCAGCTCTGAGAGATGGTTGTCCTATAGTGTAGTTGTAATTTTGATGTGATTGTGTGAGGAGGTGAGCCGTATTTACTATGCTGCCATCTTAACTGGAAGTCCCTGCTGGTCCATGTGCTGAATTTTCAGGTGGTCTTTGCATGCTAGGTAGGCAATGCCAAATTATTTGAATAGATCTCTTTTTTTCAGGCCATGTAAGTATCTTCTAGGTATAAATCAGAGGTATGTCTTGATCCCGTTATGTGTTTCAGTGCATTTAACAATGAGGACTAGGGCCTGGAGTGGGGTTACCCTTGTTGCCTATGTTTACCTAAATTTCAGAGAACTCATTTTGAGGGAGCCAGAGCCAGTTGGCACACCCCTGGGGACTGTCCTGAGACTGTCCTTGGCCGGGTAGTGTTTCCCTCGTACTTCTGTAAAGGTGGTGGAATGTACAGTGTACGGTGTTTTTAGGACATACCTGTCTGAGTGTGTGTAGGAAACAGTGAAAGATAAGGGTGGAACCATTCGTTGAATTTTACTCATGGAAGGCCCTGACTAGCAGGTTTACAAATTTGGTTTTTCTTCTTTTTCTGATCTTCTTCCTCTCATTGACTCTTTCCCCCTATTTATTTCATCTTAGATGGCAATAGGTTTACTTAGATTGTTTTTGTGGTTGATTGTTGAGTAGTATTATTCTATCTATAACTTTAAACAACTAGTAAACTAGTTGAAACTAGTTGAAACTAGTAAAAATGTATTTTGATGTTTAATTCTATTTCCTATCTTTTACTTGGCCGAAAGTAACAAACAAAAAATTCTGTAGTTTGAATTTTAAGTTTCAACCTAAAAAAAAGAGGTTATATTCTTGATGTTATAGTTTTTTAAAAAATGCCTTTTCTTTTTAGACAAAATATGGAAATTTTGCTTCCAAAAGATCATGGTTTCTTCTTTCTAATTATGTTCTTTAAAATTCTGAACAGTGTGAGCCTTAAAAAGGATACCGCCATAATTCTTAAATGTACTCAATACTTTTCATAAGATTCAAGACTTTTATGTTAGCCCCAGCAGTCCTTAGGACTTAAACCATTATTTGTAAAATTAACGGGCTCATAATTTAAAAAAAAACAAACCAAACCCCGACTGTTGCTTTGATATACAACTAAAATTGTTTTGTTTGTGTTTCTGGTTAGATCATCAAGATCAGACTCTGTGAGTAAGTGGTGTGATTAAATGGCCGCCTTAAAAACATGACGCAAAGTCCCAGCCTTCTCTTGTCTTTTGTCTTGCAACTGGGACCGTATCATTTTCTGAACTTCACATGTATAAGAGTCCTGACTTGTGTGGACTCCATTCACTTATATTCTATTGTTTACTCATTTATTCTTTTATATCGAGTATCCATTCTGGGCCAGTCCTGTGAACACAGAAAGGAAAGGCATGATTCCTGCCCTTATAGAGGTTACAGGCGTGTGGGAGAGTCAGGCATGTAAACAAGTAATTACAGCCATTATAGTGGTAAGACAAAGCCCTGCTTGTGGCTCAGACGCTCTACCCACATCCCCCATCTGATTATTTTCTTCTCTGGATCTTTTCTCTTTGTCCCTCAACCTCTTCTTCAGACGACCACATATACGTATTGTTTGCCTACTTTTTCCTGCTTCCCGTTTCCCCGTTTGGGTGTGAAAGCATTTTTCTGCGACCGCCTCCTTTCCTGACACTTTTGGTAGCCCTCTTCAATATTCATTCTGGCTTTGCTGTTTTAATGGTAGCAGAAAAAAATAATGTGTCTTATTATTTGTGAAGCATTTAGGCTACCACAGTTCACATGAAAAATGCTAGAGCCTACTGTCCTAAAAGGAAAATTATCCATATTATATAATGCGAACTATTTATAGATTATACTACCAGGTGTCTGTATACACCTATATGCAATAAGTAAAGCAGTGCCTCCATTTTAGGACAAATACCTTTCAAAGCAGCTTGAAGTGCAGTGAATCACAGTAGAGTCTTATCTCACTATTAGATTTGCTTTTATAGTGGAAGACTATGTTGCCCTTAGGAAGTGGGTAGTTTCTCTCTTAATTTAATATCTTATGTTTTCAATAAAAATACAAGTCTTAAGGGAGAGTTTGCTAAACAATGAAGCACAGGTAAATAAAATTCAAGATTATCTACATAGGTGGCATTGATTTGTCTGTTTAAATTCTTAATGAATTACTGAAAGTTGAGATATAGATCCAACTCTCTGAGCTTGGGCATGTCAGTTGCCCCTTCTGTAATAGGGGGTTGGTGTGATGGACATTTGTTTTGTCGGCTCAGCTTCCGTTCCTCTCTATTCTTGGGAGAGTTGCTGCTTTCCCATCTTTGGTCCTCATTGTTCATGTGGGTCCAACCCAGTTCAGTACCTTTTACCCAGAGATCTGCATGTGAACCAGTGCAGGACAATTAATCGCCATCTCCCCTGGTCGCTGTGGTTCATTAGGATCAGGACGCCACCCGGGCTGGATGATCAGAAGTCAGCTGCTGGGCTTTGTCTGAAACAATGAGAAGATGCTTTTTTAATTTTTATTTTTCCCAATAAGTTTCCCAAAGTAAGTAGAATGGAAAGCTGGAATTGTAAGGAACCTGCAAATGGGGAGTACCAGAGACAGATCCTATAGAGAGGAAAGCAGATCCAGTAGAAATCTAGATCTTTTCAGATCTTTTCACTGCCTTTTCAGATATTTGACTGTTAAAGGCCTTTTTTTTAAATCTTGAGCTGGTTTGAGTTGTCCTTTAGTCTGTCACATGCAAAGGGCAGGGTCCAGCCTAATTTAGTTGGGATAGTTAACCTCCTAGGCCTTTCTGTTTTCCACATTATTTGATTCTCGACCTTCCTGAATCACTTGCAAGTTAGCTTACTGTGATTGAATGAGGTCAGACAAATAATAACTGGGTATTCTCAAAAGGAGTAACTTTTCCATCTGAGAATTTCAGTGGAAGGGTTAAGAATAGTTAGTTATTCTACATTTTGATTTCATTTATCTTTATTTTGTGGTAGACTTCACCTTCTGTGACCATTATCCTCCCGCGGTACAGTTGCAGGTACTTCTACTGGAGTCTGTGCAATAAAACAAAAGAGAACGGAGAGCCAAACTCTGCTTGGTTTTAGAAATGTAACTTTTTAAGACCATTACGTGAGAAAGGAGAAGAAGAAAACTCCTGCAGGATGCCTGATGAAACAACGAGGAATTTGTGAGAGGGTTCACGAGGCAGTAAGTAGGACGGGTCCAGTAACGTGGCACTTGGCACACAGTCAGGAAGTGACATGGACGTGGAAGCCTCAGATGAGAGTCCTGGCTCCAGCCTTCTTTAGCTGTAACCTTGGGCAAATCCTGTAAAGTTCCCTCATCTTTCAAATGTTCGGGTCATTGTGAGAATGATGTGGTGTCATGTCTGCATGTAAAACCTCGTGATGGCTGAAGTCATTTAGGAATGAATGAGCCTAGCTTACTCAGTGAGTTTTATTGATGAATTTGTGACAGAAGAAACACATTGGGAAATATTGGGAAATAAGATCAGATTTGGAGATAGTTTCGGGTTTTAAAATCCAGCCTGAGGTGTTTAAACCTGTTTAGAGAAGTGAGTGTTAGTCACCTCTTCCAGGTGTCTTCCTCCAGATTATTTGTTAAACTTCGTTCCTTTCTCTTGGTTCAAGTACAGACTCTTACCTCACCTTGTGGATGCCAGTCTTCCACATCTAACATCCTGTAGCCACACTTATCTTCCTAAAAACAATATACTCTAATTACATGATGAAGGCAGCTGGATGTGGTGACCGATAGAATATGGAGAATGAAAGATAGGATTGGGAAAACTGTATCTGAGAGACTGGGACACTCATGGGTGGAATGATTAGCAGAAGGAGGCTGATTGGTAAGGGGCCCATAGTGAGGTGATAATACACCAACTGGAATCACTGCCTAGGAAGTTGCAGATTTAGGTACAGCTCTTCGATAGTGGAGGGAGTGGAGTCCCTGTATAGATTTAGAAGTTATAAAGTCATTGAACTTTATACCTCAAAGTGTCTTGTCTTATTCAGTGTAGACAGCCATAACAAAATACCACAGACTGGGTGGCGTAAGCAGTAAACATTTATTACTACAATTCTGAAGGCTGTGAAGTTCAGGGTCAAGGTGCTGGCAAGTGTCTGGATGAGGGCCCTCTTCCTGGTTTGCAGACAGCTGCTTTCTTGCCGTATGCTCATATAGTGGAAAGAGAGAGAGAGGGAAAGGAAGCTCTCTTGCAACTCCAGTGGAGGATTTAATCTCATTTATGAGGGGCTCCATCCTCGTGACCTAATTCCCTCCCAGAGCCCCTACCTCCAGAAGCCATCACACTGGGGACTAGGGCTTCAACATATGAATTTATTGGGGCACAAGCATTTAGTTCATAGCAAGTTCTTAAGACATCATTTAGTTTTGTTTTTTTTCAGATAAGAGGTTGGATCAAAGTGCATTGGTAGTAACACAGGTAGGAATATAATATTTATTTTCTGACCCCAAGGCAATTATTCTTTCTTTTCCACTATATAATTTCCCTGTGACATCAACCCAAAGATTACAATGGAAGCTGTACTGATAGAGTTAAGAATATAGGGAGGTTAAAATATGTAACTCAGCAGAGTATAGTATAATTTCCTATTATTTGCTAAATAAAATTCTGAAGATACTGACAGCTTTGACATAATAAAGCTATCATTATTGGGGCCATTCAGATCGAGTGGGTGACAAGGAAAAGCTGGCTTATTAAGGGCTTAACAACTGATATAAAGAAATTCTAACATTCTTACTTTCACGCCAACTGATCTTACAGGCACTAAAGTGTAATTGTTTATTTAGAATGTGAGTTTTGATGACAAACAATCCTGCATTCGGTTCCTGCTCTGTTATTTGCTGTCTGAGAAGCCTTCGAGCTTCAGTTTTCTAATCTGTAAAGAGACAGTAACAACTACCTTACAGGGCAGATGTATGTCTTGATGGTTGTATTAGTTTCCTGCTGCTGCCATAACAAATTACCAAAAATTTAGTAGCTTACAACACAAGTTTATTATTACAGTTTTGGAGGTCAGACTTCTGAACACAGGGCTAATCAAGGTGTCTCCAAGCCTGTGTTTCTTTTAAAGGCTTTAGGGGAGAATTTACTCCTTGCCTTTTCCAGCTGCTCCCATTCCTTGTCTCATGCCCTCCTTCCAGCGATGGCATAAATTCACCTTTTGCTTCTATTGTCACATTTCCTGTGACTCTGATAGTCCTGCCTCCTTCTTTTAAGGACCCCTATGAATACATTGGGCCCACTCAGGTAATCCAGGATGATCTTCCTATTTCAAGATCATTAGCGTCATCGTGTCTGCAGAGTGCCAGCTGTCACGAGAGGGAACATATTCACAGGTGTCAGGGGTTAGGATGTGGACATCTTGGGGGATCCTTGTTCTGCCTACCACGCTGATGATGACGATACTAATGCAGATGATGAGGAGTAGTAGCTGCTACTATTCATATTTCATTTGCTCCCCAAATTCTAGTATTTTGTCAAAGAAAATAAGCTCTTCTATCCCAAAACATGAAAGAAGAGCGAGGCTGGCCCAATAATGGAATTGAACTTATGGTTTTATGTTCTTTATATTTTTATTTTTTCAAATATAGTTTACATTGACCTTTATTTTGTATTAGTTCCGGTGTATAGCATAATAGTTAGACAGCCATATGCTTTACACAGTGATGCCTCGATATTTCCAGTACCCACCTGGCACCATACTTAATAATTTCACCCTGCAGTCAAAAATGGCTTTCTTGACAGGGCTGCCCGGAAACCCCTGGAATGTTTTACATTAGTCATCCTTTTGATTCAGGCATTGAAAGGATAGCATAGCAAAATGCAATTATGTTTTCTGGAAAGCGACCAACTATCAGTTCAGCACAAGTGACTATTAGGAAGATCAAGTAAGGCACCAAGGAGATGTGAAATAGGATAGGTGGGCTTTGAGTTAGAATGAGACAAAGGATTTGTTTATAGCAGAGGGTCAGCATTCATATTTGAAATATCGAACAACCTGTTTTGCTCAGGCCCAGGTAGGAGACAGTCGAATACAGAACATGCACAGAAAGTTCAGTCTCCATCCCTGATCCTACACGCGCACACAGAGTTCTGAGAGCATAATACTGCCAAGTTTCCAAATGCGTCTCAGTTTTCAGGGAAGCTATGGATAAAAATTAAGAGGCCATATTCAGGAAAGTAGTAAAAAAAAAAAGCTTGGGTGAAGTGGCAGAATACAATGATGATCAGCTTTTAAAAAACACTAGTATAAAGAATACTTCTTGCTTTAATTTTCCTTCTAATTTATTATAGATTATAGGTCTGCCGAAAAACAAAGAACAGGCTGTCATTTTCTTTAAAACACAAATCAGACAAAGTGTTACACAGCGGGAGGATGTTCCACTAATTTTGAAAGCCACTCACTGTGTTTATTTACCAGCCTTTCTCAGGCAGAAGACCTGAGTGGCTTTTATTTTTCCAGATGTTTCCACTAATAACATTTTCATATAGCAAGTGCTTTTGTCAAGTTTTTTTTTTACTTCAAATAAAATACCACAGATTAAGATAGTGATTTTAAACTAAAGTCTGTAGAATTTAAAAAATGCAGACTCGGAGACCACTTTCAAAATAATTTATACCAAACCAGAGGTCACCTATTATCTAGTTCTACCTCAGTGTTCCAGCCTTCGTCCTCAGCTCCTGGAATACCAGTGCTGCCTGCCAGCCAGCTAAATTCACTATTTTCTGCTTGGCAGTTGTATGTTCCCCTTCACCCCACTAAATGCCTTCTGTGATTAAATTATTATTTCCTGTAGAAATTTAACCTCGTCCGTCATGATTGCTATCTGGAGAAAGCTCTCATTTCATCACCCAGTGGTGAAACGAGTTGACATTTCTCATTAAAGCTGTAAGCCCTGGTCCTCACCCTGATTTAAGTTGTGTGCTGCTGTGAAAAGTGTCCGGTACTGCATAAAGTGTGACTATGAAGTTAGGAGACTGTGAGGGGGCACTTTATAGACTGGATAGCTATCAAGTATGTTGTTGCAGTTTGAATCTTATCAATGTGTAATCAATAGTTGGCTCATGAGTCACACAAACAAGCCTAATTCTTTAGAAAAATTTAAAAAAAATTCTCATCCGAGGATATGTTTATTGATTTCGAGAGAGAAAGAGAGAGAGAGAGAACGAACACTGGTAAGAGAGAGAAATGTGGATCGGTTGATGATGATGAACCTCTCATGATGAACCCCCAACCTAGTTATGTGCCCTGACTGGATATTGAACCTGCAGCTTCTTGGTGTTTGGGATGATGTTCTAACCAACTGGACCACCTAGCCAGGGTCAAGCCTAATTCTTTAAGTAAGCTGTTCTTTCTGCCTGGAATCCTCATGTCTCACTGTTCTTGAGTATTTTTTCAAGTGTCAAGGGTGCAGTTTTTAGGATTTCATAGTCTCCTGAAAGCCCCCATGGAGAACTCGGGGTGAGAATGTTTGTTCCGTGAGGAAGTTAACTAATGTAATTGAAGTATTTGAGTTGTAAAAACCAGCTGACCAGCTGGATGGATCTAGGTATGTGAAGGAACCCTGGGCAGGTAAAGAAGCTGGTTTCACAAGTGCCCGAAAGTCTTCTGATAGTCCCTCCCAGAATCTCTACCTCCCTCACTCAGAATCTGTTAGATTTGCAAGCCACCCTGTATTGAACGGTACGAGTCCTGCTGACTCTTGTTCAAAAATCAGTTCCCAAGATCTTAGAACCTCACTCTCCCTTATCTTTCTTGACTATCCTCTCTTGCTGCCACAGAAGAAAGATGTAAAGGGATATATAATGAAAATTAGAATTCCAGAGTAATCTAGTTATCTCCATTTAGTCATAGTTGCTTTCAAATCTCAATCAAGTCTTTTAGCAAATATTTTTTGAGCAGCTCCCATTTGCCAGGTGGTGGGCATAAATGCATAAATCAGACATGAGTCTTGTCCTCATGGGTAACCACTGCCACTGACGTGGTGCCACTTCCACAGGAGACCCTTCCTACCCCCAGGGAAAGGCCTAGGCTCAGTGTTTGTTGGGAAATTACACGTAGTGATTTATGCTCAACAGGAAATAAACAGTAGAAGGCTGCAGAAGCTTCTGCATAAAGATTAACCAAGATTGTCTAGGAAGTTTTTATCTTGTGAGTGTGTTGAAAAAATTGCCAATGGCAAAGTTGCAAGTTTAAAGAAAGGCATGCAACAACAAAAAAATCCAACGATATTTATAAAAGATGAACTTTAATTTTTTTCATTTTAAGTTTTTAATGGAAATTGTGTATACAATTACTTTATTCCTGCATCTTCTCAATTGTTTCTTCCTTGTATTTGCCCTTTTCTTTTCCTACTTGGCGAATTTGGCTTTACGTTCAGGATCTTTGTGTGGTCTTTACCCAGCTTTAGTCTAGTGATGGCCACCTGCTGGGGTGAGTGCCCACATGAACAGCTGTACCGTTAGCTTTCTCCCATTGCATTTGTTCAGTGCAGGTGACATATTTCTTCCTGTAAACCTGGACTGCTTTGCCAATTTGCTGCCCTTTGTAATGTCCTTGCACAACCTGAACCCCATCATTTTGAATAAGCGTGGATCGAACATTGTACTTCTGTCTCAGCTCACTGGAGAGAGCCATGAATCTTCCTGTGAATGTGGGAAGGTACATTGAAATGCTTTTTATGGTTCTGGTCAGAAGTCACAAAGAGATTGAACTTCATTTTGACCACTGGCGCATCTACGACGGTCGCGGATGGACTTTAATCTATGAAGTGTCCAAACTTCAGATAAAAAGTTCAACACTTTAATCTACCAAGTCTTGTCTGCAGATGAAGACAGTCCACTCTAGCCACTTATACTAGTCCATAAAAACCAGACAAAAAAAAGGAAGGTTTTTTTTTTGAAAAACAAATTAAAAAAATTCTGGTATCTTTGTCATAGCCATAATTTGTTTCTCAAGTACGCAATTCTGATACCAAATATCAGAAAGCAGAGAGCTGAGGTGTGCAGGAAAAGTCAGTAATGAAAAGTGGTTTCAGAACAATGACTAACCAGGAAGACTGACTTTCCAGTAAGATGGTCTCAGAGGAGGCGCGATCCACGCTGGTAAAATCATGCTGTTTGTGAATAGGGCGAATGTGAACTTGTCCATCAGATCCTAGGACCATTTTAAAGCTTTGCAAATGTGATTTTAGGTTAGATGGAAGGTTACAGGGATTATATTTTATTATTGACCTTCAGGTCTAAGCTGTAGGTTTACTTTATATAAAACCACTTTAAGATAGATATATTTTGCTCTTTTAGTAATTAGCCTCCCTTGGATTAGTTTTAAAATTTTCTGCCTTTTAATAAATTTTACTATAAGGCAGATGGGTCTTTTAGCAATTTTCAGATACAAGCAGGAAATTGTTTATTTCAGTGAGTGATATAAACTTAATACCTATTAAATAGTGGATGGCAGTTTCATAGTATGGAGTATTAAAGAAATAGATAATGTTAAATGTGTATCTCTTAACATCAGAAGTTGTCATGGAGAGCAAATGTAATTTTTCTTAAAATGTGTTTTGATATTTCTGTCAGAGAGTAAATACCAAGTTGACAAGTAACCTTATTTAATAAGGCACCTCTTATGCTGTCCTGAACTATTACAGCTGCTGTGGCTTTCTGCCTCTCGAATAGACATTGGGAATTTTTTCCTCTCCATGCCTAGAAAGGCACTTGGCTGGAGCTCTTCTGAATATCAAGAGAGTAAAGCCTCCTACTTACAAACTATCTGCTTTGTATTTGGTATTATGCAGAATGGTCATGCAGACATGCTATTTAAGATTTTAATATTAATGGCATGGTTTCCCTTTATTAGTTTTATGAATTATGAAAGCCAGTGGAGCTGTTTGCTAGATTTTACCACAGGCTCAGCTAGTGAGGCCTTAGTCCATGGAAAAATGGCAAGCCTTTACAATTTCATTTTGCTTTGTTACAAAAATCCATGTTTCATGTACACTTTATAATTAACATTTCCTTTAGAAATATTAAACATGTAGCACTTAATTCTTACTATTTTAGATGATGATGTATTCATGATTAGAATAATAATGAAGAGATAATGATTGTATCACCACGTAATGCAGTGGATTCTTGAATAACACAGGCTTGCATTGTGCAGGTCCATTTACACACAGATTTTTTTTTCAATAAATATCTGTACGTTTTTCTCTCTGTGGTTGGGAGTTCACAGATGTGGAGTGCTGGCCGTGTGCATTGATCTATGCCATTTTATGTAGGGGACTTGAGCATTCACGGATTTTGGTATCCATGGGGGTCCTGGAACCAGTCCCCTACGAATATGGAGGGACAGCTAAGTATTTGAAGAGTCAAAAGTTTTATTCGTTGTTCAAGGGTCAACTATGTAAACATTGAGTGTCTTTGAATTTTAAGATTTTCACCTCAAAACCACTTTAATGGATCTCTCTTAAAAATCAAATGCGTTATCTACGCTATTGTACGAAGGTATGATAATGGTAACCATCTGCCCCCAAAGAACTCATTCTCCTTTGTATTTTAGGTGATTTGTCTTCATTTATGAGGTATTTTGAGCAGCTGATATGACATCTGATTACCTGTCTTTTTCTAATTCATAGTCTCTCAAACTAATTCTTAGACTCAAACAAAAGCTTTTTTTAATCGCCTTTTTATACTCTTAGAATCAATTAATTTTATAATTTTTAAAAGAGCAGAGAAAACATGATCAGCATATAATACATAGTTACTGGAAATTACAAGGCTGTTTTTGAATTTTTAATGAACTCTTAAAAGTACCTGAGGCCTAAATTGATTTAGCAGGATTCTTAAATCAGATTCCTATTTACTATTTGGCCTAAAGTCAGTTCCATATTCTTTCTCCTTCAGTGGTGCAAATGGGCCTGCTAAGTTGTTTGTAGTATTTCTATCTTTTTATTTCCAATTTTAAGGACATGTATCTAAGTGCTAATCTAGGTTCTCTATCTCCCTCTTCCTTTCTTGCTCCCCTGACACACATCTTGTGCTGTTATGTCATTAAAATTATATTAGTTATAGGCAACTTTCCATGACACTTCACATTTCCTAGCCTCCTTCCCTTCCTTTTCCTTAGATGCTTAAATCTAGAAGAATTTTTTCTTGAATACAATATTTTTTAGTCAATGTTGAAAACAGACAGTTGTAAGCCTTTTGTTTGTTGATGAAATATTGGAAATCAGATTTTCTCCTTTCTGTTTATTGTTAAAAAAATAGTGATAATGTTTGATGAGTGGCTGGTGAAATGCAGCTGACACAGTATATTTGGTGGCATGCTGTCATTCTAAAGGTTAAACAGCTGTGCTGAAGAGTCATTTAGTCCTTTTAAAAGAAACTTTTCTGGAAGCTGAGTTCCAGGACATAATGTCTATGACACTTCAGCATATTTAACATCGTCTCAAAAATGATTAGAATTCAGGCTAAATAACCTAAGCCACTTGAGTTCCTACTCGATTACATTTTGGTCATGGAGAAAAAATAAAGTTGGTTTTTACAGAGCAGGCTGATTTGTGAAAAGGCTATGAAGAAATACCAGTCTTTAATGGGATTTGAGAAGTATAATGTAAGCATTAGGCTGACATTGTAGAATGGCATCTAAGACTCAGGAATTGGAGGCATCCTGTTTTAATCCTTTGTAACCCAGCCACATGCGTCAAACTGAGCAGTCTTAATACCTGTTATTTATAAAAAGGGTAAGAGACCTGTTTTTCTTACAGTTGGATAAATATAAAGTGACATCTGTTGCCTGTCTCCTCTATTCTCCCAACTTAGGTCTCAGGGAAGGAGGGTCCTGCCATTTTTCACCTGGAGATATAAGTGGCTGTTCCAGATACAATATTGGTGACTTCCTGGACTGTGGCTTGTCTTCAAGGAGCCCTGCCAAGGCTTCCTTACTGGGGCAGCTGGAGGCTTACGTTCAGGTTTTAGGGTTTTACCTGTACAACATGCCCATAACATTAACTCCAGCAGTTCTGGCGTGTATCGGGCCATTTATTTAGCACTCCTTCCCTCCTGGCCACAGAGCAGGGCCTACGTGTTTTGATAAAAGTGTGGCTTTTCTTTTTCTATTGACTTGTTTCCATCTAGAACCAAAACTGAGGAATAGGGATCTGGTTATTCTTGATGCCACTGCTTTATTTACTAAGGTGGACAGAGTTGAGTCATAGTTTCACTATTAGTAAAAAGCTATTTATATTTTAAATAAAATACACTTCATCTTTGGATCTAAACATTTTTAATACAACACTTAACTTTTCCTTTTCCAAAGTGGGAAAATTGCAAATGGAACTTTAAGAAATCTCCTGTGCAGTTGGACACACACATTTCAGATTTATGAAACGTGGTGCCTCAGGCCTCAACTTACTACTGCTTTGGGTTTTAGACTCTGAAGTCCAGCCCTTGTTCTTAAGAGGGGATCTTTCATCTAAATAAATATTATTCTAGGGTTGTGCTGTGATTAGAAGCTATATCAGAGCTCTAACTTAAAATCTGGGCTTTATCATCCCTACTCAGAGATTTGGCTTAAACTACTCAGCTTCTCCAATGCTTGATTTTCTCATCTATCCGATGATATGGAGCTTATCAGGATGTTGGGAGGTTTTAATGAGCTCGTGGGTGTGAAATCTAGTAGGACAATGCCTGGGACAGAGAAGGTTCTTCTTTTCTTCTTTTCCTTTTCTCCAGGCTACATGAATAACTGGACTTTTAGGAGCATTAAGGTAGAGGTAGGGCTTTAAAATTATCAATATCATAATGGTGGCAACATAACTATTTAGATATAAAATTTTTCTGCCTTTTTTGGGTGAATTTCCTGTTGATATCCTTTGCCCATTTCTATTGTTTGCTTGGCTTTGGTTTGATTTGTAAAAGCTCCTAGCTATTAAGGCTATAAACACGTCAGGCATGTTGTAAATATTTTTCCGTTTTACCTTTCAACAGTATATATGGTGTTTTTTGCCTTCCAGAAATTTAAAATTGTGTTTTCATGTTGTGAGATCTGTTGTTTTTCTTGACAATAAACACCATCGATCGAATGACATATATTGATTTTAGAGATGTCATATGGAAAAGGCAAGTCTTAGATTCAATGAAATAAAATATTAATATTTTCCTTTATAGTTCCTGCCTTTGGTGTAATGTATGTGTGTGTGTGTGTATACACAAATGTTTGCATGTAAATTTGGCTTATTTTCAGTACTCCATAGAAAGATACTGCAGACATAACTGGGTATAGGAATGTTCTCTCCAGCCAAAAAAATTTTGGAAAAAAGG
Source organism: Trachops cirrhosus (assembly GCA_028533065.1). Classification (NCBI taxonomy): domain Eukaryota; kingdom Metazoa; phylum Chordata; class Mammalia; order Chiroptera; family Phyllostomidae; genus Trachops; species Trachops cirrhosus. The sequence goes on along the minus strand of CM052539.1, from coordinate 169,064,653 downwards.
TTAGGTGCATAGAACTCAGAAGCCCTATCATGTACTTCAGGATCTGCTGCTGGATGCTTTAAGTCTTGGCTTCCTTGTTGCCAGAATCACGTGTTGCCCTGGCTGCTGTTTTTGTCCAGCTGTCACTGTAACTTGGTCCCTCCTGATATTTCTCAGTGTGGTTGCAACAGTTCAGAATTTGCCCTGAGGACAGGGTTAGTACTTCCTGCCAGTGCCTGCCGCTTTCCCTTCCAGACCCTAACTATAGGGGAAGTGGGTGAAGGAGGATGACAAACCCCATAAATCTAGGTGCAAGATAGAGGCTAAAATACCAGGTAAAGGGTTTCAGGGCAGAGTGCTCTCACTACCCCTTCAGCACTGTAAGAAAGTTGTCTTGCTTGACCTCCCCCCCAAAAACAGTTAAGATTGGTCTAAGACCAGGAAGCAATTATTCTCCTAAAGTAACCCACGAATATAAAAATGTAATAAAAGATTGTTTATTTAGGAGTCAAGACACCTGAGTATCTAAATAGATTAAATAGGGTTTTAAGTTCATTATACATTCAAAGAATCATGCCACTGTAATAATTAAGAGCCACTTCTTCTGGTATAGGGCATAGTAATCACCAGCGAGTCATTAGTTGATGATGTCACAGTGGCCTAAGACCCACAATACAGACCAGATGGTAGACACTTAGCAGAACATTGCTGTGTCTCCATGGTAATTCATGACCTGTGATAGTTCTTTGTCATCGCTATGTTTTGGCAGGTAATGGTGGCTTTAAAGCCATTGAATCTTAAAGCCTTAAAATATTGAAGCCTTGAAATTGTAATTTGTTGTCTGAAGTTAATAATTAGATTTACTGAGGTCCTCCCACATAAGGCAGGTCTTTACACACAATTTATAAAAACAGAATATTTAGTAGAGAATTATTTACATTTATCTTTGATATTTCATTTAAACAGATGTAGCATGATTTTAGCTCTTAGCAAATTCTGAAATGATGATGATAAGCAAATTCTGAAATGATGATGATAAGCAAATTCTGAAATGATGATGATAATGATGATAAAGTGAAGGCAGCTATGGGAAAGAGTAGTTGTTTTTAAATCTCAGTACACAAGTGGGACCTGTCTACTTGCCTATTGAGTGCACCTTTGTACGTTTTTTCAGAAATTAAATAGTGTGACACTTTGATTGAATCCCAAACTGGAAATTCATATATGCAACTTCAGACTAATTGGCTTTAAATTCAAGATTTATTCTAGGAGGCTTTAGAAATTTTTATTCCCTTTTTACCCCAGCTTTAAAATGTATATAAATGTCAAGGCTTTAGTTTCAAAGTCTGCTGTTATACTTCTCTAAAAATGACTTTCTTATCATTGGCACTGTTCAAATCCTTTTTGGAATAGGATTTGAACTTGAGTGGAAAGAGAAGATGGTTTGGAAGAATCAAAAAGTGTAAAACAGTGGAATCTAAAAACAAAAACAACAACAAAAAAGAGGTTGAAGGGACAGGTTTGATTTATTCCAGAGGAGCAAGAGTAGAAAGGTGATATATTACTGTAAAGGTTTTCATGCCCATGAAGTGTTCAATTTTGGACTTTGGGTATTAGCTGTTTTCATCTCTGCTAAGGGCAAAAAAAAAAAAAGAAAATGGTTTCAAAACTGAAGCATGAAGAAGTTAGGTTAGACAAGGAATCATTTAGAAATATTTGTTTGTTAACCATCCACCCAAGACTAAGTATACCAATAATTCTGCCCCATTAGTCTGATTAGGTTGTAGAATCTTGAATTTTTCCTAGATAGCTTTTGAACTGACATGGATGTTTTGGTATTTCTCACCATTATTTCCACCCAATATGCAGTGATTTATTTACTGTGGTTCATGTTATATTCACATAGCATAATTAGAACATTTTTGTTGTGCAGAAAGTTTCCGCTTCTGTGTTCTAATTGAAGAATCCCTTTAAGCTATTATCTGTTTTTTCAAGCAGTCCCCCAACACTCAGGTGCTGTTGTATGCAACACAGATCTTTTCTCCATCTTACCCAGAACAGTAATTTCCAGTGCAATACAGCTTTGCCCAGGGCAGGACACCCCTACAGTGTTGAAAGGTGAGATGGGCTTTTAGTGCGCATGGAGTTAAAAGCTGGCAGTCACCCAGTGGTTTAAGGAGTGTATGTTGGTTGTTTTGTGTCTTTGGTCGGGGGCGGGGGGGATGATAGGCAAAGAGATGAAGCATAATGAATTTTGGAGGAGAATAGTCTAGGGTGGTATTTATTGCATCCAGATATCATTGGCCCAAATAGCTTTTCTGAATAATCCATTATTGTTTTTTATTCTTTTTGCTAAATCTTCCATCTCTTTAAAGCTTCAGCAGCAACTAATATTATGGAACACCTGCCACATGCCCCATACTAGGAACTGGGAATACGGCAGTGAACAAGACAGACAGGCCAGGTGGCTGCTGTCACAGAGGTAACATTCCTCCATTTTTCTGTGCTTCCTTATATGACAAGGGACAAACTGGAATTAGTGCCTGAGATGTAGCATGTAGTTAATATTATGACTGTATTTTAATTTGTTGTTAAAGGAACATTATAAGAAACCACTGAATAACTACTAGTTTTACACATTCAAAATTGATATAAATATATTAGCTCCACTGATTAGGGTTTCGAGAGAATCATCTACTCATCTGTCCACATTTGTATTTAAAAGTTTGCAAAGGATTTAGGTAGATCTTTTATCCTTATATTTAGGTAGTATCTAAATTAAAAAAATTAACATGCAAAATTTTCTTGCACGTGAATAGTCACCTTGGCATGCAAAGTCTTTTCTTCCCACCTTAGCAGGGTACCTGCTTTCCTGCTGCCAGCAAAACAGAGCAAGGAGAGTCTTGCTGTTGTGAGGACTAAGGCAAGGGTGTGCCAGGTTCTAATGAGCATGCGTGGACACCCCTCCCATAAAAGCTGTATTCTAAATACTACTGCTTACATTCTGTAAACAGTATCATTGGATGTAGTCAGATACATACATTTTTGGACTAATTAGATGCCTATGTGCCAGCCTGGCAATTTAATTATTATTTGGAAATTTTTGTTTTAAATTTAGAATAGCTGACCTATGTATAGGTGGATTTTGGAATGCTACCTACCCTCATATTGGGTACATACAATCACATCCTCTGTGAAGAGAACAAGCACATTCTATTTGTGGGATGTTCATAGTGTTAGAACTCAACCTTGCTCCAGTAGCGTTATGATCTTAGTCAACTTACAACACTTCACTGTGAGGAAGGTTCTTATCCTCACAGATTGCATCATGGATTGAGGATTTGGCCTCATTCCGGGTTAAAACCTGGTTGTTACCCAGGTCAGGGTTAACTTACTCTGTGCTGGCAGAAAGTGGTACGCTCTTTTCATTTCAAAGCTGTAGAGGACTGTTAGGTTTTTTGTGTATATCAGACACTTACTGGGATTTTGGCTACCCAGCGTCTGAACCTGTATTCTTATTTGGAGTGAATTCTTTACTGTGTGGGCCTCCTCCAGCAGGGATCAGATCCTTCATCTGCTCGTCCCTGGATGCCTGGCCTCAGTCACGTAACACAGGCTAAGGCGAAATTTCAAGATTCAGAATCATTCAGAACTTTGAATCTTGATGGCGTGACTCAAACAGGCATAGACAGTTTATTCTTCTTAGCAGTGGTGGTGTTGAGAGTCCCGCAACATGACGGTCCAGTCACGCAGTGGTGGTGAGAAAGGTGTGCTACCTGGATTCTTCTGCGACGCAGACTCCTGTTTTCCAGCTTCTCTTGATTCTGGCTCATTTCCAGGCCAGGCTTTCAGCTTTTCCTTTGAGTTTTAGAATTCTCAATATCCTTCAGATAAACTCTTTTTTTCTTGATTCTTCCAAAGTTGTTTCTATTGTTTATAACCAAGGCCCCTGACTGATTTATTGTGTGAAAGCTAACTGTGGCTGGTTATATATTCCAAAAATGGTCTCACCAATGTATATCCCATCCTCTCTGCCCTTTTTACAGTGCAGTTTCACAGTCCTGCAGTGAGAGGTGGGGGTCTGTTTCACACTCCTTAAACCTGGGTGGATCAGTAGAATGCAATGAAATTGATGATGGGTGACTTCCAAGGTGAGGCCATAAAGCAGGAGTGTTAAACTCATTTTCACCGGGGGCCACATCAGCCTCGAGGTTGCCTTCAAAGGGCCGAATGTAATTTTAGGGCTGTATAAATGTAAATACTCTGTAACAGTTAAGTGGGAGCTCAGCACTGCTGCCAAGTAGAAGCAAGGTGCTGGGCCAGATAAAACAAGGTGGAGGGTCGGATTCAGCCCATGGGCCTTGTGTTTGCCACCTGTGCCATAAAAGCAATACAGTGTCTTCCAGGTTCTCTTTCCTTCTTGTGACCTATGCCTTGAGCCCCAAGTCCCGGTAACCTTGAATCTGCCACATTAGAGAAAGCACATGGAAATACTCCGTGGATTAGAGATGCATGCCAGCGGAGCCCCAGCTGTTCAGCTTGCAGCTGATTGAGTTTTCCCAGTGAGTAAGCTTTCAGGTGATTTCAGCCCCCAGCTTTTGAGCTGGTCCAGCAGATGCTGAGTGGAGCAGAAATAAGCTGTCTCCATTGAGCCCTGTTCAGATTGCAGATTCATGAACAAAATAAACATTGCTATTATTTAAAGCCAGGTTGGGTTTATTATACATTATATATATGGAACCGTAACTATTATAAATATTCAAACTAGAACACCCAAGTTGCAATTCCTAGCAAAGAATTATGCCTTCAGGGTTCTTAAAGACATGACTGTTGATGTGGAATGGACTTCCTGATTTATTTTCCCCTTTTGGATTTTATAGATTAAGAGAGTGATTGTCATTTGGTCTATTGTAGAATTACTTGGCTGAAATAACATTACAGAGCTTTATTGTTGTTGGAAATGCAAGCTATCAAGGCTATCTTTAATAATGAGGTATGGAAAATATTAATGTTGTAGATAGAGTAGCTTTCTACCTGATTCCATTGTGGCCATGGTCAAATGTTGCTTGGCAATTCCCTGTGTAAATATGTCTCTAAATATAAATTCTTTATTTCCTCTATTAAAACTCTTAACACATTTTTCAAGAAGCAAGATGAAAGTTCTACCTTTTAAAAATATATTTTATTGATAATGCTATTACCATTGTCCCAATTTTTCTCCTTTGCCCCCCTCTGCCCAGTGTCCCCCTTCCTTACAGCAATTCCCAACACCCACCCCTCACCCTTAGTTCATGTCCATGGGTCATGCATATAAGTTCTTTGGCTTCTCCATTTCCTATACTCTTCTTAACATCCCCCTGTCTATTTGGTACCTACCAATTATGCTTCTTAATCCCTGTACCTTTTCCCCCATCCTCACCCTTCCCCCTCTCAGCTGATAATTCTCTGAATGATCCCCTTATCTATGATTCTGTTCCTGTTCTGGTTGTTTGCTTAGTTTGTTTTTGTTCATTTGTTTTTTAGAATCAGTTGTTGATAGCTGTGACTTTGTTGTCATTTTACTGTTCATAGTTTTGACCTTCTTTTTCTTAAATAAGACCCTTTAACATTTCATGTAATAATGGCTTGGCGATGATGAATTTCTTTAGCTTTATCTTGTCTGGGAAGCACTTTATCTGCCCTTCCACTCTAAATAATAGCTTTGCTGGATAAATCTAGGTTGTGGGTCCTTGCTTTTCATGACTTTAAATACTTCTTTCCAGCCGCTTCTTGCCTGTAATGTTTCTTTTGAGAAATCAGTCTTATGGGAACTCCGTTGTAAGTAACTGTCTCCATTTCTCTTGCTGCTTTTAAGATTCTCTCTTTATCTTTAACCTTTGACATTTTAATTATGATGTGTCTTGGTGTGGTCCCCTTTGGATCCACCTTGTTTGAGATTCTCCATGCTTCCTGGACTTGTATGTCTATTTCCTTTGCTTAAATTAGGGAAGTTTTCTTTCATTATTTTTTGAAATAAGTTTTTAATTTCTTGCTCTTCCTCTTCTCCTTCTGGCATCCCTATAATTCAGATGTTGGCATGTTTGGAGATGTTCCAGAGTCTTCTTATATTCTCCTCATTTTTTTTATGAATCCTCGTTTCTTCATTCTGTTCTGGTTGAGTGTTTATTTCTTGTTTATGTTTCAAATCGTGATTTGAATCCAGGCTTCCTTCCCTTTACTGTTGGTTTCCTGTGGGTTTTTCTTTATTTCACTTAGTGTAGCCTTCATTTCTTCCCTTATGTTTTTGCCATACTCAGTGATTTCTCTGAGCATCCTTATCACCAGTGTTTTGAACTCTGCAGCTGATAAGTTGGCTATCTCCATTTCACATAATTCTTTTTCTGTGGTTTTGTTTTGTTCTTTCATTTGGGCCATATTCCTTTGTCTCCCCAACTTGGCAGCCTCCCTGTGTTTGTTTCTGTGTATTAGGTAGAGCTACTTTGACTCCCTGTGTTAGTGCACCTGTTTTGCTGTAAGGGGCAGAGCCTTCGTTATTCACTGGGGCGAGGCAACCTGCTTCACTGCTTTTGTGGTGCCATGTGTGGAGGAAGGGTCGGAGAGGGTACAATGCCGCTGTCTGGCCTCTGGAGGCTTGCCCAGTACTTGTCCCTTTTCTAGTCAGTTCACCCACCTCCCCAATGGACTGGTGCCCTTCTAGCTGCTTCCCTTGTGATGATTCCCAGAGTGGGGGGGTTTGCATAAGTTGTAGCACAGTGCAAGCCCGTTAAATGGACTCTCCTGAGAAACCAGCAGTGTCTTCCACTGCCCCAGGCCCCACTGGGTTTTACAGCCAGAAGTTGTGAGGGTTTATTTTTCTGGTGCTGGAACCCTGGGCTGCGGGGTATCGCCTGGAACTGTGATTGCTCACACCCCAGGTATCCCTCCTGATTTTTATCTACTACACATGAATGTGAGACTGCCCCTTCTACTGCCACAGCTGCCTCCTCACACTACACTGCTTCCTCTCTGCCCCAGCTCCCCGTTTCCACCCCTCCCATCTGTCTGGATGGATGTGGCTTCTTTAAATCCTTGGTTGTCGGACTTCCATACGGTTTGATTTTCAGGCAGTTTGGTTTTTGTGTTTTGATTTTAGTTGTGATTCTTGTGGTTATGTGAGGAGGTGAAATGTGTCTACCTATGCCTCCATCTTGACTGGAAGTCCCTCTACTTTTCTTTTGGTTTGGCTGTCCTACTTGATGAGGGATTTAGAGGGAGTTTTAGAGGGAGTTTTAGAAATTAAATAAAAATGGCCAAACGTTATTGAGGATTTGCTGTTGCCAGGCACTATGCTAAGTGCCTCCAGGTCTTGTCATTTAAGCCACACAAGAATCTTATGAGGTAGATTCATTACACTCTCTGTTTTACAGGTGAAGACACACATTTAGGTTAAATAAAAGTTGCCCAGGTCACATAGCTAGTGGTTGGGATTTGAACCCAGGTCTATGTGTCTCCAGTGTCAGTGTGTTTGTAACCACGATGCTGTAGAGCCAGAATGGTTATAAGGGATACTTCAGCATTTCAGCTCCTGCCTTCCTCATCCTTGTCCTGAATTACCTTTAAGGCCCCTAAAATTCAGTGATCACACACACAAATGTCAGCCTTTTTGTACATTTCCCTTTCAGAATCAGACTAAGATATATTTTTTACACCTTCTCCTATTATTAGCTTTGGTCTCTAAGGGTTTTAACGGGCTGTACTTACTCTTTTAGGAGAACATATGCTTTCTGGGGATCTCGATGGTCTGTGTGGCACCTTTCCCCACCATTTCTTTCTTTTGTCTTTTGGATCAAATCTACTTTTCATAGGAAGTGTACAAGTTATGCAAAATAATTTATTTTTCATGAAAATACTAATTGTTGAGTATTTAAAGTAGAAGATTCTTACTTCTAATGTTTCAGATTTGAGTGACTTGTGACAGTAATTCAAGGGTGGGGGCTTCTGAGAGAAGCACTAGGAGACTCTTCTGGGGTGTGTGTGTGTGTGTGTGTGCGCGCGCGTGTGTGTGCGTGCACACGCACGCAGCACATGCTCTCCCTGCCACACTTCTTAGCAGGGAATGATGGCAAACTGCTGACCTAGAGTTGAAGGAGAGCAAGGAAAATCATGTTGATGTTGAATGAGATCCTGAATATTATAGCATTTTAAAAATATGTAATCATGTGTAGCTTCACCAGCATAGCTGATTTTTAGGAGAATAAGATGTTGGAAGAAATGTATCTAGTGCTTCTCACCCAAGCCCAGATCTCCCCTGAAAGCGTTCCTGTACGTCACTGCAGACACTGTGCAGTTACCATATGCCACCGCCACAGAGTTTAAGACAGAGGAATGGATTTCCCAGCAAACGGTAAGGCCCTGGAAAGTCAGTGCTCTCATATACTCCGGACCAAGTTTCCAGAAGTCGTTTTAATGCAGACGCTCCTGAAGGCACAGCCGCAGCGGTTGAAGTGTTTTACTGGGGGCCAGGCATGTCCCATTTCCCCCAGTAACCCAGAGGGAATGGAAAAAGACTTCATGTTGTTTTTGAGTCTTGTACATAGCAACCTGAGCCTAGCATGTGACAGAAAACCTTTGCTGTTTTTATATTCCTTGTGACTGACTTCTGCACCTAGGCAACGAATCATAGGCTGGGGACCCCCAACTATAGAGGAAGAGGGAAATTTTACTAATTAGCCTCAGAGAAAGTACGTTGCCACATTCTAGAGCACCTAGGTTTGCAAGAATCCAGCCGAGGACAAAGCTTTGCATTTTTTTGAAGTATATTATTTGCTCTGGTATTTCACTGCAGAGACCTGGATTTAACTCGAATACTCTTCTAAGGGGTATTTATTATGAACCGTGTGAATCATAGGTATAAACCTGTCTTCAAACTGAGGTCAGTAAGAAATACTCAAAATTAAAAAATTCTTTTTCTGAGGGAAATATTCTATGCAACTTTTAATTTGTTATCGCTTTGATTGCCCAAATTATGAAGCTGAGCAGTCCATCTGAAGAATGAATGAATCCTCTATAGACAGTAAATTGGAAAATAGGGCCTTTTGTTCCTAGACCATAATTAAGGGAGATGGATGTATCTCAGGTAGTTGGAAGTGTTGCATTCTAAAAGACGAAACTCTCCCCAAGGTCCTTCTCCCTTGTTCCTGTCATTATGAATGCTCATTATGTTTCCTTTTGCTTATTAGCTCTGTGTAAGGTACTGGTAGGTGACAGAAAGCAGACAGGATAAGGGAAGAGAGATTTTTTTGCCCCAAGGATCTCATTAGTTAGAGAATGTATACACATGAAAATGTTTAGTAACAATCCTGGTGTCATTTGATTAAAAGTCAGAATGAATTGGCAGATAAAAAGTTCTGTAGAATATGGTTTATCAAATTGGAATCCCACAAAATGCTTGTTTGTTGAAGCAGATTTCTGTGTCCTACCTCTAGAGTTTCTTAACCTGCAGGTCTAGGGTGGGGCCCAATAGTTTGGATGTCTAATGACTTCCCCGCTGATGTTGGTGCTGCTGATCCCGACTCCACAGTGTGCTAAGTGCTGCTCTAGGAGATCAGGGCATGGAGAGGTGACCGCAAAGGTATGACTGAGCGTGTTGAGGCTGTGCTTCCTGTCACCACTCACACGTTGCAGTTACCCACGCTTCTCTTTTCTGGCCCCGTTTACAGAGGACAGCTTGTAGCGCTCTTTAAAATATCCACTTATGATATGAAAAGCAGAGTGTGCTTTTTCCTATAATTAGGTAATTTTTCACAAGGAGGAGAAATTTATACCACTTTCTTAGCAGCAGTAGAGAAACAATATTCTTGTTATTGCTTTGACTATTTTATGTTTTTCATCATTCTCCTACTTCCAGCATTCACCTCTAGATTCCCTATTGTACATTAAGAATTTTTTCTGCAGCCAAATGCAAATAGGAAAAATATGTTTTAGGATTCACAACCCATTAAGTTAAAATTAGGAAAATGGAAAGGAGAAAAATTCAGAAATAATGTAGGGTGAAGAGTTCAGAAAACAAGTTTTCTTGGAAGGGGTTATTTGGTGTTTTTAAGAAGCACACCTGCTGACTGAGTATACACATTTCTGGAGAAAAAGTGTAATAACATTTTCCCAGCCTTTAAATGGGGGTTGTCATAATGTTTAACTGCAGCGAAGTGGGATGGTTTATTGCTATTACGTTAGTAGAAACCCAAACGACTCCTCTCCTAAACACGTGTTCCTATTACTCTATGTTACTGGGGAAATAGCATTTTGTAAGTTTTTGTTATTGTTAAAGCAAGGAATTTTTACTTAAATCCGTTTAAATCCTTACTTAAATGCATTTGAAGTTTTTGTCAAATACCAGGACTAGCTGAATAAAAATTTTTCCTAAAGTATCTCTGTCCTGTGCTAAAACCACTTCATAACATGCAGATAACTTAAAGTTGATCTAATCAAGTTGATTTTGGGCATTTTGAACAGGAACACTTCACCAAAAGTCCTGCTCCCCTCCTACCCATAGTCTACAGCTTTATCCCTTTCCCCCATTGTCCTCCAATGTTACACATTCAGCTCCCAAAATACAGCGTTATTAGGATTTTGGAATATAGTGAAACTCAGTGTCTATTTCATAGGACAATACTTCTTTGTTTACTTTAGGGTAAATTTTAAAATGCTTGGTTGCATGTGATTCTTAATATAGAGAGCAGCTTGTTATTCCCACTTTCAGCAGCATTTAAAAAATACCACTCTCTAAGGTAATGTTCTATCTTGAAGCAGACGAGTGCATACATATAATTAGGCACTGATGAGGACTATTTTTTTTTGCAAAGATTTTAACTACAGGATTGGACAATAATCCTTTGGATGTACAGATGCATGCTCCATGATGTTTGTTACTTTTGTTCTACTTTTACTTCCAAGAAGATTGAAGACCTGATCCTAAGAGAAGGCACCCTGTCCTTTAAATGTTTTCTTCTAATTTTTTTCATGATAAGGAAATGACTGAATTATACTGTCAACTTCTTAAAACCGCATTATCAATTTCTCTTGATTTGGCAATAGCATAGGAACAGAAGGTTGGAAGAGAGGCCAGTGTGAGGAAGTATGTTGAGACTGATTTGTACATAATTCTGTTCTTGACCAGAATCTTTTCAGAATAATTTAAGACACTCCTTCCCTTTTTTACTTAAGATGGCAGAATCCTCCAGCATGATTCCTAATAAGAGAGTTGTGGTGATTGCAGAATCTGCTTCCATTTTCAGCTATTTACTTGAGTGTTTTTTTTAAATATATATTTATTCTTCCTTTGAAGAATTCTTGATAGGGTTTTCTTGCTATCATACGTATCCAATAACTTCACTCTCTTATAATTTGCATCTTATCTCCCAAGGTGCTTTTTGAACCAGTCAAGTAATTAATATGTATTCAATATCATTAATCTTTTTGAATAGAGGGAAGAAGAAAGATCATCTGCCTTGGTTCAACCCATGGTTGAATAGCACTTAAAATTTGATCTTAATCTTCATTCCCCAAGAATAGTACTTTCACTACAAGCTGACACGATCTATTTCACTTAGGATAATTTATTAGAGTAGACATCCTAAAGGACAGGGAATATCTGATCTTTGGGTTCCCTAGGACCTTTCCCAGGCTACCACATCTGTCACAGAATAACCACTTAGTTGAAGTTCGATTGAACAAATGAACAAAGAAAGATGTAAAGCACTGAGGAAAAGTATGTATATCTGTCCTCAGACTGGTACATTGCTTATAATTTATGAATGTACCTTGATAATCATTATCACCCTAAATCCACAGTTGACATTAGGGTTCACTCTTGGTGTTGTACATTCTATGGGTTTGGACAAATGGACAGTAGTTCCCCCCTTATTCATTGTTTTCCTTTCCACAGTTTCAGTTATCCACTATCAACCAAGGTCAGAAAATATTAAGTGGAATATTCTACAAATAAATAATTCATAAGTTTTAAATTGCATGCCATTCTGAATAACGTGATGAAATCTCAGGCTGTCCTGCTCTGTCCCACCTGGGACATGAATCATCCCTTTGTCCTATGTATCTATGTGGTATCGTCTCTTACTGGCCATCTCGGTTATCAGCTCCACTACTGTGGTGTCGTGGTGTGCACGAGTAGTGATGCTGGCAATTCGGATATGCCAAAGAGAGCCGTAAAGTGCTTCCTTTAATTGAAAAGGTAAAAGTTCTTGACTTAATCAGGAAAGAAAAATATTGAGTTATGAAGTTGCTAAAATCTTTGGTAAGAATGAATTTTTCTATTCATGAGATTATGAAGAAGGAAAAATAAATTTGCACTAGTTTTGCTGTCATACCTCAAACTGTAAAAGTTATGGCCATGGTGGGTGATAAGTGCTTATTGAAAAATGGAAAAGGTAGCCCTGGCTGGTGTGGCTCAGTGGATTGAGTGCCACTCTGCACACCATAGTGTCTCCAGTTTGATTCCCAGTTGGGGCACATGCCTGGGTTGTGGGCCAGGCTCCCAGTAGGGAGCACAGGAGAGACAACCACACATTGATGTTTCTCTCCCTTCCCCTCTCTCTCTAAAAATACATAAAATCTTTAGTTTTTTTAAAAAAATGGAAAAGGCATTAAATTTGTGGGTGGAAGACATAGAGAGAAAATATGTCCCATTTGATGATGATGGCCAGAAAGCAATGAGCTGATATGAAGACTTTGGCAAGGGATCTTCTGAAACGAGTCACACCAAGGCATTTACTGCAAGTAAGGGACACAGATTCAGTAAGAACATAATATATCTGGGGTTCAGTACTATCTGTACTTTCAGATGGCCACTGGGGGTCTTGGAATGTGTCCCCTGTGGGGAAGGGGGAACTATTGTACAGTAACATGCATCTACCATATAGTGTCATATAGAGTAATGTCACTGCCCTAAAACCCTGCGTGCTCTGCATATCTGTCCTTTCTTTAATCTTAACTCCTGGCAGCCATTGATCTTTTTACTGTGTTCATTGTTTTGCCTTTTCCAGAATATCATATAGGTATTATCATATAACCTTTTCAGACTGGTTTCTTTTACTTAGTAATATGCATTTAAGATTCCTCCATGTCTTTTTATGGCTTGGTAGATCTTTTTCTAAATGCAGTGGATAATATTTAATTGTCTGGATATACCACAGTTTACTTTTCTCCTACTGAGGGACATCTTGGTTGCTTCCATTTTTGGCAGCTATAAATAAAGCTGCTGTAAACATCCATGTGCAGATTTTTGTGGGGGCATAGTTTGCAACTCCTTTTGGTAATACCAAGGAGCACGATTGCTGGATGGTGTGGTAAAAGTGTGTTTAGTTTTGTAAGAAACTGCCAAACTATCTTCCAAAGTGGCTACGTGATTTTGCATTCCCACCAGCAATGAATGACGGTTCCTGGTTGCTTTGTGTCCTTGACAGCATTTATGTGTATTTGTTGTCACTGTTCCAGATTATGGACATTCTAATGGGTGTATAGTGCTAGCTCACTATTGTTTTAATTTGCATATACTTGTTTGCCACTGGCTGTCTGTTAAGGTCTTGAGACCCTTTTTAATCAGGTTGTCTGTTGCCTTATCATTGAGTTCTAAGAGTTGTTCTTCTTTTTATTATTATTTTTGAAAGATTTGTATTTATTTTTATTTTTAGAGAGAGGGGAAGGGAGGGAGAAAGAGGGAAAGAAACATCTATGTGAGAGAGAAACATCAATTGGTTGCCTCTCATGCATGCCCAGTCCAGGGACTGAACCCACAATCTAGGCATGTGCCCTGACTGGAAGTCGAACCAGCGACCTTTCCCTTTGTGGGATGATGCCCAGCCAACTGATCAGTCAGGGGTTAAGTGCTCTTTTCATGTTTTGGGTAACAGTCCTTTATCAACAGTCCCCTATTTATTACCTTTGGGTATAGTCCTTACACATCAGAGATGTATATCTTTTGCTAATATTTTCTCCTAGTCTGTGGCTTTTATTTTCATTCCTCAAGCTTACTTTAATCTAATTTTGAATACATGGTATACTCACACTTTACAAATTACAAGGTATTGTATTAGTTTCCTATGGTTGCCGTATGAAGTACTATAAACTGTTGGTGGCTTTAAACAACAGAAATTTATTCTCTCACAGTTCTGGAGGCTACAAGTCTGAAATGAGGATGCTGTTGGGGCCGTGGTCTCTCTGAAGGCTCTAGGAAAGAATCCTTCCTTGTCTCTTCTAGGTTCTGCTGGGAAGGGGGAATCCTTGGTGTTCCTTGACTTGCAACTGTGTTGATCCAGTCTCTGCCTCTGTCTCACATGGGGTTCTCCCTGTGTGCCCCTTTGTGTTTGTATCCAATTTTCTCTGTTCTTAAAAGGACCTTAGTCTACCCTAATCCACTGTGACCTCTTCTTAACTTGATTATACCAGTAAAGACCCTATTTCCAAATAAAGGCACATTCACAGATGTGGGGAAGTGGTGATGTTAAGACTTAAATATATTTCTTTTGGGGGACACGGTTTTATCTACTACACTGGTCAAAGTGTATGAGGAAAATGTTTTCCTCTCACTGCTCTCCCCAGGCCACTCAGTTGCCCTCCTCAGAGGTTACCGATGTCATTTGATTTTCTTGTCGTAACTGTAACTAGCCTAAGAATGACTTAACTGGGGGAAAGTCTCATTTTCTCCTGGAAGAGTCTATCTTGTTCTCATCTGTTTCATTCATCAATACCTCCTGATTTTTAGTCATCAAGTTTATCCTATGTCCTTGACTGGGCTCAGGGATGGTGAAGAAACAGTAAAATAAATGTTCAAGTACAAGCTAAATATAGTGAGCCTATATTAATCATTGAGTGAAATGTATTCTACATCAGCGTGACTCCCTCATTAAATGTCAGACATTGTGTGGGTAGCACTTATTCACTCACTTACTGGCACAAAGCAGGTTTTTGCTAGTTTTAAATTCTAGTAGAGTGTTGCTAGTTTTAAATCCTAGTAACATTAAATTCTATAGCATTTGCTTGTGAGATTCCTTACTTGGATGCATGTTTTTAAATGAGTTTGAAGTGAATTTGTTCCTCTGTATATATTATATTGTGAAAATGATGCTGTTAAAGTAAAACTTTGTTATGAGGCACTGCTTTATTGAATTAGATGAAATTTATGAAAAATAGTTTTGTTCAATGATACATAACAAAATATGCATTAATATCCTGTGTCATTTAAAATATGAAATATGTATACAAAAACTATAATGCTGCATAATAACATAGTAAATGATCTGCAAAGTCCTGCAGTAAGCACCCAACGTGTTTAATTTTGTTTAGTCTAGAGTTTCTCACAAAATGCTTTTTAATAAACAATTATATCTCTCATTACTATTGTTCCTCAGAATGTACTTGGAGAAATAAAGCTCTAAAAGCAGAAGGTAGAGTTAAAACATTGAGCCAGAAGCCAGGCAAATGAGAGGAGAAAGGTGGAACTTTGACTTGGGATCTTTTTGTTGCCATAGAAACCATTGGCTTGCTGTGTAAGGGGTTGAGGGGGAGGGAGGATAGTGGAAAGGCAGCTTTGGTGGGAATCCCAGCACTGCTATTTAGTAGTTGTGTGACCTTAGACAAGTTGCTGCATTTTCTAAGCCTAAATTTCTTCATCTATATAGGGGAAGATGTAGTTGCTATCCCTAAATTTACCATCTATATGGAGGATGAGATTAGAAGACCTGTGGTTATGTAACAAGAATATGATTACTGCTTTTAGAGATACTCACAGTGGTTGGGGGCTGAGTGAGGGAGAGGCCAGACAAGCGGACAATCTGGAAAGCTTCATGGAGGAGTTAGCATTTAGGTAAATAGGTCTACATGAGTTAGTAAGACTGACATTTGGAGACTTATTAGTGGGGAGCACATTCTAGGCAGAACACAGCAAGAGCAAAGGTATAGAGATGGGAAAGGAAAGACATTAGCAAGAAAGGGAATAGCGAGTGGTCTTCTTTCTCCAGAGACTGCAGAGATTGGCAGTCATTTTACCTTGGTAACTTGTGTGCTGTAGGGGCCCCAAAGGTGGATAGTTGTAGCAGTGCTAATGGTGGCTTTTGAGTAGACTAATGCATTTCATAAGCACTGTGACACCATTACCAAGTAAATAACCTTGTATTTGATTAAAGTGTAGCTTTTTCTGGATGTTCTTAAAAATTTGGCCACTGTACTAAGGCTCCTGTACACATAATATAATCCAGCACAGAACCCCCGTGCAGTGGGATAGGCCGTTCTCATAAATATTTCAGGGTTTCTAATTAGCGTTGAGGGAAAGCTCCGAAGATGAATAAGATATTAATGACATTCAATAAAGTGAAACAGTTTTCTTTACTCCCAAACTCAGGAAGTGTTCTGTGTCCAGGTGCAGTGTGAGTCCTGCGGAAGGATATTTAGTGCGTGGCATTTCCCGAACTTTTTGGACCTCACGACATTTTGTTTCCTGAGTTCATGTTAACATCTCTCCAGAGGTGTTTTCTTCTAGTCATCAGAATCAGTGGTCTTACTATCGGTGGAGCTTTTGCAAAAGTAGGTGCTATATCCTTTTCTTTACCCATATTTCTTTCAGTGTATTAGACTTCTGATGGGATGGGGTGGGGCAGGTACTCAGAAGGTTAGCACTGTAGGCTCCCTGGCAGTTCTGGTATCTCCTCCAAGCTCCCACTCCGTAACCTCCATTCCTTCTCTGATCTCACCTAAAGTATCATAAACCATTGTGTCAGTTGCATGAACAGTTAAAGCTCACTCTCCTGATCTCTAATTGCCAAACTTTTGCGAGGAAAATGTTATTAAAGAGCTGTGAAGAGAAGTACACATGTAAACATGTAAGCAAAGGAAAAGTAGGTTATACATCATCTCTAGAATAGCAGCAGATCATCGGGATAAAGTGAAACATGTCTGGGCTATTATCATGCAAGCGAAATATAATTAAAAAATTTTAAGTTTACCTCGAAACCTAATATACTTTTATATTAATATTTTATTTTTATTTTTATTTTTTTTTTCTTTCCGTGTCCTTGCCAACTCTGTGAAACAGTACAGCTTATCATCCTTTGCCTTTGATTTTTTTCAGATTCCATTTAAAAATTGACCACAGGGATGAAGTGTGGTTTACAATGCTGAATGCCAGTCCCTGCAGCCAAATTAGTCACTTGTTGTTGGCTTACCGCAGGCCCTGTATATATTGCTTTGTTCTGGGCCGTATCACTTTGTGTTTGGGTTTTATTTATTTTTTATTTATTTATTTATTTTTTTATTTTAGATTATTCAGTACAGTTTCAATCTTTTATTCCCATTCCAGCCCACCCACCCATCCCTCCCAACCTC
>CM052539.1:168904511-169046804 GCA_028533065.1 Trachops cirrhosus | reverse complement strand
GATATAGTCCCAACAGTGGAATTGCTGGATCAAAGGGCAGGTCTATTTTTAGTTTTCTGAGGAAGTTCCATACTGTTTTCCACAGTGGTCGTACCAGCCTGCAATCCCACCAACAATGCACTAGGGTCCCTTTTTCTCCACATATAGTAATATTTTAAATACACACCATTGTATTTTCAAACCCGCATTAATATATCCTCAAACCAAATAATACAATATGTAGAACTTTCTGTTATAGATTGGGGTTTGATATTTTGATATTGAAATAAAACAAGCACGTAATCTGATACTGAATTATCAAGAATCTATTCTGAAATAGAAAAGCCCACCCTAAAATTTATATGGGATCTAAAAGGACCTACAATAGCTTAAACAACCTTGTTTTGGACTCACACTTCCTAATTTCAAAACTTACTACAAAGCTATAGTAATCAAACAGAGTGATATGAATGCAAGGCAAGCATATAGACCAATGGGATAGAATAGAGAGCCCAGAAATAAACACAAATATGGTCAAATGAGTTCTGGCAAGGGAACAAAGACCATTCAGTGGGGGAAGGACAGTCTTTTCAACAAATGGTTCTGGGAAAAATGTGTGTCCACATGCAATAAATTTGGACCCTTAGTTCACAAAAATTAACTCAGATGGATCAAAATGTAAACTTAAGACCTAAAGCTATGAAACTCTTGCTGAAAAAATATAGGAGAAAATCTTCACGACACTGAATTTGGCAGTGATTTCTTGGATATGATGCCAAAGGTATAACAACAACAACAACAACAACAACAAAATACAAACACAGTGGATATTATGAAAATTTAAAACTTTTGTACATCAAAAGACACTATCAACAGAGTCAAAGGCAACCCACAGAGTGGGAGAAAATCTTTGCAAATTACAGATCTGACAAGAGATTAATATCTAGGACATCCAGATTGTTTTTTTAAAGAAAAATGTTATAGTATTTTGAGGGGTAAAAGCTAATTAAAATATAAAAGTTAAAAAGTACCGGTTCTTCAATGGATACATCTGTTTGCATGTTTCTTTTGTTTCTTAGATTGTTAACACGTCTTTAAGAAATCAGAAAGAAGAATTAAAGTTTTTATTGTATGTTACTATCTCTGAAAACAATGAGATTAAAATTAATGATTAGACTCCTAGAATTTATTGATTATAGGTATCAATCATTTCAGTAGAACTCATTATTCTTTTTGCTGTGTAACTCGATTTCTTTTTTAAATCTAGGTGTTTGGTATTTTGACAAAGATTCCCATGATAATTTTTTCTTAATAGTTTTCAGGTATAGTTATATACACATATAATTAATAATATAATGATAAATATATCAACACCTACTAAATGCATTGTGTAGTAGACCAAAGAAGGCTGTCTTCAGTAATTCTCAAGCAAGATGTCTTCACTTCCTGACTGGATACCTCCAAATATACTAATCGCTTTCCTCTCATCATCAAAATGCATGTATTTCCTGTTAGAGATTATAATACCTCTCCTTATCATGATGGCTAAAAATTTTCTCTATATAGAAGGCAGGGAACCAGTGTAGAGAAATGCCTAAAGGAATGTATATAAGTTGCCAAAATTTGTACCTCCCAAGATGTTTCTAAAAGCATCATAAATAGCATATAGTGAATGCTTTCCCTCCAGCTGAGCTTTTGGAATAGCTCACTCAGCATTTTTGTTAAATAATATCCCTGGGACATGAACCAAATAGCATTTCCTGTTCAGTCTCATTTGTCATTTTCCTGATTCCACAAACCAGTGTTCACATGTCAACATATGAAGGTGAAAGTGAATGAAGTTGTTTTTATTTTTAGAGCTCCCTAAATCAAACCAATAGCCCAAGATCATCTTCTGTTCCCCATGCCCCCAAAAGGTTGGTCTGTGGTCCTACAGCAACAGCTTGAGACTAGGAGTTTCTAAATTGTCATTAACCTTCATTGTAGTTCAAAACAATATATTATACTTAGGGGCCATTTTATTTGAGTTATATAATTTGTTTTATAATTTTGCCAGAGTAAAATTATAATGGACCTTGGATAATCATTGTAGCAAATACTTCTAGGATATTTACAAACACTACACTGAAGCTCAATTGCTATTTTAATATCTCCAGCATTGCAAGAAAGATTTAGACCATTGCTTTCTGTTTCTGTCGCAAGTACTTGTTTCTGTAGCATCAAGGTGTAGAGGAAATGTGCAAATGCTCTGTGAAATACCGAAATGCTGTGTAAGTTTTGGTTATTGGTTTTGCGGAGTTTGACTCATCTGTGCTGTATGCACTTTAGGTTTTCAAAGTGCAAGTTTTATTGTATTCTACTAGGAAAAAAATGGCTCATCTAGTCTTCTGAATTGCCTTTCATATGTGCAAAAGCTTGGGAATTAATAGACTCAGTTTTAGAAAAGAAGAACTCATAAATATTACTAAATTGGGGTGCTTTATTTTTCAGAGAAAAAGGCCTGGAGAGGTGAGGTACCTTGCCCAAGATCGCAAAGTGAAAATGCTGAAAGAGGAACATTCTAATCCCCAGATCCCTGGCTCAGTCTTCATTTTTTAGTTTAGAGAATGTGGAATCTTATTTAGCAACATATAACAACCACAGAGCATGTTGGTTTTGCCCATATTGTTAGTATACTTTTTTCCTGCATAAAAATATACTCAAGAGCAACTATGTCTCAGCAGATTTGATTTTCTCATAATCAGACATCGTGATCAATATAGAAGTGTGTATCTAATGATTTGAAATTATAGATTCCTATATTTTAATTTACTCCATAGGACTTGCTAACTTACTGTTATCTATTTTTATTCTTTTTGCTAAACCACATGTCTTCCACTTCCTCCTCCTATGCCTTGTATTACACTGTGCCTTGGGGAAGAAAAGCAAGTTTCCATAGCTTATATCTGATGTTACATTCACATTATTGCTTAAGAACAGGAGTTAGATGTAATTTGGGACTTGACTGTGGTACATCCTGACTCTGAATTTTGTCCTCACGTTGGTGAGCCGGTGGGAAAAGGTCTTAACTCACCATTGGAAGACGTGGCTGGGTTCCTGCAGTGCGACTTTCCACTTGCTGTTTTCATTTGGGTCATCGCTATTCTATTCCCTCTGAGCCACTGCGTGACAGGCAGCAGTGGGAATACTTGTCCACTCTGGATCTTAAAATGCGCCACTCAGAGCATTTCTGAGAAATTTATAAGTGAGTGCTTTGTTTTGTTTGGGTCAAATCATTCCTCAAAAAATTACTTATTTTTGGAAGGAAGTTTATTTCTATTTACTCATAGCAAATCAATTTTTAGGATAAAAATGTGTTGTCTTAAAGATTGATGACATGTTCATGATGGTAACCAGAGCCTTTCTGCCCCCTTTAAAAAGTAAGTTATAGGAGCCATTGTGAGCAATGATGCTTCACATTTCATTTTCCACTACTAGTGTTTTAAAATGATAAAAGTTATTCTTTGCAATGTTATGGTAGGAAAGAAAAGATATTTGTTGGCCAAGAGCCTTGTGTTTCAGATAGCTTTGTCGGGAATTATGATGGGAATTTTGGACAGAATCATAACTTAAGTTGACATTCATGGGGATCATTTCATTTGGAGCTTACCTGGCCTTATTAGGAAAGTCATTTAGAAATTTTAGATTATCAGGTGGTTCTATGACCAAGTAGAAATAACACTTTATTTTTTGTGTTTTAATCTTTGGGTGTTCTCACTGACTGTAGCTTTAGTGTGTACCCTTCTTTTGATTGTTACTCCTCTTATAGCTGTAATGATTTCTAGTCTAGTCATAGTAAGTGATGTTTCTATTATTACTGGCTTTTGTAAAGATTTATTATTAGGTGATGCCCCTGAACTCTCTGACCAGAGAGTCCCTCCTTGCTTTCCTTAGTTTTTTGCTGTGACCCCTCCATGTACCTGTTTAGTGGAGGTGGCTTTTACCCTTAATCCTAATACAAATGGGACAAAGAGACCAAGAGAGATGAATGCTGGTATTGGCGATGACAGCTAATGAGATATAAATCTTTGAGACAATGACTTCTCCTTTCCAAACTTTATTTTTCTGATCGGTAATATTTCTGAGTAGTAGTGAGTAGTAATAAGTGATCCCAGAATGCCTCTGACTCTAAGATTCTGTAATTCATCAAAATTCATCTGCCAAAATGGCACTGGGATAATTACATAAACTGACAGCTGGCTGCAGGGAAATGGCAGAGCTAAAAGCTCCAGTCTGCACTCTCCCTGGTAAACATTCAGGTTTGCATGTTTTAAAAATAATATTCTCATCATTCACCTCTACCCAATCACTCACTTAGCAAGAACCGTTCTCCCCCGCAACATGTTACAACTGTGTAATTTAATGAAATCCATTAGTACCAACAACATGGAGTGATGGTGATATTTTGGTATGCCTTTAATATTGTTCCTAGTATTTGAGAAGCCAAATGAAAGATTTTTAGCTTTGGCTTTTAAGGAAAAAAATATTACCCACCTTTATTTAATGGAGGGAGAAAGGTCTCCAATAAAGAATGATGCTCCGGAATTGTCATTCATTTCACACTTGCTTCTCTTTTGGCATGCATAACCTCATGTATTCTTAAACATAAAACAAAAAGGTGATGCATTAAATGAAGGACCAAAAATTGCTTTACTCTCAAGGATAATTGTAAAGTAAAAACCAAAATAATAGCTTATTCATAGCTAATAACTGGAGGTATTTCTTAAGTCCAGAAAGGTCAGAGGAAATCCAGTAAATGTCAGCACTGTTTGTCAGGTGGGGAGACTCACATCTCCCGAGTAATGTAATTTATATTAATGAAGAGTGGGACGTGCCTAGGGCTCTGTCAGAGATTATTCTGGTGTCAATTTTAATGGTCTAACTTCTTGAAAAGATTCCTAACAAATTATTCAGCAAGACAACCTCAGATGAGGTTACTGTTTAATTGTGAGCCTCAGTTACCCTGACCCCTGCTGAACCACAGTCCTATATTGGGGACTGTTGAGGACTTGCCTCACTGCATTGATAACTTGCGTCATTTCTGGCCCTTGTTTGCTTGTGAGAGGACCAAGCCAATCCAAGTGATCTTCTGACTGTACGTTTCTAATTCGATTCAGCAGACATTCTGAAGACCTATAATTGAGGCAGCGTGGGGGTCACAACCGAACTACTCTTTATGAGCACGTACTGTGAGCTAGGCCTTCTACTAAGTGCTTTATATCCCTGGTTTCTTATCTTTACAACAACTGTGCAGAATTACAGATGTGGAAAAGGAGACTCAGAGAGGTTAAGTAAGTTGCTCAAGATCATACTGTTAAAGTATCTGGCAGAACCAGGATTTGAGAGGTTGGTTTGGCTCTAATCCATGGTTTCCCACTACTTAGGTATCTCTTAGGTTTTTCCTTTATTTATCTAACTTCGCAGTGTTCGTGATAGTTCCCCTTTATTTAGCACTGGCCATGTTCTAGATATTGTGCTTGGTGTTTTAGTTTGTAAACCTACTAAATAGATGATATTAGTTTCACTTATAAATGAAAAAGGAGGGCTAGAGGGTTAAACAGGTTGTCCCCAGTCATACAGCTAGAAAATAGCAGGGCTGCGATTCTAAGCTAGGTCTATCTGACCTTCCAGAACTCTGCTCTTACCATTAGAGAACAGTTCTGACAGTGCTGGCCCCCAAACTGGTGCAAAGATGATAGAGCCTGGTTCCCTATACTCCACTAACAGGACGTCTGCTGGGTTGAGTGGGACAGGAGCTCAAGTGTCTGTAAAGCCAAGCAGAATGATGTAAATGTGAAATGAAATGGTTTTTAAAAAGGTTCTGGGAAAGTACAGAGGTAGGAAAATTAGTGTGAAATACAAGACCCAGAATTGTTTTGCCAAGAGGGAGGCATTTAAATGAATTGGATTTCAAAATACAAAGAATGAAGGAAAATTCATTTCGGACCAAGGAACTGGTTTCTCCTTGAGTACAGGTTCGGTCACATTCTTTAGATTTGAGTGTATAGTGTTTTTGTTATTAATTTCAAATAGTTTGTAACTTTAGTTTTGATTTTTTCATCGGCTCTTGACTCATTTTCTGGTTGTCAGAATCTCTATTTTGTTAGATTTTTAGTTATCTATTAAGTTGTTTTAATTTGTATTTCTTTTGGGCCAGAGAGAGTAACTGCAAACCATGCTTAGTTTAGGAATTTATTAAGGTTTTTCTATGTGGCCTAGTAAATGAGCAATTTAGAAATATTCCATGGGTATTTGAAATGAATATTTGGATGTTGATGAACTTTATGAAGAATAAAAGTATAACCTTGTTTATTAGTCAACTTTACTAATTGTATTATTCTGATCCTCACATATTTGTTCTTTGTTTGAGGAGCTATCAGCTTCTGAGACAGAGTCTTCTGGCATTTTTGCTTCATGAGTTCTTGCTGTATTTCTCAGTTTTCACTTAATGTAATTTGATGCTGTGTGTTTTGGTATATAAACATTTGTGGTTACTATGTCTTCTTGGATTATACCTGTTATCAATATAAAATATCTATCTTTGTTCTATTTATTTTTTGACTTTAAATTTACTGTATTGTGAATATTATTGTAGCTAACCTGTTTGTATAGCAGATACATTGTTCTCACCCTTTTTTGTCATTTGGTTTTCCGGTCATCATTTATATTAAGAGCTTTTTACTCAATCAGATGGTTTTTTAAAAAATTTAACCAATTAACATTTATTTTGCTTGCTCATGTGATAGGTCTTATGACTGCCACTTTATTTTATGTTTCCAGATACTTCTTTGGTATGTTTGATTTTAGCCTTCTTTTCTTTCTTTAACCTTATTGATTTCTTTGAAAATTATATATATTTTTTCTTCTAGTGGTGGCTTTTCAATCAATATATACATACTTTATAAATATCAAAAATAAACTATCTATAACACTCAGATAAACCAGAATACATATTTAGCATGTTTTAATTTATGCTTTCTTCTCCTCCTTAGTATTTCAAATATTGTAGATAAATTATCTGAAATTTTATTTCCACATCACTTTCCATTACGTGTATTTTACCTATAGGTTTTGTCTGTTTTAAAAATATTTTCTTAATGATGATAGGTACATTTACAGCCACAGTATAATATGTTATATATATTTAATTTTGTGTTTTACTGGGTTCATTACTTGTAACCATTTTATGCTTGCTATAACATCCACTTCTTGAGTTTTTTATTGTGGATTAATTTTTCATTTTGCTGCAGTATTTCCTTAAGTAATTTTTCCAGAAAAGTGAAGAGTAGCATTGGCATCACCAGAGATTTCCACATTGCTATACCTAATAATCAGTTCTTTGTCCTCATTCTAAGCTCTTGGTAACAACTAACAAATGATCACTTTCTCTCGTCTTCATTTGTCTTCTCAGATGCCACTTTCTTTTGATTCTCCTTTTATCTCATTGAACTTACTTCTTTTCTAATCTTTACCCCCCCAGTCTCTTTCTGTTGAGATGTCCCTGGGCTTGTTCCTCAACTCTCTTTTCTTCTGTTTTTCTCATTCCCTGGATCTCCTTCAGGTGCACGGCTTTAAATGCCATCTGTATAAATCCAAAGTTTACATATTTAGCTCAGACCTCTCCTGTTAATGCATATTTCCCATTGTATACTCGAGATCTCAGACATAATAAGCCCCCAAATAAACTCCCACTAAAATCTGAACTTTCTAAGTATTACTTATCATTAATAAGTATTTAAGTATTATCATACTTATATATGATATTATCATATGTAGTCATAATACTTATCATATACTTATTATCATAAAACTTATGATAAGTATTACTTATTATTAAGTATTAAGTGGCAAATCTAACATTCCATTTGCTCAAGCCAGAAACACTAGAGTCATGTAGTTCATCAAGCAAAACAAAACTGTCGGGTTATCAAATTCACTGGAAAATTCTTATAGGCTCTACCTTCCAAAATATATCCAGAATCAGACCATTCTTTACCACTCTGTAGTTACTACCTTGGTCCGAGCCATTACCATTTATTGCTGTTACTGCAGAGCCTCCCAGCTGGCTGGTTAACTTTCACCTTTGGCCCTCTACAGCCCATTCTACACACAGCAGCCAGCCAGCATCTGTTTCATTACAAGTCCATATCCCGACAAGGGCGTGGAAGAGCTGCCTGCCCGCCCCCACTCTGAACTTGTCTTCCTTTACAGTTTTCCTCCTCATCCACTCTTCTCTAGCCACACTTGTGCACAGCAAGCATTTATTTCTTTTGCACTTGCTGTTCTTCCTGCCTGAGTGCTTTTCTCCAGTGTTCGACATGGCTCCCTCCTTCACGTCCTTCGGGTCTCTGCTCATAAGTCACCAGTGCTGGGAATATGCCTCATATGTTGTAGTTCCTTGATACATATATGTTTTCTTTTTAAATTTTAAAAACTTAAGTATAGTTGGTATACAGTCTTAGTTATATTAATTTAACGTGTACAATATATTGATTTAACATTTTTATACCTTACAATATGATCACCCCACTAATTCCGCTAATTATCTGCCATCACATAAACTTACCAGACTATTACTGTTCCCCTTTTCACCTATCCCTCATGCCCTCCCTTCTGGTAACCATCCCTCTGGTCTCTGTTTCTATGAGTCTGTTTTTATTTTGCTTTGTTTTTAGAATCTATATGTAAAAGAAGCCATATAGTATTTGTCTTTCTCTGCTTAACTTACTTAACATAATACCATCTAAATCTACCCATCTTCTTGCAAATGGCAATATTTATTTCTTTTTAAGAAAAGATTTATTTATTTTTAGAGAGAGAGGAAAGGAGGGAAAAAGAGAGGGAGTGAAGCATGGATGTGAGAGAAAGATGTTGATCAGTTGCTTTTTGTATGCTCCCCAATCAGGGACTGAATCTGCAGTTCAGGCATGTGCCCCAACTGGGAATCAAACCAGCGACCTTTCACTTTGCAGGATGATGCCCAAACAACTGAGCCACACTGGTCAGGGCAGATTTTATTTTATTTTTTATTGTTGTGTAATATTCCATTGTATGTGTGTGTGTATCATCATTCATTCCTCTATCAGTGACCTAGCTTGCTTAATAATTTGCTATTGTAAAAAAATGAACAGAGGGGCATATATTCTTTATCAAATTAGTGTTCTTGCTTTCCTTGTGTAAATACCCAGGAGTGGAATTGCTGGGTAGTATGGTATATCTATTTTTAGTATTTTGAGCAATCTCCACACCATACTGTTTTCCATAGGGGCTGCACCCGTTCACAGTCCCACCAGTAATGTAAAAGTGTTCCCTTTTCTCCACATCTGCCAACACATATTATTTTGACTTTTTGGTAATAGTAATTCTGACTGGTGTGAAATGGTATCTTGTTGTGGTTTTGATGTACATTTCCCTGATGATTAGTGATGCTGTTCATAGTTGAAAAGTGTTGTTTTAATCAATTCTGGGTGAAAAATATGTGCTAAACCTTTTGTTGTTGTTGTTGTTAAATTCTGATCAGACCAAATTTCAACAATCTTTTGGAGGAAACTGCCTTCCTTACTCTGTGGGGAGCAAGGAATCTCTTCTGTGCTTGTTTTGGAAAAGTTTGATCTCATTTGTTTATATCTTTCAAAGAAATTCTTTAAGATGATTTATTTACAAATTTCTGATTTTTCTGTGCTATGTTTCTTCTTACAATTATTGTTTGTCTGATTTTCATCATAGGATTTTTTAAAGAAGGGTGGAAGGTAAATGCATAGGCTTAAATTCTAAATCTTTAAAACAAAAATATATAAAATATGTTTGTATTCAGCCAATTATATCTATCCATTTTAAAAAGTTAACATTTCTCAGATTGCATGTGTTTAATTTGTTAAGTTTAATGACAGTGCTCAGTGGTGTGTATGCATTTCCAGAACCTTTTGCAAAAATTCCACAGTCCTGGAATTTGGAACTCTGCAGCAAATATAGAGCAAAAGCATAGTTGCTGTGAATGGTGGAAACATGGTATTAGGTGGTATCTCCAAACAGTATTTGTACGTAGAGGAACTCATTCTTTTTGTTTCATATTTGAAAACCATTTTAGGTCATTCCCTGGTACTATCCTAGAAAATTCAGGGTAAGGAACACAGGTTCAGGAGAAGTAAAGGTGAGGCAGCTCTTCAGAGCTGTTATAAAGATAACATTTTCCTTCATTTTCTGAAGCCTATGCACATTATATTATGAGAGTAGAGAGAGGAGGGGAAAGAAGGAGATAGGGAGGGAGGGAGGTAGAAAGAGAGAGGGAAGGAGGGGGAGGGATGGGGGGAGAGAGAGAGACATCCTTCATGCTAGCATGCCTATGATGTGAGGTGTGTACCTGCTGTTCCTCAGTCGTCTCTGTTGCCTTATGCCTCTCATGTTGTGAGCCTCTTGCTATGCTGTGTATGATTTTGGTGATGAAAGATATGTGATTTTGTACCACGTGCTCCAACTTCTTCATCTGGTTCCCATGTCAGAGGAAGGACTGGCTGAGTTAGACTCAGCGAGAGATGTTATAATCTCTGTTTCTGTAACCCTTTCTAAGGGATCTTAAGGATGATTTTGGCTAAAATTTACTAACCTAACCTCATACAAGGTTACTGTACTGAATTTCTATATTTCCCCTACCAGTTTTAATATCTAATTATATCTTTATATATATATATGTATATACATATAAATAAATACTGTATCTTTCTATATTCTTCCCATTGTTGACTCTACCACTCTCCAACTACAAAGAGCATGTCCTGCTAATCAGTCATTTAAAATCTCATTACACCCAAAACTGAATCCTGTTCACCTTGGACCATTATGTTTTTACAGGTTGACTGATCTATAGATAAGTGTGAAATACTGACCTTCCAATGACTTGAATGCCCATCTAATAGTTCTGAGAACTATATTTTATATTTCTAGGTTTTGATGAGTCCTGCCCATTCCCCCTGCCTCCCATCAATGAAAATAAACTTACAAATCAGTAACTTTGAGAACCACCTTCTTTTAATAGACATAATCAAAATCATAATATACTTATAATTTCTACATATTACAGAAATCTTATTTTAAACAATTTTGACAAGGGATCAAGAGACTTATATAATTTCTTTAGCATCCTAAGAGCAAATCATCAAGTCTGCAGTATAGCTTTTTATATTAGCGTTCATTAATTCTTTTACTTCCTTAGTTCTTGTTTTCTTTAAAAACAGTTTTCTATTTTTAAAATTCTAATAGTGGTTAACCCTATTTCTATTTGCTTTTTGATGGGAAAAGTAGAACTAGAGGAAAAAATATTTTAAAACATTTTAAAAATATCACATTATTTGTAGGACAGTTTCTCTTTTTATTTGGGTGCTATAATACTTTTTATAGCTATTTTAACTTCTCATTTAAGCCTTGTGAAATCTTAGCTCTAGTTTTCCTTTGTTAATCAGTTTCAGCCTCCCATTTCTCTTTTGTTTACTTTTGGGCTTCTATTCATTGAACAATTCCTAATTTTAGCTAGACTTCTATTTCCTGACCTTTCATAACATGTTTTTAAAAGGAAAGACCACATGTCCTGGTGTTTTAAAATGTCATCCTTTCCCTTAGTGCTGTTAGTTTCTACAGATTATATTTCTATAGGAATATCAATTAAAAAAAGAACTAAGATGTCTGGTGATGTATGTGTATTAGGTATGTATTGCGGCATAACTAATTATGCTAGAAATTAAAACAGCAACCATTATTTTTTCACAGTTTTGGTGAATTAGAAATTCAGACACAACTTGCCTGGGTGCTTCTGGCTCAAGATCTCTCATGAGGTTATAGTCAGAGTGCTGGCTGGGGCTGAAGGCTCATCGAAGACCTAACTGGAAGAGGTGGATCCACTTCCACACTCACCTACGTGGTTGCTGGCAGACGGGCTATTGGAATGAGGGTCTCTGTTTGTCACTGTCTGTTGCTTGGAGAC
The DNA here is from genome assembly GCA_028533065.1 of Trachops cirrhosus. Lineage (NCBI taxonomy): Eukaryota > Metazoa > Chordata > Mammalia > Chiroptera > Phyllostomidae > Trachops > Trachops cirrhosus. The sequence goes on along the minus strand of CM052539.1, from coordinate 169,034,812 downwards.
CTCCCACAATTCTGTGTCCTATGGCCCTGCATAGGACAGTTTACAAGTTGGCAACTGGTATTTCTCAGAGCAAATGAGAGAACAAGAAAGAACATCCTAGGTGGAAGCCATAGTCTTTTTGTAATCCAGAGTCATTACTTTTGCCGTGTTCTAGTCCTTGGAAGCAAGTCACTTGGTCCAGCCCCCATTCAAGGCAGAGATAACACAAGGGCATACATACCAGGGAGAAGAGATTATTGGAGGCAAACTTAGGTACAAACCACTGTGTGTGCATTAGGGACATAACATAATACTCACTTGGATACAATGAAAGCACAGCTTCCGTGGAACATGGAAGGTGGCAGTGGAAAGTACAAGTTTAAGCTAATACCGTGGGCTACAGCACTAGAACAGTAACAGGGCTTTGTAAAAATACAGGTAATGAGAAATAAATAGTTTATGGTAAAAATTAAATAAAACTTTCCTATCAACATTAATTCTAGTCTACTTAGAAAAATCACATTAAAAACTAAGAATAATTAAGCAATGTATGTTTAGGAAATTATAAAAATTTTAAAAAATATATTTGTATCTTTTACTCACAGGTTTATATTTTATATTTGTTCTACATGTCTTCATTTTTCTCAATTGGCAATGTAGTGTTTTCCTTCTTAGGTATATAAGTGTATTATATATTTTTGTTTTATTTTATTTGCTGCTGAGATTCAGTTATTTTCTTTATCATCCAGGTATCGTCACTCTGGTTAATGAAAGGACCGTTTACAAAAGTGTGGCCGTTAAGGAAAATCAAAAAAGGTTGGAGGGACTCCTGGGCTAGCCACAGTTCAAAGTTGTCACTATTCCTAAGTCTTAAGGGGAAGGGGCTTCATGTTACTAGGAACGGGCAGGGGCTGAAGGTATGAGAGAGAGACTGTTCAGTCCCAGCAGCAACACAGTCACTGCCAGCCTGTAGTCTGGGAAGAATCCGAGGGGATAAATGTCTCAGCTTCACTCTCTTCCCACCCTCTGATTTCCTGCTTCGCATTAGTCAAACCCAGTGAGAAGCCAGAGGGCAAGGGCGTCCTGTTGATGCTGGTCATGCAGATCAGCCTCTTTGGACAAAGCACTGGTAGAGGGCAGAGAATGATTCTGGAGGGGAAAAAGGAGAATATTTCTCAAAGAAGGAAAAGTCTCTGTATTTCTTTGTATTGCCCTTGTTTGGAATATGAACCTATTTGAATGTGTCCGTGTGTATCCTAAAGGATTTTGAGTTTTGCTAGTGTTTAAACTTGAATGACCTTATATCAGTCACAATCAACTCAAGAAAGTTGGCCTTTGTTTTTTTCTTTATAAAGTATGAGCTTCTGTTTATATTTGATTCTATTTATATCAAAGTCATGACCTAAGGGTTGCTTTTCCTATGGAGGTTTGACCTTAAAATGACTTACATAGAAGAAATATGGGCCTTGTTACATTTGGAACAAGGACAAATGGATGTCATGTTTATACAAGTACTTTTTGTTGGATATTTGTTTATCAGTTTCCTTGAACCCAATTTTATAAATACCCATAAGCTAGGAGAAGAAAGTCTGCCTGACAGAAGTTGAAACTATATGTAATTTTACGGCTACTTTCCTTTTTGAAAAGCATAGTTTATATTTAGAAACAGTAATCATAACACAGAAGCAAAGAGGATTGATGAAATTTGTTCACCAAATATTTATGGAGGCTTGTCTACTTAATGTGAATGCATAGAGATAAATAGTGAAAGAATATGGTGAACATCAAGGCAGAGTCCTTGCTCTCAAATAGCACACCACCCAGTAGGGCAATTAAATGCATGAGCGACTAACTGCGATAATGGGCAGAATCCCATAAGTACTCTATTATCGGTACCGGCTCTCTTCACTCCCTTATGAGAGTGCAAAGAGTGATCACAAAGGAGCTAATATTTAAGCTGAGTTTAAATGCAACTTCTATTTTTAGAAGTCAACAATGCAACATTAAGAGCTATGTTTATAGCAACTTGCAAATTAGCCTCTTCCCCCCAGGAGCTCTAAATTCTGCCCATGTGAGTGAGTTCAGAGGATCTTCAGTAACTCAGTCTCTGAAAAACATGAAGGTGGTCCCTGTAAGCTGAGGGGGTGTTCTGACCTAGTTCATACCCCTTCGAGAAGAGGGAAGGGGGTGTGGCTGAAGAATCCATTTCTTGTCATTAGAGGTCATGTCATATCATGTCAAATAATGTCATGAGTATTAACCATTTCCCCTTTCAAGCCACAAGTGAAAGAAGAACCTGGCTTAAAATATTAAAACTGTGAGGTGAACAATAATGCTTTTTATTATGGATTCTCAATCTTAAAATATAATCAAAATTTGAAACTTCAAGTCTCTTTTAGTTTAATTTCATGGCTGGCCTACCTTCCTCTCCTTCCTCCCCTTCCTCTCCTTCCTTCCTTCCTCCCTTCCTCCCTTCGTCCCTCCCTCCCTCCCTCCCTCCCTCCCTCCCTCCCTCCCTCCCTTCCTTCCCTCCCTCCCTCCCTCCCTCCCTCCCTTCCTCTTCCTTCTCAGTTATTTCCTAAATTAATTTTTTAATGTGTGTATGATTTAAAGTTTTCTTAACAACTGTATATGCTAAATGAGCTCTTATGAAGTATTTATTTTGGTTTTCGTGCTTGTTTTTTTTCCAGAAAAATTGAAGTAACCTTTTTAGTGTTGGATCTTGGTTGCAGTCTGTAGCAGGTAACCAAGATGATATGTACCTATTAGCAATAGATACTGGATATTTATTTTCCCCAAAGAGAAGATTTTCCAAGTTTTTATTTATGATAATTGATGATTAGTGGTTAGACACTTTCTTTTGTTATTATCACATATTTAATTCTAACATAACAAAGCAATCATTGTCAATGCTGATAGCAAGTTTGTTGAGACTCCTTAGGATGACGATATCAAAACCAGAATACAATATTAGTAAAATATCTATGCACGTGCTATTTTTTAGTCATGTTACTTTTCTGGCAGAAATAATGAAACTACATTTTTCTGGCAGTCTTTCTGATTTACCACCATTCCCCTTTTTATTAATCAGATTATTCTCATACAGTTTGACATTTTCTTGATAAGTCTTGATCATAGAGAGAAGTTATGTGAGCAGTGCTTTCTGATGTATTGTCAGAATTGATGAACCATCTACTATGTAATTTTTTGTCAGCCTTTATGTTTTAATTTTTTAAAATTTTATTTATTGATTGGGGGAGAAAGAGAAAGACAGAAAGAGAAACATTGATTTGTTGTTCCACTTATTCATGCATTCATTGGTTGATTCTTATATGTACTGACTGGGGATTGAACCTGTAACCTTGGTGTCTAGGGACCATGCATTAAACAACTGAGTTACCTCCCCAGGGCAGTCTACATGTTTTAATGTGTTCATTTTTATCAGTGGTCTCACTGATTTTAATCAGCAAATGTCATTTTTTTATCTGCACCTGAGTCCATGTTTTCATTGGTTTAGAGAGAGAGGAAAGGAGAGAGAGAAACAGCCATGCGAGAGAGAAGCATTAATTGGTTGCCTCCCTTATGAGCCTAGACTGGGGATTGTATTCACCCGGATCGGGGATTGGGATTCAAACCCAAAACCTAGGTGGATTTCTTGACCAGGAATCGAACCAACAACCAACAAACTTTCTGTTATGGGAAGATGCTCCAACCAACTGAGCCACACTGGCTAGGGCCAAATATCATTTTTAATAATGAAATCAAGAATGGTAATAAAAAGATGATTGTATCAAGGTAAATAATTTCTTCTGGGACTCAAAGACATTTAAAAATTTTTTTAATTGAGGTGTAATTGACATATATAGCATTATATTAATTTCAAGTGTACAACATAATGATTCAATAGTTGTATGCATTGCAAAATGATCACAATAAGTCTAGTTAACGTTTATCACTATACATATCACAAGTTTTTTCTTGGGATGAGAAGTTTTAATATTTACTCTTAGAAACTTTCAAATATGCAAGATGGTATTATTAACTATAATCACCATGTTGTACATTACATCCCTTGTCCTTATTTACTTTATAACTGGAAGTTTGTACCTTTTGACTCCCTTCACCCATTTTGCACCCTTCTAGCCCCCGCTCTGACAACCACCAATCTGTTATCTGTATCTATGAGTTTTTTATTTTGCTTTTTTGATTCCACATGTAAGTGAGGTCATATGGTATATGTCTTTTTCTGTCTGATTTATTTTACTTAGCATAATGACCTGAAGTTCCATTCATATTATCACCAATGGCAATATTTCATTTTTTGTGGCTGAAGTTATGTATATATGTATATATATTCACAATTTCTATATCCATCCATCCATTGGTAGACACTTAGGTTTTTTCATATCTTGGCTATTGTAAATAACATTGCAATGAACACGAGGGCACATAAATCTTTTTGAGTTGTTGTTTTCATTTTTTTTGGATTAATACCCCAAAGTGGTTCATATGATAGTTCTATTTTTAATGTTTTGAGGAGCCTCTCCCTACTGTTTTTCATAGTGACTGCACCAATTTACATTCCTATCAGTAGTACACATAGATTCCCCGTTCTCGCCAACACTAATTTCTTCTCTTTTTGGTAATAGCTATTCTAACAGATGTGAGGTGATATTTCCTTGCAGTTTTGATTTGCATTTCCCTGATGATTAGTAATGTCCAGTGTCTTTTCGTGTACCTAGTATTTCAAAGTCATTTCTTGAACTCAGGGAATTCAGGAACTGAAATTTGAACCTATCCTACTCTATACAGTACTTCAACATTGTGGTATTTTTATGAACAGAGTTTAAGTTCCTCCACATCTTTCCCAACATGTGCCATGGTCATTTTTTTTAAGTTTAATCAACTAATAGGTATGTAGTGGAATGCACTGTGGTTTTAATTTATATTTCCCTGATGACCAATGATGTGCCTACCTTTCATGCATTTTCTTTTGCGAAGTGCCTGTTCAAGTCTTTGGTCAAATTTTTTTATTGTGTTACTTGCCTTCTTATTATTGAATTATCAGAGTTCTTTATATATTATGGATATAAATTCTGTATCAGATATATGTGCTGTGAATTTTGAAACATTTTTGACCATTGGAAATTACTGATAATCTTGCCACAGCAGCAGTTTCAATGTATAATTGAAATAAAAATAATGGTCTAGATGCTAAAATATAACACATCTGCTGTGATGTAGCTTCCTTGAGGATAATAGAAAAGTATAGATTAAAAATACTTTTTGTCATCTCCAATGTTCATGATCTCAGATTTCAACCAAGGTGGCTGCCTACGTGTTTTTCTTTTTAGTACACTCTGAAATCCACCTTTTTTAAAAAAAGTATATTTTTCAGACAGCTGCCAGTTGAGTGCCAGTTTCACATTCCAGGGTTTTTTTTCTGGCAGCACCTTTGAGATACATATGCTTCTAAATTCAGCTTCTGCTTTTTGCGCCATATGCTTGTTCCATTTTTAGGTATTAGAAATGCATTTTGGCTGAATATGTGCATGATTAAGATCATGGGGTTTATTGGTGGAGTCAGATCCTCCAAACAGGAGGAAAAATAGAACTTGACCACCACCAACTTTAAAAAAGTTACTTAGAAACATTTAGCTGCCAGTGACTTTACTGCCAGTGACTTTAATTTTTAGGCTACAGGAATACTTGCTCGTTAGCTATTTCTCCTTGTGCCATCTCTACGAGTTGGTCTAGGCTTAACTTCATGGAGCAGAACAGAGACATTCCTCTTAAGAGCGTGGAGAACAGGTGCTGAGGACAAGAGGCAGTTAGGATTCTTGAATGCTTCTAATACCATTTGCTTCTGCTCTTCAGCTCCACATCGTCATCTGCTCTCTTGGGATTAGAGGTTTGCATGATGTTATTTGGTTCAGTGACATTGAGGAGGCATTTGGCAAAAGCATTATGGCACAGATTTGGTTTCACAATCCCACTAATGCTTAAAGATATTAAAGAATTCTCCCAGTCTACTAGCATTGTAAGTAGCCTATTCTAGCTAGAGTCATCTCAATTTACTTTGTTATGTAAACTATAGAGTGACAGGTCAGTGAAAGTGTTTCCACTTTGAGGAATTGTTGACTATTCTAGAACCTGCATTTCTGGCCACGATTACTCTGGGTATAGCAAGTCAATGGACAGTAAGCAAAGTATTCTCCTGATGACAAAGACTGATACCACGAGGTCCCTTTTTCCTATCTCATATACTTTAGGCGTAACAGAATTCTTCAGCCTCACTCAGAGCTTATGTATTTTTATATTAGACATGTTTTTCACAAGCCTGGTTACCTGATTTCCTTGTCCATAGTTATTAAAACAAAAAGGCGGGTGGGGTGGAGAGGGTCTCCTATATGCAGAAACATTGGTAGCAGAGACCACCATATAAAAAAAGAAAAAAGGACATGATTTCAAAGCCGAGGCTAATTTGGAACAATTTAGTAGAGTAGCAGCAAATCCCAGTGGGCCTGAGGATATCGCTGTGCTATAATGTATGCCAACAATGTGATGTCCCTGCAATATAAAGAAATATTAAATTATCATCAGTGTTGCTTTTGTTCTTTGTTTGCAACAAAATTCTAGTTCTATTTTAAACCAAAATGATTAAAGTTGTTACACGGCAGTATTTCAGGCCTTGACCGCAGGAAGACTTTCTCCTGTTCTCTGACTGGATGCCTCTGTGCCCTCCCTCCACTCTCCTGCACACACACACACACACACACACACACACACACACACACGAACTCTCTCACGCAGGACTCACCTGCTGAGGGCATTTCCTCTAAGAAAAACTGGCTTAGTGCTTCTCCTTTGAGCGCCTTTCGCTTGTACTCTCGCGCCATTCACAACCCCGCGGGGTAATTGCCTGCTTGTTTGCCCTTCCTCACCGCCAGGCCGAGAGCTGTGCTCTGACGCGTGTGCCCAGCACTTCGTGCGGTGGTACCTGGCACATCACAAAGGCTTCATGAACAGTTTTTGAATAAATGAATGACGGAATAAATGGGAACGAATCCAAATAACATGTGGTCAAGATCAGTCTGTACAGTTTCTTGGGAAAGAAACATGCTCAAACTCTTTGCGAATGTGTACTGTGATGTTTTTAAATTTCTGTTATGAAGCATTACAGTGGATAAGAGTTCAGAGTAGGGTGAGAGATGTTTTTCAGATGTGAAAAACAAAATGAAAACTAAAAACGTGATAATAGGCGTAAATATTCTAACATAATAGAGACGTTATGGTTTAAATGTATCTTTCCTTAAGAGTTTTTGTTTGATATTAAAATACCCAAATCACATTGCAAAATTGGGTATAGTCTTGTAACTAAAAAATTTTTTTTGAAAAATGATACTTAACAACTGTTAATAGATCACCATTGCCTTGGCTGATAGAGAACAATAAGAAATGTGTCATTTCATAGATCTAGTAACTAAAAAAATACTGTTGTCTGGAATAATGTGAACCCAGAGAAGAGAAGAAGCTTATTCCTGACAAGTGTGCTAATAATGAAAAACCAGATGCTGGTAGATAGCATTAGGTGATAGCACTAGATTTCAAAGTGCCATGTTCAAGTCCCTGGACTTGGAAGCACAGTGATACGTAGAAATGAAATTTCTACGGGTTTGGAGTGTAGTGGCAGGAATAAAACAGAAATTAAAAAGGATTGTTGAACTCTGGATGGCGAATGAAAAAGATTGTGAAGTCTCTTCAGACTGAGATAATAGCTTTGAAATTCCTTTTATTTGTATGAGTGAGAATCATAACCATTAGTACTATTTAGTTTTGGAGTAAAATTGGTGAAATCCACCAACTACAAGAAGGGTCAGGTTAAACCGGGTATTTTTAGGCCAGCTCTGTGAGCCCTGTGGTTCATCAGGCTGACTTCCACGGAAGACTTTTCCGAGGGCTTCTCTTTTCTTCTGCCTTCCCCCTCCATCTGGCCTGTGTCAACTTCGTCCTTCTGCTTTTTCATTTATCTTAGAACGTAACTGGGCCACTTAAGAACTGGGCTTTCTTCCAAAATAGGCTATTTGGTTGTAATCATTTTGACATAAGATTTAAGGCACTGAAGATAAAAAAAAGCACACTTGAAAAAAAACCAATGGAAATAATAGGTATGCCTGGGCCCCGCCCTCATGCCACCGATGACAGGGTACCTTCCTAGGCTCTGGGATGAAGGACGGTTCTTGGAAAGAGACAGGATGTTTGTTGTACATATTGTGTTGCTTTGTATACAAAAGCTAAAAGTTTAATAGTTTGTTTTCAGACTGAAGAAAAATATCTGCCTGACAGAAATAGCTGCATCAAAATGTCATATACGTGCTTTTTCCTGTTGTGCATTAGAAAGTTAGTAAGTGAGTAGCTGGTGTGAGTTGCTCTATGAGGCTTGGACTTAAAAAAACACTACTTGTCTTTGTTTCTATTGCTCACTAAATCGATTTTTGAGCCCTTCTTGCCAGGACCGGTAAGGAATCTGATATTAGTTATTATTGGTGTCCTTCCCAAACACACAACACACACATGCACATATACACACACTGTGTTGTCCTGCCTCCCAGGGCTTAACTGGTCCTGGGAACACAGAGAGGCCTGGTCCTGATCTGTCGTCATGGTCGCTGTGGCTCCTTCTATTTGCCAAAACTGAAATGGCACTCCACTGCGGGGATTGGGGAGCTCTGAGAAGTGCCCACCCACAGTCCTTGTCCCTGCAGTCAGGCTCCACAGTGCCAGCCAAGGGGCAGCATGCTTTGAAGCCAGCCAGTAGCCCCACCTGTGTGTGGGTGCCCTGTTCAGTGGTCTGCTACCTCTTGGAGCTCTATGGGACTAAGGGCTGCTGTGCCCCCGCCCATATACTCCCCTGGGCTTGACCCAAGAGACCAACCCACTGCATCACCAGTGTGTCTTTCAGGCTCTCAGTACCTCAATTCTGGAAGGACCTTTCTTGGCTTTTTCCTCCTGGAAGCTCTACATGGACTAGAACCACAAAAGCCTGTTTGCTTTTCCTGTACCTAAGAAGGTCTTCGTTGTTAGTAATGCAGTATATGATCTCTCATCCCCCAAGGATGGGCTGTGTATTTCCTGGGGCAGCTTTTGCATTTACTTTTCATATCCTGCCACATTAAATTCTCAATCATCCACATCCTGTCCACCCCAAGTTTTTGCAGGACTAAGTGTGGCATGTTCTATAGCTTATGGATTTATACTCCTTGCAAGTGTGTGGCTGCCATATAATCTTATCAAAGGTTGGGCTCTCTCTCTCATCTCTCCCTCTTGCTCACTGTCTCCCTCTTGCTCTGTATCTCCATATCTTTCTTTGCTTCTCTCTCTGGCTTCTCTCTCTCTCTCTCTCTCGCTCTCACACAAACATACACACACACTTTTTAAAAACCTGACAATATTTGTTTCGTATAATCTCTTCTAGCAATCAAAGAGTGGTGGTGAGGGAGTCTTTGTCTCATAATGTTGACGTTATAAAGTTATTTACTGTTCCCCCCAACTTTTTCATACACTAGAAACTGATTGTAACATGATCCTGTTCCGGTGTGGAATTTAGCATACTCAGGTGCCCCTGGCAGGAAGAAGGCGTGGTTACCAGGAGACCCTTCTTATAAGATGGCCACATTTGTGACACAGAGCACAGTGATGTGACAGCCTTTCCTTCTGCTTTTATTTAGTTTTCCAGCCCGACTTGCTTCGCTTAAATCACATATTTAAAAATACTACCCCTCCCTTTTACTCTAATTTTGCTAAAGACATACAAATCTGGTCAGATTTCCTCAGTCAAAACTCACTGAAACTCCTGAAATTTAGTTTCAACTACCCCCCTGTTTTTCAGGGCAGTATGTTCCTTTAAAGGATGTCAGAAAGCAAAAACAGCAAAAGTTAATATTTAATCTTCTCTCCTGCATAATTATTACAGAGCCTGCAGTTGCCCTTTTAAATCACTAGATGAGACTTCTGTGTTGCTCAGGCCGGCTGTGCCAGCTGGCCAATCAGCAGGCCGAATGTTAGACTGGTGGAAATGGAGGTGGTGGGGGGTGTGAGGTTTTTATTTTCTCAAGGGTGATTTTTGTGTGTGTGACCAAAAGGCTATTCAGAAGATTTAATTTTTGTTTCAAAAACTGATGTTTAGTTTTTAAAATTACAAGTGGAAAAGCCTAATTCTTTAGGCTTTTAAATTCAGCTTCCAACTCTAATTTCTTCTTTTTATATATAAGTCAGACTATACTTAGTAATAATTTTAAATGGCTTTTAAAAAATGTTTGATGCCATTTACAGAACCGATTAACTAAACATTTAAATGGTGCTTATAATTTTAACATATTTATTTTTTCTTTTTAAGTACTTAAGTTGAGTTCAACAAAATATTGGATGGTAAATAATACTTTCAAATCTAATACATCAAATTTATAAGTACAGTGATCCTCAAGTTTACTTAAATATTCTACATATATAAAATTCAAAAAGAATGTATAGATTTCTGAACAGGAAATCACTAGATTTTAAAAATCTTAAAAGATTATATTTATATTTATATTGATATTTAACTTTTGAAACTTACAGGGCATAAAAGACACACCTCCACTTAAGGAAGGCAGTTAACGTCTCCATTACTTAAGGCTGCTTGTGCCCAGAGATTTCAGTCAGGACAGCCCTGGAGCTGCAGAGATGCAGAGTGCTTTTCATCTACTAACTAAAAACACTACCAAATGCCAGCTAGCTCAGGGCTAATTCTCAGTATACTGAGGTTACTAGTGACCAGAGGTGTCCATTCGGACACAGATTAGGTTCCCACTGACTAGATTCTGGTCAGCCTGGATGGGGTGCTTAGAAATTAATTTATATTTGCTCTCTCATGGACTTCACAAAAGTCCTTTAGTCTTGCATGATTTATGTCCCTGGGTTTAGATTGCATATACATTATGAAGTTATTGTGATTACTCATGAAAGTCTCTATACACCAGGTTCATTTCTTGCATTCTTTTGGTTCCTAGGTTATATAAGTGACTCTTTTATTTAAGTCTAAAGACTAAGATTCCTGCCTTATTTCCACTTGAAGATGGAATCTTACATTCTTTTAACATTCTTAGGACCATACAACTGTAACTTAAAATGACACAGATTGCATTTCGATATCTCACTCTCTACCTCGCAGTCACCTCTTGTCAAGTCATGGTTCTCACAGTCGTAAAGAGCAAAAAGATTTATGCATTTTTGTTATTTGCAGATAAGCAAAGCTATGTGATAACTTTAGATTTTTTTAGAAACATCTGTCAGACACTGCGCTAGGAATACAATTATGGGTTCTTTCCTCATAAAGCATATGATAAAGTGAGGTTTGTCATATCCTGTTGGTAAAACTTTGGAAATATAAAGGCAGGTATTTATATTTTGGGTCTGATTTCTGCCCATGAATAAACTACTAAAGGTCCTAATTTTCCATTTCTCTGGAGTATAACTAATGCCTGTTCAGTTGGAGTTGCTGTAAAATTAACTTGAGGATTATTACTAGCAAAGGAACTAGAATTTGTGTCTGGTTACATCAAGAGTAACTTTGTGAGACAAAGGAAAAAGTTCGCTTCTAAATTCAGCGTATTTCCTATTCACTGGTTAACTTTATTTTTAAATAAAGCCCCTCTGCCTTTTAAGATCTCACAATAAAGCTTGATCTTAAAGAGTTTGGTCAGCTCCCCTTGAAGCCAGTCAGGAAATCGCAGTGAGTCACATATTACAGAAACCAGTTAGGCTGATTCCTGCCTTATTTCCACTAGAAGATATTTTTTGAATGAATATTTTATTGATCCAAAAGAACTTCATAAAAACCATGTGTTTTGTTTCTTGAATGTCAAGAAAAGTCTTTAGAAGTTATCCTAATCAGTCAAGATGGCTAAAAAACATGTCCTTATTTCAATAAATTTTAGGTCATTGAATAGTATATACATTTGGGTTTATTGAGTTCAACTCACGGTAACACTTGTGAAACAGTCATCTCTCACCACTGCTCTCAAATCACATCACATCAAAGAATATTGAAGTGGGTGCTAGTACACTAAGTAGACAAGCAGTTAGGCATAAGAAAATATTAGTTTCCTCTCCAGTCATCCTCACTTTTAAGTCAATGTTGAGGCGGAATTGGAAATTCAGACAGTAGATGCTTACCTGTATTTGGTCTGACCCAAGAATGATTCTCTGCTGGAGGAAATAATCTTTTTCAACAAAACATTTGAGGGGTGCACATGAATCTTTGAGGATGATAAAATCTCAGGACGATCTTCTTGGGCGCTGGGACGACTGACACATTCACAAGATGGTATTTTTTCTTTTCAAGGAAAGCAGATGGAATTAACAAACTCCATTATCTGCTATTCTTAGGCAAGTTAAACCACAGTCTGTGTTCCCATTCCCAGAGGATGAACGACGTTAGTAAAAGAGGTATAAATTTTCCTGCAGATGTTCTGCTAAAATTTTCTTTTTAGAAATTATATTCACTTGTTTCTGTTTCTTTTAGGACAGAGGTTAAGGTTTATTCTCTCTCCAAAATGATGAAAGAATGATGTGATTAAATGTCACTACTGAGCAGTGATTTCTGTCTTAGGGAAAATAGTTATTCTCGTTGGGATCATCTATTGGTCGCTCCCACAGCAGTTGCCTTTGGGCTATGAGCGAAACTCTGCCACATCAGCTCAAAGCCTAGAAATTTTGGGTACATTGAAAATCCAATCTTTTGTAGAGGGTTAGAAGCAGCTTGAGTTATAGCAAAATCTTGCATTTGAGAAAGACATTAACAACTCTTAGCTGTTCTCTGTTTCTTTATATAATGACATTTCCAGAATCAAAGAATGGTCCAGCCCAGAGAGAAAAATCATTTCTAGTCTTGGCAGTTCTGTCATAGGGAGTGAGAGAATCAAGTCCAGCCAGTCAAATTGAGCCTGATAGTGACTGGAGCAACTAACAGATGTAGAAGTCAGCACCTACCTATTCTTTGTTCTCTAGGACAATATAAAATAGTTTAATAAGCCATGGAGCTTAAGCATTACAAAAGTACAGCATCCACAATATACTGTAGTCGGTGCCTGGAAAACATTTGCTGTTTCAAGGCTTGATAGAGGTGCTGGCATATGCCCTCCTTCATCTAAATGTAATCTATGGCATCTGCTGGAGTATCATAGAGAAAAATCTCTGGAGCTGAGGGAGCCATTGTGTAATAGTTAGGCTTAACTCTCCATATGGGAGCAGGATAAGTCAGTTATGATATTTTTACAAAGTGAACCTAAAATTACAAGCTGAATGCTGACTATGTTTGATGACAGGAAAGAATTCACATTTAGATTCCCTTTCAGATGTGTGTCCTTCTGTCAGCTCTTTGCAGACGTAAAGCATCATTGCAGGAGTGCTGGAGGCTCATTTTCACCTAGCTCAGCAAAAACGTGGAAAATGACTACCCTCTCCTGTTTGTTTTATATTCCCTTTAAGAATAAACAGCATCTGTACAAACAAACTCAACTTGTAAAAACCAGCAAATCAGGAAACTGTTTCTAATCATTGAAATTAGCTCTTAGAATTCTAAATCTGGAAACTACATGTTATTATCCAACGAGAAGCGGTCATGACCATTTGCAACAGCCGCTGCTCTGCAAATCTGATTTACCAGTTCACCCAAACCCCTATTTATACGTGTCACATTTGCATGCATAAAATTGAACATCTTAATCCAAATCATGCTGCCAGTGTGTTTTGGAAATAGGAATCATGGAGTTTTTGAGAGGGTTTTAAAAAATTATTTAGTATCTGTATGTCGTAGAACACATAGATGGAAAGATAATACCGTTTTACTTTAAGATAGTCATCTGGTGATCAAAACAACAACTCATTTGAGTTTGGCTTATTATTCTATTGGCCATTATTAACAAAATTTGTGGTCTTGGATTTCTTCCTAGTTGTAAAGTGTTTTTGTAAGTGAGTCTTTGTGTTCTCAAGAGGCTGTTTGTTTTGCTGCAAACTAGCCCATCATTACTAAAATTAGAATACCAAACTTTTTCAGTCCACCATCTCAGTAAGTCCTCACCTTTGTATCATTAATAATAAGGATGAAAATAACTGCCTTATGTTTTTAGAGAACCTTAAGGTTTAGTCACACCTGTTATATAGTTTCCTCAAATGAAATTGATAATATAACTAAAGCAGATATTTTGAAGGAAGAAATTGAAGCCTAGAGAGGTGACTGGGTTGAGAAGTCCAGGGTTGAAAAGTTAGTTAAAGGTCGGCACAGACGGAGGACCCCACCTTCTAGTTCTGTTCATAAAGGTCTTACAGGGAGCTAGCATGGAGTCTTGAAAGGGTTGATGATGGTAGATGATTAATCCTACTCTGGCTATAAACCAAGCTAATTTCATGGCCACAAGTATGGATTCAGAAATCTAGCAGCAAGAAGTACTGTTGATAGGCAGAGGTGAGGGAAGCAGGATGAGAGGTGTAGACTGTAAGCAGGAATCTGGAGACGGGGTTCGGACTGAGAAGTCTGCTTCGGTGACCTGATACTGATGTAGCCAGAAAGGCTCTGTACCTACCTGCCTCCTCTCCCTTTTCCCGAGGTTTCTTTTTCGCTGCCATTTCATGCAACCCCAGTGAATCTCTCCCTTTATGATTTCGGAACTTTAGAGGTTGTACCATGCATTTTGATACTTGATCAGAATTCTAGAATTTGGGAACTGAAGTTTACAGCTCATCTAGCCAGGCCCTTTCTTCAAAGGTGATTGCATTGAGGAGATTGCAACGTTTGAGATGAAACAACTACAATAGCAGGCCTGTTTCAGATCTCTTTCTACTACATGATTACTCTCCATTGTGTCATTTCGCTGACAGTCTCCACACCAAGAATTTAAGCTCTTTGAGGACAAGGACTCCCTAGATCTCTCCATGACAGCTACACAGTGCTGAGTACATTCCAGTGTCATGGAAGTGTGTGTCGAATTGACCTTGGAGCAGAAGAGTTCTGCCAGCTGTGCTATCTGTGGCTCCCTCCAGCCTCATATGGGGATGTTTGTGTCAATTTAAGAAATCTCTTTTCTGGCTCTGCTGTGAATGTGCTTTGGCAGTAGCAGCTGTGGGTGATGGGTACAACAACAAGTGCTAATGCCACAGGACTGCCCTCTGACCCAAATAAATGGTCATTAGGACAACATTCTCCTGAGCCCTCTGTACCTCTTTGAAATATTGAATGTGTAGAGCATGAATTGATAGAGGAACTCCTTTAAGAGACAAGGCATTCATGCTTGTTCTATTTCAAGTATATTCCAAGGAGCTTCTTGAGGCCCATTCATTGATCCTCCCAGGGTGCCTCACAGCAAGCATTTCTGTTTGCAGATAAATCAAGAAAGCCAGAGCTGTTAGGTTTTCTAGCTAAGGCAAATGGGTTGAAAACCTGCAAATTAGATAGATGCTCAGAAGGATGATGGGGCAGGAGGCTTTTTTCTGCATCTTTGCCTTTGCCAGATGTGTGTACCAGGAACATCCCAGTCTGAGCGTAAAGAGAGCAAACCCTCACTGGGTCACTTTAGTACAGCAACAGTGGCATAGGCCCAGAATCAAAGTCAGGCTGCAGAATCTCCTCTAACCAGAATTTCTCTCAAGAAAGTGCCGTTGCAAAAGCAATATAATTTCCAGTTGTATCTTGAAATTGCAATATATCATGATGTTTAATACATACTGTGGATATTTTTTAAATGGGGAGAAATTATATAGGGATAAACAGAAGAACTGTTTGAGCAACTACATTTTAAAGCCTAAAAAGATCACCTACATATAAAATTTTGTTTTCCTTCTTTACTTTGTAGCTGTGTCTATATTCTGATATTTATGAGTTTTCTTTTTAAATTGGAGACTTAGCCATGCTGGTTAGTGAAAGTACTACATATTCTTTGATTTTTATGCTATGAATTTCTCATTTTCACTAGATCTGTAATTTCATGTGTGTGTGTGAGAGGGAGGGAGAGAAGTCATTAACATGTCTATAAGAAAATCTGTTTGTGGCTGGTCAAATGGAACTTGCCACTATGCTTAGTTTTATTTTGAGTACATATATTTATTATATTAATTTTTCCATTTTTATCAGGCAGTTGCTATGTTGTTCAAGGGTTTAGTTTGGTATTTGGGTGCTTAGATGTCCAGTATGAAAGAGAAGAGTGCCTGGCATATGGCAGGTAGTAGGTGCCCAGTATATACGCATTGAGTGAACTAAATAAATAGAAGAGTGAGTGATTCCAGAGCATACCAGAAAACCTGGAATAAACCTGCTAGTGACCTATTTTAGAATCATAGAATGTTATAGTTGAAAGTGACATTAGAGTTACTTATCTAATTCCCTGTCAGGAGATATCAAATGAATTAGATCTGTTTGCTCTAGAAGATCTTTTAAGAGAGAGATTTGGAGTATTAGGGAAGATACTAGATTTGTATTTAGTTAGATGATCTGGGTTCCACAGCCAGCCTCCTATTTGCTTTTTTGTACACCCTTGGATGTATTACTCAGTTTTCCCCCTCTAAAGTAAAGAGAAAATGAGAGAATAGATGTAAATTATGGGGTTCCTGTATTAAATCTGCCTGGCAACCGCCCTCACTACTAGCAACAGAGGACACATTCCTCCTGACCACGGGGCATGTGGCTGGGTAACCTGACCCCGTCCGAACACAGTGATCGTTGGCCTGGGAGGCAGGAGCATGACTGCAGCAGGACCGGTCAGTGCAGTTCTGTGGGACCCCTCAAGCCAAACCTGACAAGGCCCTTCCGGCTAGTACAGTGTTGCTGTAAGGATTTGAGCTTGGACTGTTGTTGGGGAGAATAAGAAGACAGCCAATTGTAGAGCTATGGGGCACACTGGGCTTAGGTTCTTTGGTCCTAAGGCAAATCTAACTTTTATCTTCTCAGCAATTTTCCTTGTTTTTAACCTCAAAATTGCTGTTTAGTGTTTTAGGTAGTAGATTAGTTTGCTCGGCTGCCATAATAAAATACTACAGTCTGGGTGGCTTAAACCAGGTGTCTCCATCCCCCATGCCAAAGGCCAGTACTGGTTCATGGTCTGTTAGGAACTGGGCTACACAGCAGGAGATGAGCGGTGGGCTAGAGAGCAGATCCCACCTTATTTATAGTTGCTCCCCACCACTCATGTTACCACCTGAGCTCTGCCTCCTGTCCCATCATCAGTGGCATTAGATTCTCACAGCAGCCCGGACCCTACTGTGAACAGCGCATGTGAGGGATCTAGGTTGCACGCTCCTCATGAGAATCTAATGCCCGATGATCTGAGGTGGAGCTGAGGCGGTGATGCCAGTGCTGGGGAGCGGCTGCAGATACAGACTGTCATTAGCAGAGAGGTTGGACTGCCCAGAGAACATAATAAATCAATTGCTTGCAGACTCATATCAAAACCCTATCAGTGAATGGCAAGTGACAACTGAGCTGCACCTGGAGGCAGGCTTTAAGTCAGAGTCTGACACTTATTTTAGTCCCCTCATGGCCTTCCCGTTATTTTATTTACCACTTCTGTCTGCACCTCTTTTCCCCAGAGCACATATGTCTTAGTCACAATTTGGGTAAGCTCACATGCTAACCCTAGCATGTGGTGAGTTGTATGATTATTTCATTATATATTACAATGCAATAATAATAGAAGTAAAGTGCATAGTAAATGTAATGTGCTTGAGGCATCCCGAAATCACCCCACCCCCAACTGTCCATGGAAAAATGGTCTTCCACAAAACTGGTCCTTGTGCCAAAAAGGTTGGGGACTGTTGGCTTAAACAACAGAAATTTATTTTCTCAGAGTTCTAGAGGCTAGAAACTCAGGATCAAGGTGTTGACAGGACTGGTTTCTTCTGAGGCCTCTGTCCTTGACTTGCAGGTGGCTGTCTTCCCTCTGCACCTTCACATGGTCTTCCCTCTGAGAGTTTCTGTGTCCTGATCTCTTCTTATAATGACTGGAAAAGGAGGGGAAAAGGAGAGGAAAAGAGGGGCGGGGAAGTGCTTACTCGACTGACGGCGACACATACGGCTTCATAACCAGTGCTGACTCTTTCTGTCCTGGCCGCTCGAGTGAGTTTCTCAGCCACTCCCTGGCTCTCTACATTTTACTTACCTTTTCTTTTTGTCAAAAATATTATATTTACTATGGCAAGATGCATATAAGTTAAAATATTCCATTTTTAAGTGTACCATTAAGTGATAATTATTATATACATAATACTATGTAACCATCACAACTGTCTGTTTTCAAACTTTTTTATAATCCCAAATGGAAGCTCTGTATACATTAAACAATACTGCCCTGCACCCAAACCTCTAATCAACTTTCTGTTCTTACGAATTTGCCTAGATATTTCATATACTTAGATTTTTATTATCTATGTTAATAGCATGTAAAACTTATGGGGAGGTCAAAACAGTTAAACTCTTCCAGTTTGGGGATTGTGCTCATGTAGACTAAATCAGATCCAGGCCAAAGAGTGGTGATCCAGTTTGGTACGAGTCTATACAGTATTCCGTGGATTTTGAATTACATCTTGTTAATGGGATTAAAAAAAGAAAGGTTTGGAGATGATTTGCAGAAGACTTGTTGTAAAAATACTAATTGACACTTATTTGAGCCCCATTTGAGTTTGCATCAAGGTCTATTTCCTAAAAGTGGCACACACACCAAAAAAAATTCCTGTAATATTGAAAACTGATAAAACAAATTCAAAAACTCCATTTTAAATTTTAATTTTACTTACTTTTCATGTAAGCAATGCATCTTCCTTACCTGGAGTTTTCAGCAATCTGTTCCGCACGGACTCCATGCGGCCTCCTTCCGCCCCTCCAGGAGGTCCTCTTAGGCAGGATCTAAGTGGCTTCAGAGCAACTCAGCCCACAGGAAGTGCTCCAGGTCCTCGGACGGACAGTGCGGGGAGTCCCCGCCAGTCTAGCAGAGTCACTTCACCCTCCTACCGCTCCTTCAGCATTTCCGAGCAGGACTCGGACATTCGTCCACCCTGTACTCCTAACTGTGAGGACACAGGCCAGGCCTTCTGGACGGTCCTGTTGAAGCCCTCTCTCTCCTGACATGGACTAAAGGGAGATGCCCCCACCGCCTCCACTGTTATGTGTGAGAAGGGACATGCAAAACAGCACTCTCCCAAGAAATCTTCCTCAGAAACTTTTAGTTTTTGTTTTCTTAACCCTTCATTTTGAATGTGAGGGCTTTTTCAAAAGACTCACAAAGCTGATTGTTAAATGTTTCTTTTATAAATTTTCGTGTGGACCTACAACCTCAAGTTGGAATTTTATGACTATTATCTCTTGGTATGTCAGTTGAAACTTACAAATTTGACGAGCTTTTTTTTTTTAAGTGCTCGGTAAATTGTGAAGTATTACACAAACATAGGGAATTAACTCCCTTTGCCCTAAAGAACAGGGACTGAATTGAGACAGAACAGAGAATAAAATGTGGCTGTCCTTGAAGAAGCAAAGATTTGCAAGATTTACCTTGTATATTAGTCTTTATGACTTTGTTTTCTTTCTAGGTAATAAGTACCTCATCACTTAGTTAAGGAAGAATTGTTAATAATACACAGCTTCCAATTTGTGCTGCTCTCCTAACTAAATGTTTAAATGGCAGTAATCAAACAGTAGGGGACAGACATCTGAAATGTAGAATCAGAGTTGTCCAGGAAGCCAGCATTGCTCTCTCTTTTACTTTAGGAAATATACACCATGTCCACACACTAGGTTTGGGGGGTTGTGGTACTTTGCCAAGGTGCGCAAACCAATGGACTGTCCTGTACTCCACTCAAAGAAAAGCTTTCTGCACCCAGGGGTTGCAGAAGTTGTCAGAGAAAAGTAGAGATCTGGTGGGAAGCCGCTGTCATCACTTGGGAGCTGCAAGTCTACATTTATCCATTTAGTTCATTCAGCAATTATTTACTGAACACCCACTCTTTTTCCCAGGCGCTTATCTGCCGTGGTGAACTAGACAGACAGAACTTGCAGTCTAATTGGGGGAGCAAACATCAAACATTTAAATGTGAGAGTGCAAATTGTGCTAAGTGGCAAGAAAAAAAAATGACACAGAGTGGGAGGACAAGGACCTCCTACCTTAGTTTGGGGGTGGGGTGAAGGCATTTTGGCCAAGGATAAAAATGGTGGGTTTAACATTTGTCCCCGTTTGCAGTTCACATGTATTTATAATTAAATAGCAGTAATCAGAAATTCTAAATGAAGTATTACATTTGATTAGAACATAGCGTTTTCCAGGGGAACGACTCAAGCCTGGTCTTCCAAAATATTCTTTTCTTCAGATGGCACTTGACCCTTTCCCCAAGTGGAGCTTAGAATTTGTTTAAAAAGACTATTTGGGGAATCTTCACTGTTTCCTGGACTAGAAGTTTGTGTATAATGTTTTCTCTAAGTGGTCATCTCTCCTCTTAGAGCTTCCTGTTAGCAGAATTGTGAAGAGCTCTCACAGAGGAGTCCTTCTTTTGCTTTCTGCTTTCTTCTTTCTCTGTAATTAATCCCTCTGTTTTCAAATTTTATTTTAAAGCAGGGAAGTGAAGGGAGTCAGAAGGATGAGTGAGGAAATTTTTTGTGGCAATGAATAGTTTACTAGTAGGAATGTTTTTCTCCAAAACAAATTCCTAACGTTTTCCTCAAGAAAGCAAGAAAGTGAATGTGGTTATAGGGACATTGTGAACACAGATCAATCTGGCTAGACCGAGCCAAGCCTATCTATATTCCCTCTGTGGTATAGCATCTGCTTAGCCTCTGCTTGGAGTGCTTGACACCGACCTGTTCAAGCCATCAATTGTCAATTTAATCTTGATAAAAATTATTCCTTGTTGCGGCATGGCACAGGAGAAGTAGCAGTGTATGTTGCATTAAGAAACGTGGTTTCTGGCTTCTCTTCCGCCACTGTTGGTCATCCTTGGGTAAGTCACTTGCAGCTCTGTACCTCAGTCTCTCTAGTTACAAGGGGAGGGTAGTGATAATACCTGCCTCATTGCCTCTCAGGATTACTGTGGCGATAAGTGAAGTAAACTTAAGATGTTTTCTGATAATAAAAGCCTTCACAGTTAATATAAGTTAGTATCATTGCTATTTGTTTGTTTTTGAGTTTTCGGTTGTGACTGATTGTAGACCGTAAAACCATTCTCCCCAAGTTCATTTATCCTGAGGTCGAGATTCATAATATATTGCCTGCACACCTGCCTGAGTGAAAGTTTTACAACGTGGCCACTACCCCAATATGAGTATTCCTGGTGGTTGGATGTATTAGAAAAGTGTGTCATTTGAATTTCAGCTCTCATCATTCACTGCTAAGGTACCCTGGGGGAATTTATCCTTCCTGTGCTTCTGTTTTCCCATCTGTAAAATGGTTTTGAGGATAAATGATAAAGATTACTCAAAGTGTTTAACACACTGCCAAGTGTTATGATAGGCTTTTAATAAGTGCTAGTGCTCTCCCCCTGAAACAAACAGTAGGGAACCCAGTATTTGCAAAACAGGTTTTTTAAAAATAAAGGATCCCTGAGGGGTTATGATTAACAAATTTATTTTTATTTACCTTTATTTTTATTGTTGACATTATTACGGATGTCCCCGTTTCCCCCTCTCTTGCCCACCTCCACCCAGCCTCCTCCCCCTTCCCCCTTCCCTCTGGCCATTACCATGCAGTTGTCTGTGTCCATGGATTATACTTGTATGTTCTTTGGCTAATCCCTTCCCCTTCTTTCATCCAGTTCCCCCTCCCCCTACCCTCTGACAGGAGTATCCATGCCTCTGCTTCTATTTTGTTCATTAAATTCCGCATATAAGTGAGATCATATGGTATTTGTTTTTCACTGACTGGCTTGTTTCATTTTGCATAATAACCTCCAGGTTCACCCATGCTGTTGCAAAAGGTGAGATTTTCTTCTTTTTTATGGATGCGTAGTGTTGCACTGTGTAAATGTACCAAGCTTTTGTATCCACTCACCTATTGATGGGCACTTGGGCTGTTTCCAGATCTTGGCTAGTTTCTTGTCAAATTTTACTGCAGCTGAGAAAGTGAGACACATCTGTACTTGTTTTCTAATAAAATCATATTGGAAAACATTTTAGTCTTTGTTTTGCACACTTATTATTTATAGGTTTCTTGATGGATATACTACAGAATGTAATCTATTTTTATGTTACTACAATTTGAAATGTTACAACTTTAAATGATTTTTATTATTATTTATCTGGGATTTATATCCTACCTGTTTTCAGAGAAGTTTAAAAATTACTTACAAAATTAAGCCCAATAGAAAATATAGCATTTAAAAGTGACCTTGGAACGAAAATAAAAGCAGGAAAATCTAGAGGTACAAAATACCGCCAAGGGAAAAGGAGAGCAGGAGCTCTCCTTGCTTGTTGCAGCCTTGTCCTTTGATCGTCAGTTCTCATTGTCCCTCTTTGAGTGTCCCCTACCTCCCTCCTGGCCCTGTGTCCTCATTATTTGCAGGAATGGGGCACCTGGGAGCTTGGGAGGGTGGAGGGAAATGAGCCATAGCTGCCCGAGAATTTGCAGCACACAAACAGAATGTGTACCTTGTTTTTGTTGCCTTGACAATTTTTCCTGAATTGAGAGTTTCAAATATTGCATCTTCAAGTATGTTATCTCTAGCCTGGGATATAACGTAACTTTCTCTCTTTATTTGAAATGTTTCTGGAACAAATGACTTCAGGCAGTCTGATTACATAAAAAAGGATTTTGATACATAGCTTTCTGTTTATGAATTTAAAATGACTATTTTCTCTTTAAGAAGAGTGCCTTTGAGGAATGTTTAATGGAGGTTTACACTGTTATGGATATTTCAGCCTAATGGTGTAATGAACATATGTCATTAATCCTGTTCCTACAGGGAATTTGTCTTTTTTTTTTCATTTGACAGCTAGAGGGTAACACAAGTAAATGTTTTCAATTTTAGCACATCATTCATTTTAAGTGTAAGTTGACAAGTTGAGGACATGAAAAATAAGAAATCTAGGTGATCAATTTTTTAAAAAGTGAAAACCACTAAACTGTGTTAAAAAGAATTCCTCACGACTTCTTCCTTCTGTGCTGGTATTAGTGTAAAGCAGCTTCTTGCCGCATCTTCTATTTTTGGACTTCAGCTACATCTGTGCCTGCTCTGCTCTTCCCCACCCCAAAGACTTTTTTGGTATGTTTGCTGCTGGAACCAAAGTCAAATGATTGGAAAGAGGGAAGGTTAACATGTAAGAGATAAACTTAAGAGATTATACATTCATTGTTTTCTGCTCATTAAACCCTGGGAGAGAGAGATGGTTTAATCTGTTTTTCCCCCTTCTTTTCTTCTTTTCATCCAAGATTATTTCATTACAAAAGTAATATATATTTTTATAGAAATCCTAAAAAATAGAAAAACTTAAAGAAAAAGATTACATATCATTCCTCCACCCAGAGTGAACCACTATGGTTCTGTGAGTGACATCCTTATTTTATGTGTATGTGAGTTTTTTCAGTTAGCAATATATTGTAAAGATTTTCACATTATTAAAATTTGTTTTACATCATCACTTTTGATGGCTCTGTGGTGTTCTCTCTATCATATAAATGTGTCTAGACAGGGACAAAACATGTATCTGAAGGCAAATCCTTCGCAGCCAGAACCCTCACAGTCCGTAGCCCCAGGCGCTCACGAGGACCTGTGCCGTGCCTGCCGAAGGCCGGCTGCCGGGGCAGTCCAGAGAACTCGTAGGACTTTCGGGAGGGTCCATGCTGCTCTCCCTCTGCTTTTTCATGCCTGGTGACCTCAATTCTGTGGGGGCTGAAAAAGCCCTTGGGAGAGGCTTTCTCGGCCATCATTGTTCAAAGCAAACAAGATAATTTATATACAATATTTTTTTTTCTTAAAACATGTAGTCTGCAAGGATTCTTCGACTCCTTTTAATTATAAATAATGAGTCCTGTGAACTTTATATTGACAGCCATTTAATTCTCTCATCCTGTGGGATGTAGTTTCAGATTCTGATTTATGAGTCTAATCTCTATTCCAACTCCATCTTTAAAGAATTGTGTAATTTGCAACAGGCTGGGTACCCTTTCTGGCGGGGAGAAGGCCAACAGAGTGACTGGGTACATATATCGGGACATGTACATAAATGTTTCTTTCTTGTGTTTGGTTTCAAGTAGTCAAAGAGTAGCGATCCATCAGTCACACTTTGCCAGGCCAGAAATGCTGCACTGCAGCAGAGACATTGGAAAACGTGGAGATAGCGCGCGCTTAGGCAGTGCTCAAGTCGCCTTGCATAAATAGTGGATGCTGCTGCTCCCGTTTGTTTTTCCCAGCAGACTAGTCCTGGGGCCTGGGGCTGTGCACCTCAGGAACCTGAGTGGAGAGTGAGCCCAGCGAAGGAGTCCTAATTGCACCAAATGAAAGCTCCTTGAGGCAGCCGGGTCATTAACTCCCAGATATTTAATTACTTCACTAGCTGCGCCACTGCTGGAAAATGTCATCAGGTCCTTGTACTGAATCTCCTAAACAATGCATTTTCCCTGTGATTGGTTTGTGTTTTCTCATACTACAGAAAGCTCAGAAAAGCATTTTGACATTCTAGTAAGCTGGAGGTGCCAGCCGCAGTGTCCTCCGCCACCATTGCGCTCCCAGGCCTGCCTCTCACTGCAGGCCTGGCCCTGCAGAAGGAACATAATTCGAAGATTTAGCAATAACCAAAGACCCAGGTCTGTGTTAGGGATTTGAAATAGATCCTTGACCTGGGGGTCTTGTTTGTCCATTTGTTTCTGTCATCTATTAGGACTGTCATGTGTGGGGAACTGGGGGAGAATTTTTAACTTAATTTCTTGACATTATTTTAATGGCTCAAGATTCATTCAATCCTAGGTATCAGTCTGATAACACATGGAGAACTCAATGCAGCATCTTCTCTTAAACAGCTGTAAACATCTCAGATGCTTAATAATCCCAAGGGTGTGTTTTGTTGTTTTATGTTTTGAAATATGTTTCACCGTGAACAAAATTGTTTTTTAATATTCTAGTTATTTTGCTCATGTAATTTGTATGAACAAAAGTCAAATGGCAGAAACATATTTATAATGCAAACTAACCTAAAATCTGAACCATTGGAAATAGTTTGAAATTTGGTTTCTGAAATGTATTTAATAAATTCTGTTTATAATTATTACATTTTTGGAGAGTTTAATTCATTTGTCACCATAATTATTTTATTGATCATAATCTTTTAAATTATTTCCTTAAGCTGAAAAAAGACAAAATCCTGACTTAATTTATAATTTCCTAGTTACTTTATATGTATGCACAGACTTACGTAACGACTTTTAATAACTTCTGGTATACAGTGTGCTTCACTTGTTAATAAAATAAATATTTAATTCTTCCCCCCAGATTTCTTTTGTGTTTCATTATTTCACATGGGAGGATCCCCATATATATTAATAACTATGCAATGTTTGATAGGATAACTCTAAAGTAGAATGAATTTTACTTGAGAAAACCATCTAGTATAATTTTTGTGCTGGCCAAGTGGATTTATTCTTACCAAATGTAGTGTACTTTCATTGTTATATCAGTGGTTCTTAGCTCATTGCTTGGCTCACAGTAAGTACTCAATAGGTGTTAGCAGTTGTGAATATTTTCATTATATTCACCAAAACATTTCAGTTCATTTTTTTGCCTATAGTAGCAGCTCATGTGTTTTTGTTTGAAACAATTTAATCTCCAAGTATTCACATAGTTGAACAGAATTAAAAGAGAAGTAAACTCAGAATAAATTTTAATAAAATATATTTCCTAGAAGCTAGTAAAATAATTTAAATTCATTTCATAGTCATCTCTGATATAAAACTCTTTTCATTTATCATTCATTCCATTTAATGATAAAAGAATACAAAACCACATAAGGGAAATCTTTGACATAACAGCAATAAAAAGCTTATTGTCTGGCTAAAACATTTCAACACTTTGTACTATTTTTAAAATTCTATATTCATCTAGGTCCCACATGCCTTATGCCTAAAATACAATGAATTAGCATGAAGAGTCATTGAATGGAAGAAACTGTTATGCTACAAGTTCAGGATACCTTCTAAGTGTCCATATCTCAATATTTAAATTATTGTTCAATAGTAGTTTTTGCAGTTATAAAGTTACATAAATTAAGAGTGCACAGTTTAAGTTAGGTGACTTTTTAATCTGTTTTAAAAGACTGGCATCAAGAGTGCTTGCCTTAAGGTGTGCTTTAAATTTTTATAAGTATTTTCCTGCTTTGTTATTACATCATGACTGCTTATTAACACCACACTTGAAATGTTTAAAATTGTTCACACCAGGTCTCATTTTTGCTTCCTTAGTTAAGGCTCAGCAAGAGAATTGCTGTTATTTAATAAAAGGATTTGATCATTGCTGCTAATGTGACAGCAGGAATTGGAAGCCATCTCATTTCTTAGCTGGTTCTGTTAATTCAGTAAGGGCTTCGTACTGCCAGTTGGTGGCTGTTAAGTCACTAAAGTTAACGTAGAGGTTTTGTAGAAAATTCTGTTCCAAGGATACATGAAAATATGAGCATATTTTAAACCACCTGCGTAATCAATATGCCTTCTGTTGGCTAGACTTACACAATTTAACTTTGAGAGATTACTACTTAATGTGTTACCTGCAAAACAAAAAGTTTCCAAAACAGATATTAGGAACCTATTACTTTTCTCTGCTATTAGACTCTGGAATTATAGTCAGTTCTTAGGCTTCCTAGGTTGTGTATATTTTACAGATTCTTTGTGTTTTGCCTTACATTACTCATTAGCACCTCCAAAGTAGGATGGTGTGATAGAAGGAAATAAGCAAACAAATAAATATATTTTAAAAATTCATAGAATAAAATTTAAGACAAAGAGATTTTGAAGACCCTCCAACCCAGTATTTTCCCATCAGCTCACTTTCCCTTCAGTCTCCTGTCTTGCAGGCCAGGAGAGTAAAGGCGGGGCAGGCTAAGACATGCGTTCTAGAGCACAGAAGCACAGAGCTGGCCAATGGCAGCGTGACCTGGATCCCAGGTTGCCTCATTTTGTTCAGCATTCCTTCCAGAAGAAGCTGAAACAATGGACAGCTTTGTTGTCCCACAGTTTACCGTGGAATAGAATGAATTACCCAAGGAAAGCATTCCTAGCGCACTTCTAAAGGTTTTTCGAGGGCGTGGGTGGTGGGGAGGGACTGTTTCTGGAGCGGGCCCACCGCCGGAACCCAAGGACGGATGAATGGCAGCGCTCCAACATAGCGTATAGAATGAGTGCTGAGAATTAGCTGGAAACTTATTTTTTAAATTAACATCTATCATTTGGTTCAGCTATACTTTCAAAGTCAGAGAGAGAACAATAACTCCATTTCTTCATGTATTCTCAGACTTTGATCTATCCTATTTAATTCACAAATCCATGAAATAGCTTAGTAAGCATATTATATTTCATCTTCCATGAAGTGCATTAAGCTGTTTTAAGTCATCCTTTCCGTGATTGTTGTCTGCTTAAAGAACAATTAAATTGTATAATTGAAATTTGCTGAGCGAGAACTTACATATTCCCACCAAAGACAAAAAGGTAAGTATGAGGTGATGGAAGTGTGAATTAGCTAGATGGGGGGAGTTCATAATGTACACATATATTGACTCTCTGTGATGCACACTTTCAATATCTTACAAATTCAGATGTCAATTACATCTGGATGAAGCTGGAAAGAAAACCAGCTGAACATGGCTCAATCACATCTTGTAATTTCTCTGGGAAATATTTAGTCTATCGGGCCCCCAAACATATTTAGTATCAGCCTGGAAATTGCTTTTTTGAAAAACTTTTGATCTCAATATGGTACAGTCAGTGTACGGCTCTGCTAGGCAATTGTATTTGAAAATAATTTATTTGTTTCCATCTGATTTAATACAATGAACTTAATATATCTAGATCTCCCTCCTGCCAGATGGCCTCTGTCTGCCTCCACACTACTGCCCCACTTGCTGTTTTAAATCATAAATCTGATGGTCCATTATTTTGTTTTAAAAACATTTTAGGGATTTTTTTTGCATTGTAGATTCTGCAAGAAGCTGCTTTGTAAGCTGTGGATTTATTAATTTGACCTTAGATTCAAATATTGAATTGAAATCCCAGCTGTCCCATTTGCTAAGCTAAAGAGGTTAAACTTTTGAGGCCTTATCTGAAAAATGGGAATAAAAATAGTACATATGTTTCAGTTATAATGAGTAGTAAATAAGATAATGCATTTGAGTGCTTAGCCTAGTGTTCAGCATGTAGAAGTATCAATAAATATTAACTATCGCTATTTATTATCATAGAATTAAAATCCCTAAGTATATATACATGATTCCAGCCTGTTGTTAGTTCTTCATCTTCTGCCCGTCCCTCCACCCGTCCCTCATTCTTGAAACTCCCATGAATGAGTTTAAGACTACTCACTGCGGTCTTAGAACCCATTTTTAGTGTCAAACATACCGGGCTTTTTCATGCGTCTGTCTTTGTGTGGACTGTGCTCTCTGCCTGGGCTGCTTGCTGCTCAGCCCGTTGTTCTGCTCACCCCTTCCATCCCTTAAGACTCCGCTCACAAATCCCTTCTGGCAGGGTGTTTCCAAGGCTTCTCTGTTAGAGACTTTATTGTACCCTTTGTAGTTACCTCTTTACGACTCATCTGCTTTCTTAAATCATAAGCTCTTTGAGGGCAATGACTGTTTTGGCTCTCTGTATTCAGCATAATGCTAGGAGCATTGTTAACACTCAGTAAATGTTGAAAGAATGAACACGTGAATGAATTACTAGGCTTGCTTTGTAACCCAGTGCAGGCGGCCATCTGCTTTTTATAACTGGATTTTGATTATTGGTTATCTGGTAGACAAGAAGACAGCCGTCCCTTACTACATTTTATTGTTTTCCTTTTGACAGCATGAGTTAGGCATTTCGCCTGATTCATGGATGCCATCTGGTGGAGAAAAGAGAAGCTATAGGTGCATGCTAAACCAAAACCACATGGAAGTTATGATTACTGTCCATTAATATAGAAGGTTCCACTGTTTCTTGGTGGTTTCCAGAAGCATAGTCAGGAAATAGTCCGTGGTAATTGTTCTTTCATCCGTGTACATTTGGTTCCTTAATATTTTAAGAAGTTGGTCAATCATGTATAAGGTTTGAAAACATTAATTTGGCTAGTAAGATGTATGTAACTAAACGTTAGTGATTATTTCCAGTATGTGATAGCATAAAACTCAAAAGTTTTGTAATGCTTGTTTATGAAAATACTTAAACCCTATGACTTTAGAAACTTTCTAGACTCCAGCTGCTTTTCTGATTGCTTCAGCTTAGACAGAGAACAGTGAACACTGTGGCAGAGACTCTAGGGTGAGTGGTCCACCCGGTGCATACAGCTCTAAGTTTCTAGCTTGTGTATGGATGCTCTCCTAATGGGGAAAATACAGTGCAAAGTGATGTAAGGTAAACTGATTATCTAAAATTTGGATATTGAGATCTTTAAATGTTTCTTCGACACTGAAGTCTTGTGATTCATTCATTCACCAAATGTTTACTGAGCGAATGCCTGATTTTGCACAAAGTGCTGAAGAACCAGAGATGAAAGACATATTTTCAGTTTTGGCCCAAATAATGAATGTTTAAGTAAGAATACAAAGCTATATAAATTTGCAAATCATACAAACTCCATTTACATAAGTTTCTTATGTTCATTGTCCCATCCATGTGCATTACAAATATCATAGATATAGCTACCAGTTTCAGTCATGCCATTTTGATATTTTAAGAGAATATGAATCTAAAGGAACATTTTCTATGATTTCTAATAAAAAATAGATATGTTCCAGTTAAAGGTGAGATCATATGGTATTTGCCCCTCCCTGCCTGGTTTATTTCATTTAGCATAATGCTCTCCAGTTCCATCCAAAAAAAAAACAGATATGCATTTACATCTCACGTATTTACATTTTTGACTTGTACTTCACTTATCTGAACATAAGACTTTTTTCCTCCTCATTTCAACCATCTGGAGCACTACCGTGGACCAGGAAGTCCAAAAAAGGACTAACACGAAAATAATCACACAGCCCATGTACCTTTTTCCAGTAAGATGGTTAAGCATTTTCCAAGACTTTAGGCTAGACTCTTGTGCATAAAGTAGCTGCTTAGAGGCAGGATTATCTGCCTATGGAGGGAGAACCTGGACCTCGTCACAGCGATCAGGATGAGCCAGTGCGGGAACCAACTTCATGTGCAGGAGACATGCATCATGTTACCACTGTCCCTTCGTATTCTGAAGATGGCATTAAACCATCCAAAAAAAAGAAAGAAATGCTGGATTTTCTTCTGTGCGTTCTCTCTGAGAAACTGTGACAGTATGTGTTTTACTTTAGAAACAGTTCCGTCAGAAGGAGTTAAAATAATTTTTCATCATTGAAGTGTAGTAAAGTTGAGTTAAATGGGACATTCACTTATATGGAACTCTTCATTCCCTGATGGCACTTGCTAAATGATGTATTATGAAATTGAACTATCATATATAGAACTTTCCTTTGAAAAATTACATAGGACACACACATATATATCCAAATTTAATTTTCTCCTTAACTGAAGAAATGGAAAGGATCCTGAAAATTTACCTAGTTCTTGGGAAGGATACCTTTAAAGTATTATACATAAATGTGGAACATACAAAATTTTGTTTTGTACAGCGGTTGAAGGAAAGATTTCAAACAGAACTGGCAATTTACTTACTTTATAAATAGCTATTCAGAGCAAAAATGGTCAGCCACCTGTCTTCTACAATTTTATTAACCTTCACTTTTTAATTGCCTGAATGTGGATGTATGATTTGTGTTAGAAAAGAAGGCTTGATTTGTTGTGCGTCCCGTGAGTCATGTTGATTTGTTTAGTGACTTCTTTCATCCTAGGGCACTTAGATCAACACAATATGTTTTGAAGAAGAATCGTAGGTACTATCTTGGGGAATAAAAGGAAATTAGCAATCACTTATTGTAGATAGCAAAGTTCATACTTTTTCTAGACTATTTTCATACTGATTTATGACATTTGGAAATTGCTTGTTGCAACAATAAATCTGTAGGTGGGTTTCTCTTGGACATAGACTGGCTGGGTATAGGGCATAAAGATCAGACACTGCTCCGCAGCAGATGGGTTTTGCTTGCCATTTCAGAGACACTGGCCCTGACGAAGCAATTCATTATCTTCTAAGTTTGAAGCAGCTGTGGATTACTACAATTATGAGTGTATTATGTCCATGCCTGTCTACTGTGAATACGAATTCAAACTTTGCATGCTCCTTTGGAACCTTGTTAATTTTCTCCTGATTATGTGGTTCCTGACCAATGACAGTTTGGAGAATCCAAAGTTGCTTAAGTTAGTTTTTTATGAGGCATCGCCAGTTGCCCATTGTTTTTAGAGTGCCTAGTGACCTTTTCATTTTTAATGTTACATCAAGTTAAAACAGCCACTCTGTATCATGTCTGGCTGCACTTTTATTCACCCATTTCCTCTGAGGATTGCTACAGGGCTACAATTTCCAAGGCTCCCTCTGACTACTTCATTTGTATGGGCAAGTGGAAAGAAATAAAATATTAAGAAATCTCTTTGGGATATTAGAGTTTTTAATTCCCTTTGTTGGATTCACATAGTAAATTGTACATATTTATGTTTTAGAGCTGATCAAATTGTTTTGTGTCATTTCTGTAGTTAGATTGTTAGCTATTTCCAGATAACAACACAACTACACAACTTATTTGTATAAACTTGGAACCTAACACAGTGCTCAATGCATGAAGGCAAATAATGTGAGCTAAACAGTGTCGATAATACACACACACACATTTTGCTATATTTTTCTCCCATCTATCTAGACTAGGGTTTGGCAAACGTTTTTTGTAATGAGCCATATGGCACATATTTTAGAACAGACAATATGTAAACAATTGGGTGGGACTGTGTCCCAATAAAACTTTATCTACAAAAAACAGGTGTTTGGGCCATAGTTTGCCACCCTGGGTTTAGGCCAAGGCTCATAAACAGGTTTCGTTTTGTATGCTAATTCTGATTGATTGGTGGTGCCTGGAATATTATGTTGAGAGCAATTCTCAGAGTGGGTCTGTGCTTAATGGCAAATAATTCTTTGATTAATGTCTGCCATAAACATGATTTTGACCCTTTGTTTTAAGAACACTAACCTATGCAGATGGTTACCTTTATTTTATTTATTTATTTATGTTTGCTTTGGGTGCTAGAGATCTCAGTTTTTAATTCATCTCTAACAAAGAAAAAGAATCTTAGGGATATATTTTGTGTCTCAACTTTGTTCTTGGCTCCATCTCAATTGTACTAACTTATTTTTCTTAGCTGTGGATTACTAAAACTTGCCTATACAAAGTATTTATGAGCCCTGGCTGGTGTGGCTCAGTGGATTGAGTGCTGGCTTGAGAACCAAAGGGTCACTGAGTCGATTCCCAGTCTAGGGCACTTGCCTGAGTTGCAGGCCAGGTCCCCAGTAGGGGGCGCGTGAGAGGCAACCACACATTGATATTTCTCTCCCTTTCTCCTTTCCCCTCTCTAAAAATAAATAAATAAAATCTTTAAAAAATAATATTTATGAAACTATAGATTTTATTGAAGAGTAAAGGACTATAAGAGGTATGCAGAGACTCATCTGCCAAGCATTGATAATCATACCTACCTTTCAGGGCTGTTAAATATCAGCCTGCTAAAGAGCTGGACCAGCCCACCTCACTTAGGGTTTCTCCAGCCCTCCTCCCAAGTAGGTGGGAAAACCACTGCAGATGTGAATACTCTTTCTATTGCCCAGATTTCACCTTTCTGAATAAAATCTCTCCCGGGGGAATACTGGCTACCTTGTACAGTCAAATCCTTCCCCCCTCTTCTGTTTGTGGGGAGCTTTCTGCATGGAAGAGGACCATGTATCTAGTACAGGAAGGTAATGGAGGATTCAGCATGGGGAGACCACTGGACTTCTTTCTTACCCTACGGAGGCAACTTCCATGTGTTTCTGAAAAGAGAAAAGCTCATTTTATCATTTTAGCTTTATTCCTCTGACTTTTAGGGCAAGAATTTTACAGTTTGGGACATGATTCCAAACAAGTTGACGCTTATCAGTTGACACTATTTTACCTCCCAGTTCTCTTCAGAAACAAACACATTTTCTGACTTAAAAACAAAATGAATAGCGTAAGGCACCCACACGTGTTACGACGCTTTATGTGTTACTGCAGAGAGGTCAAACTTGGTGTAAATTCAGGCCTTGAGAGGAATGTGGAAGGAGGGCCGAGGCTCTAGCAGTTGCCTCTGCTAAGCAAGGATGGGCGACCGTGGGAGGACTGGGCGAGAAGGAGAAAGAGTGAAAAATACATGAGGCGTAGACTGGGCAGTGAAGGCCTTGGGACCTCACCCCTCTCTTAACTCGGATTCTTTGTAATAAACCCATATTTTAAAAAATGCAGAAACGAATCCCCTGTCCCTGTGCCCCACCGAAACAGAAAGTTGTTATTGGTTTTATTCGGGCAAGTACAGTGCACACTGCTTTCTTCCTCCTGTTTCTCATCAGACCAGAGGCCAACGCCTCAGAGCACAAGTCCCTCTTGAAGCCTTCCCTCCTATAAACTGCAACTTGTATGCACCCCTGGCTTTCACTTGTCTGCATTTTTGAAAATTCATAGCAATAAAAATGCTCTCTTGACTGCCTGTACTGACCTTTTCTTCCTCCTTCATCCTTCCCCTTTACCTGTGAACCTCCTGATCATATTATGGATCAGTGCTGAAGCCTCACTCTCAGAGAGGCCTCCCTCCTCCCCATCAGGCTGTTTAGATAACCCCTACTCAAAGAACCTTGTTTCTTTCCTTAGAACACTTCTCTTTATACACTTTAGCGAGTATTTGGGTAATTTGCATCTCCCACTAGACCATAAGCACCGTAAGAACAGAGACGTGTCTACTCTTGCCCACCTTTATTCCTAGCACCTAGCACAGTGCCCAGCACATGGTAGAGACTTGAATATTAATTGAAGGGGTGTAGCCCATGACTTTGTCCCTGCTCATCCAGCTGTTGCCTTTCAGAGTTGAAGCAGGACTTGGAAAGGATATATCTTTCTCTGTAAGTCCATGAACTATTTGCCCATTCACATTTTAAAATGTGTTGTTTTATATTTACACAAGCAGGTGCATTCACTGCTGAAATTATAGCTGTTCCATGCAATTAGGTATCCCATTTTCCTCTTGCTAAAATAAGATACCCTTTCAAAATCTGTATGCAAAGTTATACAACACTGCTGGTGATGCTGATTTGCTTTTCTTTCTGCTACATTTTGCTGAGACTTTCCAGGCTTCAAAATTCCACTGGTGGTCCCCAGCTGAGGTCAAACCAATGTTCTGTCCCTGCCAGGGCACAGACGAGAGGAAATCACTGTGTTTTCAAGGTGCTTTGCCACAGGTCATTTTGTGGCCTGTCTCACACAGCTTGCTGAGACTTGCTTGACTGCCCACAAGCTGTCGGAAAAGGGTTCCAGGTGCTCATGTGTTGAAATACTCAAGGTCAGTTAGTTTGCTGTAGGGAGGGCTCAGCCTTTCAGAGACCGTGCAGGTTGGCAATTTTATATGATAAAAAAAAGTTTGTGGTACTGAGGGTATAGACTGTGTGAGAATGTCACTGCATGCACTCAAGATTTTCACAAGAATTTAAAATATTTACTTGCCAAACTCAGTCTCGAGGGATGCAGAAAGGCTATTATTGTGGAGGGTCTGATGCAAGTCTGGATGTACACAGAATTCACTGTAGAGCTTTGTAAAAATACACATGCCTAGACCTTATAACACTGGAACTCTAAGGGGTAGAAACTGGTGGGTTTCATTCTTTAGTGAGCTTGTTAAAATGTAGCACAAGTTTAAAATGCAGATTCCAGAGTTGCAGCTGAAATATCTCAATTTTTAAAAAATGCAACAGGACCAATATCCTGCATTTTTAAGAAGACAGTCCCTCCCCTATCCCAGGTGATTCAGAAGCAGTTGGTTAAAGTCCCACTCTTAAGAAACACTGATCAAGTTCAACCAAATTTTGTAGCTGTGGGGCAGGAGTCGAGTGAGGCCTAAAAAGGGTTCTCTGGCCCAAAGGCCAGACAAGGAACATTTGTCTGACTACGTTTTGGCTGCCTTCCTAAGGAACTGCTCCATTGTCATAGCTACATTTTTGCTTAATAAGTCAGGAGTATGTTATAATTCATTCATAATTGTTGGTCCCATTGGCTTTCTGAATCCCTAACGGTATTTTCACTTAGCATTCTGCATGGGACTTTCTAGAACACCCTTGGATATCACTTGCAGAAGTTAAGTTTTCCTCAAGCTTTATGGCCCAGAATTCAGAAACGGAGGGAATTTTTTCAATTACTGTAATTGCCTTTGAAATAGGAAATATTTTCTCTCTGTAAACATTACCCAGCATTTTTCTTCTATTACATCTCAAGTGTGTAGAATGTAAAACAATTCCTTACTTCTTTCTATAACTGCTGAAAAGATAGGAACTCACCTATCACAAAAATTTAACAGGATGTCTCGGACTGTGCAGGCTGCTTGTTTTCTCATCAGATTTTTGAAGAAGTCTGCTGGGCTGTTTCTGTGTTGCCATACCAGGAGATCTGAGAGGTGTGTGTGCTTTAAAAAAGAAGTTAAAAGAAGGACCATGGGATTCTGTAATGTGTGTGGCAGCCGAGCAGCAAAGAATCCATTAATCATCACTTCGGCAGTAGAGAAGTAATCACCACTTTCCTTCTGACTGTATACAGACACGTTTTTTAATCCTTTAGGGTTTGAATGTAGATTTGACCAAAATATTAAGATTAGGAAAATGACCACATGACTAAACCATACCATATTTGATATCTTACTACAATCAGAGAGTAGGAATGTAGAAAAGGGAGGTAGTTTAAGTTTTTAAATAAAAAAACCACTGTCTGCAGGCAGGGAAACAAGCCATTGTTCGTTCAGGACGTGGGGTTGGAGTTCCATTTCACGCTGTCGTGTGGGTACCACCAAGTGGAACGGCCTCAGATTGAAAATGGATGAGACGACAGATAAAGTGATTACAGGTTTGTCTTTGGGAAATTCCAGAGGAATCGTCCTGAATGACCTGTAACAGCCATCACCTTAATGTTTAAACTAAATGAAAACTTCGATCTTTATAGTAAGTAGGCTATATGGTTTCAAACCCCTCCCATGCTGAGTGTTACGCCCTCAGTGGTGGTCTTTTTGCCGCACGACTAGCATTTGCACGTCCACAGCTTTGGGTCTCCAGAGCAATCTTAACTCTCCATAGTAAGCATTGGATTTCCATTATATATTTCAGGGTTAAGCCCAGGACTTTTTCCTGATTTCATCTCTCTTGAAGGAATCAAATTTGCCTTCCTAGGGCAGAGTTATGAATTTGGGAATACAAGATGGTCTTCTCAAAGATGCTTTTCTTATGTACATGAACCCCTCCAGGTTAGAAGTGGCAGAGATTAAAAATGGCAACAAAAAAAATGACGCCCTTGGCAGGTGTGAGAAGAACAACTCTCTTGCCTTATGTCCTCTCCCTGGTGGGCAAGGGCGCTCACTGTGACTTTGTTTAAAAGTGCCGAAGCTGAGAGCAGTTGTCCGAAGTTAATAATGTTACCAGCAGAAAGAGGGATTTTAAGGCGGGCCTAAGTGAATTACCGTGGAGTCTGCGTGCTGGCTGCTGCCAAGTCAGCCCATGCACATCCACTTCTTTCAAGGGCAGGGAAACCTTGCCTGCAACAACAGTGTTACTCCCTTCTGTCTTCTGTCCCCGTGTGGATGGATTTGGAAGGATCTCCTTTATGATCTCTCCTTTATCTTGTAAATACCTAGCAACAGCTCGTGAAGTACCATTTCCCAAAATTCAGCTATTTTCCTGCCCAGTGTTTGTGAATTGATTTCCCACCTTATGTCCCTTCTTTGTCTTTCTCGGTGCCAGAGCTGCTTCTCACCCACAGGGTCACTGATCAGATGCCCTTCCAGCCAGATTTAGCGCCTTATTGTGTGTGAGAACCACGTTAACTTGACCCATAACTCGGGTCTAGAATCAGTCCCTTTGCTTTAGTCTCCTTTCAACCCAGTTTTAGAAGCCTGTGCCCAATTCACAGTCAACACATACAGGAAGCCGGAGCACTGCATGTTCCAAGTCAGGCAGATACGTGGGGAAATCTAGACTGAAAGGCACTGCCGTCGATTATTTGTCCCATTCCTTGCAAAGGCGCTTGAAGCGTTCTCTCTGCCAATTAGAATCGTGTGTGTGCGTGTTAAATAAAGTGAGGGGGATGGGTGGTTTGTAAAATCAGAGAATTTGAAAGATATTAAGATTATGAAGCGTTTCTTCTTTCTTCGCAAAGCACACTTTGGCAGACCATCCTTGAGGCAAAAGTAGATATTTCTTCAGACGTGTTTCCCAGGTTTGTGTTCTTAGACCGTCATCTGCCGGGTTTTCAAAGTCGCTTTGAAATTGGGTCTTCACAGCGGCAGTGATGGACCCCAGTGCTCGGTTTTCCAAATGTCTTCTAAGGAAGAACTTATCGAATGTAGGGGAGCTTTCTTTCTTTTGAATATTGTACCTAAAATTTTAAAATATAAAATTGCGTACTATAGACTAAGTAATAAGAATTGGTAGTAAAATACAACATTTGATTAAAAAGGAATGGAGAGAAAAGTTAAAGACTCCCATAACTATGACATATGCAGTATTAAATAAAAATCATAAGGCATGTTTTCATAGTTAAAGATATCGGAAGCCTGTTTTTAAGTCTGCTAAAGTTCAAAATGAATAGTAACTTGACCTTTACAAATTACCAGAGAAAAATACATACTAAAAATGTTGCTAACATCAGTCTAATTTACTTATGATCTTTTGCTAATGGGGGCACTTATTACAATTTAATTCAATATCACTTAATATCTCTTCTTGAAAATAGCTTTTGCCTCTCTGGAACTTATAACCAAAATCATTACTCTGGTATTTTTCTTTGGAGTTTTATTAAATAAGTCGAATACCTTTTCCTCTGAAAGGTATTCTTTTCTTGAGGGGAGGAGTGGATAGTCCATAAAATATGAAGAGGCGGGTCGTTTTCAGGCTTACAGTTAGATATTGAAAAGTAAATTTAATATATTATTTCACTTCGTTTTCTCACTACTTTCCACCATCTTTAGCTTTTAGTTTTGCACCATGGAAGCCACTTTACGTATTTTTTCCCCATGTGTCACAAATCTTGGCTCCTGTGATCTTTCTTCTCTTCTCAAGCTGCTTTACTTTACACAGGAATGTCCACAGTAGGCAACACTTTCTTTGTAAAACTTCAATTTTTTTTCTTTACTGGTTCAAAAGCGATTGGTGTTTGCTGCTCCGCCACTCACTGCATAACCAAGGCTAAGCCGTTTAGCCTCTCTGAGTCCGCTTCCTCATCGGGGGAGCACCGGGGGGCTGCTGTGAGGATCACAGAAACGACACGTGTAAAGCATCCAGCACAGCGCTCCATCATGTCATCAGTGGTCAGTCATTTTTCTGTTATGTTCCTTTCAGGAAAATTTAAATACGCTGAAAACTACAGGGAGGAAAAATTTGTATCACTCAGACTTTTACTACTCCGAGCTAACTAGTGGTACATGTTAATATAATTCCTCATACATGTAGTATATAAACTGTTTTGTAATCTGTATTTTGTTATGAACATTTTCCCACATAAGTTAGTACTTTTTCATAATACGATTTTTTTACTGATGAGTTTTTAAATTTTATTTTTAAAGTATAGTTGACATACCATAACATGACTTTAATAGCAGCGTTGTTTTCCATTGTGTGGATGTCTCAAAATTTAATCAGCCAGTGTCCAACATGTTTGCACACAAGTCTTTGATGCTTAGCTTTGACTTTTTCTTAAAAATAGATTCCTAGAAAGACATTTGCTAGGTAAAAGATGTAACTATTTTAAAGTTTTTGTCACTTTTTTTTCATTTTCTGTCTAGAATTGTTTGATTTATAGTCACAGTGTAGAAGACCAGTTTTCCTTTCCTCCAGATTTTGTACTTGTCTCCTTGCTTTAATCTCATTCTATTTCAGTGCATTTTATCTTTTAAAAATATTTTTTTAGCCTTGGCTGGTGTAGCTCAGTGGATTGAGCGTGGGCTGCAAACCAAAGGGTTGCTGATTCAAATCCTACTCAGGGCACATGCCTGGGTTGCAGGCCAGGTCCCCAGTAGGGGGCGTGTGAGAGGCAACCACACATTGATATTTCTCTCCCTTACTTTGTCCTTCCCTTCCCCTCTCTCTAAAAGTAAATAAATAAAATCTTACAAAAATTTTATTGTTGACACTATTACAGATGTCCCCTATTCCCCCGCCACCGCCTTTGCCTGCCTCCAGCCAGCCCCCACCCCCTCCCTTGGCCTTCGCCACAATGTGGTCTGTGTCTATGGGCTAGGCATTTGTGTTCTTTAGCTAGTCCCTTCACCTTCTTTCATCCAATCCCCTCCACCCGCTCCCCCATCTGAAATTTTTTTAGTGCATTTCAAAGTCTGCTCAAAGCACATTCTTCCTCAGACAGTATTTGATCATTTACTTTATTCCTTAACATTTTTCAGTTTCCTGCTACTGCTACGAATCAAAGCTCCCTGGTTAACAGGGAGGTAAGTCTTCAACTGCCAGCTTTCTCCTACTCCTACCAACTTCATTTCTTATTATTTCTCCCTGTGAACTCATAGTCATTATTTTCTAGATTGCACTTCTTTCCTTCAGTAAGTGCTCCTTACCTCAAAACTGATCTTTAAACTCCACTAGAATGATTTCCTGATTCTTTCTCTCATCCCTTATCAATTTGTCTCCCTAGAGGATGGCCAGCACTGAACAGAGCTCTTATGTTAAACAGATATCTTAATTCATCTCAAGATTCATGCCTGTTTTTGTATCGCTTTGGGAAATGTGTTTTTCCAGTATTTCACGTGTGTGTTGTTTGCACATTAAAACTGCAGGTTCCTTTGCGGCAAAGGTTTGCTCTTCCAACAGTGTCAAGTTGAATGCGCCGTACTCAGCAGACACTTGATAAATTGGAATTGGATGGCTGACAGGTTTTCTTTTAAAGATGAATTGTGAAACATTTAGCAGCTTTTAAATTACACTTTGCACTCCAGGTAGCCATTTTTTTAACAAACAGTAAATAGCTTTTGTAGCATAATGACCAGTGTCAGCATTCTGCCAACTAGGTTCCCAGAGTTTAGATCCTTAGTCATTCTGCTTCTTATCATTCATCCTTTTCGTCCACTGAGTGCTCTTTACAGGGTGTACTCTAGGTCTTTCCTCTCTTCCAAACTGAAGTTGGCATGAATAACATAAATGCATGCAAATTCTGTAAGATACAGTCCTTACTGCAGCCAAACTGGGGAGCTAAAATGCCTGTACCTATACAGATACCTATGTAAATACCTGTAAATTCATTCGTGGTCCTTAGGTGGGTTTACTAAAAGAGTGTATAGCATTTGGACCCAACTGTGAAGGACGTGAAGGACTGGCAAAGCCAATAAGTTGGCTGCTTTCACTGAAAGTTATTGTGAAGATACAGAATGGTAACAACATACGTTGCTCAGAGAAGTAGAAGTACTGCTCAAATGCGAGATTCTGATAATGGTAACAATGCAGATGGGGGTGGCAAAAGGAGGTTTACAATTGTTCGTATGGAAAAGAATACAATAATTAATAGGTAATACAAGAGTAATTCTGTGTTTCACATACTCACAATGCAAACCTACTTTTGCCCTACTGTGTATTACTGTTTCTGGAGTAATTAGATTATAAGAATATGCAATTAAGGATTTAAACTTCCAGTAGCTCTTATTGATTAAAAATAGGTAAGTAGTCCTAGATTTTAATTTTGTCTCTCACTTCATTTTTTAATTTCAGTGAAATTTGAAATTTTAAAATGCTCTTTGTATTATACATTACTTGTGCAATAATTCCAATCTCAGTTAATAATACAGCAGCCTATTTTTCTAATTTGGATATAATTGACATTATGTTAGTTTGAGGTGCACAATATAATGATTTTTGAGATTTGTACATACAGCAAAAGGATCACCACGGTACATCTAGTTAACATCTGTCACCATACACAGTCACATTTTGTGTGTGTGTGTGATGAGAACTTTACATATCTGCTCACTTAGCAACTTTTAACTATACAATACAGTATTTATGATTCACTATAGTCACCATGCCGTACATTGTATCTTCAGGACTTATTTATTTTATAACTGGAAGTTTGTGCCTTTTGACCAACTTCGCCCACTTTGCACCCTTCTCTCCACTTCCGCCTCTGGTGATCGCCAATCTGTTCTCTGCAGCTATGAGTTTGGTTTCTGTATTCTTTTCCTTTTCTTAGATTCCGCACACAAGGGGGATCATATGGTACTTGTATGACAACCTGGTTTTAAAGCAAAGGTGCATGCTTGAGCGTAAGGTTTTAACTGCCATTTGAATACATTTAGAGCATCGTTGCAGTGTAAAGTGATTTCTTGAAATATCTTGCAAGTATCTCGTATTTTGCTGGAATTATTTCTTTTTGTCCCTCCTAAGAATCTTTTCCAATGGAAAGAACTCTATATATGAAGTTATGCTGTTTTAGAAATGAAATGTCAAATTATAAATTCAATATAGCAAAAAATATAGGTTCTATTTAAAGACCTATATCATAATTTTAGAAAAGTAGATCAGTGGACACAATTGGAAGGAAAAGTGTGGTGTGCTTTCAGTTATACAGAGTACACTAGTATTTGTAAAATGTGCATTATAGAATTGTTTCCTGTACCTCACAGATATTTCCAAGGGAAAAAATTAAAGACAGATGTACACTGAATAGCAAGGTAATATGAGTTTAAAAATAGTTATTCTGCAATGTGCCCCTTCATTGTCCAGTGTCA
Organism: Trachops cirrhosus; assembly: GCA_028533065.1. Classification (NCBI taxonomy): domain Eukaryota; kingdom Metazoa; phylum Chordata; class Mammalia; order Chiroptera; family Phyllostomidae; genus Trachops; species Trachops cirrhosus. Next base: position 168,992,705 of record CM052539.1, on the reverse strand, counting down.
AGGGAAAATTGTTATTAAACTCTAGAATTAAATATGTTGTACTAATATACTGAGTCCATTTACATTTTATGGAATAACTTCATTTGTTCTGCACTAGGTGGCTGGCAGATAAATTGAACAATGTTTGGTGATATTTTAAAGTTGTAATTTCATCAGCGACTGACTTTAGGGGACATAAATATAAATCTGAATATAAAAAGTGCTGTGTGCTATATTTGGCTACTCTGAAATCTGAAAAACAACTTTCCCCACTATTTCCCAGTGGACTTTTCCTGGAAGTCAGTTGTCATTGTTCTGGCAAGTTTCTTTTCATCCTAAATTGTACAACATTTAGAAGAAAAAAAAGTTTACAAAAAACATTTTAAAGGTAATTTTTAGTTACAGAAATATTAAAAATATATTAAACAATACAGATATGTCTTTTTTTATTCTAGGCCCATATCACAGAGACAGTTCTTTTAATAGTTTATTTTATTTTGGTTTCTAGTGGTTGTGAGTATAATTTTAAACAATATACATATGCTTTCATTTATTTCATCAATTTCAGACCCTACGCACAGCAAGGAGATGCCAAACTCTTGGCATTTTCAAAAGATATGTTTTAAGAATTTCAATTTCCCTCATTCATACATACTACTCTATCACTTAACTTATCCCTTAAAATTCTGTTTAACTGTGATTCTCAGCTGGACGGCAGAAGAGTATGCTATTTCCCTAGCCCACCGGAAGAATACATTAGAATCTTCGGGAAGGTCTTTGTCAAAATATACATGCCTTTCTTTCTACTTCCATGCTTACCTGGTTGAAAATCAGTGCTTGTAACTTCCGCCGTTACTAGTTGGCAGTGCATCGTGCAATAGTATAGAGGCAGGAAAAAAACAAAAACAAGTTAAGAATAATCTATATATAAAAGGTGCGACATTTAGGTGATAACAGTTCTTTTTTTCTGGTTAAAGGATATTATTGTCTTCGATACTTTCTTTGTCCATTTGTCCCATTATTCCATTATCAGTTCCCGCAGAGGGCTCTCCTTTCTTTTCACTTCATGAGAGTTCCTATGTAAACATTAATGAGTAGAGAAAAAACAAACAGAGAACCGATGCAATAGTGTAGGCGGGCTTACTGCTGAGATGACCAGTTCTGCCTTCTAGACAAGGGCAAGTCACAGTTTTATATCCGGTAACATGGCTATTATGCGGCCTTCAGAGGTTAATGGAATAGTTGTTGAAACTTCAGGCACTAACTCCACGAATGAAAAACTAAAGCCATCTTCTTTTATACCTTTGTGCCTGGTATAAAACTCTTAGAAGTCTGTGATTCTGCGTAGTTGAAGATTCCCCTTACTTGTTGCAATGGAGACTAAAAATGGCAATGACAGGGATGTGCTCGTCCAAAGGGGTGGCTCCCCGGTGCTTCGAGTTCTCAGTGCAGCATCTACGGTGAAGCGAAAACCTCAGAGGAGACACACTAACGGGCTCTCTACCTGTTTTATTGGCAGACTGCGGCTGAATATGTAAAATCTCGACTCCCCGAGGCCCTTAAACAGCATCTGCAGGACTACGAGAAAGACAAAGAAAACAGTGTATTGTCTTACCAGACGATCCTCGAACAGCAGATCCTATCAATTGACCGAGAAATGCTGGAAAAATTGACTGTGTCTTATGATGAAGCAGGTATGTTTGTCTTTGATACACACTTAGTCGCACAGTTTTTTCTCCCTGAAGAAATTTGTTTGTAGACTAGTTAAACGTAAGTCCTTTTCTGAGGTAGGAGGTGAAGGGCAAACCTGACTCGAAGTTATTTATCATGGATTAACAGTGCGTTTCTTCTCTGCCATTTTAGTATCAAAGATTTCATTAGGAGATCTTTAAAAATGTCTCTTAAATATCAAAATCCTTTTAAATGTTTGCTCTTTTTAAAATAGAACTTTCTGGCCTTTTTTCCATCACATACTCTGACTGATTTAATCTTTTGAAGTGTCACTTCAATTTTGGATACCAGCTGAAAACTTTCACAACCGATAATCCGAGAACTGTTATTTGCTTCAGGTATTATTTTTTAATTTCAGAGAATTTCGTTTCTAAAGAGGTGCCATTCTTCTTCTTAAAGTTTCAGGCTGAACTTGATTTTCTTCTTCTTTAGCTCTTCATTTGAATCCTAGCCCCTAATACCACACCAGATACTTGGGTTCGCTGCCTCCCACAAATTCATCCTATCTAAGGGCGTAGACAGACCTCCTTACAAAACGGTTTTTATCTATTACATGGTCTGTCAGCTTGAACCCAATTTTAATCAAACCAGTGCAGTATTAAATTCCAAAATTAATATTGGAATTATTAAAATCTTTAATGAAATTGAAGTTAGGATAAATATCCTGATTAAAATTGCCATACTTCCCTCAACCCAATAAAATGGAGAAAAAAGTCCAGGAAAACAGGTTTTTAATGGTCAATGTTGATAGTATCAATCCCTATTTTCATACTAGGATCTTCTGTTTTTATTCTTACAAGGAAGTTGTTAGCATGCATCTCATTTTCTTTCTCCTGATCTGAACAGTCTCAGTGGTGACATTCTTAACATTTGATTTCAAGCTCGAATAGCAAACAGAAGAGCACATTAAAAAACAAACAAACATTACACTACATGTGCCTAACCACTAACATAACTTTTTAAGTTATTAAACTGTCACCATTTACATTCTGCCATCTAATGCCTTTGCGTCCCCCTCAGACAGGATCTGCATTTCTAGCCTTGCCCAGGACACCTCTGCTTTCTCAGATTCTCTTTGACTTTATCAGTTTTCCAGACACATTGCCTTTCTTCCTCCTGCTGGGTGGCTTCTGTTTTTAAGATTTCTGTCTTTGGAATTCTCATTCCACTCTCTTTTCATCCCTGATGAAGTGAAGTAAAGGAAGACTACCACTGGCCTAATCAAAATAATATTTAAATATTTAAAGCATATCAGAGATCATGGAACTCATGTGTTTCACTTCTTCCTGCTCCCAAAACCATTTTATGAAGAGAAAACCGAGACCACAGACTTGCCTGCAGTAACACAGTTACTTTGTTGTAGAGCTGGGACTCCAACCTCCTATTACAAATCGAGTTGGCTGTCACTGCACTTATGGGGGTTCTCAATCACTCAGTCGGCACTTGTTAAATGCATAGTGATACAGTAAGCAGTTGGAAGAAAAGGCAGGGAGGAATCTGAGACGTTGAAAACACAGATCTTGTTTAAAGTCTAGCTGGAGAGCTAAAACACCCATGTCTAACTTCTGGATAAAAATTTCTGGGGAATTTGGGCATAAGTATACTCTGTGATATTCACAAGCTATTAGTTAAGCCGGGGGCATGTGGAGTAAATCAATAGTGGAAGTAGCTCAAGTTTTCGATGGAATTCTCCAGGCGAGGGCATTAGTTTAAATCCTAAGAATGATGATGAATGTGGGTTTGTGAAGATGAGAGAAAGTCGGTCTATGGGATGAAGGGCCCACGTGGACACCAAGGAGGAAAGGAACACCAGCTGCCACTCAAATTTTCCTTCTTCAGGATAATTTTCCACTCGCCTGCAGTGTTGTTGAGCACCTACTAATCCGCAGAGGTACATGTGTACATGGCCTTTGGGAGCCAATGCTTTGGCACAGAATCAATGTATCAATAGACTCTGCAGCATGAAACCGTGGAAGTCACTATAGGACTGAGAGTCAAAGAGTCTAAATTCCAGGTTTTTCCTCTAGCTTAACAGTGATCTTTAGCAAATTAATGTCTTAGAGCCTCTGTTTCTTCACCTAGAAATTTGGGCTAATAATATCTCACAGGGTTATTATGATAAAGTGCAGTCACACCTCGGTTCTCAAACATCTTGGTTCTCGAATTGGTTCTTGACCAAATTGTTCATGGAAAAAAATGTCTCAGTTGTCTAACACAATTTCGGGTCTTGATTCTCTACCAGATATCCTTCTCATGCTGATATCTGTATGATCAGTCACATGTCTCTCAGGCTACAAACAAAGGAGATTCTGTTTACAGACAAATAGCTTCTCAAGATCCCACTCTATATCATATTTGAGGAAGTCCTTACAAATCATATTACATATTCACTAATGCTGAATGAGAGTAGATTTGGTTCTTGTCTGTCCCTCAGACCAATTTAAAGTAGTCATAGTTTCTTTCTTGGCATGTAATATTTGGGGTGGCAGAGGCAAATTTTTAAAAATGATCTTCAGAAGCTTTGAGAAGTCAAGCAACATTGTCTATTGTTAAATCAGCCACTCTGGGCTCACTCCGCCCTTGGGCATTTCTGCACTGGGTGACACATTTGGTGGGGGCTGTGTGTGTATGAGTAAGTGAGTGTCACTGTATGTTGTAAAAGCAAAACTGCCTTCTCCTGCACTGCCTATAAATTAACGATCTCATTCAAAGAGCAAGGAGAAAAAAGAAAATTTGTTGCTATTAGAAAAATAGTTTGCCGTAATACAAAAGAATCAGGAAATAGAATAGAAAAGTAGCAATAGTATCTAATACCTTCAGATCTAAACATCTTTTTTTTAATTTTTTATTTTAGATTATTCAGTACTGTTTCTATCCTTTATTCCCATAAACATCTTCTTCTAAGACATTAATTTCCTTCAACTGCTTAGCTTCTTTCCATGCTCTCCCAATTTTTACTTCCTCATATTCTTAATCCAGCTCTCCCAGTTTTAGGAAGTAGTTAATTGTTAATTAGAAGATCTCATTGTCTGTAGAGAGGTTAATTTATCCTTAATGCCCATCCACTGATAAATCAGCCTTGTGACTTTAGGACAGTTACCACTGTCTGTGGCTTCTAAGCATCTAAAAACCAATTAATGAAAAACCCTTAGATATCTTTCTAAAAGCATTGGGTCAGAACCTTTTGTCCTGCCTCCCTCTGTCTTCGCCTCTCAGCGTCTTCTCTTCCCCATTAAATACATACATATCTTAACATTTTATATACTTTTTCACAATTCAACTATCCTGCAACCTGACATTCAGCAAAGAAATGAGAGGGAAATAAAAGCCACATGTAACCCTACAGTGTCACAGAAGCTTTGGATTTTCACTTAGCATCTATATATTTTTCATTTCATATAGTTTTCACCAGTTAGGTTATATTTTCCAGTGTGATATTTTTAAAAATTCTTGTTCTAGCCCTCGCTGGTATAGCTCAGTGGATTGAGTGTGGGCTGCAAACCAAAGGGTCTCTGGTTTGATTCCCAGTCAGGGCACATGCCTGGGTTGGGTGTGGGCCAGGTCCCCAGTGGGGGGCATGAGAGAGGCAACCACACATTGATATCTCTCTCCCTCTCTTTCTCCCTCCCTTCCCCTCTCTAAAAATAAGTAAATAAAAATTCTTGTTCTGACATTGAGTGTTACACTTTTATTACAGAAACAAATAGAAATAAGTAGAATGGTGTAATAAGAGAATAATAACCATCAGTAACACTACCATTGTAAACATTTAGTATGTTTCCCTCACTCTAAGCATTTTTGAAATGCTATTGATATCTAGCAGTGTTATATCCTACTTTTTTCACTTAGCACTATTACATAAGTGCTTCTTCATTTTATGAAAACCTCTTCACATGACAGTAATTTTAATGGCTACATGATATTCTATACTTTGAAAGTACTACTCACTAGACATTCTCCTGTATTGAACATTTATGGTTTTCGTTTTTGTTATTATGAATAATGCTGCAACGAATATGGTATGCATTTGTTTGCATTTTGTATTACTCTGGAGAACAGACTTTAGAAAACATCAGTTCAGAATTAGAATTGGAAAGAATGGAAGGGGGGTGATACTGAAAGCAGCAAGGAATAAGAGCGATGAATAAATTCATAGAAATGTGTAAAAAACAGGTATCATATTCCCAACATGGTGCAGCACTCTAGGTCAAATAAGCATCCACAGACTGCAGTATACGTAGAGTTGACATCACTAATCTTCATAATGATGACCTTGAATCACAAAAGAAAAGGTTCAATAATATTAATTATACTCTGTATATGAAAATTGGAATTATGTAAACCATTTTAGAAAGATTTTATTTTTTTATAATTTATTTTTTTTAAGTTTTGATTATTACAGGAATAAAGATGTTTTGTGGAATGATTGAAAGAGGTCTTGGAACCAAAAGACCCAGATTTTATTCCCAGCCCTGCTCCAACCAGATATATGACTTTGAGTAAGTCACTAAATCTCCCTAGAGATCATGTTCCTGTAAGTCAAAGGAATGAACACAATCTCATAGATGTCTTCCATTTCTAAAACTCTGATTCTGGTCTCTTGGCAATGGAAAATGCAGGCAGCCATAGCTTCTGCAAGGTAGCATGCAATTTCTCCTTGAACTTTCTGCTTTCTCTATCGCCCATCTCCTGTCTCCTCACACAGCCCATATAATTTACATAATATTAGGTTCAAAGACCATCACTCAGCCTTTCTACCATCTGCACATGAAGATGCCCAGGCGTACTTTTATTGGTGGGAGGGGGAGCCAGGCAAAACTGGATTTGGGAAGGAGAGGTGCTGAGTCATCATTCATGGATCATTATTCAGATAGATTAGGGATTTTTACTAACATTTATTAAGGCTTAACAAAATCCAGAGTAAGAAGATATGGTTTACATTTGATCTGTTAATATTTTTATTGGAATTGGAGTCCATGTGTACACACATTTCAATAGATTGGGTTTAGACAGAAATTTCTGAGGGAAGAAGTGGCAAGATCTGAGAAGTGATCAAAATAGCATTGCACACTGTCTCAGAGAACATCGCTAACCTAAATATTCATTATTTGTTATAGCAGGCAAAAGTTGAAGGGTTGAAATAGCAGGAGAGGGAATCTTTCCTCACATTATTTATTTTTATGCTGGTATAGTGTTCCTTTTTCTTCAAGTAATAAATTGTTTTAAATTTATTTTTAAGTTTAGGCATGAATAAATAACCTGCATATTCCCTTGTTAAGGATGAAGTAGTATGGCTTATTGGGCCTTGCATTTGAGGGACTTGTGAGGGGAACACGCCCATTTCTTTGAGAGCGATTTTCTTTGTTGCCCACTCAAGTACCGGAAGACATGGGAAACGCAGTTTGGGAAAAGCTGAGTGCATCTGCGGTGGGTGGATTGGCCGGCCAGTGGTGGTATCTTGCTTCTGGCCTCAAGACAGTTGCCTGAGTTTCAGCTTAGAGATTCCTTCTCCAAGTCAAACCTAAGACCACCAATTTTTATGTCTGATCTTACTAGAAACCCACATAGCATTCCAATGAGCACATGTTCCTACCATGTAAAAAGAGAACTTACAAGTAGAAAGGGAACCAGACACTGCAGCTGAGGGATGGAGAGAACTCAGCTGGCTGTTTATTGTGTTCATCTGGACATCAGTTAAAGCCGGGGACCTACAGATCCGTTTACAAATGCCAGGAGGTAAGAAAGAAGGGACAGCATTCATTTTCAGCCTCTGCTTTGTGATTCCCTGATGCAGCTCTGCACATGAGGTTCCTGAGAGATGAGCCCAAGCAAAGCTATCTGCTGGGAAGACACACCACGTACTGAAATGTACTTTTTGGAAAAATAGCATTTTAAAGGGTGGGGGTATGTGTTCTAAGCAATTTAGAAAGTAGCTGGAGGGTTACCTCCTATTGAGCTTATTTTATTCTTTTTTAAATGGGTGGTACCTGAAAGTTACATCTACAATTTAATTGAGCCATTATTGTTAGAGTAATCAGTGACTTCAAAAGGAAGGCCATTTCCTGTCACGGGAAAAAATTGAACATACATCGAGAAATCAAATGCAGAAAAGAGATTGTGAATTATTTAAGGCCTTTTCAGGTTTTCTAAGAACATAAAAAATGCAATAAAAGGCATGTGCAAGAAGTTCCTCACTCTAACAAATAGAGTGAATTTCTCTTCCTCAGTGCTTCTCAAATGGCTCCTAAGGGGAGAAGTGGCACTAAGGTTTCTTTACTTTATACCTTCAATCAGGACCCATTTCTGTGCTCGAAAGGTATTCTTGCTAGAGGCTTGCTGACAAGATTTAGAAGGAAGAGAACAACAGGGACCCATGAGAAATTTTTTTAAGAGGGAAATTGAGTATTGGTTGGGCAACCTTTGACAACAACTTCTGATTTTCTGTAAAAAAATTAACTCTTTTATCTTTCCATTATCAGAGTGATATAAATACATTTGAAACACTTTTAAAATACGGAAAAATAGAAGAGGAGAAGAAAATCTCTAATTCTACCACTTAAACATGAACACCATTTTTAGTATATTTACTTCTAGTCAATATACTCTGCTGGGTTTTAATTATTTCTGCCTAACTTTGTGTCTTTTTCTCACTTGACATTGAAATATAATCCTATTTCTCCATGTGTTACCAGACATGGTCCTGGCCCTGACTGGGTCTGCCTAGGGCCAGCTGTAGTGTGTGGGGTCTTGAATTTGTGTAGGGATTTCACAACATGAATCCAGGTGACGATGAGGATGCATTTATTGAAGCTGGGGTCAGTGAGACAAGGGAGGGCTTAGCACAGAAGCAACAGGAGAGCCCAGGCTGGGCTGCCTTAGCTCGCTGGGAGGTCAGATGAAAGGGGGCTTTGGGACAGGTCTGGGGATTAGCCGGGACAAGCTGCCAGCTGCCCATTGCCTCAGAGTTTAGGAGACTGTGCCTGTGAAGAAAGGAGTGGAGGGAAAGACGGAAAAGGAAAATGGCACCTGCTGCTCCCCTGATGTAGAGCCCACCCGTGCTGGGTCCTTTGCCTTGAGGCTTTTATCTCTCCCCTGCAGGCTGGAATCTTAGGGGAGCCCCAGGGGAGGGCTTCAGCAGAATATTCATCCCTTCTCCAGGTGAGACCTTTTAGGGTCATGGTCTCCTCGGATGGGTCATTGAGAAGTCTTTAGTCATTGCAGTCTGTCCTGGAGTTGCCCACCTGGTTTTGCTGCTTTTCTGGGCCTGGAGCTAAAATACAGCTGAAGCCTGGATATTATCTCCAGGGAGCAAAGGCCAGGGGAGGTGAGGTTACCCTTGGAGATAAGGTCCTTGCTTCCTAGTTTTGCTCTTGCAGGCCTTTGCCCTGGTGACCATCTGCCCTGGGCTGTAAATTGCTCGGCCATTGTGTTCAGCTGTCTGTCTCAGTTTCACTATTCCATTTGCCAAGGAATTTTCCTCGCCTCTCACTATCCTGTCTCATGTGCTCTTATAAAGTACTCACGAAAGTAATTTGTAACGGCTGCATAATATCCTATTAAGTGTCTATGCCACCATTCCTTTAAGCTTTATATATTTTCAACATGATCCCTCTCTTTTGTCCATGTTTCAGTTCACATCACTATGCAGAATCCCTGAATTTGGAGGTGTGTTCCTTGTGAAAAGGTGAGAATAGAAATTTGATGAACAAAAACACAATGAGGATGTTTGTAATGCAGCCAATTTTTAGTCATATAACAGTGGAGCCGAGGACATACATAAGTAGTCAAAATCCACTTACAGAGAACTTCTTTCTGGCCAGTAATACCACTGCTTTTAACCAAGCTGATCTGAATTTCTCAAACTTCCCCCTTTATGTCATAGGGTAAAAAAGCCAAAAGATAGGGGTGGGGAAGTCGTAACTAAACAAAGTGTCTTTCCATCTACAAGCTAGAAAACTCTTCCCCATGGCAGGATGAAATTACACAGACGTGTGATTCGAGAGCTCTGGGGTTGGTTTCTGTGTCTGTGGTGAGACACTGTGTCCCAGGTAGGCACAGGCAACCAGGTTCTCGGTGACCGTGGGCAAAGAACTGAACTGGCCACACCGAGTTTATAGCAGAAAGAGAGAGAGCAGATTTATTAAGCGATAGTACACTGCACACAACATGGGAGCAGGTGAACTCCAAGCAGAGAGATTGACTGCAGGGGCTGGAGGGATTCTGTTCTTTTAGGGCGGATCTTTCCTGGCTAGTTTTGGTGGGTTTTTATAGAGCATGTACAAGTACTTGTATTAGTTTAAAGCTACTGCACATGCAGTCTCCTATGATTTTCCTTGCATGGCCACTGGAGAAAGGGGTGGCACAATGTTAATTTATTATAATGTTTTTATAATGAAGCAGGAGCCATGTAGCATCTTCTGCACAGGCGCATTCATGAGTCACCGTGATTCAGCGCTTTCCCAGAATCGGAGCAACCGGTCTTAGAACAGGGTCTCTGTCCTGTATCCACGTCCTTTATCTTAGCCCTGGGGCACCTCCGGAATTTCCTCCTTCCTGACTGTCCCCTGCCTTAATGGCACCTCTCTACTTGGTTTCTCCAACTGTAAAATAAAAGTATTGGATTATGTATGTTCTTAGGTCTCTTCCAGCATTGACCATGTGTAGTTCTCTCTTCCATTCCCTCAGCATTCGTTGGCTCATTCACTTATTGACTCTGTAAACACTAACTGAGCAGTAATGAGCCAGGCACTGTGCCAGCCTTTGGGAACGTGGGGATGACCACGTGGTCTTTCATTGCAGGTGTGCATATGTGTACTTAGTGTACACGTGTACATGGCAGCGGGAGGCCAGGGAGAGGGACAGTGGTAGGAACAGGTAAGTAGAGTGGAATCAGTACTGTGTTCGGAGGACAGCACCAGGAGGAGGAAGGAATTAGGTTTTGGATAGAGAAAGGATTCTTAAATAAATCAGAAAATCATAGGAGAACCCATAAGTGTCTTGAACTGTTCATCTTGAACTTTAATTAATATCAGTTGCATTTTTAAAGATAGGTTTATTGTGAGTAATGCTTTTTTCCCTCTTTGCTTCTGTAACTGGGTTATATGCCAGTGCCTTATACAGACCTATTTTTGCCCTCTGCTATTAACATCACCTTCCACAGTCTAAGTGTTACTCTCCAAATAGTATTAGTTTCCATTAATCAGCTTATGTTAATGTTATCAGCACTGCCAGTTTTCTAATGAGATCTCCAAAATTTAAAAAAAAAACATTTTTGTAGAAGTGCTATCATAGGGAAAATATACTGATCTGAGTTTTGCAGTGAGCAAAGTAAAATTTTAAGAACTCTGCTAAAGCCCTGGCTGGTGTGGCTCAGTGGATTGAGTGACAGCCTGAGAACCGGAAGGTTGCTGGTTTGATTCCCAGCCAGGTTACAAGCCTCGATTTCGGGCAGGGTCCCTAGTTGGGGGTGTGTGAAAGGCAACCGACTGATATATCTCTAACACATCAGTGTTTCTCTCCCTCTCTTTCTCCCTCCCTTACCCTCTCTCTAAAAATAAAAAATAAAGTCTTAGGAAAAAAAACTTGCTGAAAATACTGAAAACCACAAGCTTAACACTTTCTTAGAAGCAGGAAGTGTGACCTCTGGTGATTAGCACATTGACTGGAGCTGTTTATCGCTCAAATCAAGTGGCCATTGTTAGCCACAAGGGAAGTAATGTCACTGCCTTGCTCTAAAAAAGTATTTGATTGTGACGACTGGAGAAAATATGTGTACGTCAAAGAAAATAGTTGTACCGGGTGGTCACAATTTAGATGGCATTGGCCAGGCAGAGACGGGATGTTGATGCTATCTGTATCTCTTCCTTTCTGTTCTGTTGGAATTTTGTAACCAAGATCCTGTAGACCTTGTTGGAATGTTTGTAATAAACTTTAATGAGATCCAAGTTAATGGTAAGCCCTTCAATCTTTAGGGAAAAATAGGACAGTATTAAAGTGTCCAAATTTCTAATATAATATTACTGTCCATTTGTATTAGTGAGAGGTGAGCAAAATGCATCTTCTGGCCGACTGTGAGATGGAAGATTTGTGATGATAGGCAGCTGGACTGCTGTTTAATGTCATATTGTAAGAATGGTAAGTTCAGTCTTTGGGAGCTGCTAGACACTCTGAAGTTTCGTCTGATAAATTGTGTCTGAGAGGCAGTTTTCAAGTCACCTTCTCGTGCCCAGGGGAATTCTCTTTTTGTTTCTTTCTTTAGTTAATGTCCTTGTCTCAAGGCTTTGCAGCTTAAGCCATGCTGATGAATCTGGTTTGATGAAGAGTTTCTACAGTATATACCCCCAGGAAGCACCTGAATGTGCTCTTGTAGTTCTGCAATCAATCCAAGGGAACTGGAAATCGACTAGATAGAAATCACTAGGAAAAACACTTCATTCTTACAAACATTTACTGTACTGGGTTCTGACTAGGTGCTGAGAGTCTAAAAAATGGAGAAGGACAGTTGAGTTAGAAGTCATCTTGTTTTGAATTGATTGCTACCCTTGACTGTTGTCTCTATAAATTTGTCTTCTAAGACCTGCTTCAAAATCACACACTTAGCTGTCTTCTTTTTTTTGCCTGAGGCTGGGCTTTTCATTCCTCTGATCTCAGTCTCTCTGATTCAACATTACCTTTCTGTTATTTACATTGGGTTGGTAAAAAGGTTGTTTGCCCCCGCCCCACCCCAGCTGGCTCTGGTAGCACTTAGTTGTCTTTAACTTCATTTGAAACAATTTTGTTAGATTGTATTGTGACAGCTGTCATATCAGCATGCATTTTTTTTAAAAAATCAAAATTGGTGAATTTTTATGTAGCCATTTTAACATTGAAGATAGAAGAAAACATGCAACTTTTTTGGCATATTATGCTTTATTTCAAAAAGGTAAAAATGCAACTGAAATGCAAAAAAATTTGTGCCGTGGTGCTGTGACTGATTGAACTTGTCAAAAGCAGTTTGCGAAGTTTTGTGTTGGTGATTTCGCTCTGGACAATGCTCCACAGTTGGGTAGGCCAGTTGAAGTTGATAGAGCTCAAATCGAGACATTAATTGAGAACAGTAAATGTTCTACCACTCGGGAGAGAGCCAACATACTCAAAATATCCAAATTAACAAAGTTATCGGTGAAAATGAAAAATGTGTCTTTTTGGCCAACCCAATGCTTACTTTCTGAAAGTTGATTTACCATACATACAATAATAATGTTATGGTAAAAACAGAGAATCAAGGCCACAAAAAGAGAAGGAAGCAAATGTACTAACCACGAATAATAGACAAAATAAAATAGTTTTTCACTGGAGACAACTTCTGATACTAAAGTTGATGGAGAATTTTTCACAAGGCACCTTGTAGATGGGACATTAGACATTATCTCCTCCTGAGTACCCCCAAAGCAGAGCCTGAAATAAAAAGCTCGAGTGCAGATAGTTAATCCAGGAATGGGATCCCTAGGGGCTGAAGTGAGGGCCATTGGGGGTGAAAGACAAAACAAGGGAAAAGAGAAACAAGGGAAAGCTAATTTGAGGACATGTACAGAGTTGGTCTCCATAGCAACTGCTGCTTAAACCCACTAAAGAAGCTTATTAATGGTGGCTCAGAGCCATTCATCAGGCCCTGGCTGGTGTGGCTCAGTGGATTGAGCGCTGGGCCTGTGAGCCAAAGGATTGCCAGTTCGATTCCAAGTCAGGGTACATGCCTGGGTTGTTGTGGGCCAGGTCCCCAGTAGGGGGCACATGAGAGGCAACCACACATTGATGTTTCTCTCCCATCTTTCTCCCTCCCTTCCCCTCCTCTAAAAATAAATCAATAAAATTTTTAAAAAACAATTGGGATCAAGAGTGTGTGAAATGCTACATAGGAGATGTCCTGTACAAGTACAACAAATGGAATCTTAAAACAAGTTTACAGGAAATGCATGCAAGTTCGTATTATGGTTATTTCTTGTGCAACAACCATCTGTGAAAGCTGAGGACACATTATTCATGTTTTTTAAAGCTCCTGTGAAGCATGTGGCTATGTCCAATGCAGGGAGTGCTCAAATGCATTTACAGAAAAATCTTACGTACAGCAGAAGACAGAAGGTGAGGGTGCTTTGTTTGACGTAAAAGTTCTTAGCTCCCCAGCTCAAATGAAAATAAATGAACTAATCCTCATTTGTATGATGAATGAATTGAAGTCCCTCAGCTCTTTAACCTGAGTGGCATAGTGAGTGAGATCCAGCTTTCAAACTGGGTTGTGTTTTCTCATATAAGTAAAAAAAAATAATTACCTCCCATAGATAACTCACAATAGTGGTTACTCTGGAAAGGAGAAGCTGGGGAAGAAGACTTAGTTTTTTACTGAGTTCTCCTATTGTTTGAGGTTTTAACTTTGCCCATGTATCTTCTATTTTTTAAAAAAATTTACAGAAAAATAAATAAAACTAAACAAAATCTTCCTAGTACATTTACCCTTATCTTTAGTGCTGGAAAGGGAATATAATAAGGCAGAAAGCCATTCTCTTCGTTTTCAATAAAGCTCTTCACCAAGCCATTTATATCCCTGGACTAAGTCAAGAAAGGAACTGAGTGACAAGGCCAACCGTCATGGAACTGCAGTGTCGGGGTTAGAGGAAGTCAGTAGTCAGGCCGAGTCAGTAGTGTGCCAGGGAGCACGTGGGCAGCAGAGCCCCTGCCACAGGGGCTTGCCCTGGGCCAGAACCGGTCCCGGAGTCCAGAGAGGGCTGGTCTTACTGGGGAAGAAGAACAGTGTTCATGGGCAATGAGAGGTTGGGATTCAGCAGTTCCTGATCTTACTTCCTGTTGGTTGCCTCTCCTTCACCCTGAACTTGATATTCTTATGTCTGAGAAGTTGCATGACTTGCCGCTTTACTTGGCCTTTTAGTCAGATTCTATGTTTCTGGAACTACAGCCAAACCTCTACTGAGTTTCTTGTAAGGCAGTATAGTATAGAGGAAAGAGTCTAGGCTTTGACGCCAACCTGGCTTCATGATGATTCCTTATGTCATACCTTGTGGGGCTTCTTCTGAGAATCACAGATAATGTGTGGACAATGATGGACATAGGGTAGACCTGCCGAATGATGGCCTTTCTGTTGTTATCTTTGCTGTTACTTAACTTTGAATGTGCTTAGCTTGGTATATGGGGTTATTTTTTCAATCCCCTGCATGGTAGAGAGGATTAACTATCTTGCACTTTGCATAAATTAACTTCCTATCCAGGAAAGGAAAAAAACAAAACAAAACAGCAAAATACCGGCTCTGTCAACCTCCTCCTCTTCCTTCCTTGTCCTTTCCTTGGTGGAAAGTATTTCCTCGGGTTAAGTGTATTTGTACTATGTTTCTTTTTTAAAGATTTTATTTACTTATATTTAGAGAGGGGAAAGGATGGAGAAAGAGAGGGAGAGAAACATCAATGCTTGGTTGTGACTCTTGCGTTCCCTACTGGGGACCCAGCCTGCAACCCAGGCATGTGCCTCGAGGGAATTGAACTGGCAACCTTTTGCTTCCCAGGCTGGCGCTCAATCCACTGAGCCATACCAGCCAGGGCTGTACTATGTTTTTATATGTCTCTTTCTTTTTATTTTTTCTAATGCTATATATTAGTTATCTCTTGCTACATAACCAATTACTCCAAAATGTAGTAGCTTAAAACAATAAATGTTTATTATCTCACACATCTTCTGAGTATCCAGAATCCTGATTGGTTCTCCCCTGAGGTTTCTGTCCAGCTGTCATCCAGGGTAGTCTCTGAAGACTCGGGCTGGGAGTGCTGCTTCCAAGCTCACCCATGTGGCTCTTGGCAGGAGGCTTCAATTCTTTTCCACACAGGCCTTTTCACAAGGCTGTTCGTGATGTGCTTTCTCAGTGTAAGTGACCTAAGAGAAAGAGCAGGAGTACTTGAGACAGAAGCTGCAGTCTTTTATAACCTAATATTGAAAGTGGCATACCATAATTTCTGCCATATTCTACTGCTCACACAGACTAACTCTAATTCAGGGTGGGAGGGCAACGCAAGAGTGTGAATCCCAGGAGAAACGGTCATTGCGGGCCTCCTGGAGGCTGGCCACCACAGTCTGTGCTGTGAAAATCGTCTATTCTGACTCTGCCATCTCCTTCATCTCCCCTCTATTATTGTCACCTTTTCCTCTCATTTTTTTTTCTTGTGCCCTGGATTGAATCCACAGCCGGTTACATGGGCCAATGCTCCAACCAACTGAGCCACCCTGCCAGGGCGGCTGAGTTAATCTTTTTCTTTTAATCCTCACCCAAGGACATGCTTATTGATTTTAGAGGGAGGGAGAGAATGAGAGAAACATCGATGTGAGAGAGAAGTATCTATCAGTTGCTTCTTACACATGCCCAACTGGGGACCAAACACGTAACCCAGGCATGTGCCCTGACCAGGAATTGAACCCATGACCTTTCAGTTTATGGGACGTTGCTCCAACCAACTGAGCCACACCAGCCAGGGCCCTCTCATATTTTAATCACTGCCTACATCCCATTTCCATTAAGTCCAAAGCTGGAGTGTTCAACCCTGGAACCAGCACCAAGGTAGCCTTAGAATTGTTTAGACTCAGCATCCTTTCCCATAATTGCAGTTTATGTTTCATTTGATCAGTGGCAGTGCCCAAAATGTACTGGTTATTAAATATTTTGATTATCACTTCTGACTGCTGAATCCATAAAGATGTTGCTTTCTGGAGCTTCTTAACACAATGCCCAGTGTCCTAGTTTGTTCAGGGTGCTATAACAAATACCACAGACTTATTATACCACCCAGCTAAAAACAACAGAAATTTATTTCTCACAGTTCTGAAGTCTGAAAGTCTAAGATTAGGGTGCTGTCATGGTCAGGTGAAGGCTCTCTCCTAGCTCATATACTTCTGATTTCCTGTGTCCTGATCTGATGGAAGGGGATAAGGACTCTCTTGGGGCTCTTCTGTAAGGGCACTAATCCCGTTGACGAGGGCTCCACCCTCATGACCTAATCACCTCCCAAAGGTCCCAATATAATATACCATCATATTGGGCATTAGGATTTCAACATTAGAATCTGAGGAGGACACAAACATTCAGACCATAACATGGACGTTCCTCTACAGATAAGAAATTGAAGCTTCGTTTTTCACAGCAGTATCCTAAATGCTTCTAGATTAAGGCATTTCTCTCTACATTGCAGTCATCTCTGTCTCGCTGTGTCTCCTCTTTCTTCCTTCTTCATTATTCCCCCACACACCATTTTCATTTTATTTTTTTCTCTCTTTCTTACCTTCAACTGGCTATGTCTAAAATTTAACACATTTAGATTTTTAAATTTTTATTAAATAATTTGACACCCTGTTATGTCAAATGGATGAGTAGAATAACTAGATAAATTGTTTTTATATTTGACCCAGCAATTGCCTTCAGTTTAAAAAAAAAATGTTTCCTCTCTTTATTGCTTCTTGGCTGTCTCTTCTATTGTGTAGAGAAAAAGAAAAGAAGCAAAGTTAAGGAAGTCACTGACTATCTTGTCTGTCTCTTCCACTTTTTACTATACCATGATTTCCCTTACTTGCTCCGTCCTCTGCTTTTCTACCAAAGCCCTGTCTCAGATTCTTTGTTCCTGAAGAGAACAGCTGCAAGCAAGTGAGTCTCTCATTGTGTCAGCATTAGTGGTAGAAGAATGTGCATGTAGCTAACAAGTAACTTTCCCATTTCCTAGCTGTTTCTTTGTGGGTAGGTTTTTAAAAATGTTTTGAGAAAAATACTACTTTTGAGAAAAGCTATATATTTTAAACGAAGCACTCTTTTCAAATTGCTTTGCAATCTACAGGAAATTCAATCTGAGATTAAGCATTAAAGAGCTAGGGAAAATGAAAATGCCCTCACGGAATTAGAGATCCGTTTGATTTTTGCACTTAAGATTCAGCTTGTAAAAAGTATTGGCCCATGTAAATACAAAGAAATAAATTCAGCCAATTTACCTACTTTTCTGCAGGCCTGTGTGTATTTTAAAAATTGTTCCTGAAAGAGTTATGGACCTGGTGTAATTGCATTTGCAAATACAATGCAGGAAGGTCTAGTGTTCAGAGTACAGTTAGGTGTGTTAATTTCCCCTTTTTGCTATAGCGTTGGTAACTTCAAGCCTCTTCAGTTGACTGTACTTCCTTGTAAACCTTGCCCTCTAGGGGAAAACAGTGTTCCAGAGCTACCAAAGAAAATGAGCTTGTCTAAAAATAATTGCCTGTTGACAAGATTTTAGCAACACAAAAGCTTTACAAAATAGAATGAGGTCAGATATGACAGATGTGGTCAAATCCCCTTCTAATCTGTAAATCCCTAACTGCAGTTTTGCTGATTTTTAAATGGATGTTTTGAAGTGTCACTGAATTTATGACATTCTCAGCATTTTTATATCTCTGAGCATTTGAGGTACGTGGTTGCATTCTGTGCTTTGGTGAACATTCTCTTCACTGGTGCCTGTGGGGTCCTTCTTACTTGAGTCTCAAATGAGGTTCTATTTTGCTCTGCTCTTCTTTGTCAGGAGTAGTTCTCTAACAGCCCCAAGTAATAAAATTGGTTTACTATTAACACTCTTCACAGGAGTGCTTCTCAACCAGGGGCAATTTCCAAGCTGCCCCCTCTCCTTGACATGACCATGTCTGGAGGGGGCACTTTGATTGTCACACTGAGGAAGGGGAGGGGAGGGAGGGCTGGTGGTACCTAGTCGAGGATGCTGCTAAACATGCTATAATACACAGGACAGCCATTCACATCAAAGAATCATCTGGCCCAAAATGCTGACGGTACCGAGGTTGAGAACTGCGTTAGAGCAATAGTTACCAGCTTTTGTAGCGCATTAGAATCACCTTTCAAGGCTTATGTTCCTACTGCATCCAGGCCAAGCAATTCAGAATCTCTGAGCAGTGGGACCCAGTCCTCAGTATTTTGTAAAAGAGATTCCAATACACAGCCAAGGTTGAGAACTGCTGCTTCGGAGCAAACATTTTTAGAGGACAAGACTAGCTTAGGCATAATCCCAGACAGTTTCCTTACTAAAGGACCTGAAAGGATCTCATTAAAATGTGGTTTGAGGTATCAGACAATATCCGATTACAGTATTATAATGAGGTTCAAATGAATTTTTCATAACTTTTCACATTCACTAAAGTTAGCACTTAAAACTTGAGAAACTGCTATTCTCATTGCCATATTGGAAGTCTGTTTATCCTTGGTTCTTTCTATCTAATAAAATATGTTCTTTCCCCTTCTAACTAGAGGTAAGTAATTACTGGTAGCTTTGATTGTAAAGTTCTCTCAGATAAATTTGGTATTTCTGGAGCATTGATGATTTGTTTTTCTCAAAGTTTTCTCATGTGTCTTTATCATTTGATGAACAAGTCTCATCATTTGAACTGATCATTGCTATGCAAAGGAGCTAAAGGACTGTCACTAAGAACATGTTATTCAAAGTTGCCCTTTCATCCCTTTTTTAATCATGTTATCTCACCAAAAATTAAACCTTACCTGCATGGACAGTCACTCTGGACTCTAAGCACATAGATATTCTCCAGGTATTATTAGTGTATAACTTTTTATTGTAGATGCCTAAAAAAGCATAGTGTTGATGGCATAGGTTCTCGTGGAACCTCCCCTGATCCCAAACCATAAATGTAACTCAAAACTTTTGACAGGGTAGAATGAACAATTCCTAGTGATGTAGTGTATCATAAAAACCATTCCATTTATAAAAAGCAACACACACACCTGCCTAGTAAACAAAACAATAAAACTCTCCTCTTCCACATTTTTCTCAAAGCCTTAGTGGTGGTCAGGTTGTTGAACTCCGGAAAACATCCAGCTTCTTTGAAGAAGGAGAGTGTGGTGTGTGTAATTCACGGAGAGCCATCTGACACGTGGGTCATTAACCTGCTAAGCTACCTGTTCCATGCAAGCCTGTCAGTAGATGCTGGAGAGCAATGGAAGGCCTGGGAGTGAGGAAGGAAGGGGTAGGGACTGCAAGGCCCAGAGGCTGCCTCTGCCCCGTAGGTGCATCAGGTTCTTTAGGCAGGTCAGGGACAGGCCGAGGTGTTCTGGGGCCTGAGGTTTCCACAATTTGGAGAAAGCTCTTCAGGAAGAACAAAAATTAGGCACAAAATGAAGACTTATTTAGCATAATAAAAGAAATCACAACAGATTGCACATTTTAACAGCAAATATCACAGAACCTAGAAAAAATAACACTATTTTTGTGAATTAGTTGCCTGACATGTGCTATAGCCTGACAAATGCATAGGTTTTCCCACATCTTTTGGTAACATACTCTTTGGTTAGCTCTTCATATAACAATGAACTGGTAACATTTCCTGTAGAGGGACTAGGGAGGTAATTCAATCTCACCTTCAGTGTGGTTGAACAAAATTTGTGGGATTCTATTTTGTTTGTTTTTAAACTGTTATTGCAGAAGGTCTCTTCAGCTTTTCAACTGCTTATTGGTCATGTCATGTAAATATTTAGGCTTGCTGCTAAACCTGGGAAAACCTCTATCAAAGTTTCCAGCACATGGGAGATAAGAGATTTTGGTTATTTGAAGTTTTCTGAGGCAGTGACTAATAAATACTCTGTGAATTTAGAACACTCATTAACTGATTTGTTATTATTGTCCTTGTTGAAATGGTGTGTTATGAGTTTTATTTATCTTCACTGAATGTCAAATGATCAATGAGAATGTGGAGATGTAACAGAGTGAGGCTGTTTCAGGTCAAGGGAAAGCAAAGGTGTGATCGGGCAAAGGCATGGTGACCGATTTGGACAGAGTATAGGGTACAAGTAGGAAAGCAGTGGGCAGCAGGGCTAGGAAGGTGTGCTGGAGCCAGGGAGGCAAGTGGGAGAGTGTCAAAAGTTGGTAAGAGGCTGAGGGTAGACTGTCCATTGTACCTTTAACTTAAGCAGTCCAAGGCCGTGGGTGGACCACCAAGCATATGAAGGGCAGCCTGGTATGATGTTAACATCATTGGCCTTAGGGCCAGGCTGGACATCAGAGTCAGAGGCATCTACAGGAAAACTACCTGTATAAATTTCTCCATATGGGGAAAAATCAGACAGTGGGGACCAAGCTCTCATGTCATAATCTGTTGGATACTATTTCAAGGTCTAGTCAGACCAGGGGTGTCATGAATATGGCCCAACACAAAATTGTAAATTCACTTCAAACATTATGAGATATTTTTCCTTCACGCCTTATTCACGTCATCACTGTTTGGCAGCACCTACATTTGCAAGCAACTATTTTCAAGAATGAAACATATTAAGAGTAAAATTAGAACCGAAATATCTGATGAGCACCTTAGAACTCACTGAAAACAGCAACTACTTCTATCAAACCAGATATCAATGTCCTAGTTTCTCAAATACAATGTTAAACATCCCACTAGTTTTATGTTGCCCTCTTTTCTTCTACTTTTATAATAAAAAAAGTTTAAATCAATGATGTTTTATTACTTAGAGATGTACAATTTTCTATATTAGTGATCACAAACTTGGGACCTGCTCGATTTTAAAAGATTATTGAAAGGGCTGCTGCATAATTAGGGTTATTATGTGAGTACTTTTTTGCTTATGTGTAGTGGCATTATCATGAAAATTATGCACAGACCTTTTTTTTGCTCATCAGGTTTTGTTGGTGTTTGTGTATTGGCTGTGTGGCCCAAGACAGCCCTTCTTTTCCCAGTGTGGCCCAGAGCTGCCAAAAGGTTGGACAGCCCTGAGTTAGACTATTAGAATAATATCGCTAGTTTAACCCAAACTGGCTTTAAATCCAGGCCCAGCCAGTTATCAGCTATGTAACCTTGAGATTTCTACTTGACTTCTCCAGTTAACAGTTTCTTCATCTGTAAAATGGGGCTAATAAAGAATGGTACCTACAATATAAGATTACGGTTAAGATTAAATGACATAATACATGTAAGGCACTGTGCAAGGATTACATACATGGGATTATTTACTTTATTATTATTATTACCTTTTTGGCTAAGAGAAACAGATCTCTTTTTAAAATGGGTTCCATATATGTGGGATGGACATGCACTTGAGGACAGTGGAAAGGGTATGATAATGTCAATGCCAAGGATGCCTCTGAGTCACCATGTGGAATGTCCCAGAATTCAAAACAAGATTCCCAACATCACAAAACATGGAGTGTTGGGTAGGCTTTAACAGGGAAGGAGAGACACTGAGACAAGGGAAGGTCTAGGTTCCCCGTGCTCCAGCGCTCCAGAGAGGTGTGTCTGTGGCCAGGGTCCTCTACTGGTCACATCGTGCTGTCTGTATTATGCAGAGAAACCACATCTTCATGCCCTATATTATTTTTGTAAAAGATTTTGTTTATTTATTTTTTTAGAGAGAGGGGAAGGGAGGAAGAAAGAGGGAGAGAAATACCGATGTGTGAGAGATACATTGATAGGTTGCCTCTTGCACGCCCCAAACCAGGGATCTGGCCTGCAACCCAGGCATATTTCCTGACTGGGAATCAAACTGGTGACCTTTTGGTTTGCTGGCCACCACTCAATCCACTGAGCCACACCAGCCAGGGCTATTGTCCTTTTTTATAAGCTAGTATGAAAATATCCTTCTCACTGGTGGACACATAAACTTCTCAAGCAATGTATGATTTACGTGCCATCTTTTTACAGTTTTTAGCTGTAATACCAGCTTCCCAGCCTCTAGACACCTTGGTCCATGGGAAGCTGTAACCACTCTGGCCGGAGAGGAACTCCGGATACCTTGGGAAGCTGAGCTTGGGTCAACTCCTCTTCCTAGGAGAATCCTTAATCCTAACTAGTTCCTCATCCAGGCAATCACACTGTCACTTTTTGGCAGTGCTGCTCCTACAATCACAGATGTCATCTGTTCTGTACTTAACTCCTAGTCTGCATATCAGGGAATGGGTTTGGACAAGGAATTTAAAATCTCTTGTGGGAAACTGGGCATAGTGAGTGCTACTTAGAACCAGGGGGGTCAAAGTGCAGTAGAGTAAAGGACCAGTTGCACAGCACTGCATGGGACTGTCCTGACATCCATTAGGCTCTTTAAAAACTCACAACTTTGCAATGGGGCATAGCACTTTTATCATGGACACCCTCCTTATATACATTTCCCTACAGCATGTTGGAGTGTAAGAAAGGAACCTATTCAAATATCTCAAGGAAAAGGACATTTGTTAGAAGAACAGAGTCTTCTAGAATTTAAGGAATTGCTGAATAGCCAGAGCTAGAGAAGGATATCAGATAGCTCTAGAAAATCTCACAGAAATGCATGGATCTTCATTCTGGGGCCTGCCACTCGTGTGATTGGATGTTCCATTTACTACTGCTGTGTAACAAATCACCCCAGACTCTATGCCAAAAAGAACCACCATTTTATTATGTTCATGGATTCTAGGAGGTCAAGGCATCAGGGGAATGGCTTGTCTTTGTTCCTTGATGTGTGGAGCTGGGGTGGGAGGAACCTCTTTCAAGATTGCTTTTTCGTTCATACTTCTAGCACGTTGGTAGGAATGCCTAAGGGGCGGGGCTTCACTGGGACTGATGGCCCGAATGCCTGCACACGGGCTCGTGAACATGGGAGCCCAAAGAGAGTCAGACTCTTCACTCGGCAATGCAGTGTTAGGGGGTGTGGGGGAGGTTCCGTAGAGGGAATGTCCAAAAAGATCCTTCCAGAGATCTGGGTAGAAGTCGCATAACTTTTTTTTTTTTTTTTTGCCTGGACTGGAGTCACTTCTGCAAAATCCTATTGGTCAAAGCAGTCAAAGGCCTGCCTAGATTCAAGGGAAGGAAACAGAGACTTCAGCTCTTCAGAAGAAGAGTGTCAAAGCATTTGTGGCCATTTAAAATAATTGTTACATTGGGCTACTGGCTTCACTTTCTTTCTTGGTTTGAATTCTTGAACTAGGGGATCTGCTTGGCTGGGCTCACTGTGTGAGTCACTTCCTTTGTTCCTATCAGCAGTATAGAAGCAGGCCAGCTTACCTACTTAGTAGAACATCCCTTCCCTGGCTCCGGGAGAGGCAGGCTCTCTAAGAAGGGCTCATGATTGAGGAAGATATAGTGAGATCTCTAGTGTAGACACTGCCAAGAATAGCACCGTCTTCCTGCCATCTGTAGCAGTTTGGTGAGCAGAAGGAACCTGGAAAAGAGAGAAGGAATACGGTCCATGACATGGAGTGACTGAAGGTCACGGGAGGCACAGTTTCTGTGAAGAGCATGACATTTGAGTTATTTATGTTTACATGACATCCACGAGAAAATAAGTTCTGGAAGCATTCAGGTTAAGCGGTAAGTAGATGATAGGAGAAAATCAACCTTGTTCTTGAAATGAGAACAGATTGACCTTGAGCAAAATCAAAGAATGTTCGGAATATTTCACAGCTGCTATAGATTTCTAGTTTTTAGAAGCAGATGTTAAATATCAGATTTTCTTGGCTTTTAGTCTGTCAGTCCCAGTCAATAATTAACGACACTGAATGAAACATCTTTCCTCTGAGATTCTCAAGCTGCTTAACTGATCAGCTTAGCTTGGCCAAACATCCTGGGCTAGTGAGCAAAGGGAATATGTGATTCCAGTTTTAGTGCGTGTGCTACTAGAGCAGGCACTAAGAAGAAATAGACTGTTTTCTAATCTTCCTTTCTGCCTAGGAGAACTAATTCATGGGGAGGTTAGTGACTTTCTGAGGCTCTCAGAACAACTGAGTGGCACAGAATAGCCAGTCTTTAACAGAAAGGCTTTCCTGGGAGCCACCGTCTATGCTCTACTTCCCAGCTTCCTGTGTTCAGGTGGAATCTGCAGTGGCGGTATGGTTACCTGAAGACATCTGTCTGTACAATTCTTTGTGCTTGAGAAGAGGGCAGGGAATATCCATGACTTCATAAACTAGCTCTGTGGATCTCTTAAACAGCATATGTAAGAGTAATTAAACCCTTTACTAGAAAAAAAAATATTTGCTATGGGGAGGGGGATTATGGGGGGAAAAGGGGAAGAG
Source organism: Trachops cirrhosus (assembly GCA_028533065.1). Classification (NCBI taxonomy): domain Eukaryota; kingdom Metazoa; phylum Chordata; class Mammalia; order Chiroptera; family Phyllostomidae; genus Trachops; species Trachops cirrhosus. The sequence continues at coordinate 168,967,937 of CM052539.1, read as the reverse complement.
TCATCAGGAACTTGTTTAAAGGACTCATGGACAAAGCCAAAGGGGGGTAGGATTCAGGGTAGGAGGTGAGGATGGGTGGGGTGGGGGCAGTGGGAGGGGGGAAGATGGAAACAACTGTGCTTGAACAATAATACAAAAATATATTTGCTATGGAATGGGAGAAGTCATGATTCTTTTGTGGAGAAGATCAAACCAGAGCCAGCTGATATACAACACAACATACTGATTAGAGTGAGTGTTAATTCTCATTACCTATGTCAAGGGAAAGAAAGGAAGAAACAGACCGAAACAAATGGGACAATTCTTTAGGAAAACCTGACATCTGAACACTGTGAGGACTTCAGTGCCTCGTGTAGAAGGCCTGCCTTTCCTATCGATATTAATCTGTTTACTTACTTACTCCTTGGCCATTACTCCTTTTTTTCCCTTTAATTTTTATACCACCGAGTCCTGTAAAACCAAGGTGAGATTGCCCTGTTATACATTCTGTAGTGGGAAGTCAGAGAAAAACAGAGTATTTCTTTCCTCTCTATTAATACTCTAAACCAGTCATTCTCACCTTTACATAACCAATACTTTTTTAAAATAGAAAATATGTTTTAACACTCTAGTTATTATGCTGAAATGAAATTCATAAATAAATAATTTACCTATACGTGTAGTGTTTTAAAAATTCAGTGACATGCTCTAATAATACAACGGGAAATAAAATAATGTACAAGAAAGTTATATGTATTTCAAAATGTAAAATTCAGGCACCACTATGTTAGAAGGCATAAAGGTGTTTTCAGATGCCCGCATGGTGATGCTCGTGGTACCTCGTAAGTCCAATAGCAACAGTTGTAGACTGAAGGTTGGACTGTTTTGACATCTCAAATACAATGAATGGTGCTGTTGGTGGTAAAATGATTTTTCCAAGATGGGACTAACTCTTAGTAAAGTTCTAAACAAAACAAATTGTAAGCTCCTCTTAAGTTTCACAGTAGTTGCATTCCTGGAAAATTCAGTGTATAATAAAGCTATTCCAAAAATGTTTTTTGTTTACGTGTAAAACAGAAGATTCAGGCTCACATGATTAAAAACAGGATTTTCACCTCTATTATATGAAAGTTGTGTGGGATGTGGGAAGGGTTTTGTTTAGTAGGACTGTCCATCACGTTTCAGAATCTCTAGTGTACCTGACCCCTGTGTCTCCGTGTGTGCTTGGGGGAGGGGGGAGGGGGGTGTAACCCATAGTCGCTGTGACTACCAAAAATGCCCCCACAAATATCCAACATGCCCCTATTCAGGCCAGTGCTCTAGAGTCTGGAAGAAAGGTGAAGAGGTAAGTTCATGGGAGTCTTTCTCAGTCCATTTTGAATGCTTTTTATTCATATTCTATGGTTTGATATGTTGAGAGCCACTGTTTCGTTTTCAAATATTGGAATCTTAAGGCCCTAGAGTCTTCTCGGGAAAAAGAAGGAGTTGGTGCTGTGGTTTATTTGTGGCACATTATATTTATAACTTTCACAAAACCATTTGAACTTCATTAGAGTCCCCAAGTAGGGTTTGGTCAGGGGAAAAAGAATCCCAAATGCAGATATTAGCTTAAGCCTAAACATCATCATAAGAAAATGGGTTCAGTTATATCTTGGGCAACTGTATAACTATTTTATGAAATAAAAAATTATTCTTTCAAAGATTAATCTAGATCTACTAGAAGTCTATTGAAATCTCTCAAAGGTCACACTATCTCACTTTCTGTGGAGTGCTGGAGACCTGGGCCTTAATTGTAGTGGCGAGGACTATGGCCTATGGAAATGACCCACAGGAGGAGCCTGAAACCACTCGTGTACTAATGAAGATCCCAAGTGCTTAACTAGAAATTGACTAGCCTAATGTGTACAAGTTTATACCATTCCTGTCATTATATTATATCCTGTATATGCACTTCCACATGTGCCATTTACGCATGTGTATATAATGGTGTCTACAAATTGATGAAGAGAGCTCGATCTCCAAGTTTCCCTAGGTAATAATAATCACTAACAATCACTGAGCACTTCTTTGTGATAGACACTAATCCAAGCACTTCACATGTTCAATTTTCTCAACAGCCCTAAGAGGTAGGTAGTAGTATTTCACATGGGGAAACTGAGGTACAGAGAAGTTAAGTAACTTGCCTAAGGTTCTATAACTAGTGAATAGCAAAGCCAGAATTTGAACCCAGGTAGTCTATACTTCCAGAACCCAAGCTCTTAGCCATTATGCTACACATATTTAAGAAATAACAATAAGGCTAGTAAAGGATATGGGTTGGCAATTTACAATACACAAAGGAGTACCTCTTTAAACACCATCCTGCTCCCAGGTCTGATCAAGCTAAAAGTTTGGAGGTGATAATGGTTGAGAAAACTGGTAATGCTGTTACAGCTTTTCTCCGTAAGTGTCCACAGGGAACGCCCAGCGGTAATTCCAGTGTGACCAGAAGCACGTGAATGCCATTATCTGTAAAACTAAGAAAGTGGAAAGTGTAACCTACACTCAATTAATCAAAATTTGGGCCTACAATTCTTCATTCCAAGTGACAGAAATTCAGTTCTGACTCATTTAGGCAAAAAGAAAATTTAAAAACTAACAGAATGAAATGTATTGGTTCGCACAGTGAAAAGTCCAGGGCATACAGTTGATTTAGAAATGACTCAATCTGGTCTCTAATGATAGTAAAGCTCTGTCTCTCCCTCACTGAGCTCTGCTTCTCTACATGTTAGCCTTATTCTTGTCCACTGCAAATAGTTTCTTCCTTGGTGCCACAAAAGGTGTTCATAGCTTGTGATTCCAGAGGAAGAGAGAGACTTCCACAGGGAAGATTTTGATTGGCCAGTGTGGGTCACATGCTTATCTTTGAACCAAGAACTGTGACCAAGGAGGAAGAACTCTGATTGGCCAGTCTGAGCTAAGTGTTCATCTGCCTCTCTCTCTCTGGCAGGCTTTGATAGGCAGGCTTCTCGGACCTCTCGGATCAGGGGACAGGTGGCTCCCCTGGGAAAAGCAATGGTAGACAGGTAAAAATAACAGGTGACTGCTTCAAGGACCCAAACTGAGCCAAAGCCTGACTGCTACTATTTCTTCATTGCTTGGCTATTGCATCTCCAACTTGTAACTGAATTGTTGATCCACATACAATGTACACTGTTGTTACAACAAGGTTTTTTCCTTTCTTTGTTTTGTTTTATACATGACGTTATAGGATTATAAACTGCCTTGCATAGGGTAATAATTCAGTAAGTGTTATCTGAATATCAGTCTATGTTAATAAGTAAAAATGATATTCATTTAAATAATGAATGTCTAATGAAAAAACCTTTTTACCACATGTCTTGTAGTATGCAAGCGATGCCTAGCAACAATATCCCAAGGCTTGTCAGCAGCTACATAAATTATGGAGCAGGATTTCCTAATCTATATTACTCTTGAGTTTGATAAATTATCTGATTCTCTATAGCAGAGTTGGGGAGGAGAAAAGGAAGTCAGTTAAGAAAATACAGGAATTGAACTACAACCTTGCATGCTAAAGAGGGTCAGAGTAGAGCTGGTCACAAGGTTGTGAAACGCGATTGCCTCTTACCTGCCAAGGTCTGCCAGCTGAAAAACACTCTGGTAATGATTCTAAACCAGCAGCAGCAGTCCACACTGGGTAACTTAAGGAGCTTAGTAATACTGTAGCTCACAGGCCCCAACCCTGGAGACTGATTTGGTAAATGGGGAGGGTCCCAGATTCCCAGGGTAAGTTTGATGTGCAATTAGACATGAGAACTGTAATGATCGGTCTCCTTAATTTATAGAGGAGCAGGTGTCACAGCAAGAACAAAAGCTGGACATCTGAGATCTGTGGTTCTCGAAGTTGAGCATGCCCCAGAATCCCCTGGAGGGCAGCGCCTGCTTTGGGGTTTGTGATTTAGTCAGTCTGGAGTGGGTCCTGAAAATCTGTATTTCTGTCAAAGTACTCAGGTGATGCTGATGGTGGTCCATGGTCCACATTTCAGAAATAACTGCCCAGGATAATACCTGATGGATATGGTTTATGCAAAAAAACAATGTTGAACTTGGGTATTGAACAAACCACCAGTCTCAAATGTACTGGCTAAGGGAGTTTCTGTGATACTTTGAATTTGGTCATGTATGAGAGAAAATTCAATTCATCGATTGAAATTCAAATTTAATTCATCAGTTCTTGGCTGCAGTCTGCAGCTGAAATCAAAAGAAGGCTGAGACTTGGAAGGGCAGCAATGGAGAAATAGAAATATCACCAAGAGCAAAGGTGTGTCATTCGAGACCACGGCTCAGATCATCCACGCCCTCATATTCCTCATTATTATGTATGGATGCAAAAAGGTTGGCTAGTGAAGAAGGCTAATGGGAAAGAAATGAGCCATTTGAAATATGGTGCTGGAAGAGAGTTTTACAGATGTACCCTGAACTGCCACAGCAAATTAGGCCGGAAACATCTTTGTGGGCGTGGGGGGAGCAAAGATATAAAACCGAAGCTGTCCCACTTTGGGCAATCATGAGAAGACAGGGTTCTTTGGAAAAGCCAGTAATGCTGGGAAACGTAGAAGGCAGAGGGAAAAGAGGAAGACCAAACGAGATGGATGGACTGCAGAAAAGAAGCCACAGGCATGAGCAGGACTGTTGAGAATAGGACATTGTCAACATCACTCATTCAGAGAGTTTTCAGGAGTCAAAGCCAACTCAACAGAATGTAACACATGGGAGACAGTGTCAGGGAAAAGAGTCACAGATGACATACATTAGACTGGGTTTTTGTTTTTGTTGTGCTTAGCAAAAGAAACAGCCTCTAGCCAATTTAAGCAAAAAGGAATTTATTGGAAGGCAATTGGGTAGATTACAAATTTGCGGGGGAAGCTGGGGAACCAGGCTTGAAAAAATACGAGGAGGCCACTTATCAGAACAACAGCTATAATGTCACCACTGCACTAATCTGACAAGGATCCTGCTTCCACAACTTACATGACAAACTCTGGGTGCTGGGCGCTATTGCTGCCATCATTTCTCCCAGAAACTGGCCGATACTACTGCTTCCTGAAAGAATTCTCCCCCACCCCGGCCATTTTTCATGCTTACCTCTGGATCGGTCCGGGCCAGGTGACCTGATTGTCCAGGCCTTGCTCACGTGCCGCATCCTGGTTGACAAGGAGGGCTGTGAAAGTATCGGGGCTTTTAGTTTCTGTAGCAGGACATGGCCTCTCCTTCCCACCAGTTACTAAAGTAATGAGGATATCCCCAAGTACGTTGAATAGCCACTGGAGATGACTTTTTTAGTATTTGACCTTGAATGAAAGGGAGAATGGTGATGCTGTTGGCAGAAACTGGATGCTGACAGGAGAAAGCAGATTGGGAAACTATTTGTTGTATTCTTTTATATGTGTCAGTTATGGCTATTTAAGTATGTCACAGAAATCTGGGCAGTTCCAAGCAGTCACACTGTCAGATGCCACATGGGCTGGTTTAATGACTAACTTTGTTGTCATCCTAACGACAACCTTAGGTGAGGCTTGAACAAGACTGAGTAACTCCAGGTGTTGGTAGCTGGTTTTATTCTGGCTGTAACATTTTCTTGATGGGAATTTTTTAAAAAGTCAGTTGAACAAGCAGGACGCAAAGAAGCAAATGTATTTTGCAGGTTTTTTTCCTAGTATTATAAATTGCTTCTCTTCTACATTAAATAAAGACAACCTATTGGTAACAATCTCAAAATAAAATTATGCATGACCCAAAGAACCTACCAGGACTTAGAACAGCTGAGAACCGTGGGATCCCAGTCTCATACACGAGGAAACAGATTTGATGAAAAACTTCAGAAGTGTATGTAGCAGAACCTTTTTGGAAAGTATAATAGAAGGAAAGTAATATGTAACTAAAAGCCTCTGGCTGTATAAATAACTTTGGATATATAAGTAACTTTTGCATTCAAGACAAATATATTACCAGAGAAATTTCTCTCTGTTGGAAGACATTTCCTCATTGCAGTTTTCACATTAAAAAACAATGCAATGAAAGTGCCCAAATTATACTGAAATGACCAAAAACACCATATTTAGGCATAACAAGATTGAGTTCCACCTGGGACTCACTGTTCCAGTTGTTTACAGCCAGCATTGTCTTAATTGTTTAGCATCTGTGCCAGGCTGGTTGTTAATGTTTTTATTATCACCATTGCTAGAGTATGTATTTATTTGCCAAATGGCAAAAAGTATATACCAATTAATACAACAGGAAAAACCCCATAAAAATTATTTAATCTGATGTGATTCTTATTGTTATTCTCGTACCTCCCTCCCTCTCCCTTCCTTCTTCCCTTTTTTCTTTTACAGTAAATCATGAAGGTGACTTTGTCATCACCTGCATTATAGTCACAGAATTCAAAAAGGACTTTTTTTGAGGGAGATTTTTGACAGGTATCTTTGAAGAGATGTCTGGGGAGACTTGGAACCCCTGGATGACATTTTAGGAAATTGAGCAAGACTGAATAAATTTATTGGTAGTATTTGCAAGGCTGTTAAAAGTCTTCAGTGTAAATTTCTGTGAAGCCAGAACAAATATTGACCATTAAGTTTACTGCTATATATAACACAGGGAGTAACTGTAAAGCACTGTGGATGAAAACTAATATGAAAGGAGCCATGTTTTTTTCAGGAAAGGCCACTCAAAGTATGGTATGATTGCTACCTCCTGGCTACAGACGTAGTTTTGGTGCAATGTGGATAAAATGTGGACATTAATAATAGCTCAGTTTTTATTTTTAGCACATTCTATGTGCCTGTACTTTTGTAATGCATTCTAGATGTAGTAACTCATTTAATCTTCACAACCACCCTATGAAGAAGGAATAGCTATGTCCTTTTTTACAGATGGAGAGATTGAGCATGGGAAGGTAAAGTAATTTGCTCAAGACCACATTGTTTGTAAATGGCCTAGCTGGCTTTCTGCTGCGGACAGCCTGACTCCAGAGTTTATAGTCTAATAAAGCTTTGTGTCCTGTTGTGCTGCACTTCGTGAGCCATATATCTGTCACTGCCCTCACCTGTCTGTGACTCTTACATTCGGAATCCAGACTATTGTATCATAGCCTGGACTGGCCTAAGGGTGGTAAAAGCCTCTCCAACCCTAGCTATCGATCCCGGGACACTGCTTCCCAGGGGACCACATCACACGTGTTCAGTGGTTTCTTTCCACCCTTCTTATCTTGCTACTGCAATTTCAGCCCTGCCCTTAGAAGATTGCTTGTTCCCCCAATTCTGACCTCAGGAATGACAAAGCTTCCTGTAATTCTTCAGAGTGCAGTTAAGATCACCGAGGGACTTTCAAAGTCCTGCTCACATGGCCAGTTGACAGTGCTGATATCTCAGTCTGAAGCTTCTATAATTTGGGCCATTTTGCTTTGATTCGAACTTCAAGAACAAAACCAAGGTTCTTAACTTTGGCTCACGAGGTGTTCTTCCCAGAATCAAGACAGTCTGAGCAGCCCAGTTCTAATTGTGACCCATAAAATGGCAGTTTTATATAAGGCTTCAAAATCTTTTGTGTATTTATATTCTAAGTACTGTTCTATGGGTATTTTTCCTTTCCAAAACTCTGAAGTAGTCCAGAGCAGGATCTGTTGTGTTCCCCTGTGTATCCACAGAATCTAGCCCGTGATAGACAGTTAGTAAGTATATGCTATGTGAACAGATTATTGAATAGACCATAGAAAGGCCATAGGAGGAACAGCTCTTGGGTATAGCAAGTTGATAGCGAAACATTCAATAGACATGTGCCTCAAGTAATTAGAGATAAGAGGCCAGAAATTGAATAAGAGGTGTGAGCTACACATACACTCAGATTTCCAATAAGAATTAGAAGTCAAAGCTATAATGCAAAAAATGGGACCTAAGAGGAAAAGCTGTGAAGCATCAAGAAGTAAAGAGTGAACCTCGAAAAACATTCGAAGTGTGGGAGAACATGATATAGCAAAGGACTAGTGAGGAAGCGTTCAGAGGGGTTAGGAGCAGTTCAGGCACATGTGTGTGCCTGAAGCTAAGAGATAAGTGAGTTTCAAAAACTGTCCAGTAAAAACAAACGCTCACTGGTCCGTAAGACGATCAGATACACAGGGCAAGTCCAGAGAAATGCAGGAGGAAGGCCAGGGAATCTGACAACAGCAGACAAGTTCGTAGAGGCCTTTAGAAGCACTTTTTCAGGGCAGTAGTTGGATTTTTCACATTTCTGACTTATTTATATTGATTTCTTTAAAAAAACTATTGTTTTTTTAGAAATATGTAGCCTTTTGTCATTTTTGTAAGCTAGATGGGAGAACTTTACCAGGTAGAACTAATTACTTGGGCCAATCGCAGGCAGGTTCACGGGAATCACTTTAGGACTTCCTCCCCTGGTGTACCATGCAGAGATTACATTCTTTAGTAGGTCATTGGATTTTTTTTCTGTAAACACTTGGCCCAGCTCAAAGATGCATCTGACTAAAACCTTTTTAATCCATCAGTGACCAGCAAAAAGCTATGCTGGGTACTTTCAGGGAATGATAAGAACACCAGGTCATTGAAAATTTACTTTCTAAGTTTCAAGGGCATTTTAAACTCTTCTTAGGGATTTAACTCTTCGCAGGAACGTGGCTTGATTCTATTTCAAACTATTAAGATTTAAGATCTTCTATAAATAATTATTATTTCTGATTAGGTCTGATAACTGTTTCTTCCTCTCAATTGCTATGCTTCTAAGACTCATAGACCGATTATTTGGCCAATTCTCAGAGCATCCTTCAGGAAAAACCCCAGGAACTAAAAGCCTATAGTTTTAAAGAAAACAAAAATCAACTTTTCCCAGTGACAGGAAAATATATGAAACTCTATTTTATATAATTACATATCAGGCCCAGCCATAAAAAAATGAATCTTAAATATATGACCTCAGACTTTCTTTTTTCTTCCTATCAAACATCACTGGCTATCAGTGCCTGCAAACTCTCTTTCTTTTCCCTCCTATTAGAGTTTAGGATTGGAAGGGGATCTTTTCATTAGCCATTTATAACATAATTTGAAGGTAATATGAACTCTCCCAAGATATATAAATTTCAAGCATTTTTATGATTTATGTATTTATTCACCCAATACATATTTCTGAACCTTTTGTGGAATACTAATTTCTGTGAGCACTATTAATGAATTAGATATGAAAGCTACTTTTTAAAGTAGCATGAAATGTATGCAAGTAACTATGATCTAAGTGGTTTTTTTCCTTAAATGAAGAGTACAGCTTTTCTAAAGTTTCAGGAAAAAAGAGGGCCATCTCAAGCTCAGAGTGGGAAAGTGTTATGTAAACAGTAGTAGTTGAGAGGGTAGTTTTAATGATTCAAAGGATCCAAAGCCAGCCTTGTCTGGGTTTAAATCCTGGCTATCACTATACTGAATGACTTCGGGCAAGTTACTTAGTGATCTGCCTGTGACTCAATTTTCTCATCTGTGAAATGAAAATACTAGTACTTAACTTATGGACCTCTTCTAGGTATTAAATGAGTTCTGACGTGTAAAACACTTAGAACACAATGTAAGTCCTCCATAAAGATTAGCTATTATTCTTTAGACTGAACCTAGAAAGACAGGATAAATAAGATTTAGATGTGCAAAACTGAGAATGAAATAAACTTTAGAAGGAGCAAAGACTAAAGTGTAAAAGATTAGCCCTGGCTGGTGTGGCTCAGTGGATTGAGTACTGGCCTCTGAAGCAAGGGGTTACTGGTTTGATTCCCAGTCAAGGCACATGTGTGGGTTGTGGGCCACGTCCCCAGTACAGGGTGCACGAGAGGCACCCACACATTGAAGTTTAGCCCCTTCTCTTTCTTCCTCCCTTTCCCCTTAAAAATAAAAATAAATAAAATCTTTATTAAAAAGTGTAAAAAACTAAACCATAGAAGAAGTTTTGGAAGACATCTCAATATTTTTTACATATATTCTCAGGGTAGGAAGGGCCTTCCTAGATATGACTCTGGATCCAGAAGCTGTAAGTGAAAGAAAGAGTTGATTAATTTGTCATTAAAATTAAAAATTGCGGCCCTGGCTGGTGTGGCTCAGTGGATTGAGTGCTGGACTGTGAAGCAAAGGGTCGCTAGTTCGATTCCCAGTCAGGGCACGTGCCTGGGTTGCAGGCCAGTTCCCTGATGGGGGGCATGGGAGAGGCAGCCACAAACTGATGTTTCTCTCCCTCTCTTTCTCCTTCCCTTTCCCTTTCTCTAAAAATAAATAAATAAAATCTTTAAAAAGATTAAAAATTGCAATTGCAACATCAGTTGCGTTGGCTTTGTGGGCCATTATAAAGACGGTGTTTACTATGACATGGAAGCCTTTGGAGGGTGCTGAGCCCAGGTGTGATGATCTAACTTATGTAGATGGTCTCTCTGGCAGCTGGGTGGGTAATAGACTGTAGGAGGAAGAAGAGGGAGGCAAGTTAGGAGAGAAATGATGGTGGTCGAGACCAAATTGAAGCAACAGAGGAGGAGAAGTGCCAGGCTCTGGGTACACTGTGAAGGTAGAGCTAGAGCCGGTGGGGATTCGAGTGGGTTGGATGTGAAGTGTGAGAGACAGAAGAGTCAAGGATGACTCTGTTTTGACCCAAACTACTATCAGGATGGGATTACTCTGTACTGAGGCAGGGAATGCTACAAAGAGGAACATTTGTTGGAATAATATCAGGAAACTCGTTTTGGACTTGTTTAAGTCTGAGATGCTAAATTAGGTCAAGTAGATAATTAAGTATATGAGTCTGAAGCTCAGTGAAAAGATCAGAAAAGGAAATAAAAGTTTGGAAGTTATTAACAGATGAAATTTAAAGCCATTGTCAGGATGAGAACAGCTAGGGAGCAGCATAGCTGAGGAAGAGCTCTGTGGACTGAGCGCTAGGGGGCCCCACTTCAAGGTGGGGGAAAAAAGAGGCTGCAGAGGCTGAGGAGCAGCCAGTGAGTGAGGTGGAAGGCCGTGTCTCAGAAAACATCCCTTGGCAATGGACTCTTCCATTAATCAATGCTAATACGTATTTCTACAGTGTTTTATCAGTTGCCAGTATGATCTCGACTCCTGGTTACATGGTGGGTGTTGATCTTGGATTACTGTTGACTAGTAAGACTGGTGTGCTGGTTAGCTTCCCACAGTGTTTTCCTCATAGATACTTGCACTTTTTTTCCTTTTCAGAATAAAACACTGTTATGTGAATTTACACATGGAAAGTTAAGATAAATTTATTCAGAAGTTTTAAAAAATAACATGACCACGTATTACGCATACCATTTAGAAATGTAGTGTTTTTTAATAGGATGCAAATCCACTTTCTACATTATTTCAATGGCAACATTTGGAAATCCCAGTCTGACTAGATTTGTTACCTAACCTCTCTTTTCTTTCCTCTCCTACCCTCTCTAGTCAATAGAGCCTTTTGCAGCCTCTTAAAATGCAGTGTAAGAACTATTGATTTCACTTGTTATTCCACTTCCCTCTCTTGCCTCTGGCCACAAATTAGTCTGAGTAAGAAAAGGTGGTAAGATTAAAAAGGCTATAGATAGAGTGTCCTTTTCTATTCTTTCCAAAAAGCTTAAAAAAAAAAAAAACTAGGTGACAAAAGCCAAGCTCAAAGCCAGCTACAAGCTATATGCCCTCCAGGTGAAATCCTTTGTACTTACAATGAAAACATTTGGCTTGCTACACCCCTATCTGTTAAGCACAAGAAGCAATGCTTGTCAGAATTTATCTTTTCCTAAAAGCATATTACAGAAGGTATTCAAAATCAATGTGTCAGTTAACAGAAGTAATTGTTTTTAACACCAACCCCAAAATGTATAATATCCATGTTGTTTTTATGTTTCCCTTCTCTAGAGAACAAGAAATTGAGCTATTGACTCATAAAGCCAAACCATATGACTTTCTTTTTTCAAGTCAAATTTTCAGTAGCAGGAGAAAGTAGTGTAAGCATTAATTCTTCAGATAGCTCTGTCCTTGCCTTCCTCTTTTAGTTTAGGATATTTTGGGTAGTGCTTATGTTGTATTACTTCTAAGCAGTTGAGTTCTACCATTCACGGAGCAAAATGAAAATGCCTGCATTTCCCTGGTGCTGTGTGCCAGCAGCCCCACTTCTATATGTAAGGAGACAGCAAAGGAGGGCTGCCACCTGGGGAAAGGTCACGGTTACAAATCAAGGAGCAATAAGTTTAGGTGTGTGTGAAGGACAGTTGGTAGGGAGAGAAGCAAAGGGGGAGTGCATGCATGGGGGAGAAGATTGCTAATGAATTCTGTAACTACACTCCCCTCCACACACACATACACTACACATCAAAAGCATCATAATATGTTAAATGGACATATTTTGTTTTTTATTAATATTCATGCACTATGTTGGGTTCACTTGCCAGGTTTTGACAGTTTAACCCCAGAATCCCATTGCAGACCCTGTCTCATTTGTGAGGTAATGCTGGTGATCCTTCTTTCACTTTAGTGCTTCCAAGCTAGCTGGAGAGCTAAGTGATTATTTACAGGGGCCTCAGTGAAATTAGCAACAGACTGAAATGTGGCGGTGCCACTGGTACGTGCAAGTTCTTCATAAAATCCCAGTGCCGGGGCCGGAGAAAATACAGTTGTAGTAACAACAACGTGTCAAAAATGACCTGAAATCCTAACCAGGATTTCCAGCAGATGTGTTCTATTAATGCTGGCGCTGACTGAGTTGATCAGACGATGCAAACACCATGTCTAAACTGGTCATTATTTATATCATTCGGCTGCATTCACTAATTAAATCCCCTGAGTTATCTCTGACAGCTGGCACCTGGGACCTGTCTCCAGACAAAGGCTTTCTTGTGGCATGTAGCTGAGTCAGGTCTGGGCCCTTCTGTTTTATGTCACAGTAAATATTTTAGCTCTGCTTCCCTTTGTACTGCTGGATCTAGCGGTTCTCTTGTAGGTTTGCTTTATTTCTTCAGCAAGAATCAGTTTACTAAGCTAGCTGCTGTTTGGCCTGGCTAATTAAAACCTGCTCCGTGTGTGCAGGGCCACCTCCACGCCAAATACTGCCCCGCACAGAACTTGAGTGCCATTTTCATTCATCAGAACAGATGGGCATTGTGTTACCCACAGCCAGTCTGACCCCAGTGTTTGCTTTTTAATTGCATGCTCTTGTGAAAACATAAACCCACTTGAGAAGTACCCAGAATTCCCCATCCTTGGGGAATCCTACTTGAAAGGAGTGATGTGGCCTGAGTGTTCCTTCGTGGATAGCTAGGTCACCAAGAGATGTGGCTATATCACATATGACATTTGGCCTCTGCAGATACTTTGCCATTAGTTGTTTATACTCACTTATCAAGGTTTCATGCAAAGTGGATAATGAGTTACGGAAGCTTTTCCCACACTACAGTTCCTTTGGCTGGGGGTACTCTAGGCAGCTAATAAAAAAAAAAGGAAATATTGTCTCAGATAGTTAACTGCATTTCACCACGATCTCCATCAACATTAAACATTTATTCACTTATGCAGTACTGTGTGGTGCTGTATTCTGGGAGAGACCCATCAGATTCCCCTAAGAAACTAACTGTCTTATGGATTAAACAGCTGTACAAAAGAAATAATTCTACTGCAGTGTCATAAATCGTCTCTCAGATTTCTAAATGAGGCGGATGGGTGGAGGATGGTGCCCTAACCAAGTTAGGATCCTGGAACAGGCTGAAGGAGAGGGACAGGTGGGAGAGATGTTAATTTGGGTTTCAGGTGCTTACAGGGTGGTTCTAAATTGGGTTTAGGAGAGGGATAAGGAACTGCGTTTTATAGGAAACTATTATTTCATCATGTACCTGTCAGAGAAGTAAGGCATAGTACAAATCAGTTTTGATTGGAGCGGGGAGAGGTGAGGGGAGGGAGAGGCGGGGAGAGGGAGAAAGGTTGAGAGTGGCCGTCACAGTGATAGGACAGGAGGTCCGAGGAGTATTGAGCTCATCAAGAGCAGCTTTACTCATTCTCAGGTTTATTTAGAGTGGGCCCTGATTACATACAGTATGTTCATGATTCTGAAATTTTCTGGGAGGTTAACCAGTGCATGGGTCTTTAAGAGAACAGCACCTGCTCATGGATTGGGTATTAGAGGAGAAGATGCTGTTTTCCATTTCTTAGAAGATGATATTTGGAATATTGTCTGAAACAAATACAATGCAATTTTTCCTTTTTGTTTATGCTTGTCTTACAAGATCATGAAAGAGCCAGTCTGAGTTATTGCAACTGGTGTTTCTAGCTAGAAATGCATAGATTATGGAATGTCATTATTTTTAAAGAACTGTGAATAAACATGATTCTTAGGCTTTATTTTTGCATGTAACTCCTTAGAAAGAGGGAGTTGAGGGTACGTCTCCAGTTATAAAGAACATAGTGAAATTCTCCCCCAAATGACCCCAGTTAAAGAGCATTTTTTAATCAATGCCACAGTGAATCAATGCCACAGTGAAAAATTAAAGAGGCAAAGTAATGTCACGGAGTACCATAGACAGCAAAGTGTCGACACTTTTAGGAGTTTGAGGGAGATTAGACATAGAACAGTATTACATTTTTCTTTTTAGCCAAATTATGGAGTCTGAGCATCTTGACTCAGCTGATTATGCAGATTGGCTCTGTAGTAGCATTTTTATTTCTTAACCAACTTTCCTATTCTCCAAAGACCTTCAAGTTTCTATCACATAGCTTAATGAACTGCCTACATTTTGGTGTTTTATTGAAGGTTCATTGGGTTCAATCTCCCTAAGTAAATGCCAGCCTCAGAAGTAAGTGCCCATTATGGCTGTTGTGTTACAATTTTACTAAACTCGGAATTGTTGTGGATGGTTGAAAACATTTCATTGGTCAAAGAGAGAGGGTAATTACCTCATTTAAATCCTCTTCCGTGTCCGTTCTGTCCTTGGTGCAAAGGTGCCAGCCTGTCTTCATAAGAATAAATGGGGCATATAGCCTGGCATTATTTAACTCAGCTATCAGTCTTAGAAGAAACTGAGCAGACTGTAAACCACATCAAATTTGCATGCAGGCTGTGCATGAACGTGTTTTCCCCGCACAGATGAAGAGCTGGCAAGCCCATTCTCTGCGCAGTCCGTCTGGAAAAGCTGTCGGCACAGAAGAGTGTGCCATCGCAGGTCACAAACACAGCATTTGCATTTACACATGAAAGACCTTAGTGAGTCAGTTTTAAAAAGTGCTCTTTTCGTTTTACAAATAAATTGGCTCTGAACAAGAAATTTTCAGGTAGAAATCTTCAAATGCATTTTGTTTATTCAACAATAATATCAAATGGTTTTTATATCTTTGTTTTCTATCAACATGAAAGATAGCATAGATATTTATATAAATGAAATTCCAATATCATTGCTTTAGGCTTTTCAAAAATTTTAAGATACCATATTATGTCAAGTGTCAAACTGCAGTTGATGACAGAGAACATTAATTAGTTTAGGATTAGATTTAATTAGCATTTTAATGAACTTGAGTCATATCTTTTTAAAAAGGAATTTCGTAGAGTTTTAGTATTGTGAATATTTTCTTATAGTGTGAAAATTTACTGCAACTCTGTAATTACTATAAAACTGGTATAAAATTTAAGTCCAGGAACAATTATTTCTTTAAAAAAATAAAACTTAGTAGAAATAAATTTAAGAAAACAAAGAATCTTATTATAACAAGCTGATGAGAAGATAACGAAAGCAGAGCTGCACATTTTCCAATGTTTGTTCCTTGGGACCCAGATATTCTGGGAAAAAAATGTTTGGGGTACGTTGCATACCATAGCCCCTCTTGGGATCAACCATTTGACAGTACCGTAAAGGCTCTATAAAGACGGATAGTTTAACTGGTTTAACTTTAATAACTTGTATTTCCCAAACTTATTAAAGCATGAGCCTTTTACTGAATAACCCCTATTTATATCCCCCTGAATTGGTATTCCATGGAACCACTTTGGGAAACCCTAATAGAGGATAAGATTATTTGACGAATTTAGTCAATTGATTATCAATTTAGATAACATTATATAATGATGCTCAAAATCTCATTCCAAATTTAGATCTTTTTGGTAATTATGGTTCTTGTTTTTAACTACTAAGATAAGTTCTAGATACTTTTTGGTGAGGTCAAGATCTGGTTTTTAAATACCACTACATATGGAAATTCATTCAGAAGTAAAATAGAGTCAAAGCACCATTTAGTGGTAAGACTTCTGTGTATAGAAGAAATTCACAAATAAAGTTGAGTGGTTTGTGCTACCCCCCACTGTTGTGTCATTAGTCATTCTGCTCATGCTTGTCAGCACATCTTTTGTGTGACGTATGTCCACTAGGTTCATAGTAACACATCAACAAGGTGGTATGTCATATAGCAGGTTGGCCCTAACCTCTACAATCTTAAACTAAGCTAACTGTAAAATGTTTTGGTTAGCCTAGAAAAAATAAGCCATCTCATAACTCAATTTTATATTCTAATATATTCTGGTACTTCAGAATATTCGAATGTGTACTTAAGTCATGAACTCTTTGGTAGTCAAATCTGCTCATTATTCAATTCTTTAGTAAAACATCTAAAATGCCCTTTTCCCCTTTAAACTGTATAAGCGATTGAGAAATAAGACATAGGAGACAGTTAAGTAGCAATTAAAATAACAATTTTATTTTGATAAAGCTGATTGAGGAACCTGATTTTAACATGAGCAAGCATTCCGGAGAAGTGGGAATAGGATTATCCCTTAAAAAGACACTTGGCCCCCTTACTAATCAAGTAAATGCAAATTAAAGTCACCACGAGACCGCATTTTATGCACACTGGATTAGCAAAACTAAAAAGCCAGCAATATAAAGTGTTGCTGAGAATGTGGAGCAACAAGAGTTCTGTAGTCGAACATATGATTTGGTAGAATCACTTTGGAAAACAATTTGGCATTATCTAGTAAACTTGAAATTGCACGTATTCCATGACCCAGCAGATCCATCCCTAGGTATATTTTATAAAGAAATGTGTATATTTGTATGAGAAAACATGTACAAAAATATTTGTAGGTGCTTGCTTATAATTAGAAAAAACTAGAAATGTAAATATTTATCACAAGAAAAATCGATGAAAAAATATGGTATATACGAAGAATGAAATACTACTCATCAGTGAAAATGAATAAACTACAGCTACATTTGTCAACATGGGTAAATCTCAAGAATATTAGATAAAAAAAAGCAAGTTGAAAAATACAGAATGATTCTGTTTTTGTAAAGTTAAAACATTACAGAACTAAACAATATGTTGCTTAGAGAGCCATTCATGTGTAATTAAGCTGTAATGAAAAGCAAAGGAATGATTGACATCCACTTCCAGGTGGGAGGGAGCAGGACGAGTTCAGAGAAGGCATAGTGAAGGCTTCCAGTCATTCTGGCATGCAGCCTTAGCTGTAACCCTCACACTGCACTGGTTTGCACGGTACTACTGTGGTGCTCAATTGGTGTGTTTGTTAGATCTGAGAATCCTTGATAGGAGGGAAAAAGTTTCTTTTGTATGTGTGGAGAGAGGAGTTGTATTCCCCACAACCTTTAGGCATCTTCCTGGAGCCCCATCACTCTAATTTCTCCTTTACATTGAGTTCTTTTATAAGTAAGTTTGTGGATTCCTGACCCATCATCAGAAAAATCCTCTTTTAATGACTAATAATAAAAATCTGGAAGAACCACAAGGGGAAAAACAATCAATCCCTTTCCTATTGAAGTGATGAAAGAATCAGCCCTTCTTGGCACTCACCAAAACCTCCTTTGGTAGTCAGAACTCTAAGATGGCCCCAAGATTCTAGCCCCCTAGTATAAACACCCTGTATAAAGCCCTCTCCTTGGGTGCTGGGGCAAGGGGAGAACTGAGACTATGCTAGGCTAGTATCTCTCATGATTGGATCCCATGATGACATTACATTGTGTAAGATTAGTACTCCTGCTGGCTTTGAGGCTGCCATAGTGTAAGGGGGCCATGTGGCTAGGAACTGAGGGCAACATTCAGGAGCTGAGAGGGACTCCCTACCAACAGCCAGCAAGAAAATAAGTCAGTCCTACAATTTCAAGGAACTGAAATCTGCCAACAACCTGAATGAGCTCGCAAGAGGATACCAAGTTCTAGGTAAGAACCACAGCTTCACTGACACCTTCATTACATGCTTGGGAGATTTTCAGGAAAGACCTGGTAAAGCTGAACCCAGACTCCTGGGACCCAAAGAAATTGTGTGATAATAAATTTCTGTTTGAAGCTGCTGAATTTGCAGTAAGTTGTTACACAGCAATAGGAAATGAATACACACCTATTGTATTTAACTGCTAAACAGCCTGGGCTGCCCACCCGTTTTAACCCCTTCTTTGTTTCCTTTCTTCACATTTCCACAGGACTGTCAGTTTCTGGGTCCAAGCCAGAGTTGACAGCCTCTTTCTTCAAGAAAAAGAAAAAAGATTGCCACAGTTTAAAACCTGTGCTCCAGAGAAGCCTCTCTCCCCCTTTTCCAGGAAGTGCCCTCTTCATTTGCCAGGGACAGGCTGCCTAGGCTGTAACTCCGGTTACTAGATAAGACAAGTTCCTTCCTTCCTTCCTTCCTTCCTTCCTTCCTTCCTTCCTTCCTTCCTTCCTTCCTTCCCTCCCTCCCTCCCTCCCTCCTTCCCTCCCTCCCTCCCTCCTTCCTTCCCTCCCTCCCTCCCTCCCTCCCTCCTTCCTTCCTTCCTTCCTTCCTTCCCTCCTTCCCTTCTTCCCTCCTCTCCTGCTTTCTTTCTTTCCCTTTCTTCCTTCCTTTCACAAACATTTTTAGAGCAGCAGCTGTGCTATGTCCCATGCTTGTAGAGATAAAGAAAATGACCTTTTTCTTTAAGGAACTCACTATTTAATGGTGGAGACAAATTACCATATGATAATTACTCTGCTTTTGGACAAGCAGCTGAAGAGTGGGAGAGAGAAGGTAATTATGCTGGAATCTCTTCCTTTCACTACAAATCCACTCTCCATTCTCACATACACACTCATTAGGATCCTTTACAAATAAAATCTTCCGCTTTAGTAGAGGTTGATTTCTGTTTAAGTCACTAAATTGCTATTCAGAAACGATGGGGTTCTTTTAAACTGATTTGTGAATCATTTCATAGAAGGAGAGCAGGTAGTGGAGGAAGCTGATTTGGGTTTTCAGCCTGCATTTCTCTGTAAGTTTGAGCGAAGACATTGATGATGTCTTTTTTGTTTTATTTTCAAAGTGCGGAGTTTATTTGTCCTAATAGTCTTAAATATGATTTCAGAAACACTATCCTGAAACATTAAAAGTGGCCGGAGTACAAAACAGCTATTTGTCACAAGGGTTGCTGCTGTTTCTGTGGCTGCCTTTTCTGGGGTTTTATAATCAGAGCATTTTATGCTGGTACCACATCTCGTATGTAGAAATGGCCAAGTTAAATAGGATGTTGATAATCTGCTCTTATTACAGGTTCTCTAGATAGCTCTAGCATACCTGGGAAATTTTAATCACAGACAAATTAGATGAATATGATGAAAAAAGTTGCTGCCATTGAAAGGAATTTGTTTACAATACTTAGATTTTCAAGTAAAAATGATTCTGTCAAAATCTCTGCATCACAGTTGAGGAAAAGCAAGGACAAAACTAAGCAAATCTAAACATTCTTCCATTCTTCTAAATCTCAAACCTATGTCCAAATACCTATAGGTGATATTTCTAAAAAACAACAACAACAATAGCAGCTGTAGAAGAGAGCTTAATCTCGACCTTTGGTTTAAGGACTGGTTTTTATTGTTGTCCTTTCACCTGTGTTTAGAAATAAATTGCTCGATGCCTCTGTACGGTGAACATTTAGAAGATGAAGAGCCCCCCGAAGACATTCTGTTATTTAGAAATTGGTTTTCCTGACTGTGCCCCATAAGATTTCACATAAAAGCGCACTTAACGTTGAGCCTTCATTTCACCATGATCATTTTGCAATCCAGTCTTTAATTATTGACACTGTTACTGATGTAGCAATCCTGTGCATTCTCTTTCTCCGTTTGACTTAAATTGGATAAATGTGGCCCTGCTCTACCGTCCGCATAGAGACTGGAATGGAGGGAGAGAAGGAGGCAGGGTCTGTACAGGAATTACACTCCAGGTTACGGGGGCCATCGAAACGGTCAGTGTAAGCAGCCACAGGAAGGATGAGGTAATGAAAGGAAATTCATCACAGACTCCCAGCTGGTGTGCTTAGCTTCTAGTTTACAGTGATTACTTCCTCTAGATTTATTTTTCTAAAGGGAAAAATGTCTGACTTATGCTTCTTAGGAAGAATTAGTCAAGGTCTCAGTGAATGCCAGACTAATTTGAAGTATCCATACTTGTTTGTATATACAGTGACCTTTCACCGATGTGGGAGGGAGGGAGCGCCAACCTCCTGCGCAATCAAAAATTCACATATAACTTTTGTCTCCTCCCAAACTTAACTATTAATACCCCACTGCTAATTAGAAGCCTTACTACTATCATAAACAGTCGATTAACAAATTTTGTATGTTTATTGTATTGTATACTATATTCTTACAATAAAGTAAGCTAGAGAAAAGAAAACATTAAGAAAATCATAAAGAAGAGGCCATACATTTACAGTATTTATTGAAAAAATCCACTTATGAGTGGACTTACACAGTTCAAACCCATGTTCAAGGGTCAACTACACACAGGGTGGGGAAAAGTAGGTTTACAGTTGTGAATATGCAGAACATAGTTTATTCTTGTATTATTTATTAATTATTGTATTATTTTCTATATGAACAAATACAAACCTACTTTTGCCCCACCCTGTATATATAAAACAGCTTTATTGCTATGTAATTCTACAGACCATAAAATTCATGTTTTTGAAATGTATTTAATTCAGTGGTTTTTAGTATATTCGCAGAGTTGTGTGACTATCACTAGTTAATTCTAGAATGTTTTTTATCACTCTGTAAAGAAACTGCATAGCTTTTAGCAGTCACTCCCTGTTACTCTCCCTCTGTACCATCTAGCCCTAGGCAACCACTAAACTACTTTCTGTTTTTATAGATTTGCCTATTTTGATGGTGTCATGTCAATAGAATCATATATATGATTCTATTGCATGTGGCTGGTTTCTTTCAGAGCACGATATTTCCACGGTTCATCCACGTCATTGTGTACGTCACTACCATCTTGTGCCCTTTCATTTCAGCCTGAAGAATTTCCTTTATTATTTTTGTTTGTTCAGGGCTTCAAGTGACAAATTTTCTCAGTTTTTGTTTATCTGGGAATATCTTCATTTCGCCCTCATTTTGAGGGATAGTTTTAATGGATGTGGAATTCTTGTTGACAGTGTTTTTCTTTCAGCACGTTGAATCTGTCATTCCGCTACTTTCTGATTCCTGCGGTGTCTGGTATATATCAGCTATAAATCTCATTGACGATTCCTAGTACACGATGAGTTGTTTTTTTCTTTTGCTGCTCTCAGGATTGTCTTTCGGTCTTCGGCTTTGACAGTTTGATTATGATGTGTTTGTTGTTGGTGCAGGGTAGGTGTGGGCCTAGGAACATTAGCATCGACATTCCCTGGGAACACATTTTCTGGGATGGGGCCCAGCAATCTAGGGCTCAACAAGCCTTCTGGGTGAATTGTATGTGCATTCAGTGCAAAGTGCTAGTCTAGCTGAGAAGAAATGAGAAACTGAATAAAACATAACCATCTGGAGGGGTCCTCATGGCCAAGGTATCAAACATTCACTGCTCTAAGCAACAACTCAGGGAACACCCCTATTTTACAGATGAAGAAAGCAAGACTTAGAAAGGCTAAGGTTCTTGCTCATTCCCACACAGCTAGGTGGTGGTACTTAGAGTGACTGACCATAGTGCTTATTGTTTTCTCACCTCAATTCTAGTGTCACACTGGCAGACAAAAAACTTACGTGGATTCAAGTCTCATATGTAGGACAAGAGCATTTACTGAGTGTGCATCGTGGCCAACATCTTACATGTTATTTCATTTTATCCTCTCTAGAACCTGGTTGTTGGGAGGAGCTGGACTCAGTGAATGAATGATAAAGTTGAGTTTCAGACTGCTAATAAATCACCAGGGGTTTAGATTCAAAAACCTTGTTGATCTTACTCCAAAGCTTATATTATTTCCATCAATGGTGCCAAAATTGGACCAATGTTAAATCAGCCTGCATACTTTATGACTATGTCATAAAATTTAAAGAACTATGCTAAATGGAAGTACTTTTGAACTTCGAGGAGAAAGCTACATGCAGCCAGGATATTTTTAATTTCTACTATTAAGATCAGTGATCGTATCTGAAAACATAAAAGATGCTTCAGCATAATTGCTAAAAGTACATTTCGTTAGATCCCCAAAAGAGACTCTTAATATATTACCATTTTCTCTCGACTTTGCTGTGTATCACTACCTACCTCCAGGAGCTCATTTTTATATTACTACTTTGTGCGAGCCATCATCCCTTCTGCTTTCACCCTTATACATATACACACTATAGCCTTTCTCTCTCCCTAGCTCTGCTTCTAGGATGCAGAACAGTAGTGGTGAGAGGAAAAAGAGACTGAACCTTTAACCTCTCTCTGCTTCAGTGACTGTCTTATAAAAAGAGATGACTTGATTATATGCCTCATATCAGTACCCCCCCCCACTCCCCAAATACACACACTCCTACCCTATGGCTTTCTTGTAGTCCTGGGCAGCTATAGAGAGGACTGGGACCAAGCTGACCCATGAAACCTCAGGAAAATTCCTTGACCCCATGCCTGCCACCAGCATGGGAGCTGTGAGCTATTTCATACCTATCTCCGACAAACTCTCACAGACGCTGTCCTGTTTTCCATTTTATAGTGACCGCTCTCATTTCCCAGTCAGCAGTCTCTTCCTGTCCCTGTTACAGTCTCATCTATTATCAGGAGATGCAGGAGTGGGAATTCAGGTATTTTGTCATTTAGAGGTGCGTCAGTTACAGTCATATGTCTAGATGGGCCCACACTCCCCAAATTTTGCTCTAAGTATGCTTTCCAGAACTCTCTATGCTCCTTCCCCTATACATCTTCCACATATCAAAATTCTAAGTTACATGGAATAAGAGAAAGGAGGTCCCTAATGTACCTACTATATTCTAATCACAATACAGGTTATAGAAACAACCCCCCCCCCCACCGAGCTAAAAACGTATGCAGAGGTCATTCCTTCTGTGTAGTGCACCAGACCTTGGAAAAGGAATGGGATGTCAGGCAAGGCTTCCAAGTAAGAGAACAAAAAGAGAAAGAAATCTTAGTCAAGTGGGCTTGACCCTAAAGACTGCTGCTCACTCTCCCTCCTGAAATAGGGATCCAAAATGATTCCCCCATTCTATTTCATTATCTTTATAAGCTGCCACCACAGACTAGATGACTACTAAGTCCCCTTCCCCCCAGAAATTCAGGCAGGTCAGAAGATCTTATGTCTGAGAAGTATCAAAGAAGGATCAGATGTCCTTTATCTGTCTGAGCGGGCAAGAGGTCAGGTACAGTTAAGGCAGAAAGTACAGGAAGAAACCACAAGTGCAAGCTGGTGGTAGGGGTTATGGTGGCCGTGTAGTGACCTGGAAAGAAAACCACAGGGAACAAGCAACCATTGAACAATAGCCGTGTGCCAGCTAGTTTCTTGGGCCTTGCTAGATATTGCTGAAACCAATAAAGCTTCATCACTTGCCTAAGGGTTACCTAGGGACATTTAGCTAGACTATGAAGCTCGGTTGTCTGATCTAAGCTTATGCTCTTTCCACCACACTCTCTGGCAGAACAGCTCTTCCTGGCCCTTGTGGATGGTAATCTGCATCGTGATGCAGCAACACTAACAATCTGTGATGAGGGTTCAGCTGGTTTAGCTCACCTGCTGATGGCTATTGAATCCCAAATAACTTTTCTGTAGGGCCACAGAGTGTGGAATAGGGCAACAAGAGTAGTACATCAGTAGCAACTTCCTGTGTCTTGGGGGAAAAAGTAGGAAAGGGAAAGCAAAGTCTAACAGAGCAGACCTTTTTCATTTTTGTCTCCCTCCCACCTCCCATTTTTTTCCGATCCTGCTTTATTTTAGGGCTTGAACACAAGAGACCACATTTTAAAGTACTCCCTTGTAATAGTATCAGTAGATTTAACAAAATGGTTAAAATGGAGCCAGTTTCTTTCTCCATAAGTGGCAGCTGTGAAATTGCCTTCATTTTGTTCTGTTAGGGTTGGGTATTCCAGTATTTCAAAGAGAGATCCTACCCTCACCTGCATTCACTGCAGAGCCCTGACCTTTCGTTAGCAGATCTAGTTGCTGTTATTCAGTGTCCGCCTAACACCTAGGATCCTCAAACCAAAGTCACAGAATCCCTGATGAAGAGCGAAGTGTGGAGAGGGAAGGGGTGGAAGTGGAATATTTTGGAGGCTTGGAGCATTGCTTGTGAAGAAGAGACACAAGGGGAGTGCCTCAGTAGACGTAACCCTTAGGGAATTGGGTGCTAGGAGTTGGGCTCCGGGCCCCATCTGTACCCCTGGGGAGGAGATAGAGTATGTGGCCCTTTGAGACAAAATTGGGCCATCTCAGTTTTGCCTGAGCTTGATTCTGCTTATTTAATAGGTAAGTAACCTAAGCTAGAGGAAGTGGTAGACAATAGAGGAAGCTCTCAAGCCTGATGTAAAGCATGTAGAGTGTTATGGTTTATATGGTATAGGGCCCCTTGGACAAAGAGGAAAGAGCTAATTTTGAGAGAAGTTACAATTGCTTGTAAATTTCCAGAAAGTGGTTTTGACTGTCTGTAGAAGTGCTGAGGGCTTATGTCTCATTATTGGAAGGCAAGACGATTACAGTGTCTCTTTTTGGTTGATATAGAAATACTTGCTGAAAGGATGAATAAAAAGAATAGGAGATGCAAAATTAAAATGGTATGAATGAGAGAAGTACAGCCTAAAACTTACCTCATTGTCAGAATGATTGGTGTGTTTCCCAACGAGATAAAATTATGTCTTGTGTGAGTATTACGGGGAGGGACATTTTTACCTCTACCATTCTAGGTTCTTTTGGCTGGTCTATTAATTAAATTGATATAGCACAAATTAACAGGAGGAAAACAAATTTATTTTTGTACATGTAGGATCCTCACATAGACACATGAGGTTCAAAGACAGTAGGTAATTGAGGCTTACATGCCATCCTGAGCTAAGCAGAAGGGGCTTGGGGTCCAGGACTTCAGAAGGAAGGAAGACGATTCACAGGAAGACGAAAGAGCAAATGTTTGATAAACAAATGTTTGGTGCACAGATCTTTGCCCTGCCACCCAGGGACAATGGGACACACAGGGGATACAGAGAGGACTCCCCGAAGTGTACCACACCTACCCCGAACCCTTTGTGGTTATTTCTGGTGTTTGCTGTCTTCTTGGACCAGACCCTGTACCTAATTTTTTTTGTATTTAAAACAAAAAACAAGAACTCTTCCTGATTCTCTTGGGAGTTAATTGTCTTCAGCTGAAAATAATCAGCATGTCAAAGTGGCAGGCCTTTGGGTCTTTAAAAGTTGACTTCCAGAAAGGGGGCCTGGTTCTTGGCAGCACATATTCCCTGTGGACACTGGATATAAATTGACAGATTTGAGTATAAAATGGGTTATTCCATTTGTGCACCCTCTTTAAGGCCACAAGAATTTTCCAGAGTTCATGACCGTACTCTAAAAAGTACAATATTAGCCGGCCAATTGCTTGGTGCTTAGTGAAATACATTCTTTTATCTCTGGAAAACCCTTTACTTTCGTCTTTACATTAAGAGATTTCTTTCAAGGAGTGCCAGTTCAGCGTTTTTTAAATGAGAATTTTTAAGTACAATACATAGTTTTATAATCATTTCCAAATTACAGCCTTAGGGATCAATTCTTCAGTACTGCTAGGGCACTCCTCCCCCACCTTTTTTAAAACCCTAAGCTGAATGTCTTTCAGCCATCCTAACAGGGCACTAATATAACACATGTTCTTAATTTAAGATCCTTAAATTTCCCATTGCATATTAGTTTCCATTTCAATTTGCAAGCTGGCAAGAGCAACATGTCCCCTCTCTATAAGGTTAAACATGTGCACTGACAATAGAAGAGAAAAACAAGTACAGTAATTTACTATGTACAGCGTTGAAACCCGGCACTGTATCATATGGTCAAAGCCTTTCTTAATTAAATAATCACAGAAAATTCTATATGGATGATTTGTAGACATTCAAAAGTCACGTTGGGAATTTGCTTCTTTTTCATGTTTCCTTTCTAAACACAATTTTCTTAAATAGCCCATGGTTTTATATTCATATTTGCAACTCAGGGATGTTTACGAGCTTTGACATTTCTTAATGTCAGTAATTTACGTATTCAGATTCGACATATATTTGGACTCACATTAAGTCAGGTGTCCTGGTTATCATTGTATTAAAAGAATATTTTTAAAATCTTTATGAATATACACATACACACCACAAATCCAAGCCAGGAATTCCTTCCCACCAGTTTTGTTCAGGTAACTCCTTTTCATTTTGAAATATATCTCTTCCTTCTCATACCCCCCGCAGGCTCTTCTCTCAACCTCAACCTTAATAGCATTGTTTTTCTATGATCTCCCCTCTGGCACCCCAGTATACTGTGACTTCCTCACCTATGGATGTCATCTTTTGTTTCTGAGTCCCTGGCTTCTATCAGAATGCCTAGCAAAGCAGAAAGTGCTTGTTAAAATCCTGCTAAATGAATGAATAACTTGAGCCTCCAGGCTAGCTAGCAGAAGAGCTCAGAGGCTATGTAAGCATCACGTATAAGCTCAGCCAGACCTTGCTGCAGCCAGAGTGGCAGCAGGCCTCCTTTCGGAGCAGTCTGAGGCCAGACCAACACAGGAAGCCACATGGTAAGGTGCGCTCGCACCCACATCCCTGCTGCCTAGCAGCTCTGCGCAGTGGGCCGGCACCTGCTGGGTGTGCGGCTCCTGCAAACTTTTGCTTATTTGGGAACACCAAGAAGTAAAATAGGTAGCGAGAAACATTCCCCCCCTGGTGCAGTCCTAAACAAAATTTAATTACATGAATCATGCTTAATGTTTAAAAACTTCATTTTCCAGTCAAGTCAAAGGTTGACTTTATTATTTTGCCTGGAAAATAGACTGGTGACAAGTGAAAGGACTACCTTCAGATGCCCACTCCCCTCAGGGTGGATCCACAGGACAGAGGGGCTGTGAGAAGCTTCACTTCTCAGCCCTAAACCAGAGGGACGACTTTCTGACTTTGCGGGGATCCTGAGAGGAACTTGAGATAAATGGAGGTCATGCCCTTTGAAGTGTTATTTTTCTGTTCCAAAGATGTCTCCAGCAGATCCCATGTTAAACAGCTGGGGGTCAAGAGGAGATATAGACCTACTTAGAGTGCAGTGTTCCTTATTTGATTATAGAACCTCATTTTTAAGGGACCTGGCCAGCCCCTTTATCAGTTGTGTTCACGTAGCCCCTGCCTTAAGTGCCAATTAAATTAAACACTTGGGCCTGGAACTGCTAGCTAAGGCTTCCTTTTCACACTTGGGAAATACGAACCTTTAGGTTTTATTCAACAGAAGTTCATGCTAGCAGCTCGGAACACACTCTACTTCTGGGGAGGTGCCCAGAGTACTAGACTGAGCAGCTGACACGCCACTTAAGTTCTGCTTCTGTTGCAAGCCAGCCATTGATCTTGGTTCCTGAGCCTGTTACCTCTTTTGATAAATGGAAATTATCACTTAGACTTATGGCAAGGAATATTTGATATCACTTCACAAACTCTGAAGACTATCCAATCCTCTCTCTGATGCTCTGGAAACATTGCATTCTAAATACACCAGAGCCCTTTCCACAGTGACTTAGTCTCAGGGATCTGGGAGAGGGTGTGTGTCTGATGGTGTTTCCAGATGGATCAGCGTCTCTCCTTGGGCTTTTCACTTTCTTATCATTCCTGGCCTCCAAGAAAATCACATATTTTCTGGCTCAGCCATAAATTAAAACACAATTTTAAAAAATTTTGTAGAGCATTTGTATACTGTATCAGAAGGGTTACTTTGAATATCTAGTTTATATATTGCCCTGTATTGTTCATTACTATAGGCAAACATAAACTTTAAAGAATTCTTAAAGCAGTTTGCTGCCACACTCTTAGGAAAGTTCTGCATCTTAGAAAAAAATTTAAATATCTGGTGCCTCAGTCCCCTTCAAAGCAGGCACCTTGGAACTTTACATAGTTCTCCCAGTTGCCATCAGCCGCCCCATCATATTTTCCTGAATCTCATCAACAATCTGAAATCTCTTCCCTTTCAAAGGTGATCTTAGTTTTGAGAAAAGCCAGAAGTCACAGGCACCAAATATGTGTTGTAGGGTGCTGAGTCACCTGGGTGATTTGATGTTTCACCAAAACAGTCTGCATGAGACGTGATGCATGAGTGAGCACATTGCTGTGAGGAAGCTGCCAATCACCAGTTGCCCATACCTGTGGCTGTCTGTATCATCTGGATAGTTTCCGAAGAGGAATGTTCAAACTTAATGCAAAATTTGATGCGCATTTGTTGCTCTACTCATTCAGTCGTTTTGAATGTGATGGCCACACAGTACACATGCTCACTCAACAGCATCTACTGCCCCCACTGACTAGTACAATGACATTGTCACTATTCACACATGTGCATTCCAGTGCACTTTCCTTGGCTGCCAGGTTACATTGATGTAACACAAACCATTCTAGTTATATTAACAATGACTGGACTTTTTCTGGACAGATCTCAAGTGTGCACACATGCATAATAGGTTTATTCAAATAAAGAGAACTTAATAACCTCAAAGAGTAGTTTGTTTTTAATTGAAACCATAGGGATGAAGATTGATTCTATGATAGAGAAAGTCGGAGAAAGCATAACTCCATTAAGTACCAGACGAATCAGGCTGCACCTTTCATTTCTAGCCTTTTCCTCTTTTCTCTCCACATTTCTTCTCTCTGTCTTTAATTAAAAAGCAAACAAGTCTTTTAGGGATGCTCAATTTCAGAAGTTCCTGTTATACCCCTTGCCCACAGATTTATATGGAGACAGAGACACTGCTTGTAATTCTCTGGAAGTGAAGAAAAATAAGGTATCTCACCAAAGAATCAGCAAACAACATGAAGACATGAAAAAAATATAGCCAGTGCTTCTCTGGCTTATGTAGGAAAATCAAAGAACCATGAAATTAATTTTATTTGTCATTAAAAGATACTAGACTTAGAATCCAGGATGTGATTATGTAATTATAAATTAATTTCAGTAGCATGCTCTCATCTGAACTAAATGTCAGCAGCAGTTATGAGAAGTGTGTTGATGAGCATCACAAAAGCTGGTCTGCTTGCTTGAGCCTCCAGATGCCCAGGGAGTGGGGATAAAGCCTCCTGCAGCACGGGGCCTGCTGTGGTTTTCTAAGGCTCCCCAATGCATGCGATCAGCTTTATAGGAAGCGACTCTCTTTAACATGCTCCTGCTTACCTGAAAAGGAGGGATTGGAAGGGTGTCCACAGGCTGCACTCAAGTGTGGAATAAACATTAATACAGCAGTTGAAATGTGAAGTTGAACATTTCAATTTCAAAGTGGTGCTCAAGAGCATCTGATGACACATCTGTATTTTAACTCCGGTGAAGTGTGAAAATTAAATGAATACTCCATCAGGTGCTATTTATGAATTATGACCTCCCCGCTTAAATAGATCGTTTTTTATAGTTCAGGTGGCACACCTCATTTGTGAAAAATGCCTCTCTGGCGTTCACACACTGCTTCTTATTTCTTCTAGTCATTTTATTAATTATATATGTTTGCCAAGGAAGAGCCCAAGCATACCTATATCTAGAATTAACTGCGTAGCGCTCGGGTTTAAGACAGTGGATTTGTCATCAAACTGACTGCCTCGTGTTCAGCCAGTGTCAAACTCAATGCTTGATATCTGTGCTTATGCAAAAGTCTCATGGAAGAAGTGACAATTCTCATTTGTAGTCGACCTTTTTCTCACAAATTTTGTTCCTGCCACTTTGCCCTTCAGAATGTGATGGGGGGAGTCGAGGCAGCTCAGGGTGGAGAGGAGCCATTGGGGGAGGGGCGGCTCTGTCCACGCCCAGTGTGGGGACTCACCTAAGCCTCCTTGCTTGGGTAGGTGTGTCCGTCACTGCTTCCTCTGTGTGGAAGCCCACAGAGAAGGTTTGCCATGCCGGTACTTCCGGTCGTGATGATGCCTTGGCCTTAATGCATTCTCAGGGACAAGGTAGTTTGTTCTGTGAGGATTCGATTGTACACTGTTTCTTATAATCCTGGGCTAAGACAGCAAAGCGCAAACAGTAAATTGCTTACAGTCAAGTATCCCGGTTTGTTTTAGAACATTCTAGGGCCTGCAGCCAGGATACAGGCCGGTTTCTACAGAAGGTGGGGGTGACATTTCAGTGATCCTGAATACTGCTGCGGCTTTATTTCACCATCTGGGGCTCTGGGGCTCTCGGGCTTCTGCATTTAGGCCAGGTGTGAGATTCTTCTTGGCATAGGCAAGCCCCACTTTCTCAAAGCCCTGCTTTCCTGAAATCCTCGTCACGGGGTAGGTCTCACTTACCCAGAGAAACAACAGGACTGTGTTCTTGACAAAGGAGTTGGCAGGCCACTGGTCGTAAGCATATCCAACACGTGAGTGAAGCTAAACGGTCCCACTCTCCATCTCCCATCAGTAAGCCTCTTCTTGCACAATAAGCTCCTGTATCAGCTAGTTCACTGCAAGGAACAAAGATATCCAACTTAAAAAGCCTTGAGTAGTGAAGACAGTGCATGTCTCAGAACAAGAAGAGGGCGTTCCACGCTGTCTCCGCAGCCCCTGTCCCCTCATGGTTGCAAGATGGCTGGGAAACACACGAGCCGACAGCAGGTCGAAGAAGTAAGTCCTCTGCAGCATCATGTCTCTTTCAGTGAGAAAACCTTTCCCAGAAGCCCCAGGCTGACACCCCCTGAAGTCTTTGTCCAGGGAGTACCCAGGAGTACAAAGTTCTCCCAGACTTCCCTCCTCTCCAATATGCCCTTCGTTCTCCATGACCTACCCATCGGGTCTTAAATAATCTGCTCTCTACCCTGTATCCCAGCAATTTTCAACCTTTTTCATCTCATGGGACACACAAACTAATTACTAAAATTCTGGGGCATACCAAAAGATACATTTTTTGCCTATATGACCAATCCCCTCCCCCCCCCCAAAAACAGATGTAATGTTGATTCATTCACACTGAATGGCTATTGTTGTGTTGGCCATTGTCATTTTTTTTATTTGACAATCTAAGGCACAGGCGGCAAACACAAGGCCCACGGGCCAAATCCGGCCCTCCACCTTGTTTTATCCAGCCCGGCACCTTGTTTCTACCCAGCAGCAGCACCGAGCTCCTTGCCACTAGTTAAGGAGGAGTTACATTTATACAGTCCTAAAATTACATTCGGCCCTTTGAAGGCATCCTCGAGGGTGATGTGGCCCCTGGTGAAAGTGAGTTGGACACCCCTGATCTAAGGGAAAAGAGGTCAGTGCCCCCAACTAAACAGTCAGGTGTTGCATGTTTTAAAAGTTCCTGTGGCACACCGGTTGAAAATCGCTGCTCCATTTCTCTGTTTACCATGTTAATTCAAATCCTCATTAACCCTACCTGTCTTCTCTGCTTCCAGGTTATCTTCTACAATGCCTTTGAAGTGATCTTTAAAACACAAATCTCATGATGTCACTATCCTGCATAAAACCCTTAAGTGGTTCTTAATCACATATACAATCAAATTTCCATTTTTCCCTCACTATAAGAATGACCTCTCCCATCTTTAAAAAGGAAAAATATCTTACATGGAAGTTCAAGACAGCTAATGATGGCTGGAGAGCTGGAAATGAGGGTGGGGAAGGGGCTCGTAGTTCAGCCCAGTGGATGCCTCTGCTTCCCTCACAGGGAGGCTCCAAAGCCTTTCCTTGGATCCTTGGTAATACAGGCAAATGGAAACACCTCCTAGGCAGTTAATTTGGACCTCAGGAGTGTCAATCAGGCTAATGGCACAGACTTAGATGGCAGTGGAAGCAAAGGTTAGGAACATGCGCAGTGAGAAGGGAAGAAGGCCTTATAGAGAGACAGCTCCAGGAGTTATATGGACACAATGCGCCAAGTATGTAATATTAATGTCACATTTCTATTTCATCGTTCAAATCCTAAGAATGTGCCTTGTAGGAGAATTTGTTTTGATTGTGTCAGACGAGTCAACCCAATCAGATGCTTGAGGGCAAAGTAAGGATGGTTGAAGACCAAAATACAACTAATATCAAAAACTGAGGATAACAAATTGTAATTGTATGAATCGTTCCTGTTTTTACATTTTCATTCTAAGGTAAAAGATCTGTGATTTGCTTTGATAATCCCTAAAATTAACCTTTTTTTCTTTTCACAAGGCTTTTCATATCAGAAATCCTGAATTGACCAACATTTCATGTGTTTCCAATTCTAATCAGGGTAGAAACAGTTTGGGGTTGAAACAGGCTTAAGAGTGGAATTTCAAAAAGAACTATAATAACTGAATATGCTAATTATTCTCCTAGCTCTTGATAGCAACCTGTATTTATTCTTTATGTCTATTTAAGAATTCAGTCTTTTGTGTTGTTCCGTGCAGACTAAAGAGCTATTTAGATGCAATTTACATTCTGTTACAGAATATGACTTTTCTTAACGAGGAGGTTAAATATTAATGAAGACTAATTGATGAATAATTTTAGCAAGTAAAGACATTATCGCTTTGATGCAAGAGCTTGAAGGGTTGCGGCAGATATTTGCATACTCAGCGACATTGTCAAAAGGGAGGGAGGAGAAAGCAGAGGAGCTGGACATTGGGCTCCAGGCAGGTAATGAGGGCTGTTCCAACCAGACCAGACTGTCCAGCTCTATGTGCTTTTATCCATTCTCCTTCAGAGAAGGGTTTGACGAGAGCTTGTCTCTTTGTGAATCTTGTGAATCGTGTGGGCTCCAGGCAAGCCAGCCTTCAGTTTTGCTTCCTTCTGACTCTGACCACACCACCCCCACCTCCTGTCTACTGAGGCCTCATCTCTGCCATCACGGTGGTTTTTCTGCTTCTGCCTTACTGTCTGCCTCCATCACACCCTGAGCTGACCTGTGTCTGACCCCCAATCTTTGCTGTCAGACTATACAGGCGAGTTTGTACAGGCAGCTTCCTCATGGCTCCCGGTGGCTCTGCGGGGTCCGGCTGCTGGCCTCTGTCACTTACTGGCTCTTCTAGGCTGTCCAGCTGAGGAACCCCCTGCCCCACATCATCCCACTTTCAAATGAAGCTTCACAGAAACTCGGTACCAGCAAGAAGCAGAAAATATGTATTAATTGCCTGAGGCTTCAAACTGATTTTGATTCTCTAACCTTTTAAAATGTGATGTGTGTTTAAATTAAGAGTAGCGGAGACAAAAATGATGTGGGAAAGTGATAATGTTATCCTAGCCTATTTCAGTGACATTGTAACATGGTTAAGAAAATTGACTGTCAGATTTGATCAGTGTTGTTGAAGCGAACAAGCCATCATTCTCGGAGTGGCTGGAATCAAATTCGCACCCAGCAGGAACGGTTTTAATGACTGAAGAATCCAGTTACCACACGAAGCAGCCTAGGCATTGCTGACCTCCTGCATTGCCTCTCTCTTATTTTTCAGGTACCACGTGCTTGATTGCTCTGCTATCAGATAAAGACCTCACCGTGGCCAATGTGGGTGACTCCCGTGGGGTCCTATGTGACAAGGACGGGAACGCCATTCCTTTGTCTCATGATCACAAGCCGTACCAGCTGAAGGAAAGAAAGAGGATAAAGAGAGCTGGTGAGCTTGTGATCGCCCCCAAGCACTGTCTGCTGTCGCACAGGGTGGATGGGGGCCTTGCTTGGGTAGCCCCTGGGGTATGAGGTATTTAGTTACTAGTGATCAGATCAGCACCGAGGCTGGACTTACAACATTGCCTATCAAATACGTGGCCGCTGAGTCTGGTCTGCTTCATGGCCAAAGATTCCAAAGGCCCCAAAAAAGCCCTTTACTAGTTTCAAGGCTACTGAGATCTTGAGGCCCCTGCTTGCAATATCCTGCTTCCCTCCAGCTGTGCCAAACTACTGACCATTCCCGGAGTGGACCCTGTTTCTGATACCTCTGTGCCTGTGCAAGTGCTGTCTTCACTGTCTAGCAGATAACAACTACGTGTCCTGTGAGACTCAGTTAGGGGTGTCCTTTTAGAAGCCTTCCCTGGCACCCTGAGCCACAGGCTCCCCCGGGCTGGGTTAGGTGCCTCTTCAGGCTTTTCCCAGCATCCTATGTGGGCCTCTGGGTCGCCTTTTATAAAGTATAGCTCTCTTATCTGTCTTGCCTTCCCAACTGTGAGGTCTTTGAGGCAAGAACTTGTTCTTCTCATTTATGTCATCCCACTCCTCACTCAGTACCCGGTATAAGGACATATTTTGAGGGGTGAGAATTCCTTGTGTGTTCATTTTTTTCAACAACTAGGGGTTGGGGATATGATCTTACCTTCTGGAATTGGGATGAGGGTGAGGAATGTAATAGACAGGCATTAACAAATAAGTAAAACAAGTAAATTATCTAGAGTATTACAAGGTGAGAATATTACCAGGTGAAAACTGTTATGGAAAGAGAGCAAGCAGGTGAGGGAATGGTGAGTGTCAGGAGGTGGTCTGTGTAGGCTCACGAAGGTGACACTGGGATAAATACTTGAAGGAAGGTTATCAACTGAGGGTTACGTTTTCATGATGAGATTTGGGGGCTGCAGTTCTTTTTGGCCTGTGGACAGGAGGCACCCTTCCCTCTCTCCACACCGACAGCTGCAGTGTGTGTGCTGTGCATGATGCGCCCGCTGCAGGCCCGGCTGCCGGGGGCGGGCATGTGCCCTGGGTCTCTGGCCAGGACAGGTCCCTGCTGCCGGGGGTAATTTGCAGGTTGACTCTCGATCTCTACAGGTCAGCTGCTGCCCAGAACCTAATCAACGTTTGAGTCTTCACAGTAGGAAGCAGTACCGTTGAGTCAAAAAGTGTTGAATTTTATTACACCCTCCTGCTTCAGTGACTGCATGTGATGCAGAATAATTTTTAATGAAAGCTTGGGTCGGGTTTTCTGTTAATGCGATGGAACAAATGATGTTTCAAGAGCATCTATCAAACTTTGATGGGCTATAGGCAGTATGAGTGAAATGCTCTGGCTTCCTTACTTATGAGGACACCATCTCCCATGAGCCCACAGTGACCCTGAATTGAGATAGTTAGCCTTTTCTTGTGTAAGCGCAGGCAAGGCTGTGTATGAGATACACCTGGAAATGTCAGCTTAGTGTCCATTGCTGTTCTGAAATGTCACTCCCGTTCTACCCTCCTTTTTTTGTGCCATCCCACCACCTCCACCCTGCCCTGCAGGGATGCCTTGTAGAAGCAAATTGGAAACATCTCAGAGGAGCTGAATCTAATCTGTCCAGGGGTGGTTTATAGCAGAGCTGAAGTGACCATGATTGGTTTCATTACCTTCATGTGGATTTTCTCTGACCTCAGCCTTCCTTTCAGGACATCCATCTCCCCCTTTTTTGTGTGATAATTCGCTGTAACCAGTCTGGGCCAAATACATGGTGGTCTGTCTCCATTCCTGGTGCTGTTTCCAATAACAGTGGCACCAACTGCCATTGTGTGATATCATGCGGTGCTGGGAGCCACACCTAGCAATGTACATGCACTTTCTCTCCCTACCGTATAAGGTCAATAATGTCATCATTTTACAACCAAGAAGACGGAGCCTCCAAGAGGCTTGTGTATACATGACACATGGCCAGTGAATGGTGAGGCCAGAGTTGAGACCGGCTGACTCCACAGCCTGTGCTCTTCCCGTCCCACCACACTTCCTGGCGTGTTCTCATGCATCCCTGCCCATAGAAGTCCTACTCATCGCTCACAGCCCAGCTTTAACACTCACTCCTCCCTGATCTTCACAACTGCACACCGCCCCTTCCTCCTCATCTGCCGACAGCATTTGCAGGTGCCAGTCTCTCCTTGCAAGAATACAGATTCCAGAAGCTTTGTGCGTGTGGCTGTTAGCACATGTGGATTTGATTTCCCGCCAGACTGTCTACTTCTTTAGAGAAAGGTCTGGATCTCATACAACTCTATAGCCTGCAAATTGCCTTGCATGGAGTATATGTTTAATAACTGACAAATAATAGGTGAATGAACAAAGTTCTAATTACTTTAAAAAATAATACATAATATTGAGTGCATGTTATATTCAGGGACTATACTAAGTGATTTACATGGAATGATGCCTTTATTTCTCACAACACGATGGAATGTGTACTATTATTGTCCCCATTGTGCAGCCAAGGAAACTGACAATCAGAGAGAGAGCTTCTCATCCAAAGTCACACATAGCTAGAAGTAACAGAGCCAGAAAAATCCAAGCAGCCTGACCTGAGAGCTGAGCCTTGGAACACTGTGCTAAAATACACACTTTATTTTTTAATCCTGATCCTATTTGCGGTGCTTTTCTTAGATCTATACAGGCACAGCCAAAGGCATCCCAAGCTAAAAAATGGATCCCAGTGGCTGTCTCTGGTACCTGCCCACCTGCCTTTTGCCATTCTCCTCGAATCTCCACCCTAGTGCGCCCTACTGTCAATCACTGAGCTATCAAGCTATTGTTAAGTTAAAACCGATCCATACATATTTCTTACCCTCAATATTCTTATTGATATTTTCTTAAAGTCTTTTAAGAATGAGGGCATGAGCATCTCCTGGCAGAGGGTCAGACCTCAAGCCATGCAGCAGGGCTGCCGTTCTCTCCTGGCAGCACCAGGGTGGGGTGAGGGGAGCACGCGGGATATGCCACGTGCAGTAGGTCCGCCTTTCGTACACGGGCCCAGACTGCACCAGGTGTGTGAGGTGTCAGTCCGGCTAATGAGTTCATTCTCTTTCCAGGTGGTTTCATCAGTTTCAATGGCTCCTGGAGGGTCCAGGGAATCCTGGCCATGTCTCGATCCCTGGGGGATTATCCACTGAAAAATCTGAACGTGGTCATCCCAGACCCAGATATCCTGACCTTTGACCTGGACAAGCTCCAGCCCGAGTTCATGATCTTGGCATCAGACGGCCTCTGGGATGCTTTCAGCAATGAAGAAGCTGTTCGATTCATCAAGGAGCGCTTGGATGAACCTCACTTTGGAGCCAAGAGCATAGTTTTACAGTCATTTTACAGAGGCTGCCCTGACAATATAACGGTCATGGTGGTGAAGTTCAGGAATAGCAGCAAAACAGAAGAGCAGTGAACCCTTCGGGGTCTCAACTGCCTTAGACTAAAGGACTTTCAACACACGCGTCTCTTTTAATGTAGTGCAAGGAGTGGAAGTTACGGTTAGGATCATCATCCCAGACGTGGGATTCCCCCTCCCTGGCCATCATAGGTCTCTATTCGGTGATGACGAACAGAGGTGCTCTTGGCTGACGTAGTTGAGAGGCTGGAAGAGGTTTCTTCATGTTCCCCAATTCTTTCATCCAATGTCCAAAATATATAAATACATAGTTGTAGACTCACATGTATGAAGTGAATGGCGTATGTGCGATATAGTCTCCCTTGTAAGATTCTTTTCAAGACCCCTCACAGGGCCTCCCAGGCATCAGACTGTGTGTCCTCCCTTTGGAGCAGTGAGCAGGGCAGTCCTCCCAGAGCTGCAGGAGACAGACCACAGTGTCCCCTGTGCGCCAGGGCGGCAGGGCCCTCTGCTGAAGGCAGAGCTGCCCTGAGAATGCCTTGTCCTCCTGAGCCCAGGTGTTCAGCTCGGCTCCGCCCAGAAGTGGGTTTAGAAGGGTTTGCTACTCCACGGTGGCTCAAGGAGACTGAGGGGAGTGGGAGGTAGAGGCGGCCTGCAGGGCAGAAATACCCTTTTCCCCCTCGTTCCCTTTATTAGTTAAATAGACTTTGTGTACCACCTGACCAGTCTTTGTGCGTTTATCCTAATTGTGCATGACCTTAACCTTTTGCTTCCATCTTTAAGTAATAGGCAGCTGTTAAACTTCACGACCAGACACCATGATTTTTTTGTCTTACATTACCAAGAAACCTGTTAGGGGAACTCAAAAAATCAAATCATAATATCATAATTCTTCCCATCTTTAAGGATAGAGGAAAATAATGGCTAAGTCACCGTCCCCCTTGAGAAGTCTGTTGTTTGCATTGGGAGAGGA
The DNA here is from genome assembly GCA_028533065.1 of Trachops cirrhosus. Classification (NCBI taxonomy): domain Eukaryota; kingdom Metazoa; phylum Chordata; class Mammalia; order Chiroptera; family Phyllostomidae; genus Trachops; species Trachops cirrhosus. The sequence goes on along the minus strand of CM052539.1, from coordinate 168,929,548 downwards.
AGCTGGTGAGGTTACCACCCTGAACTGAGCTCCAGCTGCCAGTTTTTATGCTTTTTGTCCACGTGCACTCCTATTAGCTTTCAAGTGTCTTTCAAGGAGTGTTCCGAGAAGCAGCAGCCTAGAACTGCAGGTGTGTTCCTTGAAGCTCAGTACAGAGTTCCCAGCCACGCTCTGGAATTTGGTGGTGATCTGCTGGGATGTGCTTCTCCACCACGGTGGAAAGCTTGGCTGCAAATCCCTGTCCCCGCGGGTGGCTTTCCCCGGGCAAACCATTCGGTGACAACAAAGCTGCTTGGGAATCCAAGGTCAAACTTGTACTGTTAATCTGCCCAGAGTTATTTTGGGGCCAACCTTGCTGCTTTGAGTTTCCTATCACCAAAGTCACATTTCTAATCTCAGTATTTTATAAGTCAATCGACAGAAAATGAATGCTCAGTCATCCTGTTTGCCTGACCGTGGTGGCTCAAACAGCCAGAAAGGATTTTCATTGTGTTCCCGCACCCCGGTGTCTGAAACGCCAGGGTGTCCACCTGGCTCTGTTCTTTCGAGTCGGCATTTGTCTTTACAGCTTCTCAAAGGCCCCATTCCCTGGCACCTCCTGCCCATGGTGCCTCCCCTGCCTTCCTTCAGCTGTGGAGCTGTTCTGAAGCAGATTCCAGAGAACTTGGGGGTTGGAAAGGTTCCCTTCTGGCGACCGAGGGCCACCATCTCCCTTGAGTCCTCCAAGCACTTGCCTTTCTTTGACAACGAGAATCAGTAATGTTTTCCCAGAGATTTGCTCACTTTTGTAAACTGTAACATTAGAATTATAACCTCGATTTTTTTTTAAGCTATAGAATGTTCTAGTACAAAATATCTACCGCCGTTTAGATGGAGGGAGTTGCCTATTAAGAGACACAGAACATCTGGATGTTCGTATTTGGGCTGCGGGTCAGAGGGGGTGTGGGAGACGGGCTGTCATCGGTGACGGGACAGCCAGGCCGGGTGGCCTGAGTTTGCCTGGAGATGTAGGACGCTCTGACTCTGGAGAGTGACCAAAGCTCACCATCTAACTCGAGTTCAGGAATAAGCAATTTCTTCTTTTTTATGGTGACTCTCAATTTCCCTTTTTTATTTTTAACTTAACCCCAAAATTCATAATCACAAGAAAAAGACATTTTTAAATGCCATGGTCTTTGTTATTGTCTAAGACGAAAATAGTATCGTTTGGTGGAGATGAGAAGGGAAAGCTGCTGAGTCGGTAAGCCGGTGTGTATTTGCCCTGCAGAGTAGCTCGGCAGATGGTGCCGGGCCGCAGTGCATGACCTTTCCTCTAATTGAGGCTCACAGGGTGTTTTCTGAATTTGCTTTGTAGAATTAATTCACTTCTGACCTGAACCAAGTAGTATGTGTATTTCCTGTTCCCTTTCTGCCATTTTCCTCTCCTTTTAGCTTGTAGGTTTTTAAAAGATAGAAGTTCTAGGCGAAATAGCAGCAGTTCAACTAATACCTGTTTTTACTATCAGAGTATTTTGCTTCCTCCCCTGTCTCAGAGCTCTCTCTCCCAGACCCTCCTCCAGCTGTTGAGGGTCTACAGACATCACCCTCAGGTGCCCTGTGGCTCACAGCTGCTCGTGTTTTCCCAAGACAGGGAAGGGGGCATCTAGCTATTAGGGAAGTTGATTTGAGAAGTTCGCATGTGAAGCTTCCCTAAATAGCACTGCCAAAGCTCTGGGTGCCCCCCACCGCCCTGAGGCTGCCCAGACTTCTGTAGCCCGAGTTCGCCTTGCCAATAGCCCCCATGGTGCCAAATTAGGGATGATTTTGTAGTCTTTCAGAAATGAAGCTGGGAATGAACGACCACATGTCTATGAGCCCCCAGCAGGACGCCACCCCAGGGCCTCCTCAGTTCGCTCTGCCCTGCTGCCGCTCTGCTGGGCCAATCCCTAATGTGGGCTGCAATTGGGTGGGGGTGGGGAGGGGGAAGACAGAACATTTTTAAAAAATTCATTGTACTTCCAATTCTCTAATCAAAGGAGTAAACAATACTTACATAGAAAACTCTAAAGCTAGTTCCCAAGACCTGCATTTATTTTATGGGACCAATTAGTCCGAGGCACTTAACTCTGAAGTCGCTGCTCGAATACACGTCTGTACACATTGCTGGTTACAAGTGGCCACATGCTCTTCCTGCATTAGAGTGAAGGTGCTGGCCTCTTGAATCTTGTCTATAATCTCTTGTAATGAGAGTATCACAGACAGTATTTTATAGCGTGAAGGAGCACATGCAATCTGGATCATTTAAAACAGGCCTTATTTCATACACCTGTAATGACGTCAGCTCACGTACATTTTGTGCAAGCAGGATTGCATGAGAGTGGGACATCATTGTTTTAATCCTACCTAAAGTAATTTTAGGAAATTGGTTACACTGTTGAATTGGATCACTGGATGTCTGGCAATACATAAGGATTCACAAAGACAGCGGTCACTTTTTTCTTTGCCAGGTAGATACCTTGATTTTTTTTCCCAAGTTGATGCCAGATCAAACTTTCTTGCAACTGTGTCAGTGCAAAAGGTTTAGAAAGGGCAATATTTCATTGTACACTTGAAAGTATAGCAATACATACTCTGGTTAAGGCATTATTTTCCAATGATTTTGGAAATTTTTTTCCTCCTTTTAACCCATCATTAGACTGATCTTCCCTTAATATCCCCCCAAATCGCCTTAGCTCATCACACCAGCATTCCTGACCCAGAAATGACATGACTGTTAGATACACACCGGGGCCTATTTACCGACTGGGGTGAAACCACAGACACCTAGACCTTTGACCTAGTCAGCTGCACACTACAGGAGAAGTGGAATCCCGGTGTTTCCCAAAGTGAGTTCCACAGAACACACGTTCCAAGGACACTCTTCCAAATACAGGGTTTCAGGATCAAAGGGGTTTGGGAAACACACTCTCTTAGAAAGTTAGTGCATATATGCCCATGGAAAGTTCTAATGTAAATAGTTGGCTGGAGGGAAACACACTACAGATATAATTTTAGTTAGCTTAGTGGTTTCTGGAGTCATTTGACCACAGAAACATTTTCTGAGTAATGCTTAATAACATCCCAAGGAGATCATGTTCCATAGGACCCACTCTGAGAAATTTTGATATATGGAAATATTACTGTTTTCTCATTCAATATGACTCTTTGTAATTGCGATATAATTTGCAATTTAGAGGCACTAATCCTGTCGAGTAAGAGCCTTAGCTGCTTAGGAAAGCAGCATTAAGAGAGAGTATCATGTAATGTGGTGATCAGCAGCCTCACCTTGATAGCAGGAGCCCAGCCATCCTACGAAGCTCTAACCACCGTCTCCCGTTTGTGTGGGTGATAAGCAGGAGCCTTGCTGACCTGGGGACTCCTCAGATTCATTCCAAGAGCTTTCCGTTGCTGTTTTAACTTCTCTTTGCCATCCAGACCAAATCACAATAAATATTTTTACATTACATCACATCCCTATGTGGGAGTAAAAATATTAAAAATAATAGAAAATGAGGAAAAAGTTATAAACTATTAACATTTATCTACTCTTTCCTCTGTCCTTCTTTCCAGATTCAGTGAAATAATTTTAAATCAGTCAGAGCTCATTTGTTCTAAAATCATTGCCCCGCGTTGTCCCACCGTTCACATGTTACGTATATGACTCAGTTTGTCAGGTCACCTCGTGCCTGAAATGTCAGGCTTATGGTCACTCTTAGCTTGGACAGTGGGTTTGAGAAACTCTGAAGGATAATCCCAAAATAACAGAGGAGACAAATCTAGTTGAAAACATGGTACAAAGTGAATTTAGGGTAAAGTCATTAATTAAAATCACATCCAATATTTAGGAATACACCCGCCCTCTAGATGTTGTCCACATTCTCTTTCCCACTGTTAAGCTGAAAACTGTTTAACCAAGAGTTGATAATATTTATGTGTTTAGTGATAACCACATCATCATGTGTACAATCACGTGAACAAACCCAAGTTAAGGACTCTGAAGAGAGCATGTAGTCACTGTTCGTTTAATAAATCATCAGGCATTTTCACAATTTAAAACCCCACCAAGAAGCAGCAAGCAGCAAAGGTATAGATTACATTTAGAGGTGTGGTTCCATTTATTCTAGAACCCCTAAATATACTCTGGCCTCTGACATTTGCCAAATCCAAATTAATCTCAAAAACCTCCAGAACCCAGAGTCCCTAGCTCTGAGCAAAGCAGCTTACTGTAAAGGCTTGGTGGCAGATTGTGGGGGGGGCCAGATAGGGAGCAGGACAATCCTCCTGGGCTTCTAGCTGCCTCTGTAGGAGAGGGACTGTGTACCTGTCACCTTTTGTCAGGAGGAAATTCACAGGCTAAATGTGATATGCATTATTATCTCAGCAGATTTGTAGATTAATCAGATAATGCATAGTTTAAAATGAATTGATGCAAAAGCAAAGGTATTGGGGAAAAAATCTTTAGAATACCCAGATATTAAAAATGTAAGAAGTAGGTTATTTAAAATTTGGATTATCAGAGTCTTACTATTCACAGGTTATATTTAATAGCAATTTTTGACATCAGCACATAGATTAGTAGAAGGCAGTTGTTCCCATTGGCACCTATTCAAATGCAAGTCTCCCATTTACCGCGTTGGCCAGTGCTTTGTTTGCATGTTAATGAAGACAGAATCCCATGCTCCTTCTAGTCAGACTGATGGCACAGGCAGACTCACACTTAAGGAAAATAATTTGGAACATTTTTAATCAAAACAATGCAAAACTAATTCCCAGGTGACCAAAGTTAGAATGTAAAGAAAACACTTTTAAGAAAATATAAAAGACAAAATCAAAGGAGAATAATATATATAAAAGGAAATATTTTAAATTAAGGAGACATTTTATTACATCATGAATCATGATTTCTGATATTAAAGAGTTAACACTGAAGTAAGAAAATTAACGTTGAGTTATTTGTAAAGCTAGTAAAATTACAGTCCCTATTTTATGCATTCCCAATGAAAATGGATATATATGGTCTCATTTATTGCTCTCCTAAACTACCTTTACTGTCCTAGATTCTGTTCACTTTCCAAATCCTAGACATAGTTTTACCCTGAATCCTTAGAACTGATGCATTTTTTAGGAGGAAATACACATTTTCAGAATTTTAAAAAAGAATACGATAGACTACATGATACCTTCCATTTTATAGAGAGTGCCCAGATAAAACGGAGGTCAGATCAACATAGTCACAGCTACAGCCGAAAGTGAGCTTTAACATACTGGTAATTTTCCACATGCCAACATGACTACCAGTGAGTATTCAATTTAAAACAGAAATTTCACTAAAACAAACTACCAAGTCATTTAATGTTCTTGCTTCTCAGAGATATTTCTAATCCATATACTGTAAATGGTCATCTTTGCTCATATAATTTTTGAAAATCCTATAGAAATGATATATGAGATATCTCTAACCCAATAGAATGATATCTTGTGCACATTTTAAATTACCATCTGCCTTAGTATATGTAAGGACAAACTACTTAGTTTAATGATGAAAAGGTATAAAATCCTGCCAAGAGGGGGAAATCTAGAACCGTGGAACCTGCAGCAAGAATATCCCTCTTTACGCCTTGGCTAGTGTGGCTCAGTGGATTGAGTACCGACCTGCAAATCAAAAGGTTGCCGGTTCGATTCCCAGTCAGAGCACAAGCCTGGGTTCCAGGCCAGGTCCCCAGGTGGGGGCAAGTGAGAGACAACCAATCGATCAATCTATCTCTCACACATCGATGTTTCTTTCCCTCTCTTCCTCTCTCCCTTCCTTCTCTCTAGAATAAAATCTTTAACAAATATATCCCTATTTAGGTTCCATGACCGCAGCCAGTTTTTATGTGATTCATCTTGCTTGCCCTTTTACCTCAGGCATATGTTCAGAAAATGGATCATAAATACAAAGATGGAAAAAACCCAATAACTTTAGTTTCTCTTTTAGAAAGCATTGTTTGCCCTTTTATCTGTAGTACATGTTCACATTGAAATATTAACATCTACAACACTGTCTTCAGTTTGCTGTTTAATTACTAGAGCAAATGGTTTTGATTTATAGCACTTAACACAGACTCAATTCCAGTTACAGAGTTGAAATCTATTTTGCAATGCCTCAACATTCCCATGGTCAGCCAGAAAAAAAAGAAAACAAAAACAAAAGAAGGAATTCTAGTGAGTTCAGAGGAATGATTATTTTGACAAGCCTGGAAAATAGCAATGAAATAGTTAACTATTCCAAACACCGCAACATGAACTGTGTTCACATACATAATTCCTACATGCCAAATGTGCAAGGTGTATTTTTTTTAACATAAGCATCATTGCGTATATAACAGATTGATGTACCTTATGAACAAATTGAATTGGGAAAGTCACTATTTTTGCTGTAAGTGAATCTGCTTATATATTTTATTCTTCCCTTTATGAATGTCCTTTTGCTGAGCCATTATCTGTGGCAAGCAGAGACAGTCTAAGGGAGGTACCTAGTGGTGAGCACTCGGCACCATCCCTGCCTTCTTGGCACTTGGAATGGAGGCTTCATAGATACTTTGATGCTCAGAACTGGCCAAACGGGGTGAAAACAGGCATCTTTCATGATTTCGTCCCCTGGACTTAGATTTGTGAGGAAATTCTTTCCTACACATAATAGTGAACGGTAAAAAGACTGTCTTGCCCACATTCGAGCAAATTACATCAGACAATTACCCCGTGTTTAGTCTCCTCAGTTTTCCAAGGATGGTATGGGGAGGTGAGACAAAAAGGTGGGGCCAGGGCAGGGGCAGAGGTGTCCCAGGGAGATGTCACCCAAGGAGGGCAGCAGCAGTGCAAAAGCTCAGCATACAGGGCCAAAGCCAGGGTGGGTCTCCCTCCAGGATTCTTCTGGAGGAAGGAGAGTTACAGAAAAGGAGAATGGAGAACAATGAGAACTTCTCTCCATGGCCCATTTTCATGTTCCCAAGAGGCTATCAGTGAAACATCCTTGTGCTCCAAAAGAGAAGCTACAACTGAGTGTGTTGATCACCAATGTATATGAACTAGTGAATTTGCTATGTAGAAAATAAACATTTCAGGAATACAATTATTTCTTGATTTTGAATATGAACAGAAGAAGACTAAATGCCAGATTTTTAAAAAATCATAAATTTGGTACCCATAGTTACTTTAGACATTCCAGCACCTAGGCATGGAATTTGAATTTTATATTTTGAACAAGAAGAGCAGCATCTATTTTCTGTATGGCAAAGCAAAACTGCATGTCAGACTTTTTAACCACAGAAGTCATCACGTCTTTCTAAATCCTTTGCCTGGCCATTCTCCCTAGACCTCCCTGCTCATGCCAGTTGCTTCTTTATCCAGGAAATACTTGCTGTTGCCAAATTACGTTAGAATCCTATTGAATTTAGAAGAATAGAAAGTGAATGAGAAGAAAAGTTGGACTATCTCATTGTGATCAGAAGTGGGGTTTTTGTTCTGTTTCTAAGCATGAAAATGTGTAAAAGGAATTAAGTCAGGCCGATTTCTGATTTGGTATGATTAAAACCGTAGGTGGAGCCCAATTAAGCATGGAAAGTAGGAAAGGAGGGTTGGAGAGGGTAACAGAAAAAACGACCCCACATAATTGAGTAATGTTTTTCATGAATGGTATATAGCAAAAGTTCTGATCTTTCTCTGCTGAATTTTGAAACAGTTACTTTATACAAGTTCTTACTGTACCTGTTCAACACCAGGAAAGCTATTCCATCAGCATTTTCTTGCTATTTTAAAAACCATAAGAGGTTGTTTGTTTATAAAAAGATACCAGCATCCATAATTTATTAGACAACGCTTTCTTTTAGGCATCTCCAAATCGTACTGAATAATTAAATCACTGGTAAATGACTGCTCTCAACAATCAGGCTTGCTGGTAAGTTAGTCTCTGAAACTTATCCATAATAAATACAACAGAACTTGGGAAAACTTCATTACTCTTGGTACTCTTCAGAGGTTTTTATACCTACGCTTCTGTATTTGTCTCTAAGAGACATTTGAAACAACGCGAAACTGCCCGCTTGGCGTACAGCTCAGAGTGCGCGGCCACTCGATGCACGGCGGGCCGTTCTGGTCCTTGTGGTGTGCTGGGGGAGATCGAGCTTTGTAGAGACAATGTGTTCATGCAGTCACTGATCCTGTGTCGTTGTATACAAACCGAACAGCTAAAAACTCACCCTTGATGACAAGATTAAGCAAAAATAAACACATTAAGGTTATTGGACTTTATATGTGGAACTGCTGATGGCTTTTTCTGTTCTTATTTTCTTTCTTTGGTTAAACTCATTTTTCCATTCTAATGTCTGCTCTTGAATTTTATAATTTCTTACTGCTTTTGAGTTAGAGTGTAGCTGTCGATTCTGGAATCACAGAAAGCAAAGAAACAGTTCGTGGGCAGAGGATCAGACCGAAGCATAACAGAAGCAGAAGAGATAGGACATGTCAAGATGGGGCGTTTTTATTTGGAACAGGAATAAGCCTGGCCCTGGTTCAAAACAAGGGACTTAAAAAATGTATACAAATATACGCAACAAAAGTCGTTTATTGTTAACACATCTTCTACCCAACTCTACACCTCACCAACCAGGTTCACATCATGTAACCAACATGAGGCGGTCGGGGTTAGATGCGCGCTACGTACACGTGAACTCCAGCAACATGGCATGCCACCCTGTGGGAAAAGGGTTTTGGGGGCACGCCCTGCTGCGAGGGGTTTCACAGGATGCAGGAGGGAACACTGGAGAATTTGAGGACAGTGAAATATATGCATAGTGGCACCCAGATGAAGAACAATAAAAGTCAATCACCAGACCGCTGAATTTGGAACTGGGTGTAACAAGGCTGAAAAGTGTGGCCTTGCATTATTTTTCTCCTTTTCACTAAAAATAATATTTGGTCGCCAGAGTAGAAAATGAAGCCCATGAATTCTGGTCTTCCACTCCTTTTTCTGGGTAGAAAATGTCTAACGTAGAAATGAGGGATATGATTAGAAACTTCAGGATGGATGTTTGTCGTCTGGGCTTCGGGAAGCATTATTCTTTTCCAATACCATCCACAGATCCAAAGAAAAAGGAAGCAGGTCACAAATGCCCCATTTTTGCTTATTCTCTCCCTCCCTCCCTCCCTCCCTCCCTCATCGAGTTTTATTTTAGAAACATAGTAGTGATAATCCACTTGGTTTTCTGAGGTAACAACAGCAGACTGTGGTAGCTTCCCAGAAAAGGGACTTTCATATCAGCATTTTAGTGACATCTCATAGATCCAAGGACGGTTAGTATTTAAGTGGTGCCTCATTAACAGTTCACACCAAAGATTCAAACCTCTCAAGGAATCTAGAGCCTACTTCTCCCAGCTTTCACTGATCCACTGGTGTTGAAAGAGGCCATCTACTGTACACAACCATAAAACTGGATGGACTACAATGTACTGGCAACTGTTTTCAGGCTTCATACAACAGGCAGTGCAAGATAGCAAACTTTGAGAATTGGATCCCAAGTTGTTCCATCATTGCCTGAGCTTGCTGTGAGCAGACCGGTTTCTGACTGCGGCACAGCCAGCGACAGTGCCGTCTGAGCTGGACTGCTCTGAAGGTACGGAAATCAGCGTTTGGGGCTAGTGACGTGGCTCGAAGCTGTAGGGGGCTGTGCAGAGGGGGAACTTTAGAAGTCAGTGCACAGACCCCTCACACATCCTTAACTGAATGAAGGCTTTACTGCATATGCACAGGGTGAAACTCCGAGACTTAACAGAATGTGGCTGCTATGGAATTGAGAGTGGAATAGAAATACTAGAGATGGAGCATTGCTGGGGAATATCAAGTTCTGGCCCAAGTAGACAGGGGAGACCTCATTAACACAGTGTTAACCTAGACATCCAGCGGAGGCACTCAAGCTGTGCCTTAAGAGTAAGGACCACTGACTAAATTAAGGCACACTTCAGACCCAGCCTAATTGAGACTAAATCAAGTGCTGACAAGATCCACAAGAGAGACAGAGTTGGGAAGTTGAGTTCACACGCAGTGGAGGGGCTTGGGAACACCCTAGACATTCACAGATCCGCTGAAATAAACCCTAACACATCCCCCCAGCCTCCCCATAACCCTCCAAAAAACAAGGTCAAGATGATCAGCTAATAACCAACTACTAACTAGAGTACAAATAAAAAATAAAAACTCTTCAGAGGAAGATAAATCTAGAATCTTTACATATTTATAACATAACGCATTGTCCAGTACAATAAAATTAAGAAATTACCAGACATGCAATGAAATGGGAAAGCACAACCAATAGTCATGAAAAAACCAGCACTCAGTAGTAACCGACTCTTAGAGATGCAGACATTGGTCTCAGTAGACTCACAGCAGTTATAATAAATAGGTTCAAGGAATGAAAGGCAACTATGGGCTTATGAGGAAAGAGAAATGGAAAATTAAAAGTTCAGAAAAGTAAATAACTATACTGAAAAATTCACTGGATTGGCTTAACAGAATTTGGAGATGGCAAAAGAAGGAGTCAGTGAACTTGATCAAAACAAATCACCCAATCTGAAGAAAAGATAAGAAAAAGAGTGAAGAAAAATTAATGGAACATCAGGGACATGTAGGACACTATGAAACAGTATAAGATATACATCATTCAAACATATAAGATACACATTACTCAAATGCCAGAAAGAGACAAGGAGAATGGGGCAGAAAACTGTTTGAAAAATAATGGCCATAAATTTCTCAAATTTTATGAAAACATATAGAATCAAGAACAATGAACCACAAGGAAGCTAAATAAAAAGAAAGCACATCCCACAAAGAATTATCCGACCCAAAATGTCGATAGTGCCCAGGTTGAGAAGCCCCACTCTAGAGAAATCAATTTAAAAAATTATTTAAAGAGAGAGAGTTAAGAAGGCAACTGAGAAAATTAAATGGAATAATCATTAGTCAACTCAAAAGAAGGTAGAAAAGTGCAACAAATGTGCAAAATGAAAAAAAGTAACAGGATGATATACTTAAACCCAACCATATCAATAATTAATAAAGGAGCTGAACACTCTCCAATAGGGAAAGTCTTTTTTAAAATGTTGCTAAGACAACTGGCTATTTGTATGGAAAATAAAAAAGCATTTCAAACCCTCTCAGGTTCTGAATAAAAATTTAAGTTTGAGATGGATCATAGCCCTAAATGTAAAACCTAAAACCATAAAGGTTTTTGAAGAAAATATAGGAGAAAATCTCTTTGGCCTTGGTGTAGAGAAAGACTTCTTGGGCAAGGCACAGAAAAGTATGAACCATTAAAAGAAAAAAATGCATAGGAAAGTACAACGGTACAAACACTTTTGAGAACTCTTTGGGGCTTTGTAATAAAGTTAAATAATACACATCTACCCCGTGGCCCAGCGATTTCACTCCTAGATGTACACACAAGAGAAATGAAAACAAAGATGTGGAAAAAAACTCGCACAAGGATCTTCTTAGGAGTATTATCTATAATAGCCCCAAAATGGAAACAATCCAAATGGATAAAGTGTTGTTTAATCCTAGAATGGAATAACACTCCCAGAGTAAAAGAATTAAACCCCTGACACACAAAACAACACGGATTATTCTCATACACATTACGTTACGTCAATATAACACAACTCCGCGGACCCTTAATCCAAACAGGCATCACCAAGTCTACAGTGCTAGCTATCAGGAAGTGGCTGCTCCGCAGTGGGGGTGGGGCGGAGGTGGGGAGCCACTGGAAAGCAGCGTTAGGAGCCGTTCTGAGATGATGGAAATGTTCTACACCTTGTTTTAGGTGGTGGTGACACAGATGTATAAAGCTGCCGACCTCATGGAACTGAGCGCTTAAGTTCTGTGTGTTTTAGTGTATAAACAAAAAAAAAATCATTGCCAATTGCATCAAAAGGATAACATTTAGGAGTAGATCTAATGAAACATAGGCAAGACTGCTACATTGAAAACTTTGGAATATTGCTGACAGAAATTTAAAAAGTCTAAGTAAATGGAGAAGCAGATGACGTTCATAAATTGGAGCACTTAACATTACAATAGCCTTTCCCCCAAGGTTTTAAATTTAATAAAATCCAAATCAAAAGCGTGAAAGACTCTTTTATAGAAATTGACAAGCTAATTACAAATTTTCATGGAAATTCAAAGGACATGTAAAAGCCAAAGCACTATTGCAAAAGAGGAACAAAGTTGGGGAACTTATATTACCTGATTTCGAGAGTTTGTATGACGTGTACCAGTACATACTTAGTATAAAGGTTATTCCGAACTGCAAATGAAGCCTAGGCCCCCTCTCGACCCCCATCTCTGCCTCCGCCTTGCACACCAGGCTTCTCCATTCTGCCCGTGGTTTCTTGTGGGGTCAGCCTGGTACTGGGGATCTCTGCATTGCAGACAGAACACCTGACCAAATAAAAGGAGCCTTTCCCGTTTGTCTTTGTTTTACTAGGGGGCACCCCCTACTCCCGCAGGAGCCCTTCAGCAGACCTCCCTTGGGGTCCCGCCGGCTGGGATAGGTTAACCCGCTGTGGCCTCCTTGGTGGGCTGGCTGCCTCTCCTGCGCGGGAGAAAGGGGGAGGGAACAGGCAGGGCGGGTGGCTGCGCAGCAAGCTCAGTGTTTGGCCCACCCTCCCCCACCAGCCTTTCCTCACCACATGCTCTGATCCTGCTTTTAAGTGTGTTAATATAATTGTTAAAACATTTATGGTTAACAGTAACTTATCATCGTTGTTGAGAATGAAGTCATAAAAGGTGCTTTAAACGTAGGGGAAAGTGGCTGAGAGGCAATTCCTGTTAACATTTTGGTATATTTTCATCCTGCTTGTTTCCGTACAGTTTCTACATATGTAGCCAGAAGGGTGAGGAGTGGCATTTCAACCCGTCACTGCAGCTGCTGCAGCCTTTTAAGAAAATGGCATAATTTATCTTGTGGGGAATCGATATTTTAAATCTCCGAAATGTCTTGAATGGACTTCTTTAAGGGAAAAATACAAGTAGCGCTCACCTGTGCCCTGTCTCCCAAAGGATCTGAAAGGCAAGAGTAAAACATAAGCAGGGCTAAATGGAAAGACATCGTAGAAATTATCCCTTGATAACCTGAAACAAGAGGAAGGGCTTGGAAACATGGAGAACTGGCCAGATGTGAGGAGAGGAGACTTGGTCCCGGGGTGGATGGAGGGTGTCTTGGTCCTTACAGGCTGCTGTAACAATGTATCGTGGTGGGTGGCTTATAAACAATGGGAGCTTATTTCCCACAGTTCCGGGGGCTGAAGTCTGCGTTCAGGGTGCCAGCAGGGTCGGGTCCTGGCAGGGGCCCTCTTCTGGGTTGCAGACTGCAGATTTGTTGCATCTTCACGTGGTGGAAAAGGAGAGACCAGCCCTCCAACCTGTTCTAATGAAGACACTCCTGCTCATTAAGGCTTCAGTCTCCTGATGTAATTACTTCTAAAAGGCCCCACCTGCCAAGCCATCACACTGGACATTAAATTTCAACATATGAATTTTGGAGGAACACGTTCAGTCCATAACAGAGGGCCACAGTGGATGGGAAATTTGCTTGATGAGAAACGTTTTAACTATGTGTAACAAACCAGCCCAAAACTTGGAATAGCTTCAAACAAAATACAGGATTTCTAATGGTCCTGTGAGTTGTTGGCAATCCATCGGGAGGCTCTCACCTGGGGGCTGTTGCAGTTGGGGCTGGAGTTGTCTGAAGGCTCCACTCCCAATTGAACTCTCAGAGCGCTCGACAGGAGCATGGGGAGCTGGCCAGGCATCTCTCCCTCCTCACGGCCTCGCCACGTGGCCAGCGTGGCCTCCCTCCCCGGGGAGCGGGCTCAGCACTGGTCCTCTTACAGAAGCATGATTTCCAAAAGGCCTGGGTGAAAGCTGCAGGGCTTCTTTTGAAAGAGATTACATTGGGGACTTTTTGTATCCTCATGGGGATTTGCAGTCTTCTGTTTGGATATTGATGGGAAAGGGAGGCTTGTGAATTTGGAGGGCACACACAGTTCAGAGCACACACACACACACATTTGCATCTCAAACTTTTTATTTACAATAAGTTCAGCCCTGGCTGGTGTGGCTCAGTGGATTGAGTGCCAGCCTGGGAACCACAGGGTCACTGGTTTGATTCCCAGTCAGGGCACATACCTGGGTTGTGAGCCAGGTCCCCAGTAGGGGGTGCATGAGAGGTGATTCCTAACATCCCTCCCAGCTCTAATGTTCACTACCCCAGGCTGTACTGACTGCACCCAGGACTCAGACTATCCAAATGCACGATCTGTGCCTGTCTCTATCACTTACCTTAAATACAGGGTGATGGTGTCCATCCTTCTACTCTTTGTTCTCACAAGACTCATGAAATGGCCCTTCCCATGGACACAAATTCTGTCAAGGAACTGCCCACTCAAACTGCCCCTGGGCCTTCAGGCTTGTTTCCAGAGCTTCCTTTTGTCTCAGACCAGCACTCCCCATCAGCACATGCCACTGTTCTGATAGAGTCTTTGAAGGTCTGCTCCCACATTAACCACACGTGGGATGACCACGGAGTTGTTGGAGAGTGCGAAGGGTTCCCCATGAGTTGGTCTTCAGCTCACACAAAATCCAGGAGTTGGCTTAACATAAAGGTTCTCAGTGGATTAGAGGATAGAAGAACCTTAAGGCCAACAGCATGGGCCTGCCACATTTCTCACATTCACTGTTCCCCCTCTAAGCTGGCTCCTTCCAATTCCTCTCTCTCCCTCCATCCTGCAATAACTCTCCGACCCCAAGAGAAGGGGACTTTATCCCCAACCTGATGCTCAGGAAATACTGTTGTTATAATAGCCCTGCCCTGGCTGCTCTGCAACCATGCCGAGACCACACTGGGTAGAGCCAGGGAAATGTGAACAAGGGTGTGCAGCCCTCTCAGTTACGGGCCCAAAGCCCCAGCTGCAAGTGATCCAGAAACCTCTGATCTGCGTGAGCCAGCCTCAGAAACGCAGACCCCTGAGCCCTTTCCCAAATGAGGTGCGGCCGATTATGTCCACGTACCATGTATTCGGCCCCCATAATACATTGTGGCCTGCCATAACGTGACTCACGGTTTGACAGGAACACACTCCCCTCACGGACGTATCCACCGTTGATCCCACCAGCTGTTTTTCCCTCCTCTCTGTTAGAACAGTGTGTTGCAGACAGCGGCTGCTGCCCTTCCGCCCAGACCCTGAGAGGGAGGATGCACGCAGCAGGGACCCAGCCAATGGTGGCAGCCAGTGGCAGGCAATGTGGACAGAGAGGAAACATGGCTGTTGGCAACCTCTGGGATTTGGGAGTTGTCCTTGAAAGTATAGTCTGGCGAGGGCTAATGTGTGAGGGGTTACAGAATCAATGCTCATGAGCAAACAAATTGAAGGAGTGAAGCAGCAAGAATGTGTAAGGCGTGGGACTGGCAGGACTGTGGCAGATTCGAGAGAAATAGCCTAAGGTTAGGCTCCCTGCTGAACTGGGTTGAGTTAAAATTTAAAAAATGCTGTTTATGTGGTTAAACATCAGAGGCCAAGATCTTAATAACACAGCTGATTAACATTTTCTACCTGAAAGCTTAACTACAAAGAAGCATCTAGTTAAAAACAAAAAATATAATGGCCCAACCTCTTAATGGTTTTCATAATCATTTCACATTTTAGAGCTCTTTTAGGCACCAATCTCTAGGTGAGAAGGAACAACCTTCTGAAATTTGACAATTATTCACATTTTACTTCTGGGTTTTTTAAATCTAATCTTAAAATGAAGAGAAATTAGTTTTTATTTTAAAAGTTCTCTTTCAAAAACTTCTGTTAGCTACCCAAACATCAATATGAACTTCTACAAAATTGGTAAAATCTAATCATACCACAAAAACAACCACCATTTGTCTTAAAGAAAGTGACTCCTATATGAATGGGGCTTGACAGGGGGTTAGATTAATTCTATAGACTATTTCCTTTAATTGATTTTATTATAACCGGGTCAGGCCTGAGACTGGGAAAATGGAAATAGCCTTTTTAGAGAATCACACATTCTAACAGTTCTAGTTGCAAATTTCTCTTATAGAAGAGTTGCAAATATCTACGTATTAGAGCTGACTACATACTTTCAAGTTCCTATTTTCTGCCAAAAAATGTGATTGTCTGCCGTCATATAATCCAGAAAAAAGGAATCAGTGGCCCCGTATTGGTCATAATAGGAAATTGCACAATCCCAAAACTATGGGGCAAGGCGTGCTCCTCTTTGACTACGAGGAGTAGACCCAACGAAAGACACAGCCCATGAAGAAATGAGCCTGCTCCTACACAGCAGGAAAATCAGATGTTCCCAGACCACACGAGGGCTTTCCTCTTGAGGTGAAACTAGTAACAACAGAGCAGCCTGGTTTTTGTCCTCTTTATTCTCAAACCGACTGTTAGAGAAAACACGTGAAGCAGACTAGTGACGAACTCAAATCTCCAGTCTTCTCTTTCCAACCTCAGCATGGAATGCAACACTCTCTTCATCATATTCGGGCCATTTTTGCCCGGAGTCCTTCCTGAAGGAAACATACTGCCTGGCATTCTGTATTAGTCCTAATTCCCAGGTGGAAAACGACACTGATGAAGTGACATTTAAAAACACTGGGGATTATATTTTTAAAAACAGGACAATCATTCAGATCTTCCTTTAATTCTTCTCTATATTACCACGGTAAAATGTTCATCAGAGTCAAAGAGCTCACTGATACACAGTAATGACCTTACATTAATGAGACCAGGAATAACTCATTAGTGAAGTCATGGAAAGAGAGTCCAGGAGCAAAGGTGATTCACTATCGTGTTCATATAGCACTGAAACAACCATAACACTTAAACAGCCAGAGGGCTCTAAGCAGTATTAAATAATAACTGTTAACTCTGAAATACTGTCACATGTTGAAATACCTTCTGAATGACCAAAACAGATGAAATTTTGTTTGGTATAACTCTAAGTTTTTTATACAGAACTATATAGTTTTAAATATTGGTAATCCACATAAGAGATACACAAAACCCTTAATAATGAGACTATTCAATAAATAAAGCTCCACATTGCTTGGTTCTTATGAACTAAATGAGCTTATAATTCAATGAAACCCTTTTAAGAAGTTCTATAGAATGACGTGTTCTAATTGTTTGGTCCTACTAACAAAACACTTTGTTTAATTCTTCTCAATATCATCTTTAAAGGGCCTGATTTGATTACTACCCAAATATAACACGAGCAGAGGGTAACCCTGTAATGTCTAGACCATGGGTTCTCCATGAGTTTCAGTTCCGTGTAAGCCGGAGAGTGCCCTTCCCACGAGCTTCCCATCGGAGATTTTATAGCACCAGCTCTGACACCCTCCAGCAAGTATCCCGTCCTCCTCTCAGTTTGTGGCGGAATGTCAAATTAATAATGGCAGGTGGTGTTCCTCAGCATAACCTGCCAAAATGTGATAATTTCCTTGGAAGAAAAGCCATGGGCTGCAATCAGACGTCTGAGCTGACAGACATCCAGATGAATCCTGTATATAAAGAAAAGGTTTGTGTCTTCTGGAATATGAATGTCCACTTTTAATAAATTCAAACAGATCCCAACATAAACATCTTCGATCTTGATGGGTTTTACGTGACTCATCATTTCATAGATTTTTGGCACCAAATCTCTGGACATTATATAACCAAACCCACTGCAGTAAGGAGGGTACACCTTGAAAGGATACTCCTGGTATGAAATACGGTGTTTTTGGTAAATGATTCCTCTATAGGAATAATTATCAATTAGAGGATAACCTGTGAAAAACTTCTCTGACTGGTTTAAATTTAAAAGGTACTTTACTAAATTGCCAGTATTGATGAAAACATCAGTGTCGGTCTTCATGATGTACTTGGCATTGGGGCAAAACTCAGTTACCCACCTGAATGCCATAATTGTTTTCAAGGTCAGGTTATTATATGTGTCTAAAAAGTCTTGTCGTATTATGTCACCGTAAAGAAGGTGTTCGTCCTCCAGGGACAATGCTAACACTTTGTCTTCCCTCTCAGCCTGCTGGCCTAATAAGAAAAACGTAAGAACCTCATATCCCCACCAAGACTTTTTTTCACCCCAAGTAACCCTAACGGCCTGTCTGGCTTTCACATCTGAGGGGTGTGAGGTCACCAGGATGACAAGAAACGGGTTTTGATGAGAGCAGTTTGAACGCTCTTGAAGGGTAAAGCGAAAGTTTTGCCTGTAAATTGGCTCATACTCATAGAAGTACATCCAGTTTACACGTTCTATCACATTGTACTGCGGCAGGCTGAGGTACCACATCACGAGGAAGCTCAGGAGTGACAGCAGAAGGAGGCTCCATTTGAGGGATCTCAGTGACACCCCTCTGGGAAGGGTGGTCAAGGGGGTCAGGGCCATCCACAGCAGCTCAGAAATACGTGGCTCAGGTTCTGGAAGATTTATCAAAGACCTGGTTAGTAATCCACCCCCTCCAAAACAACACGTTTTCAAATGATACCTCATTATCTACTCAAGGACAAAGGGCAAGAAAGAAGAACAAAGCTCTGAACAAAATCAAAAATTCTGACCTGAATCGTATTAACTTTATTTAACTGTAAACAAATGAACACCAAAAACCAAAAATATATTTGAGCTTTTTACATCAAGAGAAAGGCTAAAAAATATTCTTGATTAGTTTTGAAAATTAATACTTCTTGTTTACAAAAATAACTTTTACAATGAGATTTTTATCCTGAATGTCCAGAGAGATAGAAAGAAATGAGTAACAGAGGTGGGTTTAAAAAATAAATCTATGAGCCCTGGCTGGTGTGGCTCAGTGGATTGAGTGCCAGCCTGTGAAACAAAGGGTTGCCAGTTCGATTCCTAGTCAGGGCACATGCCTGGGTTGTGGGCCAGGTCCCCAGTAGGGGGCATGCAAGAGGCAACCACACGCTGATGTTTTTCTCCCTTTCTTTCTCTTTCTTTTCCCTTCTCTCTAAAAATAAATAAACAGAATCTTAAAAAAATAAAATTATGAGGTGTTTTGGAGTGATATCAGAAAAATGGTAGCATGACAGATCCCCTTGGCTTCTCCCCTTTAAGTTTTAACAATTTGAACAGCTCTAATTCAACAGAGATTACTACTGAAACATCTAAAGGTAAGCAATTGGGAATGAATTGAGGAGGCAAGAAGGGAGAAGGGTGGGACAAGTCACAGATGCAGCCCTGCAGCCCCAGAGCTCGTGGAGGGACTCAACCCAAACATATTTGGTGGGTATTCCTGCAGGAGCAGGCTATAAGAGCTGCCGTTAAGCCAAGTGACTTGGGCAGGGACACAGCACAGAGGTGTGGCCACCGTCATCTGATGGTCAGCATTCCATATAGAGAAACAAAGGCATGGAAGCCTGGCCTCCTCTTAACCTTGCAGAGCTCACCTCCCTTCACCTTGGTGTCAGGTTGCAGAGCACATTATCTGCAAACGCGAGAGCTGGTACTTTAGAATCCCTTTTTCTCTGAACAAAGGGTGCACTCTGTGACTCCCGGGATCTGGGGACACAGGGGTACTCCTCAGAGGTTCCAGGTCGACATTACCAGGAGGGCAAAGCAACTTAGAAGGCAGTCAGGTTACTCCAGCCCACCCTGCCCCCATGCTTCGTGGTATACTAATGACAGTGTCTGCCTATGGGGGACAGCACTGGGATTTCATGGGTTTGGAGCCCCATCCCCCATCTCATTCCCCCGCTGGGTTGGTCCCCTGAGACTGGGGTGACTGGATCACAGGGGACCCACTTTCCCATTTTTACCACCCTGCGGAGATGTGAAAAGTCAGAGAAGTGCAAGAGAGCTAAAAAAAACTTGTGATTCAGTGCCACTCACTGGAAAATAATAGAAAGACTTCTTCATATCCATCTATTAGAGAATTGCCATTCTTACATAGATGCCTAGACAGAGAAGGAATCCATCAAGTACAATGAATAACCGAAGTAGTGACGCAGCTCAGAAAGAAAATGAAAAAATCTCCAAAAAACAAACTTAAAGACATGGAAATATGTGATTTAAATGACAGAGAATTCAAGATTGCAGTTCTGAAAAAATTCAGTAAATACAAACAGGCAGTTTAATGAACTCGGAAACCCAATCAGTGAACAAAGCAAGTACTTTACCAAAGAGGTTGAAACTTAAAAAAAAAAAATCAAATAGAAATTCTGGGGATGGAGAACTCAATAAAAGAGATCAAGAATGAACTAATGAGCACAGAAAATAGAGCAGAGCAGATGGATGAAAGGATTAGTGATATCAAAGACAGAAATCTAGAAATGATGCAGAGGGAAGAGAGAGACTTAAGCATAAATAAAAATGAAAGACCTCTATGAGAACCATCTGATTCCATCAGAAAGAGCAATATAAGAATAATGGGTATACCAGAAAAAAAGAGAGCTGAAATGGAACAGAGAGCCTATTCAAACAGCTGATGAGAACTTCCCAAACTAATGGAAAAGCTAAGTCCTCGAATCTAAGAAGCAAACGAACAACTAAACACCTCAATCCAAAAAGGCCTTCTCCAATGCACACTGTACTAAGCCTGTCAACAATTAATAACAAAGAAAGAATTCTCAAGGCAGCCAGAGAAAAGAAGAAAGTAACCTATAAAGGAAAGCCCATCAGGTCATCATCAGACGTCTTGGCAGAAACTCTACATTCTAGAAAACAGTGGGAACCAATTAATTATTCAAACTACTAAAAGAGAGAAATTACCAAGAATATCTCCAGCAAAGTTATAGGGAGAAGAAATAAAGACTTTTCCAGACGTACTGAAGCTGAGGGAATTTATCACCAGAACACTTCCACTGCAAGAAATACTCAAGGGGGTCATTCTACCTAAAATGAAGAACAAAAGGCCACAAAACTACAAGTAAGATGACTAACAGACTTACAGCACAAACAGGGATAATTTGTGACAACAAAAACATAAAAGGGGAAGGGGTACTGGTCAGAATTTGCAAAAGGGGATGGAGATCAGACAAAGGACTACTGTACACATGAAACTTTCTTTTTCATAAAAATGGTAACAACAAACCAAAAAACCAAAAACCGAGTCAAATAACTTTAAAAAAGTTATGAAAGTGGTATGGAATATCACCAAACAAAAACAACAGACAGAAACGCAGAGGAAAAGAACCAATAGAGGCACAGAGTTACCAGAAAACAAAAGATAAAATGGCTACAGAAAGTCCTCATACATCAATAATTACTCTAAATTGGTAATTGGTATTGGTAAATGGAGTAAGTTCACAACAAAAATGGCACAGATTGGATCAAAAAACAAAACACAGGCATACGCTGCCTTCAAGAGACACATCTAAGCTGCAAAGACAAAGACAGACTCAAAGTGAAAGATAGAAAATGATTCTCCAGCACGTAACATCCACAGGAAAGCAGGTGTAACCATACTTATATCTGACAAAATAGATCTCAAGATAACAAAGGTAACAAGAAAAAAAGATGGACATTTTATACTGGTAAATGGGACACTACATAAGAAGACATAACATTTCTTAATATATATGCACCAAGTCAAGGAGCACCAAAATATATAAAGCAACTACTAACAGAATTAATGGGAGAAACTGACAAAAACACAATCATAGTTGGGGACATAAATACTCCATTGACAGCTCATTCAAACAAAAAATCAATATGGCAATATTGGCTTTAGATGATATGTTAAATGAAATGTGCATAATTGACATTTATAAGAACTAGAGATTATACATTCTTCTCCACTGTGCATGGAACATTCTCAAGGCTAGAACCTAGGTGGATCACAAAACTAGCCTCAACAAAAAGACTGAAATCATACCAAGCACATTCTCTTACCACAATGCTTTAAAATTAGAAATCAGCTACAAAAAGGAGGTAAAGAAACTCACAAATATGTGGGTCAAAGAAGAAATAAAAGGTGAGATCAAAAGATATAGAGAGACAAATGAGAATGACAACACAACATATCAAAACTTCTGGGATGTAGTGAAAGCAGTAATAAGAAGGAAGTTTATATCATTACAGTTCTATCTCAAGAAATAAGAGAAATCCCAAGTAAACAACCTAACATTACATCTGAAAGTACTAAAAAAGAAGAAAGCAACCAAAGTCAGCAGAAGGAAGGAAACAGTAAAAATTAGAGCAAAATTGAATGAAATAGAGAACAAAAAGACTATACAAAAATTAATACAGAAAAAAGCCAGTTCTTTGGACAGACTATCAAAATTTACAAACCCCTGGCTAAACTAACTGAGGAAAAAAATGTAAAGACTCATATAAACAATATCAGAAATGAAAAAGGAGAAGTTACTGCAGATAACACAGGTATACAAAAGATTGTACTAGAATACTATTAAAGGCTATATGCCACCAAATTCAATATCCTAGAAGAAATGGATAAGTTCCTAGAAATATACAGTCTTCCTGGACTAAATCATGAAGAGCTGGAAAATCTAAATAGACCTAATCAACAGTGAGGAAATAGAAACAACCATCAAAAACTCCAGGACCAGATGGCTTCACCAGTAAATTCTACCAAACATTCCAAGAATTTAAAACTACCCATCTCAAAATCTTCCAAGAAAATCGAAGAGGAATACTTCCCAACACATTTTATGAGGCCAACATAACCCCAAACCTAGCAAGGATAACACACAAAAAATGAAATTACATACCAATATCTCTGATGAATACAGATGCAAAAATCTAAACAAAATTGAATACAACAATACATGATAAAAATAATACATCATGACAGGTGGGGTTCATCCCAGGGGCACAAGGATGGTTCAACATATGCAAATTGATCAACGTAATGCACCACATTAACAAAACGAAGGATAATGATCATATGATCTTAACATTAGATACAGAAAAAGCACTTGATGAGATACAGCATCCATTTATGATTAAAACATTCAATAAAATGGGTACAGAAGAAAAGTGCCTCAACATAATAAAGGCAATATGTGACAAACCCTCAGCCAATACCATATTCACTGGTAGAAAACTGAAAGTTTTTCCTTTAAAATCAGGAATAAGGCAAGGATGCCCACTCTCACCACTCTTAGTCAACACAGTTCTGGAAGTCCTAGCCCAAGTAATCAGGCAAGAAAAGGAAATAAAAGGCATCCAAATTGAAAATGAAAAAGTAAAATTGTCACTTTTGCAGACAATGTGATTCTGTGCATAGAAAACCATGAAGAGTCCACCGAAGAATTCTTAGAAACAATAAACAAATACAGTAAAGCTGCAGGACACAAAATCAATGTGCAAAAATCCACCTCTTTCCTGTGTACTAACAATGAAATTTCAGAAAAAGAAAAATACCTAGGAATAAACTTAACAACGGATGTGAAGGACCTATATACCGAAAACTACAAAGCATTATTAGATGTTGAAAAAAACACAATGAAATGTTCCATGCTCATGGACTGGAAAAATCAACAGTTAGAATGGCTGTCATTACCAGCTGTGCTCTACTCTTAGCACCTTTCCCATCCTATTTGTGTCTCTAAATTGATTTTTATTGTCAAAGGGATTATTCTAAAGAAATAATCTTGATGAATTCTTACTACTTGAAGAAAAGTAGGTTTCAAAGCCGTAAATATAATTACGGTCTATAATTGAAGGTCTATTTCTTACCTTCTTCTTGATTTATTTTTTTCTGAGTGAAAGACCTTCAAATTCACCAACTGAACATTTAGTAGTAATATGCTTGAAATTTCTGTAAGATATAAGAAACATAACAGCATTCACATATGGGTCAAGGGAATAGAGAGGTCATAGACGGGAAGGGATCCTTAGAAGTTGAAATAAAAAGTTAAAAAAAAAAAATACCAGTAGTGCACAGAATTCAGAGAGTTTGTGGCTTCATCAAGGAAGAAGGGCAGTTGATGTTCAAGGCTTAAAACCTGCCCATCAGCTGGTGACTATGTCACCATATGACAGTCTGACTTCCTTAAATGAAGAACTCAGAACTCACTTCTTTTAAGAAGTGAGACACAGCACTTCTAAGTGACACTCTGCTGATATCCTCTCTTCAGTTCTCTGTTCCAGTAACTATTTTTTGAAGGGATTGCAGGAATACCTTCCACACTCAGCAGTGTGGGTGTCAGTGTGGAAGAATGGAGGAGGTGTGTGGTGAAGAGGGGAAAAAATAGACTAGCCACAAATATTATAAAATAGTTGTTAATTCAGGGTGATGGAAATATAGGCATTCTTGTATATTTATAGTTTTCTTTGCATTTTAAATTTATCCAAAAAATGAGAAGAAAAAGCATAATAAAAATCCTTGGATATCAGAGTTAATGGTCCACCCTAAATCTTGGCTGCAACACTACATGGTTGTGTGACCTTGGGGAAATTATTTAACTTCATAAAAGTTTGTTTTTTCATCGATAAACCAAGCCTTACAATATTAATTCAGTTACTTAGAAGGCTGTAGGGGAGAAGACGGATTAACCAGTCAGCTCAGGGGCCCTCAGTGACTTCTGACTGAAGTGACAGCAGGCACGGGGACAGATGCGCACACTATGAACTCACAGGCATCTAACCCACCTGGCCTCACCACTGGGGTGGGCTCAAGCCCTGACCGTGGCAGTGCAGGGCGGCTGGTCTCCCAGCACAGGCCAGGCTGGGACAGCTGAGCAGTGGGCCCTGTGAACCCTGGCACTGTCCTAAATCCCATAGCCCGGGGGAGGGACAGAAAGAAGCCCCAAAACACTGGTGAATAGAAAAGTACCAAAAGGCCAAGCAGGGAAGTAGACCATTATTTCATCACTGACTTCTTAAATAATAATGCCACACATCATGATCAAGAAAGCAGTTATAGAAGACTTCCAGCCAAGATGGAGGCATAGGTAGACGCACAGTGCCTCCTCACACAACCAAGATAGGGACA
>CM052539.1:168881119-168904011 GCA_028533065.1 Trachops cirrhosus | reverse complement strand
AACAACCACACCTGAAACAAAAACAAGAAACTAAGCAAACAACTAGAACAGGAACGGAACCACAGAAATGGAGATCACATGGAAGGTTAGCAACAGGGGAGTGGGAGGAGGAGAGAGGGGGAAAGGTACCAAGAATAAGTAGCATGGATGGTAGGTAGAAAATAGGGGGAGGGCAAGAATAGCAGGGGAAATGTAGAACTTATGACACATGGACATGAACTAAAGGGGGGAAATGTGGGCGGGAGAGGGTGTGCAGGGTGGAGGGGAATGAAGGGGGGATAATAAGACAACTGTAATAGCATAATCAATAAAATATATTTTAAAAAAGAAAGCAGTTATATATAAATTATAATTTTAAAATTTCCATTTTATAAAAATAAACATGTGATTATAATACTGTATTTTTAGGACTATAAGACACACTGGACCATAAGATGCACCTAGGTTTAAGAGGAGGAAAATAGGAAAAAAATATTTGAAGCAAAAAATGTGGTAAAATATTTAATAACCTGTGACCCTGCTCCACCGCTGCACCCCACCCCCACCCCCACAGTGAGCCAGGCAAGCTACATTCAGACTATAAGATGCACCCTCGTTTCCCCCTCAAATCTGGGGGGAAGTGCGTCTTATAGTCCGAAAATACGGTAACTACACATCCGTTCACCAACTGGGCCTAAGCAAACAACCTTCCTTATCACACAAGCCTAGCGCAACACTCGGTACAGAGCAGACCACCGGTAAGTACTTGTTAACTTGGTAGTTGATCCCTAACAGCTGAAAAAACATCTCAACTAACAGAAAAGCCCGGAAAACCTCCGGAGACAGAACACGCTGTGGGCGTCCAGGTTATGAAGTGTGCCCGGGATTTAAACAGCAAGTGAAATCACCATCCCCAGACGAGCATGCGGCACCTCGGTTGGTTATCCGGCACCAGAACGCTGTGGCTGCTCAGGGCCCAGGCCAATCACGGGCTGTGCCTACAGGTGTCTGAGCGTCAGAGGGGCTCCACGGACCACAAAACGGGAAATCATTCGAACAAACTTGCACTATTACTTTAAAAGGAGGGCTTCCCAGAGTTTTTAATGTTAATGTGCGTTCTCTCAGAAGAGAATATATTCTGCTGTGTTTCTCAAATTTGTCTGAACAAAAGAAACTATTTTAATATTCAGAGCCTCTGGGAGGACTAGAATTCCACTCTTTGGGAAATCCTGTCCTAGAACATCTTTGCATTCATTGAATTGGGAAACTACTTTCTATGAATTAATAAATAAATATTTAAGGGTAGTTTGGAGTAAAAAATAAATTTTTTGAACACATTAGTTCAATCACTTCAAAAAACTTTTCAGTGTTATTTACTGAGGCTGAACATATATGTACAACAACCCTATGATACAGCAACACCACTCCTAGATACAACATTCAACAATGTGTGTGTATATGAGGACACCAAAATACATCCAAGAAAGTTCGTAGTAGCACAACCTGGAATCAACCCATAGTAGAACAGAGAAATAAACTTATATAACAGCACAGTGTACAAAATGAAAAAGAACAAACTACAACCTCACATGACATCATGGAGAATCTCCTAATATAATGTTGAGCTAAAGAAACCACATACATAAAGAAAAGACATTATTCCATTTACACAAAGTTGAAAAGCAGGCAAAAGTGATCCATGGTGTTAGAACTGAGGACTCTGGGGATGTGGGAGGAAATACCAATTGGGAGAGGCTGAAGGGGACTTTCTGGGGTGCTGGCCATATTCTATTTCTTGACCTACATTGGGGCTACAGGTGTATTTACTTGAATAACTCATCTTCTAACTTGTGCACTTTTCTTTTTGTTTGTTACACTTCAACAGACACATTGAAAAAGTGTGGCCATCCTGCCAGTCACTGTGCACATCTAGTGACTGTGCAGTCAGTGTGAGCAGGTGTCTACACCATGTGACAGCCCTGGGTGCCCCAGTCGTGGTGAGAGCACCAGCAGGCGGTGCCGGGCACTAACCCATGTAATCTTCAAGAGAGCCCACGAGTTAAGATGCTTTTAAAACTTTTACTGTTTGCATTTAATAGGTAAGATAACTAAGGCTTGGAAGAGTCAATAACTTGCCCAAAGATGCAGGCTTATAAGTGGTGGAGACAAAATCAAACAGGACTCCAAATCTTAGGTTCATGGCCACTACACTCCTATCTACACTAGGGAGTCTGCTGTGTGCCCCTAGACCAGAGCTGGTCTGACTGGGTTTTACTTTCTTGCAACCATTGAATCTTGATAGAAACAAAAAAGCAACATCACAGCCTTACTGTCTTTAAGCAAAAAGACTCAAGATTCTCACTCTCAAAATCTGAAATATGCTCTGGCTGGCGTGGCTCAGTGGATTAAGCCCTGGTGTGTGAACTGCAGGGTTGTGGGTCTGATTGGTTCCCGGTCAGGGCACATGCCTGGGTTTCGGGCGGGTCCCCAGTTGGGGGCGTGTGAGAGGCAACCGATCGACAGCCATGTTTCTCTCCCTCTCTTTCCACCTCCCTTCCCCTCTCTCTGAAAATAAATAATCTTTAAAAAATCCCTGAAACATGAAGTATTAACAACAGTAATAGTTAATAACTAATCATTCATACAAACACAGACTTTTTATTTTGCAAGAAAAATATGCACAAAAACAAAAACCCTAGGAAGTAAATTGGGGTTGGGGTGACACGAAAAATCGCCTCAAATGGGAATCAATGCTCCAAAGAAACGGAACAAAGAGTTACTGCAATGGTACAATTATGTAAACCAAAGTAACTTTCCTGGAATTCTTTCCTGGGATGCAAAAATGTTGGTTACTTTTCTGCAAAAGGAAAGCAAATTTAATTATTTTCAAAAATATGCAAAATATTTTCTAATTGCAAATGTAACATATGTTCATTAGAGAAAGTATTGTGAATGCAAAAGGGCACAAAGATAATAAAAGCTTAAAGATATCATTACCATTTTTAATGAAGATTTATCAAGTCTGTCTCTCCATCCCATCTGCTGCCACTGCCTCGTCCCATCCCTACCACAGCCACGGTGCCTTCCAGTCCAGCCCCTGAATGTGTCCACCTCTTACCCGCCCTTGTAGAATCTGCACCTCTCTCTCTCTCAAAAGTTGGCTCAGGGGCAGAGGTATGAGGGGACTAAAGGGTAATGGGAAAAACCATGACAAAAAAGCTGATTCTGGAGGCTGGTTCTTTCTCATGCCTCAGGTCTCAGCAAAACGTTATCTGATAGCGTCCTTCCTGGACCTCCTATTTCAAGTAGTTCCCCCAAGCCCTTATTTTCTATCACATCCCCCATTATCCTCTCCTTAGCAGTTAAACCCTACCTGAATTTTTTTCTGTCTGTTCCCTTAACAAGAATGTGATATTCATGAAGGAAAAGACCTGCCCACCACCACCATATCCCCAGTGCCTAGCACATAGTGGGTGCTTGCTAGACATCCGAATGCTGTGCAAATAGTCTGGTAATGTGCTTCTTTACCCACTTAATATATTAAGAAAATATTCCCAGAACAAATTGAATCCAAAAGTAAACTCCTAAATTTCTGTTAGATGATGCTTCCTTTTGTTCAGCTATTTTTCTAACACAAAGGTTTATTCTTTTTTTAAAAGACTTTATTTATTTATTTTTCTAGAGGGGGAAGGGAGGGAGAAAGAGAGGGAGAGAAACATCAATGTGTGGTTGCCCTCTTGAGCACCCCCAACTGGGGACCTGGCCCGCAATCCAGGCACGTGCCCTGATTGGGAATCGATCTGGTGACCCTTTGGTTCGCAGTCTGACACTCAATCTACTGAGTCACACCAGCCAGGGCCAAAGCTTTATTCTTATATGCTACACTGATTCTGACCATGTGCAGTTTAAAAGGTCTGCACAGGAGAAAAAATTTTCAATGAAAATCAAGCATGCTGGATTCAGGAGCATCCAAGGAGAAAGCATGTGCTAACTATTAAAGATAATTATGAAACTATTGCCAACTGTGCACATTCTGACTTTTCTACATAAAAACAATACGGCAAAGAGGGTGGAAATCTAAATGCTCAGAAAAGGCCCTGTGTGTACTGAGTTTAATACAAATCAGAAGCACACACATCAATCATGTCCTATTTCCTACAAAGTGGGGGACCACCTACCAACATGCACCCATGAGGAAAATTTATCAAACTGAACCCATTCATTCACAAAGCAATATAAAACGCGACTGCTCTGACCTCGGATCACGTTAGAAACAAACACCACCGGTGATGTTTCACCCAACACTTCCATCCCCTCTTCTTCCTTCAACCCAGTCGTTCTGAAGCTCTGCTGCAGATTATCATCTCCTGGAGAACTTGACACAGTGTGGACCCCAGGGTCCCTGGACCGGCTACCTCAGTTTCTGAGGGTCGGGCAGCAGGATCTGTAAAGCTTCCCAGGTGACTCCAACGTGGAGCTTGTTAGAAATGCAGAACCTCAGGCCCCACCCCGGACCTCCTGAATCAGAAGCTACATTTTACGAAATAACGCATATTAAACAGTTAGGATGGCACTGGCACACTAGCAGCGAAGTAGACGGTACTGCCATTGTTATTGAAGTCTGCACTACAGGCTCCATCCAGTTTTCTCTGATTTGCTCATATTATATTTACAAACCCCGCAGATAGCTCCCATGTTTCTTACTGGACAGTGTATGCTCTATAACACATTTAAACACGCAAATAAATTCTAGTCTGTCCCCTTCTTCCTCCAAATCAGGCCTTTTTTTAGAGTCCAAGGATTATGTTTCCTCCAGAATCTCAAAGTTCCTAATGTTCTGCTACCCTGAACGTACAAGCCCACAGGGCCCACCGGGAACAGCGCACAATGCCAAATGTGGGCCTCCCGGGCCCTCCTGCACCCCGGGCTCCCCTCTCCCATGACCCTTCCTCCTGCCCCACGGTATTTCCTCCACTGCTTAATGACATCACTTTTCGATGCATCATTTGCCCTGTCAAAAGTTCTACAATAGGTACTTCTAGCCACTGGAGGAGAACGACAAAACATATTAACCTTTTCAAATTGAGGTGTAAGATATTCAAGTGACATCAAGCCCCTTTCAGCACTGTGCATATTTGATAGGCTTCCATTTTTATTTTTTACTTTGAAGCACACAACTGGATGTAAAATAAAGACTCAAATTTTATTTATTGAATGAATGAACGGTGATTGCTGTATTTGCCTAATTTAATAATGTTTAAAAATAGCCCCGGCTGGTGTGGTTCAATGGATTGAGCGCTGGACTGTGAACCGAAGGGTCATCGGTTCAATTCCCAGTCAGGACATATGCCTGGTTGTGGGCCAGGTCCCCAGTAGGGGGTATGTGAGAGGCAACCACACATTGATGTTTCCCTCTCTTTCTCCCTTCCCTTCTGTCTAAAAATAAATAAAATCTTTAAAAAAAATGATTAAAAATAAAATTTCCCTTAATCTGTCAAAGGTTTGCATTAAAAAGAACTTGCTTTTTACTTCACCCATTTCTTCACACTCCCCTCCCTCTGTATTTTAGCAATAGCTGCTGGGTGGTCCTGGTACTGCAGCAAGATCTTTCCATTGCCCCCCACATCTGTTTGATGATTAAAACCGCTTAGGAGGGAGCCCCATCATTATAACATTTACGTGCCGGCTAAGGACACAGATTTGGAGGCCTGCCCCTTAGGGTCACAGCCAGCCAGGCTGTAAGCAGGGCTGGGAGTCCAGGTGTCCTCACCCCCCTCGGCGGGGTCTGTAACCGCTACACTATGACACATCCTTCATCACTTGTTTTTCCCCACCAGCCTGGCATTTTCACACTTCCCTTCAAGTTGTGCAGCACCTCCGATCCTCCTCCTCGGGGATGAAGAATTGTCAAAGCCAAACCAGAATCTTAAAAAGGGAGAAATCCTAAATGCAAACATCGCTCAATCTCCAAGCAAATCAAGCTTGGCTCCCTGAGAATGAGTCACAGGTACTCTTCCAGAAAGCATACCTTGCAAGGACAGTTTTTAGAAAGGAAAGATGTGCTGAGGGGAAAAACATTAATGAATGTGCTTTCCAAATAACCCTGAATATGTGTCTGAACTTCTGCAAACATCAGTGAACACTCAGACACAGATGCGGTGACGGTCAGGGGCCAGCGGAGATTCACAAGATTGTTTCATCTGACAAGCCTCACCCTCATTTTCAATGGGGTTCCTTGACCAGAAGAGCAAGGGAGGCCTTAGACAACACACAGGAATGAAACTTCGCTGAAGAGGACAGGGCACTGAATGGTCCTTCTGAAACACAGAAGTGAGGCCGATGACCCTGCCTACATGGTTTCAAAATGTCCTGACCCCTCGGAGCCAGTGTATGTGTCATGCGGTCATTTGCTCAACACACAGTCTTGGGCTCGTGCGGGATTGCGAGAATATGCATAGCACTGATGAGTGCAGCCGCAGACCTGCCCTCCCACTCGGGGCACCTCTGTCAGCCTGACAGAGAATCTCCAGGGTTTAACCGCAGCCCTGTCTTCAGCGTCTTCCTGTTTAACATTTCTTATCGAAGACAAACGAATGTAGGCTTATTCAATTTTGTAAACAAGAAAAATCAGAGAAAAATAGTGAATTCTATAGGGATAGAATTACAATCTAAAAAGCTTTCAACGGGTTGGAACAGGGCTAAAGTGAGATAAAATCTGATCAGAACAGATTTACTGTCTGACATTAAAGTTAAAGAAACAACCACACAAGAGCAGGATGGGGGATCATTTCAATAGCAGCTTGTGTTAAAAAGACTGTAAGGTTCTAGTTGAGTGTGAGTTCAATAGGAAGAAAGGTGGTGATGGAGAAGAATAACGGGAGAGTCGGGAGACCAGCATTTTAGTTCTAACAGCCGGGGGTGAGGTGAGGGGGTGCCGAGTCACTGAACTTGGAGAGTTGCTTTTGTCATCGGAACATTAGGGGATCGGGCCAGGGCACCTCTCGGGCCCATCGGGCTCCCCCCGTGCAGATGATGCTCATTTTGTGCACAGCTGTGTCCCCCAGCATCACGCACAGTGTCCGGCACACAGACAGCATTCCCCAAGTGCTGCGAGTTAACACTATCGTGTGTCCTCCTCCCTCAACACACACATATACCGACCAAAAGCCCAGTGAACTCTTGGGTTCAAGAAACAGAAAAATAAATGTCTGAGCAAAACCGGTTTTTATCCCATAGCCACATGATACATTCCACTTTAAAAGGACCATTGACAAGTTCGATGTAATTCAGAGGAAGGTAACCTGTTGGTTATGGATATGGTTTATCATCTCTCACGAGGACTAGATGAAGCAGTGGCTGAAGGAACAGGGGGATGTTCTGCTCTGGGAAAAATGAAAGCTTGGAAGAGCCATGGTAGTTGCTTTCAAATATTTTGAACAATATATCAGTCTTAGCTCCAGAAGGCAAATGGAAACACAAAGATAAAAGTTAGCGAGAGGTTCCAATATAGATTTCTAGAATGGGCTGCTCTCCACCCACGGAAATCTTCAAGTGGCTGGCAGGAATGTTGAGGAAATTAATTCCTCATTGAGTTGCATTTTAGGTAACCTCTAAGGCCCCCTCCCAACTCCAAGATTCCATGATCCTGTATGGATGTTTAATATGCAGTATATGGAAAGGCTTCATTTTTATTGGATTTTATTTTTATGTAACTTTTTAAAATGTCCAATTTTTAATAATGAATCTAAAGTATTCATTGAGTCAAAGAAAAAACCCTTCCATTAAGCCCAACTTTCCACTGTTGTAACAGTTGTAAGTAGATGGTAAGCATAAATACCTAACACCCCATCACCGTTTCCCAGTTCTGCCCTTGGACCCCCCGGGGGTCGCACCAGTACCACCTTCAGGTGTATTCTGAGATGCATGGGACAATGTCTTCCAGTCAAGTCTTATTAAAATAAAGGGCTCCTGCCTTGCTGGGTTGAAGTAGAAGACATCTGGATTTTTAAAAACATATTTTAAATAGATATATTATGTGTGTGTATATATATGTATGTATACACACACACACATATATACACACTGTTTGCAGACAAAGTTGTTTCTTGTAGGAATGACAATATGTAGGAATATTTACTGATTTCTGGGCTATGTAGGGACTTTGGGCTAAGAAAAATGAGGAGCAGCCAACTTAGCCAAAAGAAGCAAGATGTAAGAGGAAAGTTCAACTGTAGTTTTCTTTTTGCTTTTGCCCTATCTATACCTGCCAACCAAAAAAGCCCACTGTTAATAATGAGAATGCATGTTAGGGTTTAAACAAGGTGGGCTTTTGGCTTAAGTCTGTACCCTGCTAGAGCAGTTTACAAAGCACATTCACAACACTGTACTGTAGGTGTTATTATCCCATTTTTCAGAGACCTGTGTAGTCAAAGTACAGGCAGACTGGGAGGCCCCACTCAGGCCTGCCTCCAAATGCTGTGCTCCTTCTCCAGAGCACAGTGCCCGCAGAAGAGCCCAGCCTCACCTCTGATCCTACAGCCTCCTGAGACTGCTGGGCAGGGAGCAAAAAGTAAAGCCGGGTGGACTTACCTTTGCACTCAGGGACAGGCTCTCTGAGAGAATGCCATGACACAGCAGCCTGTGGGAAGAGGCAACGGGACAGCCGGATCCGAAGACGCTAGGAAAACTGGAGCAGAGCAAAGATCACACCCATCAGGCAGAACATCAGAAGGCTGACTTGAAAGCTAGATTTCCTGTGTCTGTTTGGTTACAGCTTTACCAGTTGGAGGGAATTTCATTCATTCACTGGGTACACTGGACCCATGTCAGAGGCTGGGGCTGCAACAGGGAAGGTAACAGACAAACCCTGCCCTCAAGTTGCTACACTCCAGGAAGAGCAAAGAGGAAGGTTCACATCACCACCAAGCTGCACACTATATGTAATGAGTAAAGTTCACCTGGAGAAGATGAAGGGAGACTGCCCTCCCCAAATGCCTCCAAATTAGTGGTCAGCCTCCACGGTACAGAGCTGACTTTGCACTCTCAAGAGCATGTGGATGCTCAAAAAAGTTCAAACTATAGAACCTGTGTCACTTTAGAGTTATGAACTATTTAATGCTCAGAGATAAGAGTCAATGATTATTTTTTATCTGAGAAAGTGGGTGACTCCATCTTTGAAAACAAAGTCTGTTACCAAAACATTAGCCAAATACAGTTCCAGAGGAGACATGGACCGGGCCTCAGTCACACCGTGGGGAGCTTGTCCAAGCACAGCTGAGGAGGTTAGCAAAATTCTATGTTCTAGCCCAGAAGAGAGCAATTTAAAAAAATAAAAAGCCAGACAGCAAATATTTTCTTCGTGGGCCCAGCTACTCAATTCTGCCTTTGTAGTAAAAACAGAGCCATAGACAACATTAAACATATAGGTATGGCTGTGCTGTATTAAAATTGTATTTATAAAACAGGATGCTGGTCTGGAAGTGTTTGTTCTAATCACATGAAACAGTATACCTTAGGATATCAATGAATTCTCCTAAGACGGCTCTTCTCTGTTTCCTCATGTTCCCAAAGGGCCAGGCTACGGAAAAGGGGGTCTCAGTGCTGACAATGTGTCTCCTAAGTGACAGGGTTCCTGGAGGGAAGGCAGGGCTGGTAATTGTCAATCTGGGCTGTGGATGCCATGTGGGGCAACAAAGGCCTTGACTTTCTGGTCAACTACCTGTGTTCAGGGTCAGACACACATTGAATGGTAAACTTTGATCATCTACCCTAGTTTTCTGTTTTTTCTTCCTTCATTTTCTAGAGCTTCAAGCAGCACAAACTCTTGAAGCCAAATCTTCCATCCTGCAGCCTCTCAAGGCCCTATCCCACCAATGTTCTCCCCTTATCCAGATGTGGTCCCTGAAAATCTCCATGCTTCTAGCCCATACCCTCATCTTACCCTCTCCTCTAATTCACAAGGTGCCAAAAGCTCTGGTGCCAAAGCAGATCAGTATTTATAATATGCAGCTTTTCATTAAAATAAACCATTGTGTGCCTTGGCTGGTGTGGCTCAGCGGATTGGGTGCCAGGCCTGTGTTGCTGGTTCGATTCCCAGCCAGGGCACATGCCTGGGTTGCAGGCCAGGTTCCCAGTAGGGGGTGCTCGAGAGGCCACCACACACTGATGTTTCTTTTCCTCTCTTTCTCTCTCCCTTTCCCTCTCTCTAAAAAGAAATAAATAACCATAAAAAAAGAAATTGTGCATAGTCCCAAAAGAAACATTTGCCAAAGAGCCCACTGATAAGTGAACTGCAACTTTCGAAAGCATCTGTTGTGCAAGTTCATTTAAGAGCACCCTGTCTGATCCCACACACTTGACCTCACTCATGAACCTGTGACGTACAGTTATCTAACAACACTGTGCGTAAGAAAGAGCAATGACAGCTTTTAGAGCTGCAACAGAAAAGCATATATGGCTTGGATGTTATATATAGTGGTGAAAGGGATAAAGTTATTTCTTAAAATGTGATTCTACCCATTTTATCCAATGATGGACAGAACAGAGCCTGAAACTGGGCACAGAGAGAAGGCAAACCATTTGAAGAGGAAAGGAAAGAGAAGAAAGTATCCACTAGAGTATTTTCTTAGGGATAAAGTGAATTAAGTCTGAATTGACTATAACCATCAAATTACAGTTACATAGTTAAATTCTTAGGTAACACATTTTAATAATTAAATTTTTAAAATATATATTTTACAAAATGACTTAATAGACCTTAATTAACTCTTGTACTTCACAAATCCTTTGAGGGGAATAAATATAACAAAATTTGTAGGTGTGTGTATGATCCTTAAAATTTTGTAAAGGAGACTTGGCCAGGTAGCTCACTTGGTTAGAGTATTGTCCTGATATTCAAAGGTTGTGGGTTCGACCCATGGTCAGGGCACATACAAGAATCAACTAATGAATGCACAAATGAGTGGAGCAGCAAATCCATGGTTCTGTCTCCCTCTCTTCTCCCCTTCCTCTCTAAAATCAGTAAGTGAAAAACATTTTTAATTTTGTGAGGGAGACTATTATTATAGTCAATTTTAACCATGTAGGATAATTTCTAAATTAAAAGAAGATGAACTTACCTGTAACATTTCAGATGAGACCAAAGCACTAGCTGAAGTTCTTTGTTGTTTTCTGTATCCCATGCTTTAATTAAAACAGATTTGCTGGGGACTATTGAACAGAAAAACAGAAGAATATATCCGAGTCATAACAACATTGGGCACTATGACATCTGAAATCAATGTTTTATACCTAGCAAGCTAATTATTATATATCGACATTTCATTTTTGGAAAAATGATCCTCTTGTCTTCCTTTTTGTTCTCAAACAAATGCATCTAATCTGGAATTATATTTAGCCACTGTTTTAATAACAGGCTTTATTTTCAGGGCTGAAAGTACCCAATGATCATTCATTTGAATGAACCTTCCAGTCTAGGAGAAAAATTTCATAGATTCTTATCTCTTAATTTTAAACAGTTCCCTTCTCAAGACTGATGCAGATTCAATTTGCACTTTTATCAGGCATCCACACAAAATCGGATTCTGAAAGCACAAAATCAGCGCCCTACCTCTGCCTAAGCCGTCTGGGGAAAGCTAAAACACGAAGTTGTTCCCAGTTGAGGACTGCAAACTCAAATCTTGTACCTCTGAAAACAGGGGGGAAAAGAGGACCTGCTTTGGTAATTTGTTCCTTGGCAGTAGATCCTCCTGACAAAGCAGCCACCTCCTAAAAGCTGGCACGATGTACAAAATACAGAGAAAAGAAAGCCCTGTCTGCCCCGCAGATCGCCCCTCTAGTCTGGTAGTGCGGAGTGGAAGACAAGGAACACGACCCGTCCTTGCAGTTGTCATCATTCTCAGTGCTTGGGAAAGTGAGATTCCATTGCACCTTGAAGATTTATTTTAAAACGCAGAGTATACTCGTTAAGATCTCCCCTTACAAACCTTGTAACCACTAGGGATTTCCTCCACTTGCGCCCAATTCGTCCATTCTCTTCCTTAGGTCCACCTTCTTCCCAATCCCTCCCTATAAAGAACCTTGCCACAATTCGGCTCCCGGGCCCTTCCCCAGGGCCTTGGGAATGCGTTCGCCTCGGGCCTATTGGGGATCCATGAACACCAAAATAACGTCTCGGTTCTCTCCCCCACCGCCGCCGCCAACGCCCCCTCCCTCCCGCAGCTCCCAGAGTTCGTCTTCGGAGCTCCCACGGTTACGGGAAGGCGGGGGCCGAGCCCTGGAGCGGTGCAAGGCCCAGGGTGCTCCTTACAGCCGCGGCCTTAGTCCGGCACGCACCCCGGCGCTTCTCCCTCTAGTTAAAGCGCCGCCGGGCCCCTTCTCCCGCGCTCACCAGGGTGGAGCATCCGTTCGCCGCCGAGGCCCCAGTCCTAGGGCTCGGCCACGCGTCCCGCTACGCCTGCCGCGCTCCAGGAGAGGGCCGAAGGAGTGGGCGGCACCACCCAGCCGTCCTCCTGGTCTGGTAGTTCTGATCCCGGGGTCCCAGAAGAGGGCACGTCCCCGGAACAGCGGGTCCCAGGGCCGAGCTCTCCACCTAGCCCAGGGATCTCCCAAACCTCAGGGCTGCCCAAGACCCCTCCTCACTCTTACCTTACGCGCGCTGCGCGTTCCCAACTCGATCGCGTGCGGCGGCGGACTCTCCCGCCCCGCGCGCACACGCACCCTCCGCACGGCCCGGCGCGCTCAGACCACGCGCAGGGGCCGGGAGCCCCTCGCTCTCTGGCAAGGGCTCGCGGCCCCTTGCAGCCCGTGGTCCTCAGCCCTACGCATTCGCCTGGTCGTACTATTAAGGTCCTCGCCATCCCCAAGTACCATCGCCGTGGCATTAGGTGTGCATTTTACACTTGAGGCTGGCGGAGGTTAGACGATTTAGTGAGCAGACCTCCCGAAAAGATTTCTGCTTCAGACTCGCTCTTCTTTGGCTGCTTGCAACGTTTCCAGGCCGCGTAAAGGTACGCGCTGGAGGCCGGGAAGGATTTACTAATTAAAAATCCTCATAGAGCTATTTAGGAAAAAAGAAAATTTAGGAAGTTCTTTGGTCTTTCAGAAGAAATGCGCATTCGCGTTCTAGAATCCATGGAGAACGAAGGGTGGGAATACATCAGGGTTTCAACGGTCTGGTGTACCAACAGGAATCCCGGGGAGTCGCGTGCTCTCTGGAAATGCCTCTGGAAACCCTCCTTTGGTCTGGAGAATTGAAAGGAGGTCAGTCCCACCTGGAGTCGTCACCTTTTACGTAGTGCTCCCTGGGAGGTAGTGGAGAGGCTTTCAGGCGTGAGAGCTGGGTGTTTGCTGAGTTGTGGTCATACTGGTCTTTGGGTGGAAGTGGTTGTATTAATTCAGAAATAATACTTCTTCTCCTTTTATGGCACCCCTGGAAGAGTGTCATCTGCAAACAGGTTGCCATTCTGGCTACTTGGCTGTGGGACTGTGAACAGCTTGGCTCCAGCATTACTGTGTAAACAGCTGAAAAAATAGTTTAGTGAACACCCTTATATATTCCTCCAAGATTGCATAAAAACATTTTTCCATAGCTTCCTTCTATGTCTCTTTCCTAAATACTTCAGCTTGCAAGAATGAAGATACATTTTTCTATGCAACCACGTAAGAACCTTAATCACATCTAAGAAGTCTAATAATTTGATATCATCTAATATCTAGCCCTTATACGAATTTCTCCAGGTGCCAAAAAAATCACATGTTGTAAAAAGATAGTACAAGGAAGATTCATGCATTGCATTTGTCGTTATATTTGCCCTTTTTTAATGCACAACAATCCTCCACCTTTTTTGTTTCATGGTACTAATTTTGTGAAAAGTTTTGACTAGCTATCACGGAGGGTTTTACTTTCTCAATTTGTCCTGGCTTTTTTCCCTCCTGATGTCATTTAACTTTTTGTCTAGCAGCCTCATCTCCTGTAAGCTAGATGGTAAGAATCCTTCATGCTTTACGAGGTACTTTTCATATTGTTTCCCATCAGGAAGAACATAATATTAAATATTGAACACATCATATTAATTCTTAACTGAGTAAAGAATTAGGTTGTCTCAGTATCAGTGATCACTGAAATCTCGTGTCCTCCAGACTTCTTTGTTATAAAGTTCATCCCCCCCTTTTCTTTAAAAATTCTCACTCAAGGTTATGTTTATTGATTTGAGGGAGAGAGGGAGGGGGAGCAAGAGGGGAGTAAGAGAGGAGAAACACTGATGTGAGAGAAAAATGCTGATTGATTGCCTCCTGTACCCACCCCAAACCA
Organism: Trachops cirrhosus; assembly: GCA_028533065.1. Taxonomy (NCBI): domain Eukaryota; kingdom Metazoa; phylum Chordata; class Mammalia; order Chiroptera; family Phyllostomidae; genus Trachops; species Trachops cirrhosus. The sequence goes on along the minus strand of CM052539.1, from coordinate 168,889,721 downwards.
GAATCAAATCCGCAACCTAGGTGTGTGCCCTGACTGGGAATTAAACCGGCAACCTTTTGGCACACAGAATGATGCTTCAACCAACTAAGCAATGCAGCCTGGGCTCAGTTTCCCCTTTGAAGTTAAAAATCTGTTCACCTAGCTGGCAGAGTAATCATCTGGATCATTCTGGTACTTACTGCTTCAGATGCTTCATTAAATTAAATACTAGCTTTATTCGAAGAACAGTAAAACTCTGGTCTCTGTGGAGTTTGGGCCACTTGAGAGTTCCTGTGGATAATTCTGGCAAAACAAGATTTTGTGATATAATCCAGGAGGAATTTTCTATATTTAGCTGGGCATACCTGATCTAAACTCCCAGCTCCATTCCAGTAACAAAAACAAATCGAGAATATGTAATACTGTATGTAATCTCTATCTGTCATCATCTCGTCTCTGTATCATAGCTTAGATATCTGTGGGTGTGAGCTCATCCATTTAAGCTCATAAACTCTGCTGGGCAAAAGCTATGGCAAGCTTACTCTATATAACAATGACCACCTCATTTTCCACAAGAGAACTCTCAAAGGGCGTCATCTATTCCACAGACAAACGTAGTGTTTTAAACAGACAGGCTGTATCCCTACTTCTCAAAAGAGGACAGTTTTTAGTAAGGCAGTCTAAGTCTGTGGGTGGTATCAATAGTTTTAGTTTGCATCAGCAAACAAGTGTTTGCATCAGCAAAATCAGTGTTTGCTCTTGGCCCTGCCAGTTGATGTTAATTTCATCAGAGTCAGCTTTCTAAGAGTCCAAAACAGAAGCTGCAAGGCAGAAGCTAGTCTCCAAAGTTTTGTAGCATCATTTTGTCACATTGTATTGGTCAAAGAGCAAACACAGGATCATTCGAGATTCAAGGGGAGGGGACTAGGTAAGGACATGATCAACAGGAGATGAGGTTTCCTGGTGGGGTGTGGGCACATATTTCAAAAGGAACTACCAGGCCAAATGCAAACACAGATGTATAGTATTGGTTGCCCTGGTGCTTTTCTCAAAATCTTGTGGGTATGGGTCATCTGTTTAACATCAAGCCTAGCCATAGTCACCCATCACCAGTTGTGACCCACACATCTCCATTGGCTCTTAGGATGGCCCACTGTTTCTTTTTGTTGACCAATTCCTTGGTTCAACAGCTTCTTCCTGAACAGAGCCTTTTTATTCTCACACACACACACACACACACACAAAAAGAATAGGGAGTGAAATGTGCATTTAAAAATCATTTATGGTAATTTGAAAGCTCTCTGAAAATAATAGAGGTGGACGTAGGAGTTGAAATGGGCATACCACAGAACTGTGCTTAGATAGCAGCAGCGTAAGTCCAGGCCCTGGACTTAGCTGGCACTGTATAAACATTTCAATCTAAATCGTGATCATGCTTCTTTTCCTGCTTCCGGTCCCGGCAGGTAGCTGTGCCCTTTGCAAAGGGTGAAGTGATTGCTGCCTGCTGATACCTTTATCAGAGCTGTTCTTCACCACACCTGGGCTGAAAGTTCACCTCATTAAGTAAAGAAAACCCACAAATAACAAAATGAGACAGACTCCATTGCAATCAGATTACTTTATGGAAAAATAGACCTCTGCATTTGGAAGGATGCTGTAGGGCATTGGTGTTATTTGTTACAAATTCTCCATTTTTGTTTTAGAAAAGTTATTCCTCTACCTATGTTTTTAAAATATTTTATTTATTTATTTTTAGAGAGAGGGGAAGGGAGGGAGAAAGAGAAGGAGAGAAACACTACTGTGTGGTTGCCTCTCGCACACCCCCTACTGGGGAACTGGCCTGCAACCCAGGCATGTTCCCTTTGGTTTGCAGCCCATGCTCAATCCACTGATCTATACCAGCCAGGGCTATCCTAACCTATTCTTAAAATGTTTTGCATGTCCCATGAATGTCTAGTGGGTATGTGTGCTTATACCTTCCAAAACCTCCTTAGAATGCGTAACAGAGTCAGGGACAGCAGTTTGGGGGCAAGAAATTCTCCCAGAAAATATGAGTGAGAAGAAAAGGGCCAAAACCTTTAAGAGAATGTTTTCCTTCGAGGCATCCTTTGTTCTTTGTTCTTGTTCTTTGTGTAGCATTTATTAGCTTGTGAGTCAGTTATCTACTGCCATAGAGCAAACCATCCCATTTATTAAAAATATCAATTTAATGTTATGCACAATTCTGAAGCTTGGTTGGGTGGTTCCTCTGTGGGTGTGTCTGAGCTCCTCACATAGTTATATCTAGCTGTAGCAGGGATTGGTAAAAGTATCTGTTAAGGGCCAGATAATGCATATTTTAGGCTATGTGTCTATTTCATAGTCTTCTTTGTTATCTATATTTTATATAAACCTTTAAAAAGCAAACACTGTTCTTAGCTCAAGGGTCCTACATAAAAGCAGGTCGAGGGCCAGATTCAGCCCGCAGGCTGTAGTTCACCAACCCCTAGATTGGAGTGCCAGCTGAGCTGAAGGTCCAGGGTGGCCTCACTCACGTGTCTGGTGGTTATTGACGCTGTCCACTGAAGGCCATGATGCTCCTCCTACGGGATTTCCATCCTCTCACCGACTGGAGAATGTGGCTTCTTATCCTCCTTAGGCTACAATGTCAGTCTATGGGCAGCATCCAAGAGAGTGGAGGCGCAAGCTGTCAGACTTGTTAAGAATAAGCCTGGGGAATCAAACAAAGTCACTACACCACATTCTGGGATCAGAGGGAGCCATGAGGCCAACCCGGATTCAAGGGCAAACAGACTCTTTCTCAATGGGAGGAGCTGTAGACGTTATGGCTGCAGGTAGCAGAACTAAGTGGCAGATTTCTACTGTGTGTGCCTCCAATGGAGATCAAGGGCTGATGTGAGCCTTGGTGTTGAATTGGCTCTGAAAGCCTTATAAAGATAACTTTAAATAGAGTCATAAAATGGAATTTATAATGTATAATGGCAGCTATTGTTCTCACTCTCTCCTTTGCCCATTCTGCCCCAGCCTGCTTCCAGTTCTGTGAGCATGCACTCATTTCCCTCAGTACTTGTTTCCAAGTGTCTCTGCCATGAGACCGTCAGCTCCCAGAAGAGACCATGCCCTACCGCTCTGCCTGGCTGGGAGTCATCTTCAATAGATATGTATGGGGTTTTTTTTTAGTACTGAAACAAATAAATAAATTTATCTTAATTTGCAGAAAACCCAACTGTATACATAGACAACTCAATAAAGTCCAGATAGACTTTAAATATAAATATGAATGATAAAATATGAAACTTCTAGAAAAAAAAATTCAAGTATCTCTAAGATGTTGAGATAAGTAACAATATTTTAAATAAGACACAATAAGCACCAAATGGAAAAAGTTGAGAAATTGGGGTGTCATTAAAATTAAGGACTTCTGCTCATCAAAAGACTCCAGTAAGAACGGAAATGCAGATGCACACCAGGTAAAAATATTCACAATGCAAGTGGAAGTCAAGGGTTCTCATTTTACCAGGTACTTCTCCTTTGTAGCGCTCCTCACAAGGGGCAGTGTTCCATTTATTTGTGTAATTTTCAGGTCAGTTATCTGTTCTTATCTAGGTCCGAAGTTCCATGAAAGCCGTAACGTTCCATGATTTTACTCACCGTTTTGTTCTACTGCCTGATACCGTGCTTAATGAGTAAAAGGCAGTCAGTAACCGCTTGGCGAATGAATAACTGTAATTTAAACCTAATATAAAATCAATGAAGAATCAAAATGGAATGATGTATTTGTGCATTTAATTTTATTAATAAGATAAATTTTATTTGCTCATCTCTGTCAGTCTTCTATAGCAAGAAAATTGAATATATTTAAAATTTTACCAAAAAAAGTAAAATGAATGATAAACAGAAAAATCTTAATAAGTTGGAGAATGGCTTGCAGAATAAAGACATGAAAATTTGAGGACATGAACTATATTATAAAGATTATTTAGATTTATTGAAACCTAATACACTACCCCTCAATAATTATTGAAAGCAAGATAGGTACGGAATTAAACTGACTAGCCTCACTGAGGTTTTAAGTCAGGTTATTTGTTTACTTCATGAAGATAAAACTAGTTTAAGACGCTAGCTCTACCTACAAATTCCAGAACAGTATACATCAAGCAGTTACATTTCACATTCAAATACTGTCTAATCAATCAAATATTACACTTCTTAGCCGTTCTCCAAACATATTAACAAGAGTTAGGAAGCAATATGCTTAATGATAAATTTGATCTAGCAATCACTTTTAAGGATATATTACATTTTACCTTTAGATTTGTCTGCAGATGAAAATCAAAATGTAACAACAGTTTGTGATATATGCCATGTATGTTCCAAGGCAGAAGTGGTTTGGAAACCACTGGAGAGGTTTCCAATCTATAGTAAATGCTGCTACTAATTGCTCGGTTGGATTTTTTACTATGTGTTTTCTCCCACATCTCATTGTAACTGTGTCTTCTTCCACTTGAGGGAAAGCTTTGACACTTTATTATGTTTTGAAGCAGCTGGGGTGTATTTCTAATTGATGATATGTTATCTTATATTTCTTTCTTGACTGTCCACATTTTTCATTCTCCCCAGCACTTTCCTCCCGTGTCTCCTGTCTTCCTGAACTAGATGGATGGCGAGGCTGGTGTGCAGATGTGCAGACGCAGGCAGTACTTCCCATTCTCCTCTGCTTCCTTCCATCGGACTGCAGACAGGTGCAGGACTGATGTTAGGTGATATGTATGTGGCACTTACACATTCACAAAGTGTATTCACATATACTATGTCAGTTGATTATTAATACAGCAGTTGATTATTAATACAGCAGTCCTTCTGTATTATTAATACAGAAGGTGGATGGACACCATCACCACCTTCATTTGGCAGGCGGGGAAACTGGCGAGCAAATGTTCCCGAATACCTCAAATTTAATGTGCCCATGTCAACCTCAGCAGCTTCCCTTGAAATCTGTTTATTCTCCCGGATCCCTGATTTGGTTAAAGCAGCCCCACTTGTCAGTCACCCAAATTTAACCCTCAGTTCTTCCTTCTCCCTTACTCCACACGTCCAGTCAGTCACCAAGACCCCGTGGGCTCTCTCTTACTCTCCCACTCTCTCTCTGAGCCCTGAGACCCCTGACCTCCTGATTCCTCTGCTGCTCCCCAGAAAGTCCCTCTCTCTCTCCTGGGTTTGTGCCATAGCTTTCTATCTGCTCTCCTGACTTCCAAGTTGCCCATCTAGTCTTTCAGGATACCATGAGGTCTGTCTTCCTCAAACCCAGATCTTTTTTTAAAAAAAATATTATACTTATCAGTGTGACATTGTTTCATAAGATTAAGTAGGTCTCAAATGTCATCTCTATGATACATCATCTGTATATTGCATTGTGTGCCCACCGCCCAAAGTCAAATCTTCCATCACCATATATTTGATCCCCTTTTACCCTTACCTGCCCCCCAAAGCCCTTTCCCTTTGGTAACCACCATACTGTTGTCAGTGTCTGTGAGTTTTTGTTTGCTTGTCAAACCCAGATCTCTTCACGTGCTCCTGTCCACAGTGCAAAATCCAAAGAGCTACAAAGCTCTTCCCAGTCTGCCCTAGCCTACCAGCTCCTGCTGTTTTGTTTCCTGCTATGGGTGCATTTTCATGCACTTGTCTTTTTACCCACTGTTCCCTGAGAAGGTAGTTCCACCCCTTAATCCCATCCACCCGAGAAGCATACCCACCTGGCTCGCCAAGGCCCACATCTTCTGTAATAGTGGTGGAATCACTGGGCGGGGAGCGGGGGAGGAGGAGAGCCTTGTTAAAAGCGAATTCTGATTCAGTAGGTCTTGGAAGAGGCATAAGAGTCTGCATTTTAACAAACTGATAGGTGATACTGCTTGTTGGATGCCCACACTTTAAGCAGTGAGAGTCCAGAGCTACCCTGTCCAATAGAACTTTCTGTGATAAGAAAAATGCTCCCTGTGTTCCAATACTGTAGGCCCTAATCACTTGTAGCTGCTGAGCACTTGAAATGTACCTAATGAGAATGAGGAACTAAGTTTTTAATTTTACTTAATTCAAATCTAAGTAGCCATTTGTGACTAAGTGGCCATCAGGTTGAACAGTGCAGATCTATATATATTCCATCCAAACTCAGCTTTAACATGGCCCAGTTTTAGGACCAGCTACGTAATTCGTGGAGCCCAGTGCAAAATTCAAATGCAAGGCCCCTTCTTGAAAAATTATTAACAATATCAAGATGGCAACAGCATAACATTTAACAAAGCACAGGGCCCCGTGTGAGCACAGGGCCTCTCTGTGAGTGCAAGGCCCGTGTGAGTGCACAGTTCTCACACCCGTGAAGGTGCCCTGCTTAGACTGGTAGAAAAATTGACAGAGTGTATGACAGGTAATTTGCAGAAGAGGAAATCTGCGTGGTCCATAATTATCTGAAAAGATGCGCATTTTCACAGGAATTAGGGGAGTACAAATTAAAGTCACAATGAGATACATGAAGTTACATGAACTTGGTTGGTAAAGCAGTGGCAGGGTTAAGAACATTCTAAATCTTTTGTTGACATTTCAACCATCTTCACATTGTCTTCACCAGGAGAAGATTGTCTCTCAAGGAACCACTTTCCTCATCCATAAGAAGCAACTCCTTAGCTGTTAAAGTTTTATCCTGAGATCGCAGAATTCCTTCACATCTTCAGGCTCCGCTTCTAACTCTAGTTCTCCTGTTATTTCTATCACATCTGCAGCTATGTCCTCCACTGAAGTCTTGAGCCCCTCAAAGTCATCCATGAGGGTTGGAATCAACTTCCAAAGTCCTGTTAATGTTGATATTTGACATATTCCCATGGATCACAAATGTTCTTGATGGTAATGGCGAATCCTTTCCAGGCAGTTTTCGATGTCCTTTGCCCAGATCCATCACTGTTTATGGCAGCCTTAGCTTATGAAATGTATTCTTAAATAATAAGACTTGAAAGTCAAAATTACTCCTTGATCCATGGGCTGTTAGTAAGCATGGAAACAACATTAATCTCATGGTGTATTTCCATCAGAGCTCTTGAATGACCAGGTGCATTGTCAATGAGTAGTGATATTTTGAAAGGAATTTTTTTTTGAGTGATAGGTCTCAACAATGGGCTTAAAATATTCAGTGAACCATGTTGTAAGCAGCTGTGATGTGATGTGGACACCGGCTTGTGGGGTCCGCGTCATTATGGATGAAATGAGACATTCACACAGACTACCCAGTCTGGTGGAGGAAAAGGGACAGCATGGCTTTTCTCCCAAGGGGAGCAAAAGTCTCCGCCCTTGCTCCAATGAGCTTTTATTGTCTTACTGGGCACATTACAAGAAGGTCCTCATTTACTATGCACAGATTCAATTTAGATGGTTACCTTTTACAGAAAACAAAGGAGCCAATGCTGCTAATCACATCACAGAAGAGGGATATTTGCAAGTGAAAAGGCAAAAGTAGTTGGACTGGTTACACTCATCCTTGGAAGGTTTAGGATGGTTTTTAGGAAATTGCTTTGCAGTAAATGTCCTCAGTTCAGGGTGAGGGAGTTTTAGCAAAAAGCAAGACTCATAGTGGCCTAGGTACATTGCAGGCTTGATTCCCCATGGGAGAACCTATCTGTGGGCGTGGGTGCTGTGCATCTCCCAGTGGGAGCTGGGCCCACACCATGCAGAGCGGCCTCCCACAGTGATGTCTTCCAGGCTTTGCTGTTCCATTTCTAGAGCACAGGCAGAGTAGACTTAGCATGATTCTTAAGGGCCCTAGGGTTTTTGGAATGATAAGTGAGCATTGGCTCCAACTTAAAGCCACCAGCTGCATTAGCCCCAAACAAGAGAGCCAGCTGCCCTTTGAAGGTTTGAAGTCAGGCATTGAGTTCTGTCTAACCATGGAAGTCCTAGATGGCATCTCCTTCCAACATAAGGCTGTTTCTGATACATTGAAAACCTGTTGTTTAGTGTAGCCACCTTTGTTAATTATCTTAGATCTTCTAGATAACTTGCTGCAGCTTCTCCATCAGCACTTGCTGCTTCACCTGGAGACAAACTTCTTGCCTTAAACCTCATGAACCAACCTCTGCTAGCTTTGAAATTTTCTTTTTTTAATATATTTTATTGATTATGCTATTACAATCGTCCCATTTCCCCCCTTCACTCCCCTCCACCCTGCTCACCCTCTCCCACCCACATTCCCCCTCCCTTTAGTTCATGTCCATGTGTCATAAGTTCTTTAGCTTCTACATTTCCCCTACTATTCTTACCCTCCCCCTGTCTATTTTCTACCTACCATCCATGCTACATATTCTTCGTACCTTTCCCCCTTTCTCCTCCTCCCACTCCCCTGTTGCTAACCCTCCATGTGACCTCCATTTCTGTGGTTCTGTTCCTGTTCTAGTTGATTGCTTAGTTTGTTTTTGTTTTTGTTTTAGGTGTGGTTGTTGATAATTGTGAGTTTGCTGTCATTTTACTATACATGTTTTTTATCTTCTTTTTCCTAGATAAGTCCCTTTAACATTTCATAAAATAAAGTCTTGGTGATGATGAACTCCTTTAACTTGACATTATCTGAGAAGCACTTATATGC
>CM052539.1:168794078-168880619 GCA_028533065.1 Trachops cirrhosus | reverse complement strand
AGTCCCTTTAACATTTCATAAAATAAAGTCTTGGTGATGATGAACTCCTTTAACTTGACATTATCTGAGAAGCACTTATATGCCCTTCCATTCTAAATGAAAGCTTTGCTGGATAGAGCAATCTTGGATGTAGGTCCTTGCCCTTCATGTCTTGGACGAACTTTTCTTTTGCAGCTTCCTCACTTCTCTAAATCTCATAGAATTAAGAGAATTAGAATTTTGCTCTGGATTAGTTTTCAGCTTAATGGAATGTTCTGGCTGGTTTGATCTTCTATTCAGACCATGAACTTTCTCCATATCAACAATAGGACTCTTTCACTTTGTCATCATTTGTGTATTCACAGGAGTAGCATGTTTAACTTCCTTCAAGAGCTTTTCCTGTGTATTCACAACTTGGCTGATCGTTTGGTTTAAAAGGCCTAGATTTGGCCTATCTCAGCATTCCACATGCTTTCCTCACTGGGCTTAATCATTTCGAGCTTTTGATTTAAAGTGAGAGATGTGAGATGGTTCCTTTCACTCCAACACTTAGAGGCCACTGCAGGGCTATTCACTGGCGTAATTTCAAGATCGTTGTGTCTCAGGGAACAGGGAGGCCCAGCACGGGGAGAGCAACGGGGAACAGCTGCTCCGTGGAGCACTCCGGGCACACAACGTTCGTTGATACAAGCTCACCATCTTATAGGGTGTGGTTCATGGTGCCACAAAACAATGACAAAAGTAATGTCCAACGTCACTGATAACGATCACCACGACAAGTATGATAGTAATGAAAAGTTTGAAATATTGTGAGAATCACCAAAACTGGTCAGAGACACGAATGAGCAAACGCTTTTGGCAAGGTGGTCGCTTGATGCCGGGCTGCCGCAAACCTTCCGTTTGTAAAGAAACAACAACATCTGTGGAGCACAATATATTCTGAAGCATAATAAAATAAGGCATGCCTTTAGCAAGGATTAAGAGGTGGAAATTAATGATTGGAAAAGGAAAAATGAATGCACTAGTAAATAGATCTTTGGAAAAAGTAAACTAATTGGTTCTTTGGAAAAAGTATCTAATTAGTTCTTTGGAAAAGAAAAATAGACAAACTACCAGTTAACCTAATCATAAAAAGAAAAAAGAAAAAATATAGAAAATAAATGACAAAAGATATAAGGTTTTAAACAGAAGAAACTTTAAAACATTTAGATGACATCATTTAACTTCATGCAAATACATTAGAAAACCTACTTGAAATAAATAATTCCCTTGGAAAATGAAAATTTCCAAAAGTGTTCATAGTAGGGATAAAAGTATAAGCAAATCAGTTTTCATAGAAGAAACAGAACAATCTGAATGTCCATCCAACTAAAACTAGTTGAATAAATTATGGTACCTTCGAACAATGGAATACTGTGCAGCAAGGATTTCTGTGAATTTATATGAAGTGCTTTCAAGGAATATTAAATGAAGAAAGAGCAAGGTGTGAAAGAGTATACATAATATAAACAGTTTTGTAAGAAAAACGGAGAATTAAGCCTACATATATTTGTTTGTTGTTAAAAGAAGAAATAGGAGGATAAACTAGGAACTAATGTGAATGTTGAAAGTGAAGGTTCAACTTTTCTGAGCTTCTCTCTTTATACAGTCTTACTTTTGAACTATGTAAATGTTTTGCATATTGAAGCAACAAAAATTTAAAAAGCAAACCCTGATATTGAACCCTGATATTGTTAGGTTAGCCACAAATTAACCTAGCTAATGAAACTACCAAATTGATACCATAACCACTCAGGAAAAAAAACTAATTTAAGTTTTGAGCATAGTACTCCCTTAACGGAATGTATTTTAAGTACAAAAAGAATTGCAAAGCAATATTGACCTTTTGCTAGTAGGTTTTTATAATAGCAGTGAAGAAATTCTGAAATTGTTTTGTAAGTATTGTAAGTTAGAGACAATTGTTGGAAACCAGGAGGTTTTTTCCTCACTATGGTAGAACGGTGATACAAACTAGAATAAAAGTTTAAGAAGAATCATGTTTTTTAAAGTTTTGTGTGATTTGAATTGGAGCTATTGGTATTATTCATGGTTCTTTAAAATTTTTATTCTCTAGCTGTCTCCTGAAAAAGCCTAGAAGAAATAACATTCCAGTAACATTGGGCATATCTAGCACACAGATGCTGATTTCTAAATACTGTTCTCCGCTGAAAGGAACCCAGGTCCTTTGGAGAAACAGCTGATTCCAACAGCTGGGATATGGGGAGTACACAGCGCATTGGAAATGCCTTGTGCTCAAACGTGAGGAAGTGCTCAAAGTTAATGGTGATGTAAAAGGATACAAGAGCTAGCTTAAAGTTGCTTCTGCTGGCCAAAATTTGTGTTAAGTGAAATATCAAGAACAGTAGTGATGGTAATGGATTGCATTCTCTCGAGTCAGAAAAAAACCCATGAGTGCTTAGGGACATGCAAAATAAAGATGGTGATAGAGGCGAGCTTTCTTCTTTCCAAGCTTGCCAGCTAATACATTTAGAAAAAAAACTGTCCTGGTTGTTGTGGCTCCATTGGTCGGAGTGTCCTCGCAAAACCAAAAGGCCATGGATTTGATTCCCAGTCAGGGAACATGCCTGGATTGTGGGTTCAGTACCAGGTTGGGGCACATACAAGAGTCAACTGATGTTTCTCTCTCACAGAGATATTTCTCTCCCACTCTTTCTCCCTCTCTTCCCCTCTCTCTGTGATCAATAAGCATGCCTGTGGGTAGGGCTAAAAATATGTAGAAAAATCACCATTATAATAATTCAGGCAATTATCATCAATGGATGCTAAAATTATTGGGTGAAAAATTTTTGAGGATTATTGGGCAATAGGATATTCACATATCATGTGTCACCCAACAGATTATTTATTAATTACAATATAGTATACACACACATCCCAGAATGTGTTGAGATTGCCATGATATTTAGAAAGTGTCAGTAGCCCAGAAATGGAAATCTTCAACACTAATCTTTCGTGGAAGAAGAGACTTACATTTGTCTTTGGGTATGATGTTTTGGAGCAGCCCTACATCTATAGATACAAAAACATTTTTCCCGAGGGAACCTGAGGCGACCAGAGGAGAGACGTTTAGGTTGAGAAGCTAATCCAAGTCCTTTATTTTGTAAGGTAAATCTGATGTGTCTTGCCACAGAGTGGTATCTGAGCAGAGCCAAGACCCTGCAGAATTGTATCTTCCACAGGAGAAAGGGTTATTGTCCTTATTTGAATTTAGATTGTGTTCTGTTTGTTTCTATTGCTGGGGATGTGTACATGTTCTTTGTGGAGTAACGCACAGAAACTTAGGGGCAGAACCCTAAAGTTGCAGGAGAGATACACGCCTGATCTTCCACCGGGACTTTGAAGAAGTGACCAGCACAGAGCGGACTGTGGATGCACTCAGTGAGATTCCATAACCCAGAATGCGCTGATATTGGCTGCCGATATGCTGTAATCATAAAGTTTAGGAGGGGGTAGGGCTCCGGGTAACCATAGCCCTGAGGGTTGAGCAGGGACAATTCTTTTGAGAGGAAGCGTAATTCTACTGGCAATAATCCACCTGAATAGTAGTTATAAATTACTGAGGAACTTGAGAGGAAGAAGAACTTTTTCCCGGCTTGGGTCCTCATTGGGAGTTTAGCGTAAACCTCGAGGCATCAAGAGAGTTGGGAGCTGAGCAGGGAGGCAGTCAAGGCAGGGTCCCACTGGAGGGTGGCACCTCTAAGGAATGCCATTTCTTAGAGCTGTTGGAAGTGAGTACCTACATGAAGCTTCCCTGCCAGTCTGTCTCAGCTATGCTGCGAGGATCAAGGGGAGACAGTGGTAAAGGCTGAAGTTGAGGTAGCAGAGATGTCCCCAGTTAGCAAAGATACAAAAATGGTTTTCAACGTGTACAGGTCATTAGATGTAAATTTTACAGAAGTCAGTTAATTAATGGAGTGTATACCCATTACTAACTGGTTGTGTCTCCCTCTTATAACAGGCCCACAATCTCCTATCAATAACACCAAAATCTCAATGGTTTTTAAATCAATATTTTTCATAAGTTTACAACTATTTCATTTGGTGGCAAAACTTGACTAAGACTTCTATGAGATTATTTGTTTTTTATTTATCTCACTTGGTTTCTAAATATTTATATGATTTGCTGCAGAAAATTGATGTCTTTGTTAATAGGGCACTGCCTCAGAGTTCTCTTGGCCTGTTACATGGCATGGGCCCCATAAATCTGAATTCCAAAACTTATTGGCAGCAAGGGATAAGCATTTACACCTAGATAAGGGATTGGTACCTGTATTAACTTTCATGCGAGTTGGAAACCAGCCTTAGGGCCCGTTGGCAATCAGGGCCTGTTTCCTTTGATTCTGGGAAATAAATGACCCTCCCCAGCCCCCCCGCCCCCCCCACACACACATAATCTTGCTCTAGGATAGAACCTGCAAACTGGTGTGTGCCACTTGATCACAGATCTTGCCTGGTCCACACACGTTTAAAATACTAAGTTGCCAGCCATTAAAACTCAAGAAGTTACACATAAAAGTCTAGATTTCTAGTGTCCCAGGAAATTGGAAAGCTAACATTATTTAGTCTGCATTCGGGCAGATCGGAAATTTTTTGGGACTGAACAGTGGCTGTTTTGTTCGATGGGGCAGTTGTCCTTTTTGACACAGTCTCCACTATTCCCAAACAGATACCAACTACAATATGAGGCTCAAATTAGGAATCCATCTTCCTTCAAGTCAGTAGTTATTTTTTTTTTTGACAGGGATGAAAAGGGTTGGAAAGCTCACTTCATTTATTTTTATTACCCCTGTAGGTGCTATAGACATTTTAATGTTCAATCCTTGCTATATCCCCCAGTGAAAGCTTTTTCCTCGAACCCCTGGAAACTCCATGTGGGTTACCATCCCAGCTGTCACTCTGACCCAGCAATGACCTTAAGTTGACTTTGGCTCTGGACAGAGCCCAAGACATTTTTCCATAAGAGTCTTGCTCCTCTCCTGACTCACTCCATGCCCATTTCTTTCTCCAGGTCTGGGAAATCTTAAGAGCTGGCTGTCTTCATTTAAACCCTTTCCAACAAGGGCATATCTATCAAGCTGTCCGGTAGCTTTCCAGCCTGTACCAGCTGGTGCTGTTTTCATTCTTTCACACTGAGGTCCTGACCCTGGCAGGCGGGGTAGGAACTGTTTCCTGTGAATGACTGTCTCCTGTGTCTCTGGCTTCAATGAGGTGCCCTTGTTCTGATCCCCCATGCTCCTAAATGATTTATTTCCTGGTTTTCATCGTGTGTGTGTGTGTGTGTGTGTGTGTTTACCATAGAGCTGGCACTTTTGTGAACCCGACCACACAGCTCCCAAGACAGACCCAAGGTCTTTATCCTCATATGTGATGGAAAAAGAGCACTGAGCTAGGGGCCAGCTCTGGCCTCTACTCCCAGCTACACCCTCACTGGCAGGAAGTCCATGAATAAATCAACTTTCCTCTCTGGCTCTTGGCTTTCTCTATTGTAAAATCAGGCAATTATACTATAGATGTACTTGATATCCTTTTTGCCCTGCTTAATTGATGCAGACGCCAGGTTGCATTGTCCAAGTCATTATGGATAAAAATGAGACATTCACACAGACTACCAAGTCTGGTGGAGGAAAAGGGACAGCATGGCTTTTCTCTCAGGGGGAGCAAAAGCCTCAGCCTCCACCATGACAGGCCTTTATTGAGTTTCTCTGCCCATTACATGATGGTCCTCATTTACTATGCACAGGTTCACTTTAGGTGGTTACCTTTATTAGAAAACAAGGGAGCCAATGCTGCTAATCACATCAGAGAAGAGGGATATTTGCAAATGAAAAGGCAAAAGTAGTTGAAACAGTTACACTCATCCTTGGAAGGTTTAGCATGGATTTTAGGAAGTTGCTTTGCAGTAAATGTCCTCAATTCAGGGTGAGGGAGTTTTAGCAAAAAGCAAGACTCATAGTGGCCTAGGTACATTGCAGGCCTGATTCCCCATGGGAGAACCTATCTGTGGGCATGGGTCCTGTGCATATCTCCCAGTGGGAGCTGGGCCCACACCACACAGAGCGGCCTCCCACATCTCCCCCCATTGTTTTTTGTTAGGACTGCTATATATCCCACAGAGCTTGCTGCTTGCTGGTCTTCCACATGACCCTGGGAAAATAATTCACAAATGTGTTAAAGTACACAGAACATTATTACAATCAGTAAGCAACCAGCAGTTCCAAAGACCCACATTCTCAGATTAAGCCCATCAATCATTGTCAGGCAGTAATGATCAAATAGATAACATTTAAAGAACTCTGAGTGTCTATTTTGAGTCAGGGTCAGATAGCTAAAGAGCCACAAAACTTTGTGGAAACAAACTCATTTCAGGTTTGGACCGTTATCATTTAAATTGAGGGTATTAGCGCAAAGCGGGTTTCATAGGATTTTATGCTTTCTTTCTTTGGCTTGATTGTCCCTGGGAACCTGCCCTTTCCAGCACAGGGCTGCACCCACCTCCGGCATTGTTTCAGGCTTAGGTGGAGCAGGGGAAGGAAGGCAGCCAAGAGATTAGGAGACATTTTGCAGACAGAATGAGGGCTCAGGCTATGTCCAAAGCCCAGGGGAGGGGGTCCATCACCCCCTTTTTCTATAGCCCCCCAAGTCCTTCCCTGAGGGTCTTCCCACATGATTGTTGTCTTAGGTGGCCCCTCCAATGAGGGATTTTACCCATCACTGGCTAACCGACCAAGCAATGGGGGCCAGGCAGGGTGAAGTAAAAGGAGCAGAGGCAGTGCTCCAGCCAGGGAGATAAGCTTTGTCTCCTCAGTGGCTTATGGTCCCAAGGTCTCTCACTGAGCCTTAGTCATGGCAGGGTTACAGCTTCTGAAGCCAGGCAGGGTGGTTCCCAACATCTGATCTCCCCACTTTTTCATTTGTAAATGCTATTGTAGCTGTTAAGCCTGTGAAACCTACTATTTGCTGTTCCCGAATGCAATCTTAAGAAAACAACCTCTACATATATCATAAAGCACAAATAAGGATTAAGACAAAGAGGCATCCAAAGGCCATCATGACCCAAACCCATAAATCCAGTTTTTAGCGTTTAACCATTGAACATTATGGGGCACCGAGGGGTTGCTGCACTCTGCAGCAGGCGTTTGAGCCCTGGCCCCTGTCTTTGGGGCAGGACCCATCCTCCTCTGGGGGCAGACCCAGGCCTGTGAGTGATGGCCTGAGTGTCCGTTTTCCTTCTGGTTGTTCAGGGTCAGCTGGGCCATCTGGTCTGTCAGTCGATTGGTTCTCGTCTCCAGGTAGCAGAGCTTGGTGTCTGTCCCGGTCATGGTAAGGCTTTACTCTTTTGGCTGGTAGCCAGCCAGGACCTGTAGGGATGGAAACACAAGCATACCCTCTTCCCCAAGTTAAGAGGTCTCAGAGGGCCTTGCCAAGAGCCATCTCTCAGCGAATCTCTATATAAAACCTGAGGATAAGATGACTTTGGCTCTTTCTTCTGAAAATGTTTCTTAATTGGAGTACCAAGTGATTCATCACAATTTAGAAAATTATAGGTAAACATGGCTAATAAAATCAAATTTTGGGGGAAGGACTCATGACTCCCCCTTTTTTGTGTTTTAAGAAGATTTTTAAAAGTATGATGAGCCCGTTCTACAATTGCCTGACCTGTTGGATTATAAGGTATTCCTGCTTTATGTTGGATATTCCACCGCTGAAGAAAAGCCTGAGTAGAATGGGCAATGTATCCAGGGCCATTATCAGTTTTAATTTGTTGAGGCCATCCTAAATGACTAAAGGCCTCAAGCCAGCCAATGGGCTTGTATATTTTTAGCAGATTCTCCTGTTAAAGCAGATGCATGCAGGTCACCAGAGTAAGTATCAATAGAAATATAAATGTATATCAATTTTCCAAACGGAGAGTAATGAGTGACATCCATTGGCTAAATCATTTGAGAACTTAATCCTTGAGGATTAACTCCTGCAGATGGGGGTGCCTTGCTAAGGACTTGGCAATCAGGACACTCTTTAATAGTCTGCTTAGCTTGGAAAGACAGACCCCCTGCTGTTTCTGAAAGCTGCAATGAGTTTAAGAAGCAATTCCCCTGTTATTATCAGGACCTGCTGGTTCCTAGGCTCAGAGTTTTCAAGGAAAGTGGGAAAGATGGGAGGGGGTGCTCTGAAAAAATATGTTTTAGACAAAAATGGTTATGCACCAAGGGCCTTTTGTGACTCTGTTGACTAACCATTCCCTCCGGGAGAATAGCCAGTTCTTCCCCAAGAAAACAATCAGTGTTTACAGGCACTGAGTTAAAAAGTGGTACTTTATCTTCTGTGGAGAGGGGCTAGTTCTCTCCAGGAGACAGGACACCTAAATTTCATTTTTACAATAGAGGGTCACGGCTCTGGCATAAACAAGGAGGATTCTTAATATTGTTTTAACATGTCACACCCCCCATCCCACTTACAGCGTGCTTTAGATTGACAAATTTAAGAACACATTCACAACTTTCAGAAACAGTTTTTTCTCTACTGGCAAATATATTTACTTTTTTTTTTAATTGGAGTTTTGACCTGCTCTGTTTCCAAGCTGTGCCGGTTCACCCCTCCTTAGGCAACCTGGTGACCCCCCGCTCCCAGGAAGTCACCATATTGATGCCAAACTTAGTGTGGACACCCGATCAGCATAGTGCACTGCAGTCCAGAACTCCTGGGCTCAAGCGATCCTCCTGCCTCAGCCTCCTGAGTAGCTGGGACTACAGGCTCCTGCCATCGCTGCCCGTCCCCTGCAGAGAGACGCAGCCCCCACTTGACTCGCCAAGAGCATGCATGCGCAGGAGGCTGCAGCCTGCTGCCAGTGCACGCACACCTGGGGTGGGCCGTGAGACTGGCGGCAGCTGCCGAGAACCGGAGAAGGGCCTGGCTAGTGTGCATCGGTCCCTTCTCTTCCATACTTCCAAATCTAAAGATTCCTTATCTGGGAGACGTTCAACAGCCCCATACTGCTGAACTAGCTTAAAACATTGCTCTTGTTCTTTAGAGAGCCCATTCCCCATGGTTGAGTATTCGCAGAAACCTTTAAAGAAATTTTTTCAAAGCGGTTGCAAGAGAGAGCAACCTAAGAAGAAAAACCCTTTCCCTCTAAAATCCAACACACCCTTACGACATTCCCGAAAAGCACTAGGGGTCGTTGGCCCTTACCTGGGCTGATGTGCGCTTACTCCCACCAAGTTGATGTGTTGTCCATAATGACCATGGCTTGTAGCCCTGGGTCCTTATTCGTGGGCGCCAGCTGATGCAGACACTGGCTTGCAGTGTCCGCATCATTACGGATGAAATGAGACATTCACACAGACTACCGAGTCTGGTGGAGGAAAAGGGACAGCATGGCTTTTCTCTCAGGAGGAGCAAAAGCCTTGGCCTCCACCATGACAGGCCTTTATTGGGTTTCTCCGCCCATTACATGATGATCCTCATTTACTATGCACAGGTTCGCTTTAGGTGGTTACCTTTTACAGAAAACAAAGGAGCCAATGCCGCTAATCACATCACAGAAGAGGGATATTTGCAAATGAAAAGGCGAAAGTAGTTGAAACAGTTACACTCATCCTTGGAAGGTTTAGCATGGATTTTAGGAAGTTGCTTTGCAGTAAATGTCTTCAGTTCATGGTGAGGGAGTTTTAGCAAAAAGCAAGACTCATAGTGGCCTAGGTACATTGCAGGCTTGATTCCCCACGGGAGAACCTATCTGTGGGCATGAGTCCTGTGCATCTCCCAGTGGGAGCTGGGCCCACACCACGAAGAGCGCCCTCCCATACTTAATAGGCACCCCCTCCATGGATAAAACATGTTTGATTTATTTGTGTGAGGCCACCCCCTTTTTGGTGTCAGTCTTGGTTGGGGGATCCTAATAGAAGAAAACATTCCTCTCCTTATCTGGTGCCTGAGGAATTTCTCACTGTAATCATGTAAAGTATATACAGGCACACCTCATCCTATTGTCCTTGTTTACACTTCACAGATGGTGGCTCTGGTTTGTTTGCTGTTCACAAATTGAAGGCAAAACCCTCCAACAGCAAATAGATTATGACTCACTTTATTGCCGTGGTCGGGAACTAAACCTTTAGTATCTCTGAGGTATTCCTGTACTCCAGAGGTGGCCTTTTTCCTGGGTGCCAACATAGAGCCTGAGTAAGACCAGATTCAGCATGGTGGGGTCAGGGGCGGCAGGCCCCCGACCTTGAGATCAAATCCTGGGCAGGTAAGTGCTCTGCTATGGAGAGGAACAAATGGAAATAGATGTAATTTAATTTCATCATCCCTTTCGGTCCTTCCTGCCGAGCAGACTTCTCCTGTGTTTGAGGTCAGATATTGGCCTTCTGCCGGCAGGCTTCATTTCTCATGCGCAAAGGCAAGAGCGAGGACCTTGGATCAGACCTCTGTTTGAGTCAGGGCTTAGCCACTTAATGCCATGTGACCCTGAGTCATTTATCTTACCTCTCTTAGTCTGAAAAATGGGGCAATTATATTGCCTTTTGCTTAGGTGTGTCAGGAGTAAATGAAATAATGTATGTAAGGCTCTTAGTACAGAGCCTGGCACATATTAAATATCCAAAAAGTTGTGTATAATTTTATCATTATCAGCACATTTCAATTTCCCAGAGCCTCCCAGCCTCTCAGTGAAAAATTATGTCCCATCTCGAGTATGACAACAATTTTTCTTTTTTCTCAAAAATTAGCTTATGAAGAAGGCACTCCATTTAACTCCTGCCCTTTACCTTCCTAGTTCCCACTAACAGGCTGAGTAGATACTTCTGGCTGTATCTAATTAAAAAAAAAAATTAAAAGCCACAACTCGCGCTCCGTTAAACCTAGAAGAATCAATTCTAAACTAAAAGGCCACTGCTTCATTTTACCGTCACATGTAGCCCCTGATATAAGCTAGAGATAGTCTTAAGGACCTTCTCATTAAAAGAAGAACATTTCAGTGATCATGACATTTTTGTTCCTTTAAACATTTTTTTTTCTGCTACAACAAATGGATATGTTTTACTGGCTCCAGTGAGGATTTTTTTGATTCATATTTCTTTTCAGTTTCACATGTAATACTTTAATTCACTCTGTTAATTCAAACAACGCAGGTAAAATGAAACTGTGAAAATCCTTATCGCCATTCCTTCCCCTGCATCTACTCTCCCTCTGGTCTCCCCCTCCCCCAACCACATCAAAATTCTAGTGAACCTCCAGGAGACGCCACCACTGGCCTGCTCTGTGGCTTCTTTCCAAGTCTTTTCCCCCACGAGCCATTTTAGAGCAGGGTTTCCACATGTATATAAATGAGTGTGGGCTAGACTTCATGACTTGTGTGTAACCTTTAGAATAGGGTAAAAGTGATGGCATGTTAGTTTCAAGATTAGGTTACAAAAGACCAGATTCCATCTTGTTCTCTTTCTCTCTGAGCCCTGCGGTTGGGGGAGGGATGTAAGCTGCCACATTGCGAGTAGCCTTATGGAGTAGCCACGAGGAAAACACGTTGATCTCTAGTTGACAGCCACTTAGGACCTGAGATTTGGAAACAGCCACAAGAATGAGCTGGAAATACATCCAGCTCCATTCAAGCCCTGAGATAATGGTAACTGCGGCCAACACCCTGATTTTGCAGCTTCCTAAGAGACTAGGCTGCCCCTGCTTCCTGGCCCACAGCATGGAGACAGTGTCTGCTGTTTTAAGCTGCTAACATTTGGGATAATCTGTTACCTATCGGTAGATGTGACAGTGAATTGTATGTGTCAGTTTGACTAGGCCATGGTGTACCTATTGGTTCTGTTTCACTGGAGAGCCCAGACTAATGCAGCCTTTGATACCACGAGTGGCTTTTCTTTGATACCAGAATGTTAAGGATCAGAGTTCTGAATTGGTTCTGAGGTTTCTGGAAATGGCTCTCCAATCTAATTAGATTAAAAGATGCTAATGACTGTAGCCCTAGAAGAGCACTGAGAGGCCGTGCTATGATCTGGTGATACAGATATGCAAAATGTCTGCATTGGATACCCTTAATCAACCTTTCACTAGAAGCAAGGAGCTGGGTGACTGTGCATGTGATACTTTCAAACGTATTTGGAAGTCTAAAAAATATCATGAGGTTGGCTGGCTGCTCCTAGTGTTGCTGGACAAAGCAGAGAAGGAAAAGTGCGAGGGCGGGGATTCAACTTTCCAGCTCAAGCCTCCCCTCAGTAACCTGAAAACTTACTTCCATGTGCCCTGAAGGACCCTAATCTCCTGTAGCTGCAAGGCTGAGGTTGCTGAAAATCAGCTGCTGAATCTCATCCTGTGATTAGCTGAATTACAACACAGTAAAACTCGCAGCCTCTGCAGGGTGTCTATTATTAAAGTAGGGTATTGATTGGGAAACAGTGGGATCTTGTAAACTCTGATTCGAACATGTGGGAAGACCCTGATGAAGCTGGAGACATTGAGCCCCTAAATTCTGATGAGTCTTCTTCGTCAGTGGAAGAAGACTCCCCACCCCCAACAGAAGTACCTCTCCTATCTCCAGCGGTAGTAGCCGCCTCTCTACCCCCATCTGAAGGGAGTAGCCCTGTCTTGTTGGGAAACCGTATTGGCCTCCCCGGAGGCAGTCGCCATACCAGACACTGCTGACTCCCCTTGGGCCCATTCCCACTACCTCTCTCTGCTTCTAGTCCTATAATTAGACTGAAGTACCAGCAAGCTCCTAAAAATGAGGTATAGATTGTCAGAGGCACGCAGCCAGAGTTGTGCACCCCGCAGTATTCTTGCCAGGCAATGCGGGGAGGAAGTGGTGGTGGTTTCCAGAGCAGGAGGACGCGGTGCTATTCCAGCAAGCACAGGCCAGAGTGACAATTCTGACGTTTGGGAGGATACAGCATTGATAAAAGCCAGTAAAGCTGTGGCTTCATTTACGCATGCTCTAAGGAATGGCGACACTTCTGAAGCTTCAAATAAACCAAAAGGCCCCCTAAAAAGAAAACCTGCTAAGAAGAGTAAATGCCCAGCTCCCCTCCAAGCGGTGGGAAGTTGGTGATAAATGTTTTGCCATTTGGTGGGAAGGTGGCTGCGTTTACCTAGCTACTATAGCTTCATTTGATTGTAAAAGAGAAAACTGTGTCGTGGTTTACACTGGATGTGGAGATCCAGACAAGAAAATCTGTCTGATCTACTTTCCCCAAAGCCTAAAGTAGTTAATAGTACAGAACGGAATTCTCAGGAGATTGAAAATAAGAGTAAGTTTCAACACAGGAAAGTGAGAACTCCTCCAAGTCTCCTGGAAATAAACCATTTAACATCAAGCCAAATCTGCTACTTCAGGAACTATTCTGTCCCTCTACATCCCCACCCCACCCCTATGCCAAGATCAGGACTGGGACCAGGAAAGTGGGTCTGAAACTTAATGGCCCCCCACCGCCACCACCACCACACTTCCTATCAGTCATGCTGGCTGGCTCCATTTCTCTATGGGCCACCAGTAATTCCCCCCCAACCCCCACCCCAACCTCCTGCATGTACAGATGCTGATGCCTTGGGAGGGATGTTAATTCCTTGATATATGAGTGTCTATCACACTGGTTCCTACAATATATGGGTTCCGAACAAAATTTAAAAAAAGGAAAGTGCTCCAACCTGAAGCCAAGAAAGAGACGCAATGCTTAGTGGATCTCTTTGGATTTCAGAGGCAACACATTCCTCATTTAGGTGAATTACTCTGGCCCATTTACCTACTGACATGAAAAGCTGCTAGTTTTGAGGGGTGGGGGGGCGCGGAAAGAGAAGGCTTGGCAACAGGTCCAGGCTGCTGTGCGAGCTGCCTCGCTGCTCTGGCCATGTGATCCCGCACATGCAGTGGTGTTTGAAGTGTCAGTGGCAGACAGGGACGCTGTTTGGAGACTTTGGCGAGCCCCTAGAGGTGAACCGCAGAGCAGGCCCTTAAGATTGAGGAGCAGAGCCCTTCCATCCTCTGTGGATGACTACTCTCCTTTTGAGAAACGGTTCTTGGCCTGCTATGGGCCTTGGTGGGGACTGAATGCTTGGCCATGAGCTCCCAAGTTATCCTGAGATCTGAGCTTCCCACTGTGAATGGGGTGTCATCTGACCCACCGAGCCATAAAGCTGGGCGTGCACGGCAGCACTGCCTCATCAGATGGAAGTGGCATACATGGGACTGGGCACGCGTAAGTTCCGTGAAGAAGCGGCCCCAATACTGCTTCTGCTACACCACCTTCTCTCTCCCAGCCTGCGCCGATGGCCCTATGGGGAGTTCCCTGCGATGAGTCATTTGGCAGAAGAAGAGCAGGTTCAAGTCTGGTTTACTAATGGTTCTGCCCAGTAAACGGGCACCACTTGAAAGTGGACAGCAGAGGCACTACTGTCCCATTTCTGGGACAATGTCCCATTTCTGAGACACCCCTGGAGGCGAAGGGTAACTTCAAGCATAACACTAAGTTGTTCACTTTGCTTGGAAAAAGAAATGGCTAGACATGTGATTGTATACTCACTCATGGGCTGTGGCCAATGGCTTTGCTCAGTGGTCAGGGACTTCGAAGGAACACCATTGCAAAATTGGTGACAAGGGCATTTGGGAAACAGGTATATAGATAGACTACATGGAATAGGCCGAGAACATGAAGACACTTGAATGCCATGTGCATGCTCACCAAAGGGTGACCTCAGTAGAGGCGGATTTTAATAATCTAGTAGATAGGATGATCCTTTCTGTGGAGACCAGTCAGACTCTTTCCCAGCCACCCCTCCCCTGTCATCACCCAATGGGCTCACGAGCAAAGTGGCCGTGGTGGCAGGAGTGGAAGCTGCTTGCATGGGCTCACCACGTGGACTTCCACTCACAAAGGCTGGCTGGGCTGTGGCCACTGCTGACTGACCACTCTGCTAGCAGCAGAGACCAGCAGTGAGTCCTAGAAAGGACGCTCTTCCCCCGTGCGCACAGCCAGTTACCTGGTAGCAGGTTCATTACATTGGAGGGCTGCCATCATGGAGGGGCAGTGTTTTGTTCTTACCGGGAGTGACTGTGCTGGCTGGGGGGATTGATCCTGACTGTCACGGGGAAACTGGACTTCCGCCCCACAACAGAGGTAAGGAAGAGTATGCCAGGCATAAAAATATAATACGTTAGGATAAAATTTCATAAAGGAAGTAGAATGTAAATGTGATTTCAAAGAGAAAAGAATGATGTGAAACTTTTGACTATTAAATAAAAGCTTGTTTATGTATTTTTACATGGACACTGGTAACTTTAAATTGTTAAATTGTTAAATTGAGTTTCTATTGAATTTATTTAAAGGGCTGGTCTGTTTTATTGTCAATATTTATAATATACCTCAAATTATAACCACTTAAGCTTATGTTGAAACATTCTAGGTAACTTAAAATTGTGTAATAGAGTTTTTCAAAAATTCTTTGGAGGATTTACTGGCAAAAAGTTTGAAGACTACTGCTATAAACAACAACATGGAAAAAGGAAGAGGAAAGAGATTAAAGATTTTTTTGTTTAAGTTATGCTAATTCTTGAAAACAATAGGGGAAAGGGCCATTGTTCAATCTTCTGGCACTATACTCACCTGCTGAGCAGAGTCTAAAGTTCAAAGAGGGGAAAGTGAAAGCTACTATCTTCCCTTTAGAGGCGTAACCTAGAAGTTGAATCCATCTCTTTCTTCTGCTTCTATCCACTAAACCTTGGTTCAGAGCCATAGATAGCTACAGGAGAGGCTGGAAATGTAAATCTAATTCCGATGGCCTTATGCCCAACTAAGAAAATACAGAAGAGGCCTTGTTCTTTTTACAACTGGTCATGCAGCTTTAGTTTGGTATTAGTGATTTCCTTTCTCCTTTAATGTTCTGGTTTTTTTTTAGGACAGAGTACATGATAAAAAAAAAAAAGCAGGAGCATTATACCACTGCTTTGCATTCTCTTTCCAATAAGTAAATTCCTGTTTGGAGGCAATATTGACTAAGAAAGAGTGATGACATATAGGATATTCAATAAGTACACAGATATTAATGCTGGCAGAAGAACGATGGGTAGGGAAAGCCTATTCAAATGCAGAGTTAAGCATCTATTCTTGTTATGGTCTACATGATGAAGAGGGTCAGATAAAATCAGCCTGGCGGAAGGTAGCTAGCTGTCAGAATCCTAGAGGCGTGGTACCATCCTGGTGCTAGATTTTGCTATCTTGCTGGACATTAGGTATTCACCAGTGGCAGGGTTGGCCTTTGTGAGGGAAAACCCCATACTGAGCTCATGCATATGCCATGTCTGCAAGCAACTATTGTACTTTGTTCGTCAGCTAATTGAAGACACACCCAGTAGGCTGAGGATGAAGGATGACTGACTGACATTCAGGAAAACAGTTCTCCTGTGCGTATGGTAACTGAGATCCTTTCCCGCTGTAGGTTTGTGTCATTGTATAAATAGGACATGGATGAGTTAGTTTGTCTTGTAGTAAAATAAAATTTAACAGAGGCTTAAGTAAGATAGAAGTTTAACTCTTCCATAGTAGTTTAAACGTAAACAACCTTGGGTTAGTATGGTATCGGGGATCCGGGTTCAACCTATCTTATTGCTCCATTGTCTCTAGAATACTGCAGTGCTTTGATGGCTGCCAGATGGGAGGAGAGTTTGGGAGAATGGGTGAAAACATGAGGGGATTAAGGACTACAAATAGGTAGTTACAGAATAGCGATGGGGATGTAAAGCGCAGTATATAGCAAACGGAGCAGCCAAAGAACTTATACTTGTGACCAATGGACATGACCAAAGTTGTGGGGGATGCCTGAGGGTGCTAGGTAGAGGGGCACAAGGGGAAAAATTGGGACAACTGTAATAGCATAATCAATAAAATATAATTAAAGAAAAGAATACTGCATGCTTGCAAGCTTACGGTGGAAAAGACTCATCACTACCTTCACACGCCAGGCAGAAAGTCTGAGGACTGAAGGGAAAGTGAAAGCTAACTCCCTTCCCTTTTGAGGCAAGACTCGAAAGCTGAGTCCATCACTTCCTTCTACTTCCTGTCCACTAAACCTTAGTTGAAAGTTGTAGATGGCTGTACAGGCCAGACAGTTCAGTTCCTCGGTTATTTCAAGGGCTCAGTGCTCACATGTAGTTCATAGCTCTTCTATTGGATGGTAGAGATAGAAAATTTTCATCCGTTGTAGAAAGTGATATTGAGCTGGGCTCCTTTGGCTCAGACTGCCAGTTTATAGGACACAGGAAAGCTCAAAGAACAAATTATATTAAATGATGTCATGAGGAACTAACCAGCCAAATGCTGAATCTGAAGCATTCTAATGGATAAATGACCAAGTTTTTTCAATAGTTAAACGATATTTTAAAAGGGTTTTAATAGACATAACATTCACAGGCGAGGAGTAATTTTGAATCCTAATTTGAACAAACCAACTATAAAAAAGATAAATTTGAGATAGGAAAATATGAATATAGGCTGCATAATATGTTATTACAGAATTGATAATTTTTAAAGATATAATAATGGCTTAGTGCTTATGTAAAATATAAAATCCTTTTCAGTTACAAAAGCATACTAAAATATCTAGGATTTGCTTTAAAATATTTAAGCAAAAAACAAAATGAGGGGGATAGGTGAAATGAGACTGGCCAAACTTTAATAACTGCTGAAGTTATGTGATAGGTACATGAGGATTTATTATAATATTCATAATAAAAGTGAAAAAAAGAAATAAAGGTGGCAGCTGCTAATAAGCCCAAGCTGATTATTGCTCTGCAGGAACAAAACCTTGAGTTGCCAAATCTCTACATTTTTCAAGAGATGTATGTTAAATAACAAAATCCAATTGAGTTAACTTGCAGATCTAATTAGCTTTTTAAAAACAAGTCGTGAATTGCGCAGCATCCTGTCTAGTAAGTGGATAGGGGCCCCAAGGGGCTGTGCGAAGGGGAAGGCATTTTAGGGCAGAAGGAGGAGGGGAGAGGGGAAGGAGGATCATCACCTGTCTCCCCTGGGGATGAAAGGGTTGATGTGGCAGAGGCCTTCACTGCTGCTGGTGAGAAAATTCCGGACTGACCGGTTAAGACTGCATATCTAGGAAAGGTTGGAACGGCAATTAGTTAGGTATTAAGTCTTGGTTTGGTGATTTGGGTTTAGCACAAGTGACTTAATTTTTGGCCTGTTGTCTCTTTTTTTAACAAGTGATAACTTAAGAGTTTTAAAAATTAAACCTCTTGATTTCATACAACAAAAACAGTGTGACCAAACAAAACCCATCTGTAGGATTTGTCCTTGGGCCATCTGTTTCTGGTTTAGGAAAAACTTGTTTTGTTAATGAGGTGTTTTCCCCTGAATTTAGAATGCATTCAAGCTTTCAAATAACTTCTGGAAACCAGCAGTAATGGTTCAGCCTCTGGGGACCCAGGAGTGAGTGGCACGTGGCTGCCGCTCAGATGGGGCTCTGAGTCTCATTAGGGGAAGGGCAGCAGTGAAAGGCTTGTAGCACAACGAAAGTGAATGCAGGGAAGAGCAGGCAGAGAGGCAGAGTTAGCCTAGCCCTGGTGTTATGGGCTGAATGGTGACCCCACCCACCCCAAATCCACATGTTGAAGTCCTAACCCCAGTACCTCAGTATGTGACTGTATTTGGAGACAGGGACTTTAAATAGGTAAGTTAAAATGGTTTGCTAGTGTGGGCCCTAATCAACCCTATCAGAAGAGGAGACTAGGACCAAGACAGTCACAGAGGGAAGACCAAGTGAAGACACAGAGAGAAGACAGCCATCTGCAAGCCAAGGACAGAGGCCTGAGAAGAAATCAAACCTGCCAACACCTTGGTCTTGGGCTTCTAGTCTCCAGAATTGTGACAAAATAATTTCTGTTGTTTAAGACATGCAGTCTGCAGTATATTTTTATGAAAGTCCTTGCAAACTAATACACGGGGGGAGGGGGGAGCCTTATTTTGCAAAGGGAAATCTGTGAAAGTTTTTTTAAAGAAAGCGCTAGCTATGTATTTACAATAAAAGTCCTGATTTCCTTGTGTCACTTCAGGAAATTTTAGGTTCAAGGCACAGACTCTGCATCTCTTTAAGCAAAGTCATCTCTCCTATGACTTTAATTGCTTTCTATATGTTTATAACCTTAAAATCTGTCACTCAAGCATCATTCTTTTCTCTACACCTGACCATTCTACTAGCCACTAGACATGTTCACCTAGATTTCTCCTAAACCCTAAGTGAAGATATCTTCCTGTTCTACCTACTCCCCAAACACACTCCTTCTCTTATCTTCTTGCTTACTATTCTTCAGTTGCAAATAGAGAAATTTGGGACTCGGCTTAGACTCTTCCCCCTTCTTTATCCCCACATCTAATCTGTCACCAGTTCTAGCTCAAACCCCTCCTCATAATCCTGACTTCCCTTAATACGCCAGCCTGCCTTGGTTCACACCCTTACTCTTTCCTCTTTAGATTATTTCCTACCCCTTTTGGTCTCTTTCTTCTCTAGTCCTTCTCCATTTTGCCTTGGAGCAGTCTTCAGAAAATGGATATTTCACAATGTCATGTCTCTATTTAGAATCCTCTAGTGATACCTCATCATCCATAGCACAAAATGAAAAATCTTATGCCTATCAGGCAAGGACCTTCACCAAGAGGACCCAGACTGCTTTCCTTGGTCTCATCCTTGCACTTCTCCACGTGTGCACAATGTCACCATGCCTAGCTGCTAGGAGTTCCTCAAATAAGCTATTATTTTGCATCTCCTTTTCATAGTGTTCTCTCTTTTTTTCTTCTCTGTTTGCCTGGGGAGCTCCTGCATGTTGTGGAAAACTCTCCATAGTCATCAGCCCCTTTATGGAGTCTTGCTCACCTGCACCTTCCCATGCACCTTCTGTTCTTGAAGCAGGTTGGCGGAGACCAACCAGCACAGGCAGAAGACTAATGCCTGTAAACAGCTCTGCCTACCTGTGCTCTAAAGTCACCCAGAAGCACCCCTGGGAAAGGTGCCTGTCCTACTAGGATGGCCGGTCATGTGCTGCCGTCATAGGAACTGGCATTCACTGCTCTAGCTTTGCCGCCACGCCAACAAGCAGGCCATCCTGCTAGTTTGAAACTTTGCACGTGGTCTGTGAATCCTTTTGGCAGTCCTCCCTTTGATAGGACACCTGCAGGCACACAATCAGTGTACATACTCGAGCCTGTGCCCAGGTTGTTGGGGCTCTCCCGACCCTGATGCCTTTGTATTGACAGAGAGCATCATCACTAGAACTGTCCTGCCTGTCCTGCCGATCACATCCACACCCCACTGGGGCAGCCACTGTTATTGATCAAGAAAATCATCTGCTCCTCAGGTATCAGAGCTACCTGCTCCCTGACTACCACCCCTCATGTGGGACTCAGGCTCTGGAGCGTGCTGCTTCACACCCTCCATGTCACTGGGACACCACCTTTGAGATGGAGTTGTCACTGGAGGAGTTGAATAGCCAACACACCAGATCAAGGCCAGTTTGGTTCTCCATGAGGGATCTGCTATCATCCATCTCTTTTGGTCCCAGCAGGAGGGAAGAAAAAAATCGTTGGAGGCAGGATCTCATTATTTCATGCCTTTTTTTGTTTCCTGCATAATCACTTCTTTTTTTGTTCTTTTATAATAGTTTGCAAAACATTTTTAAACATGCTGACTTGCCACAGCAACGCTAAGTTGAACAAATCATAGCAATTAAAGTCAAGAACTAGTTCTTATGTTTTAAGGTCCCCAAACCTAACCTGGGTTAAACAATAAAGAGAAGTTAGCATTTTACGAATGGTAACTGAAAGATCTGGAGGTAGGGCCAGCTTCAGGTGGGCTGGACTATGCCAATAATTGCTGAGTCTTTCAGGGAGACCACTGCTCTCACTGAACCTAGGAGAACATATGGATCACAGCGACACCAGCTACGGACACCAGCTGACAGCAGCCGCAGGACGCTCCAGGGTGTCTCCCTGGGGGTCAGCCAGGAAGAAGTAGAGGCCACACTCTGTCTCAGAGCATGGAGAACACAGGGGACATTATGTATTTCCCAGGACCTTGTCTGCACCTGGCAATGACACACCTCTGGTGGACCCACACCCCGCCTCAGAGAGCATCTGGGGAAAGGTGTGAAGTTCTGAAAAACAGCTTTTACTTGGGTCATTCAGACAGAGAGTGAGTTACATAAGACAAATTGTTTAATTAGGTGGATTGGACTATGTTGGCCAATTGGAATGAAATTTACCTTTTTCTTCTTATTCATTGTGTTGGGGGCTTATTAAAAATATCAGCTAAGTTATGGAGAAGTTTTTAAAGGCCACATTTTTTACTGTACATATGTTTATATAATGAGTAGATTTGTGACCACACTGTTAAGCTTATTTCACTATTAATAAAGAATGAGTATTTGTGAAAAATTTGCAAAGATGGAAAATATGATTCTTATATAAATATTTTATAAATTAGTATAAATATTTTTATAACTCACCTTCCAGTGTTTTTCTGAGTAGATTTACATAGTTGAAATGATATATGTAGGGTTTTATTTCTTTCTTGTTTAATATGATATCAAAGAACTTTCCTTTATCTCTATACATATAGTTTAAATGAGTATATTATCCCATTTTATAATACCCATTTTAAAATATCCCATTTTATAATACAGAACTTACTTAATCTTTCGATGCTGTATTGTATTCCTTAAAGAAAAAGAAAAAGCAAAAAATACATCTATGTTGAAACGTACATACAAAGTACAGAATAATTTTAATTATTTCTTATGCTATACTGATTCTTTCCCTAAACTTTATCTTGGTTTATAATGAGTCAAGTTGAAATGTTGGTCCAAAGTGCCTAATAACCTCTAAAAGTGAAGTGTTACATGCTTCAGCAATGCAGAAGTTGTGACCTGACCAATGTGACAAAGGCAGATCAAAGCACAGGGGAAAGTTAGCTGGTAAATGTGGGCAGAGTGTATTCCCAGCTCACATCACCCTGGGTGGAACTTGGGCTTGGCACCTTATAAGTCAGTGGATTGGATATCTGCCCTGCTTTGGTTGTGCAAACCGACAAAGTCTCTACTACAACCTTGCAGACTAACAAGCTCACAGGAAGGATTTGAAAAGACCAAAGAACGCTGGAGTATTATTATTTCCTTTTTTTTCTTTTAAAGCATGCACAATCTATCCTAATTGCTTTCGATAGATGGTTTTATAAAGAGAAGTATGTATGTGTGTGTGTTTCAATGTGAGTGTGTGTGGTGTGTGTATGTATGTTTCAGTTTGAGTAGTGTGTCTTTTTGTGTGTGTTTGAGAAGCATTTCTTAATTTTGCACTCAACAACATCTCCTTCAGTGCTCTGGACTCACATTGCTTGGCTGACTCCTTTCCTTGCTAGAGGTGAAACCAAGTGCAGAAAACAGTTAACATTTTCCATTTCTTTGGCTCAAATGACCTGAATCCTGAATTTCACTTGGCTTTGCATAACTAGCTACATAAATGTGCATATAAAAATAAAATTGACTGAGAAAAGAATGGGAACATATAAAATACTGTCTTTCTTTTTACTTGATGAAGCAATCAAGTTATTCTCTAAATATTTCCATTGTGTAAAAGCAACGTTATTTCACGGGCATTGTGTTGCATTTCTGGTCACATATTTAACTGCATATCTTCAAAAGGGTAATAGTTACCAGGTACAACAACATGTAAAATCTGTTTTTAAAATTTGCTTCTGGTAGCATAGTCTTTATGTTGTATGGAAACTAAATTTCTTATTTTAGCATTGACTTCATTCCCATCCAGGAAGAAGTTTCAAAAAGAAAATATCTAAAGAATGGTCAAATTTTCCTGTAGTTGAATTCTGATTCAGTATGCAGGGTCCAATTATAATGGGAGCTGTACTCTGGCCCACTTATTAAGGTCAGCAAAGATAGAATTCTATACATCTTAATCAAATCTCCTATGACTAATTCAGTCCATAGGATTGTGCTGATAAATATTTTACATGTGGCTTCCAGTAATAGTGCTCATTCTATCAATCAATATCAAATTAACCCCAAGATTACTGAAAATCTGGAATAAAATATTGAATCATTCATTTTTAATAGCATAGGTAAAAAAATGTATATTGCTCCGGAGAAATGACTCTTGATTTTTTAATGTAAAATTTATGACATGGTTTGGAACCGTGGAGAAAGTTCTGCCCTCCCCTGCCATGCAGGAAGAGCAGCTCAGAGGGAACAACTAGCAGCCATCATACCTGAGACACTGGTGTGCCCGTGTCTTGTATACCTGAGGCTGCCTGGTCCCAATTCAACTTGAGGAAATTCTATTCAATGTAGTGTTGTCTAACACTTCAACTTAATACGTGTTTAATGAACAAAGCACAATGCCAGTTTGCTTTAAAAGGGATCTCTTAGTTGTAAAGAAAGACAGTTCTAACCCAAGTTTGCTAATGTGAAGGGTAAGGGTGCAGAGAAGTCTCATAAAATCTATGCTAGGACTGCAGCCAGGCCTCACTGGAGTGTCAAAGGGGCCAGACAGCTTCCTTCTCTTCCCTTGACCCACAAATCCTCCTCTGTTTTGTTTTCTGTTTCCTTTTTCTCTTTGCCCACATGGCATTCTGACTCTGCCATATTTCTGCTTTATACCGCTTTGTGTAACCCTCCTGTTTCTTCTTTTACTTGCTTGTACGTGACCCATCAGGGATAACCCCCAATGATCGCTTCAGATCCTAAGTCTACATGATCTTCCACTTAGGTTTTGTGTATTTACATTAGAGTGTGTGTGTGTTTGTGTTCAATTTCCAAAATCAGAAGAAGAGAATCTCATTGGCCTACCTAAGTCAAGTATCCACTCCTGCTCCAATCAACTCTTGCCACAGGAAGGAGGGTTCAAGGGTCGGATATACTTGGGGATGTTCCCTTTATTCTATGCACTACACAGGTAAATTATCCAATAAAAATGGGATTGGGAAGATGAATGAAACACCAATTCTGGCCCCTACATTTCAGTCTTATGGAAGAGGCCAATATATTTATGTATGTATCATTTTATTGCAGGACAGATTGTGATAAGAATACAGAAAGCTCCTAAAATAAGGAGGATGGCAAGATTGAAATAACAAGGGTGTAGGAACACTTCTGTGCTTGTTGGACACTCAGTATATCAGGAATGCCTCAAATAACAGCCTGGAGGTAAGGAGTGAGGAATGAAGCCCATGGAGATGTGGTGTGGATGTAGGTCTACTTGACAGGCACCTGGTGTCTATTCTTCTGCAACAGGAAATCATCAAAGGTTTGTGATCAGGAGAGTCACATGATCAAGTCTGTGTTTCAAGAAGATGTCTTAGGACATGGTAGATCAATTTGACGTGGTGGGGGGGTGGGAGCTCCTGGAGGAGGAAAGGAGCTCAGCGGATCAGCAAGGCTGCATGAGGCATATTAGGGTCTGAATTAGGACAAGGCCATGGAAGACAGTGCTCATGAATAATTAACATATTTAACAAAGCTGACGTAGCTTTACTGTGGAATGTATGAACAATAACTGGAGTCTGGAATGTTGGCAAAGTGTTAAATATTCCTAGTAAAATCTGACATGATTTTAGGTGTAGGGAAGAGGAAGACTATGAAGATAGAGAAGTGTTAAGATGGTTGGTTTTAGTTTAAAAAGTACTTTCTGTTGGCCCTGGAGGACTGCTTCCAGTGGTCAGGATGGACACCCTGTTTGTTCCACGCCTGGTGCATTGGTGCCACAGCTGGTGTCTCCATGGGGGACGAGCAGCAGCACAGCAGTGATGGGGTTGGTGTGAGGGGAAGAGGTGCTGTGCAGACACCAGAGCAGGAGAGACAATGTTGAATCTTGGATGAAAATGCTGACAGGAAAAGAAATCCCAGGGGCCACAAGTTGGAGAGTTCCATCAAACAACAGCATCCTCGTTCTCTGCAAGGTGGTAAAAAATATATATACAATTACATACTATTATTTTAGAAATATTTTCTACGCATTTAGATATTTTATATCATTCAGACCATTTCTCTATCTGGGATGCTTTTTCTTTACTCATTGTGTACATGAATTTATTGTAAATTGAAGCCACACATTCACATACTGCATAAATACATTCTTATCATAAAAATGGAAACAATACTGAAGTATGTAAGAGGGGGGTTGAAAAAACCCAGAATTATATTCTGGAAGATGGGCCCCTTGTAGTAAAGGCTTCCCTTGCTCGGTGAGTGTTCTAGGAACCCATCTGTATCAGTGTACCAGCTGGCGTTGTTGTGAGAGGCTGCGTTTGGTTTCAGTGAATTTGTTTTGAAGACTTTTTCATCACATTTGCCCATTTCATGATGAGTGATTTACAAACACACCTGTCCACACCGTGCTGAGTGTTCAGCAGTTTTTGAGCAAAAATGGTGTGACCCCCGTGCCCCACCCTCCCTGTTCACCAGATCTTGTCCTGAATGATGGTTTTTTCTTTTCCCAGGTGAAAATATCCCTCAAAAGGAAACATGCCAATGTGGAACAGGTGAAACAAGAAATGGCAGAAGCACTAAAAGGCATCAAAATTGATGACTTCAAAAACTGTTTTGAACAGTGGAAAAGTGTCTCAATAAGTGTATTGCATAAAGTGGAGAGTACTTTGAAGGTGACTGAAATTTAAACTTGTAAGAATAAGGACACAGTTTTTAATAAATAAATTTCAGTTTTTTGGGGTCCCCCCTGGAATATAAAATATTTTCCCCTTCATGTAAGAAGTTTGGGGTATCGGCATGCCAGCTGAAAAGCTGGGTTTCCCAGGCCTCCCTTCAGCCATGTGCGGCTGTGTGATAGTTCTGGCCGATGAGGTACAAGTTTAAGTGTCTTCGGAGACGCTTTGGGAGCCTTGAGGTGCTCTGACCCGGAGAGCCTACCTTTGGACGTAAGTGGTCCAAAGAACCACCTTCTTGTTTGTGTCAGGGCTCCTGTTCTAGGCAGCTACGTACTGTGTGCCTGCAACCTCCAGTTTTAGCTCTGCATCAGAGATAAGCATTCTTCATTTTTAGTGAGTGTCTTTTGTCACTCATCTATAGTCATAGAACATTAAATTTTTATTTATTTTTCCACAAATGGAATAATACTATATGTATTATTCTGAACCTTCTTTTTTGACTTAATAATGTGACCTAGACATCTTTACACGTCAGTACAAAAAGAGTTATCTCACCCTTTCAAAAATATTTTGAAAAAGAGATTTTCTTTTTTCTCTCAAAAATGGTGCTTATTCAGCAATGAGGAAAAATTGGAAATAAAAAGCAACAAATGTCCTTAAATCCCACTGTCTTGAAGTAACCGGCATATTGGTGGTGACTATTTGTTCTATTAGGGCCATTAGAAAATGCCAGGAGTCATTCTCTCCCACTATCACCTGCATGTACGTGTGTACGCATGCCCACAAACATGCACACACACAGAACAAGCATGGGCACAGACACAATCAGGCACACACACGCAAACATACACACCTACTACACATGGAAAAAGGAGAGAAGCAACTTACAATATCAGAACCTATTAAGAAGTTTTTAATTTAGTTGAATTAAATAGAAGAACTAGTAAAATGCCTTTGAAGGGTATGACTAAAATAGACATAGAAAACTAAAGAGATACCCAAATTCAAACCAGATACCATTTTAATACCCATAAGAATGATAGAATTAATAACAAATAATTGAGACCAAAACATATCATATTAATATTTTATTTAGCTAAAGAATCTGTGTATATTTAAAATTATAGAATTGTAATATTAATAAGAACTTTACTTATTAGATTCACAAGGTCTTATGATTGATTATAAATTCAACTCTAGAATTGAGGACTGATTTAAATTTATGAATTTAAGTAGAAATTTTACTGTTTGTATATAATATTGAATATTCAATAGGCCTTAAAGTTTCAACATAATTTAAGTTGAACTCGTTTAATTCATAAGAATGACTTAATTACTTGGGAATATTTGTCATTCAGACAATTGAAGGACTTAAAAAAGAATATATTAAATGAATGAATCCAGTTTAAAATATTTAAAATAATTTTACTGAGTTAGAAAACTTAACCAAGTATTAACTGAAGGTTATTAAAAGTGACAGTTCAAATCTGCTAGGCTTAGAATGGAATAATGGGGTTTGTAAGCTGAACTTAAATGTTTAAGAAAGAACTAAATTAGACTCTGTGAATTAATAAATTAATTATCAATTTTTAAAACCAAGTTACCTATAAATTCCTTTTTTTGTGACAATAAAGAAATTCACATTTATGCAAGGAAAAATGCTGAAGTGAGGACTTAAAGAATTGTTGAGTTTGGATAAATGCTTCTTCATCTTTAAGACATGTTGTGTCTTATATCCCCTAAGGTAAAGACAGAAGACTATGAAAACCATTAAAGATTTACAGTTATTATGTTTTTTAAAATTATGTTTTAATTTTAGCATTGAACGTTTTTCTGCTACGAATGATAACAGAACTAACACTGGGAAGACAGGATGAACAGCCATCTCCATGGACCTGGAACTGAGAACCCTCAGTGCTAAAATCAGTATCGTTGGTCACCTTCGTGGAAGGCATGCTAAGACTCTAGAATTTAACACCCACATTTGAGATTTAAGTCTTCAGCTTACTATCTATTTATCATGGGCAAATGACTTATTTTTGTACTTCTATTTTCTTCTCTGTAAAGTGGTGATAAAGCAATGAATATCCCAAAATATTATTGTGAAAATTAAATGAGTTACAGTATGGAAAGCACCTACAATTGTGCCTGGGATGTAATAAGCAGTAAGTGTATACCACCTGCTCTTGCTGGGGCCTCACCCCCTCTTTTAACTGTGTTTCTTCTATTCCGTTGCTTCCCCAGCTGTTAATCCTTCATTTTGTGCTTAAATAGATCTGGCTTGTCCAGTCTTGACATTTTTTGTTTTTGTCTTGTTTTTCTTCTCTAGATTTATTTCTTGGTTGGCTGGATTTTATAATCAAGTAGATTATTTTTTACAAGAAGCTCATAGGAGCTGCATTCCCTGAGTTCTTTGGTCTTTGAAAATGTCTGTTGCTTTGCCTAGTGACTGAGTGATATTCTTGGCTGGATAGAATATTCTTGGGTTCCTTTTTCTTTCAGCTCTTGAAAGACAGTTCTCCAGTTTTCTCTGGCATTGACCAAAGCCTGAGGCCAGCCTGAGGCCATCCTGACCCTTTTTCTGTTATAAGTGAATTGTTTTGCCAGAATACCTGAATATTTAAAATTTTTTAAATTAATATTTAAAATTCTTAAAGCTTAATAACTTAACCATATTATATCTTGATCTATGTCAATTTTTTTCTTATAAAATATGTCCTCACTACAGGTTTAGTTCTTATACACCAGCGAAATTTTACTGTATTTTATTTTAAATACTTTTCCTGTGTGTTGAGTTTTACCTCAGGACATCAATTATTGAACAGGTCATCTTTGTCTATTCTTTATTTTATTGTGTTCTCTGAAATGCTTTAATCCCTTTGCCTTTCTCCTCTGCATTCATTATGACGTTATCGAGTCTTTCTTGCATGCCAGACTGTGCTAGTAGCATAACTGGTGTACGTTTCTTCTTTCTCACTAACAGGACCCCAGACATATGACACAGTTCTGGCCAAGGAGCTGTACGTATAAGTCTACCATGTGGCAGTTAGGAAAACTCTGTATAAGTCTACATGTGGGATTCAGGTCTGACCAAGCAGGCATGTCCCTTTTTTGTTTCTGCCTTCCGTTCTTCCTTTCTGAAATATAGATGCAAGGCATAAGGAAAGGAGCTAACTTGGTAGGGCAAGGTGTTCACAAGGATGAAAAATATGTGCTAGAAATGTTAGAGCAGAGAACTAGCAGAATCACTGATGGCTCTTTTGAAGAATCAAGAAAAACCACTACCACAATTTATTTAAACAATTGTTAAGTTTTTTGTTACATACAGTTGAAAAGAATTCCTGTGGACACAGGCCATTTATTCAATATTTAATTCTTAGCAATGT
Source organism: Trachops cirrhosus (assembly GCA_028533065.1). Classification (NCBI taxonomy): domain Eukaryota; kingdom Metazoa; phylum Chordata; class Mammalia; order Chiroptera; family Phyllostomidae; genus Trachops; species Trachops cirrhosus. Next base: position 168,851,526 of record CM052539.1, on the reverse strand, counting down.
TTAAATGTGGAGTACTTCATTAGTTTTTGTGTCATCTGTAGTTGGAGTCATCCTAATCTACTTTTGGGGGGTTTGCTCCAATTTTGATGTATGTGCTACTGAAGGGAGCAGACTATTGTTTTTCTTTTAATAGTGAAAAATATTTGAAAGGAAGAATTGTTAAAAGATTTAAGAGTTGGGTCACCAAGATCAAGCAGATACTGTCGCCCTCAGGGATGACCACTTGAGTCAGTGGGGGGACCACAGAAACGGGAAGAGACGCTGTCAGGGGGCTCTTCTCCTTAGAGAAACGGGCACCCTTTCCACCAGGCTCTCGTTACTATTTTCAAATATTTGACAATGAGATGTTTTTAGAAATTATATTCTGTTTTCTACTGCTTGTTAGGAAGTAACCCAGAGTCTAGAATTCAGAATTTAAAAATGAGTTTGAAATCACCCTGATAATATGCATATTAGATAATGCATTTAATAACAGGTAATTAAAGCAAGAAAGCATGAAATAGTCCAACTCACAAAAAGGGACTATAGTCAATATTGGCTTAGGTTTTAGAACAAATCTATACCTTTTGTTACGTATGACTGAATTAGACTTGCCTGGTGGCTGTGCCCAACTTAATTAAGTACTTAGGCAGACATAATCATTAACTCCTTCAGGTCCCCAGGATACTCCTTGGTTATTGCTTCCAATTACTGTACTTAGCTCACTGATAGGTAATGCCTTAAAGCACTGAGAATAACTGGGTCCTTATATGTTTCGACTTCATGATTAGAAGGAAAAAGCAATTCTAATTTAGTTTCTCATTCATTTTCATTTGGGGTAGCAGATGTTCTATGTATACTGCAGACAAATATATAATTTGCATTATAGGAGAGCCTATAATGTCAATTTGTCAGGGTCTTTTTTTTTTGTTATAATGTGGCTTTAATTTCCTCCAAAATGTTGCTATAAAAATAGGACACATTTACTTTCTAATTCATGTAGAACACCCCAAAAGCAAAATTAGGCTCATAAAATTTGAGCAATATTTTAAAATTAGTTTGGTTGAAGAGAGAATGAGGGAAATAGAGGGGGGGGAAGTAAGGAAAGGGACGAAAGGGAAGTAAGGTGAACAATGAAGCTCTCGCCTTGCCCTGGGGGGCCACAGCCCCTGGGGGCGGGGAGCGGGTGGTGGTGGGTGGGGGAAGCAGCACCTGGAGAACAGTGCCTCTTCCTAGTGTGATGTTACTATTCAAACACGTGTCTTATGTGTAAATTTTTTTCACAGGTGTGTAGGTGCTGAAGATTTTTGTACAAGCCACCATCTAGATAAAAGGAGGGGGATGTGCGTATTGGCACTTTAGTTTTGTAAGTGTATAAACTTATCTAGGGTGATAAGCCGTATTTAGAGTTAAACAAAAAAAAGTTTGTTGTTTTAAGCCTCTCAGTTTTGGGGAAATTTTTAATGCAGCAATAGATAACAAACACAATGTATAGCATAAGATCGTTTTGATGACTAAATGAGAGCAAGTGAAAAATATCTATTATCATTATGAGTTTGGTATACCAGGACTCTGGTCAGGAAGTTAGTTCTTTTGTATGGATTGCACAGTTCTGTTAATGAGCTCAATTTTGGGCATTCTGACAACTTTTAGCTCTTGTTTTTAGCTTCTCTGAATTCTTCTGTCACTCTTAAGTTAGGGGTTACAAACATTCCTACTTTCACTTCACATTGCAAATATAATTAGCAAAAATAGTGAATTTCTAGATCTTATAATAAACATAAAATACATTATGTTGAAAAAGTATTCAATGCTCTTTGAACACCTGCATATACTCATATAGATGAATAGAGAAAAAACTAGTTTTTGGTTCATATGCTGAAAAGTCACTGTAGCAAAACCTACACATGCTCTGTAAGGGTGTAATTAAAGACTGGTTACTTCTATAATGTCCTGTATTGGGGCCTGATTCTTAAAAACCATGGGTCTTATCAGTAACAACTTCATCTTTACATATATTGGTGGATAATGCTCACAAGTAGTATTTTAATCAGATAGGACCCAGATCTCCCTAACACTATTCCTATGGAGGCTGAGCACGCCAGGAAAACAGATGGAGAGAGCTGGACGGGGAGCACAGGTCCCTCTGGGGCTGAAATACTCAGCTCACCCCTGTGTTCTCATTCAGGAATTTGAATGCTGGGTTGCCCAATTCTCCCAAGTTTCCAGAGAAGATGGAAATCTGGGGAGGGGCAGGAAGGTTGTTTATAATACTTAAAACTTTAAAAACCCTCTATTTTAAAATATCGTATCATTTTTAAAAAAACACAGATCAAATAAAATGTCTGTTGACTAGAGCCAGTTCCCAGGTACCAAGAGATGAGCAAGAAGCTGGGTGTGTGGCAGTAATTACGTCGCGGACAAAGTCGGTACCTACTGGGAGTTTCAGAAGGCTGTGTTGCATGCCTTTCTAGGTGTCAGGTACCCAGTGCATGGTTTCTCTGAGAAGGCTGGCGCTGCTGCTGCATCATCAGCAAACGCAGTGTTCAAAGTCTTCTCAACAAGGGCTCTCATCCATCGGACGAAAACTAGTTACAATGTCCAAGAGAGACATTCCCCCTGTGTCTGTAACCATGTACATGTGAATACAGCCTGCAACCATTTTCACTGGTAAGTAGAATTCAGAAAGATTTTCAGCTGATTTATTGACAGGAACTTTTGGTAAATGTCCGATTTCTACATCAAAGTGACAGTCAGCGATGTCATTATTCTCCTTGTTGATGTGTCAGAAGTTTGCGTTTTTTCTAATTAATAGATTTTAGGGACCTATTCATATTTTTTCCTTTTCTTTTTTTCACAATCTAATTTTATTAGTTCTTTAATTCAGTGAATTTAGAAAGAATTTAACAAAGAAACCAGAAATCTATAGAAAACAATTATAAAGCTTCAAAAGTGAAACATATTTCTAAAATTTTATTTATTACCTAAGCTTTTGTTTTTCAGATTCCAGAGGTTTATTTGCCTCTTCTTTTTGAAGTTTCCAAAAATGTTATATACAAAAATATATTAATCACACACAAAAAAATTAAAAAATTTTTTTGCAAAGATGAAGAAGAGAAGAAATAAAATAGAAAAAGAAAGGAGATGGAAAGGATGTACATAAAATTGTTAATCATGGTTTTCTGAGCTAACTAGAAGGAGTACAAATTAAGCCTGAAATATACCATTTGTACTTCTACTCACTCAAATGATATTTATCACTCTCACATTATGACCACCTACTAAACACCTGGACATCTCCAGTGATGTCAGAGACAGTGAGATCCAAGGCCCTGGAAGTGTCGGAGTAGAAACCAGAATGCGACTTGTTAGGAAGATTATCCCTAACAAGCATGGTGGGAAGTGGGACAGAGCAACTTCTCAAGAATCTTCTAAATGTTGAGTACTGGCTCCCTGAAAATACTACCGCAATAACCTGTTGATGAAACAAAGCTGAGGTCATTGCAGTCAGTAATGAAGAAGAATGCTACCTTGAAAAGTCCTATCAGTGTTTCAGAGTGTGGAGGGCAAAGGAAGGATGTTTATGAAGATTTTTAGGGTGGGCCTTAATGCAGGGTCAGGGAGATGAGGGAGAGGGCCTGGGGATGGTAGGGGTGGAGGGGAGGGCTTGGTTAAAACTGGCGAAGTCTGATGTAGTAGTTTACGTTTGGCAGCTCCAGTGAGGGGCAAGTTTCAAACCAAGTCTTGGAGAAACCGAGTTGAGCCAACTGTTGTTATTAGTTTAGTGCTTTCAGGAAGTTCCTGAAAGAAACAATACCATTTACAGATTTATTTTCCTGGGCAAGAGTTTCTTAAAATAGGAAAGTCATTTTATTGCAGTTAAACAGTAAAATCATAATGCTAAAGACAGTTCTTCATTCTACGATGCTGTTTTCAATCTTGATGATCCTGAAATACTGTGATTTCTCTAATTCATTTGGGAGTGGGATAAAGGAAAGAAAAGAAGAATTATTGTTTTTGGCTACCCTTTTAAATACAGAATAGTTCTTAAGTACATTTCATTTTTCTTATTTTAAAAGTTGACATTTTTATTACAAAATCAATACATGTTCATTATAGAAATTTTAGTAAATAGGAGATGGGGTAGGGTTTAAAGGAGATGGGGTAGGGTTTTCTCCTTTAATTCTTTCCCAAAGTTTCTCTATTTCCCAAAGTTTCTATAATTAACTTCAAACTAATTAACTTGAAGTTTCACAGTTGATGACATCTTTGACTTTAGAAAAAAAAAGTTTATATAGAACTGGAGGAAAATGGGATGGACACAGTTTCTTATGTATATGTAATAGTTTATTACATTTTTCCTACTCACTTTCACACATACATGTTTAGGGGTTGAATTATGTCCTCCCAAAATTCATAATTTGAAGCCCTAACTCCCAGTACCTATGAACGACTATTTGGAGATGGGACTTGTATGGTGGTGATTAAGTTAAAGTGGGTTTGTGAGGGTGGGGATCCCTAGTCCACTGTGACCGATGTCCTTCTAAGAGGGAATGTGAACACAGGGAGGTATCAGAGGTGAGCACACATGGAGTAAAGGCCGTATGAGGACACAGCGAGAGAGGCAGCAGTCCCCAAACCAAGGACACAAGCCTCAGGAGAAGTCATATCTGCCCATTCCTTGATCTTGGACATCCAGCCTACAAAACTGAAGAAAATTTCTGTTACCTAAGCCACCAGTCTGTGATACCATGTTATGGCAGCTCGAGCCGACGAACACAATGTGCCTACATAACGACCTCTTTTCAGTGCCATTGAAATTCCAGTCCAGGACTTTTCCACGTTTGAATGTGCACATTCTCTGCCCATCATCATGGATACACGGTCATGTCGAGAACATGTGCTCCTGGTCGTGATTTCTTAAGCAACCTTCAGGTAGATGGTTGCAGACAGTTTTATTTTGAGGCTTATCATGGAATTCCAGGGTTTTGACTGTGTTATTTATTGGGTTAAACTCTTCAGATGAATTGAATTCTTTTTTGAAGGAAGATAAATAGCTTCTCCTAACTGTCAGCATGAGACATTTGACAGATTGATGGTCAATATCTTAGTGACTGTCCTCGATGAAGCACAGGGGAGGCACACCAACCTCCCCACGCCTTGAAAATTCTGTGTCCTATTCCAAAAACTCTGATAATCAGTGTCTGCAGCCTTTTGACAGCATGCTCTGGCGTGTGACAGGCTGTCATTTTGCAATTGTATGAGTGACAATAAGGAAGACAGCTTTATTTATACATGGTCATTTCTTAGCTGCTAATATTTACTTCAGGTAGGGAACAGTTTTGCAGCTCTATCTCTATGCTCTTTGGGGGCACAATTTTTGAAGACAATTTAAGAAAAGTAGGACTCCAAACTTAGATAAAAATTTAACCTTAAATGTGGTTATCAATGCCAACTTACTACTCAGCTGATTGCTGACAACATATTTTTAACTTCTCTGGTCATACAAAACCAAAGACTTTGCTAATTTCATGCAACGTGGTACCTCATCACTTGATAGCAAACATAATGTGTACCTGAATTTTTGATAAGAGTTGAACAAAAATAGATATCTGAGGACAAAGAAATATGAAAAATCAGAGAAAAATAATAATTTAAGACCAAGGTTGAATACAGCCATCTCTGCCTTCTGAGAAGAGTGTGCAGGGGAAGGAGACCGTAATTCACATCTGCAGTTACACAGCACGTCTCCGTTTCTCTCTGCCTTCTCCTCAGAGACTGCTGGGGTGGCCAGAAGACTTTAACCAAAAGGGTATCTAAAGTGCAACTTGGGTGGTTTGCCAGGTACGACTGTCATGCAGTCCCACCCTTCAGATATCTCATTCCAAAAGTCCAAAAAGCTGCTGCATATGTGTGAGGATATATTTTTTTAAAAAAATTCTGCCTATAAAGGGAAGGAAGAATGTTCCCTCATACTTTCCTTTTGAAAGGGTCTCTTTAGGAACAGAACAGGCCCTGAGTTTCTACTTTAGCTTTTTGGAACATGTATAAATCTCCTGGGCTAGATAAGCCCCATGTATTGTTTCCCTTTGCAGAGATGTTGCCAAGCTCGATGCCTCATAACCTCTTGAAATGTCTCACACAATTCTGGAGTGAATCTATTTTGAGCGACTCTTTGCCTCTCAAAGAGCTGAGAGGTTTCATTATTCTTCTGCTTTACCTAACTAGCTGTGTGAAATGTTGTCCTGACTTCAGAGTCACTCACGGGCTATGTAGGTGCGTGCACCACTCTGCTGTGTTTACTCAGCACTCAGGGTTTTCTTTTTTTCTTTTCTCGTTGATGTCCAGTGATCTCGCTTTGTTGGTAGGACTTTTCCCCAGCATGCGCAAGTCACTTATTTTGTGCTTTAGAAAGAAATCAAGAACAAGATGTGACCTCTCTGTAGAGAAGAGAGATGGCATCCACAGCAGAGCATTCTTCCCAAAAATAACTTTTCAAAAGCAAAAGTTTTGAGCCAGGGAAGACCAGGAGCAATGTAGCAGCCCCTTCCCCACCCCCTTCATTAATTTTATTAGGATCTTCTTACAGTAGGTGACATCTGGGACAAACACATAAACTATTCATTTTTGACCTAATAGGGATCGACCTTATATGGATTGTTGATTTCTAATTTTTTGAAGGAACATCTGTGTAATATTTTTCCATGTTATGGAACATTTTTAAAACATTGGTTTTGGTGACTATGATAATATTGAATGGATACAGAAAGTTTTATTTAATTATTTTTCTCTTTCGCTTTCATAGATATCATTTACGTAGCAGTTCTTTTAAAAAACTTTTTATTTGGAAATAACTTCAAAAGTATAGAAAATTTGCCAGAATAACACAAAGAACACCCATATACCCTCTACCTGGAGTCACTTACTTATCTTGCCTCCTCTGCCTTAGCATTTGCTCTTTGTTGTGGTGAGAGTAGCTTAGGTCAGCTTAGGTCAGAGTGTGGTGGTGGGAGCCTGTGAATTAATTGACAATAGCCAGATACACAGGAGAAAAGACAGGTTTATTTACATCTATATGGGTGTACTTACAACAGTTTATTTAGCAGTTTAATAGGGGGAAAGGGTGCGGTGGGGTGGGGGTGGTTGTTGAGGGCTTCCATGGGGAAGTAGAAAAGATTTTACTGGGTATTCGCATCCTGAGCAAATGGGCAGTGTCTTTCCTGGTTGGGAACTCCCCAGTAGAGGAATTTCTGGCAGCTAAATTCTTACTTCCCCATACTTAGAGTCTGTTTCCTCCCAAACGGGGAACGCCCCCAGAGGGAGGTTAGTAATAGCTATATTTTCAGGGGTCTCTGCTTTAGTCAGACGAGGGAAGTTCAGATAAGATCTCTTTCTCTTTCTGCTTCTGTCCATGGTGCCTCCAGCCCAACATCTGGAAATCACTGGCTGTCCTCAGGACTGAGAAACTGGGTTTATAGTCTGCTCCGGTTATTAACCTTTGTTTTTGTTTTGTTTCCACAGAAATGCCTCTCATTAAATACCTGACTGCTTGAACCATACAAGGCTAACTTGGGGAGCCCCCCTATATCATCGCTGGTTCAGAATAGGTCACACCAAAACATGCCTCACTGGCATACTGATTATTTTGAATTAACGGTCCTTGCGAAGCAGCCAGTACAAGGATACTCTGACCCTCTTTTGTCCCCCTGAAAGTTGGAGGTAAACCACCCATGTAAAGAGTACTGTCCCTGGACCAGGCGGGTAGAAGGCATTCTTATCACCAGAGACAGGAAATTTACCACTGAGAATTTCTAACCAAACATTGCTACTTTTTCACCATTTTATTATCCCAAGTCGAAGTCCCTTTGTCTTGCTAATTCTCCACGAATGTATTGTTTCTTTGTCTAATATGTATAAAAGCATTCTGCTTTGGTTACTTCCTTGAGTCTCCTATCTTTAGGAGGTTCCCATATATACATATATAAATAACAATTTTTTTCCTATTGATCTGCCTTTTTATTTCAGGGTGGGTCTCAACCAAGAACCTATAAGGGTAGAGAAAATTATTTTCCTCTCCTATACTGCCTCCTGAAATAGACACAACACTGGAGCTGAACTGACCTGCTATTGGGACTAAGACTGGTTCAAAGAGGTGGAGGAATCTGCCAACTCAGCTTCTGGGCTCTGGAACTTTTTTGGAGACTGTTTTAAGACAGAGCAGACACAGGAGAAGCTCTGAAAACAGAGCTGAATTTACCCCTTTGAAAGGGAAATCTCCATTGTTTAGTGTTTACCTCTCTGTACCAGGGAGAGATGAGTAAATAACAAATCTGCATAACAATGTCACTTGTTTACTGCATCTTTCCTGATAACCTCCTCTAACTGGCCTCCCCACACCCCAACAGTTTTCTTTAGCTGAAGATGGTATTTAAGTTGGTGCCTTGGGACAGTTTGGGGAATTTTACCCAGTTTTCCTGGGTGTCCCCTATGTATATATGAGGCATCCATGTTAACAAACTTCTGTTTATTTTCCTTTTGTCAATCTGTTCTTTATTAAGGGGCAGGTTCTTAGCCACAGAAGTTAAAAGGGTAGAAAGAAAGTTAGTTTTCCTCCCTTGAAGTGGGAAGACACAGCGAGACCATGCAAAATATTCTGCTATTCATTAAAAGTTTTTCTCTGTATTTAGGATTTATTGATGACTTTTGCCTGAACCAATCTATACAGTTTGGGCTGAAAAACTGAAGATTTTTTCAGTTCAAGCATTCTTTTTACATTTATAAGTCAGCACTTTCTTACACCTGCAGTATGTGAATTGTGCTTCTTTCCACCTTGGTAACATCTGCTGTCTTTCTAACATAATAGGTTAGAAAGTGTATTATATTTTTGTATTTCTTAGTTTGTTGACACATTTATTAATTTTTAAACTGTGTTCATTAAATAATCTGTTTATATATTATGTCTACCTTTATCAAGAGCTTGGTGTTTTATATATCTGAATTGGTGTTTATATATATTAATGTTTTTAACCCATTTTCACGTTTGTGACAATTATTTTTCTAGTTTATTTGCATTTCAATTTTGTTTGTACTTTTACCTTAGATTTAAATATTTATTTTTTATGTTGCGTCAGATACTCCACATTTCCATTTTTGTGAATTTTTCCATTGAGAGAATACTTAGAAGGTCTGTTTCATAGAGTATATAATAAATTATGTCTAAACACTTCTGTTGTGATTATATTAGGCTGCTAATATTGAAAGGGGCTTACTGTTGTGAAAGAGAGGGGATAAAGAAGAATGATGATTGCTTCCAAAGGGTGATTTCATAAGAGTAAGTTATTAATACTGGAACTGTTAATGAAAAAGATTGTGTGTGTTTCTAAGATCTCTTTTAATATCAGGATCATTCACGACTTTCTCTTTAGAGTCAGGTATAGTTGAAAGGTGACATGACAACATTAAGCTGAGGACCAATTGCTATTATTTATTTTTACCAAAGATCAACTGGGGTAAAGATGCCCTCTAGTGGAAGATCAGGTTCTTCCTATAATCAAGTTGAAAGAAGAGCAAATGCTCCACTTACACGATTGCAATGTGGGCTTTTGTTTACTCTCCAAACAATAGAATCAATAACAGTTAAGAAATTAACTCCCTTATATGAGAAATTATATTTCCATTTGTATGTTCTTTTAAAATGGATTTTATTTATTTAAATTATTTCTAAGGTGCATTATCCCATAAATAGGAAAAATCAAATTGTTATTATCAATAAAATCTTTTGTTTCCCCTTTTGATAAAAAGTCAATCACATCCTGGCTAGTGTGGCTCAATGGATTGAGTGCCAGCCTATAAACCAAAAGGTCACAGGTTCGATTCCCAGTCAGGGTTGCGGAACAAGTCCCCCCATTGGGGGTGAGTGAGAGGCAACCAATTGATGTTTCTCTCCCTCTCTTTCTCCTTCCCTTCTCCTCTCTCTAAAAATCAATATAAAAAAACCAATTTCTCTTTATTGACAACTAACTTTACTCTTCCTCTTTACTCTTCCTTTACTTGTATATGGTTATACAAGTAAATATTGATGTGTTCAGTAGAGAATTTGTTTTCAGAATTTGCTTTAATTTTATGAAATAAATTTTCTTAATATTGTTAAAGGAAAAGATTTCAAAATTATCAAAATTTCTAATGATAAATACCTAGAAAAGGAAGACATTGACAGAAATGGGTATTTTAAGACTTTCAGTTTCAATGTGCTTGGAAAAGAGAAAAAAGGATAAGGGGATTGAGTGCATAGAGCTGATTTTTTTGTGTGTAAGGGGAAGGTATATTCACAGAGGCTGGCCCAGTGTCTTGTTCATAGTGGAAATCAATAAGCATTATTGATTTGAGGTGAGACAAGTTATTCCCTAAACCTCTGAAATAAAATCTCTTCTCTTTCGGATAAGTCATTAAAATGACTAAGGCGATAAAATATCTGCAAAAGGCAAAAACCCGTTCTTTCATTGATTTAAAACTGTCCTCTAAGGCTCACACACAGTCCTTTGGTTATGACAAAAAGAATACTGAAGTACAATGTTGAAAAGATGATCTTTTCAACAAACAGTTCTGGGCCAGTTAGATGTTAATTTGGACAAAAAAATGAATCTTAGTGTAAGAAAAATCAATTTCAAGTGCATTGCATAAATGTGAATGGTAAAACAGCAAAGCTTCTTATAGAAAGCACAGGCATCTCATGAATAGCAAACATTTTCCAACTGGATACATGCAGCCCTAACTACAAAGGGAAGGGTTGATAAATTGTGCTAAATGAAAATTAAGAACTTCTCTACATGAAAGCACCATTATGAGAGTGAAAATGCAAGTCTCACACTGAGAGAGGACATTTGCTCTCTCTATTCAGTAAAGGACTCTTATCAAGAATATATAAAAATCTCTGCAAATCAAGAACAAAGAACACAGTAGGAAACTGGACAAAAGACTTAATAGGGACCTTACAACAAAAGATATTCCAGTGGTCAATAAACTTGTGAAAATGTGTTCAACTTCCTCAGTCATCAGGGAAAGTAAACTCGAATCACAGTGAGACGGCACCGTAACCAGAGATGTGCTGTTAAATGTTTGACAATGGCCTTCCAGGGGGTGGAAAAGGACATATGTGTATGTGTCATAAATTGACAAATAATTATAACATATACAACATGTACTTTTTATTGCAAATTCCATATAGCTAACTGATTCTTACAGAATGCCTTTGTTGAATTTTGCTAAACTCTTGTATCCATATCTAAAGTTGTATTTCAACCAGGCTTTGATAATTTTTTTTTAACAATTCACATCGTATCAGCTGTAAGCATAACACTTTGGGGTTTAATCTGCATTATTAATATTTTTCTATTACTTCCTTAAGTCTGTAAAAATCAACAGAACAATAAATCAAGCCCTGATTAGCAACATTCCCCAGTTTCCGAGGCATAAATATGCCACCGTGGTCAATTTTGAACTACCCACAGGATGTTGCTGAAGAGACGCACAGCAGTGCCCTAGGTGGTGTTTCCATCACACAGACAGTAATTCATGTAAATCACCTTAATAGCCTAGATGATAGTCAAGTGTAGTCAAATAATTAGGAGGTAATGAATTTTGAGTACCTATTACCTTTGTTTTAATATAACTCATTTAAGTTTACACAATTTAATTTTTAATAATGGTTGTATTTGAGAACCAGCTCTCAGAGGTACTGAAAAGTTGGCTCCTGAGAGCCAGTGAGAGCCAACGCCAGCATCCTGTTGAACCCAAAGAAACCAACCAGGGGAGGCCCTGTGTGTGACCTGACAGTTGGAGGCCTGGATATATCTCCAACAGCAATGCACAGGTGAATTCACCAAAGACGTGGGCAAGAATGTTCACAGCAGCACTATTCATAATAGCCCTGAATTAAAAGCAATCCAATCGTCTATCAATAAAAAATTGACAAATAAACTCTGGTGTATTCAATGAGAATAAACAAACCATTGTTACATGTACCACCATGGATGAATCTCATAAATATCACATTGATTGAAGGAAGCCAGACCCAAAGATATACATGCTGCATGTTTTTATTAATATTAAGTTCAAAAATAGGCAAAGTCCTTTACAGAATGAAAGTCCAGAGAGTGGCCGCCTTGTGGGGCTGGAGTGCAAGGGGGGGTTCTGAGGTCCTGTCTCTGCTCTTTTTCTTAGCTGGCACTGTTTTAAACTGTGTAATTTACGATGTGTGTGCTTTTTTGTAAGTTGCATTTTAATAGTGTATATACTTTAAAGCATTTTTAATACATACTTCATGAATTAAAAAATAAATAAAACTGACCTAACTAATAATTCCGAGGTAAAAGTAAGTTGGCTAATTTAATTATTTATGAAGGAGTAGGGGAGTAGAAACCAGAAGCTTAAGTAATGGAGTCCCATCATCTCGCCATAAGACTCCACAAAAGGAATGTTACTCCTTTGTGACTCAGTCCTTTCTGCTACAAAACAGCAGTACTGGTGGAACACACAGATCAAAAAATGATTGAGGCCCTGGCTGGTGTAGCTTAGTGGATTAAGCGCGGGCCTGTGAACCAAGAGATCACGGTTCGATTCCCGGTCAGGGCACATGCCTGGGTTGCAGGCCAGTTCCCTGTAGGGAATGCACAGGAAGCAACCATACATTGATATTTCTCTCCTTCTCTCCTTCCCTTCCCCTCTGAAGATAAATAAATAAAATCTTTAAAAAAATGATTGAAAGGAAAAGTTTACCAAATATCTGTATTAACCTTAAGCATAGCTAGACCCTTTATGAAGCTAAATGATGTCAGAGAGTAATGTATCTGAAAAAAGTCTACATGGACCCTAAAATTATGACTTTAATGATAAGACTGAAATCACCTTTTTAAAAGTTTTCAAAGACACAATAACCTTGCACATTTCCCCCCATGGCTTGGATCCACAGAGAGGGAACAACTGCAGGCTGATACAATGAAAAGCGAAGGACTGCCTCCCCGTGAAAGATGTGGGGGAGCTGGTTGAATGAATGCTGGAAGTGGAGTGAGGACTCCGTCAACCACAAACGCAGTGTGAGGCAAGAAGCAGCTTTCTGCTGAGACGTTAATGTGACATTATGTGTTGCAGATAAAAATATTTTCCAGAGACTAGTAATTCCGATAAAATTGTATACCTAGACAGCACATGAAAATGTAACATACGAAAGGACAGTGAACTCCCTACACTAAGACCCTCCTTCTAGGAGCTTTGCTGCTGCAGCACATTTCACATTTCATAAATTTTTATGCCTGTTTTGCCCTAGACTTTCCTTTCTATGTGAGTTATTTAGCAGAACTTAGTTTAAGAATGTGTGATATGTCTAAAAGAGTAATCAGTTTAGATGGGTGTGATAAAAATAAATCATTTCTTGAAGGTTTGTGTGAGCTTTACACTTTGGTCAAGGGTGAGAACCATCACTGAGCATCAGTTTTGCAATAAATCTACCCAATCTCCTTTGAAAAGCAGTCAAAGGTCTTGGAACTACTTTAGACATTTGGCTCTGCACACTCACCAACTCAATAAATGTGACTAATAGGCTCAGATCGACCAAACAACCACATGAAGACATCATCTGGGTAAATCAAACAAGGCTTACATACTTAAAGATGCGGCATGCAGTCAGAGCAGGGAGGGTATTCAGCTGTCACTTCCTTTTAACAGAGGGTAGTGCTTCCACTTGAGGAGCCCTCAAAAGGGCCACACCACAGATATACAGCTGGGGACGGTAAACCTGAACGAATGAGGCTCTCATTGGGCCCTTCGAAGCTCAGCTGCTCCTTCAAGCAGTATTACACACAGTGTAATAGCAGTTCTACAGTGCTACAGCAGTTCAGGACCACTGCACCCTGGCCAGGTGTGCCTCATCTGTGACACGTTAGGTTTGCAGAAGTAGAGTACACAGTAATCATAGGCCTAAATAAACTCATTCATTACACTTAGCCTCTCCAAGCTAAAACAGCTTGGGCCAGACATAATCCTGAACCCCGTGCTGTAGAGCTAGAGCAAGGATCTGTTACCCAGATAGCACTGGGAGTTATGCTGATGCACATCTGGACCAGCTCTTGGGCCTAATCTGCAAGTCCAGACTTGTGTTGACAAGAAATGATGAGAGTAAAGAAGGAAAAAACTACCTGCCCCAGTCATAGACTGTCAAATTATGTAGTCACTAGTCACTGCAAGACAATGTTTCTGCATCATTATTTAATGATGGTTTTGTTTTATTTTGTTTGTTTTTGCTTTCTATACCTATGCATTGAGATATGAGAAAATCTATGCCTAGCCGTCCTTCGTCCTTTGGAAACAGCCTTTCATTAGCTGAAACACCCAGTTGCTTTGGTCATGTCCTTCCTTTCAACCCAGTTTTGAATGATAGGATGTCAAGTTTGTGTCTCAATGAAATCCCAGCAATTTGGCTTCATTATTTGGCTTCATAATATTTTAATCTGGAAAGAGTTGCTTGATGTCACACATCTCTCCCTAAAGCTTGGTCTATCTTAACTACTCTTTCATACTGACAGCCTTACTCATCCTGTCTCATTCTCACGAGACAGAGAATTGATTTGGATCAGAAGCCAGGCTCAAACCCTAGCTTTACCACCTAAAGCCTCGTGATTTCTGTTAAGTCCCACAGACCTTGAGCTTTGCTTTCCTCATCAGTGAGGTGGGATCAGTCTACCTCATGTGCTTGTAGTGGTAGTTCAGATACTGTTCGCAACCTTGCATAGAAAAGTCTTTCACATGTAGTTTATGCTCAGTAAATATAAATTGTGTCTAAATCTGACAGGTTAGTCTTTTGCAATGTAGCACATGCAAAAATTCTTTATTATTTATAATTTTTACTGCCATGGATGAGTGTTATTGAAAGACCTCTAAATTTCAGCAATAAACTAATTGTTAGGATTTTAGAGGATGAGTTTGTTGTGTTCTGAACAGAGGTTAAAATGCTTGCAGCTAAAAGCATTTCCTTGTATGTGAAGTTAAGGCTGTGACTACATGCCAAGCATCTCATGAATAAATACAATATTCTGGGCCATGACTTACCCTCTTGGAAGCTTTTTGAGAAAATTAATCAGTGTATCCAAGAATTTGTTGAACTCAAGTAAATTTTCACTGAGCTGTTTGATTGCTCACTGTCTTAGATGGATTAAAGGTTATTGGAGAGGGGCCATAGCTGACAGTGTGGTGGATGGACCAGGAAACGGCGAGCCTGCACAATAATGCAGGCAAGGAGAATCACTCCGTGTGGGGATTAAGATTTTAATTGGTTTCTCAGAGCACTTGCAGACTCTATTTAGGAGCTAATTGCGAATTTTAAAGGACTATTGGAAGAGTGCAATCATAACCATTAGACCATTTAGGGCTGTATTAGACCATTTGGGCTTTCTATTTTACATTCATAAATATTAATTGAATGCATTACCACTGTCTAAAAATGGCCTGATAAATATTTACCAAGAACAGCCAGCTATTAGACTTCCTAACTTAGTGTTTCTGACTGTGTTAATTTTGTCAATGCATGTGCAGATTGCTTAACTTGTTTAGGGATTCTCAACTCAGAAGGAGCAAAGGTGGGGAAGTAGGATGGAAGTATTTGAAAATTAGCAAGGAAGGGACGGGATGGTAGCAGGTCAGGGGTTCAACGCTCCCTCCACCTCTAGTTACTGCCCAATCTCCTTCATCCACTCACAGGATCCGGGCTCTGTTGATTAAAGGAGCCAGCCCTGAACTTCTGAGCTAGTGATGCAAAGAAGCAGGGACTGATGGGAAGCTTATGGTGGCCACATAGGGAGTTCCCAGGGAAACAGGGTCTTTCCTCCCAGAAGCAGTAGCCCTGACTGAGGTGTAGGCTGTGTAGCATGTGTCCTGTGAAGGTGTGGCCTTGACTGGGTGCGCTGGCTCTGCTGTGTGATTCTGGGTGCTGTTCCTGGCTGCAGGGCCCTGAGTCTGGTTCTCCACCCTCCTTTGGATTGGGGGGGGGTTGGCGCGGCTGAGAGCATGTTCACAAATTCCTTTCTGCTAAATTAGCCAGAGTCACTTTCTTTAGCTTGTCACTAAGAATATAATGTAGTAGAGTAATTAATTCAATTTTTAAAAAGCCAATGTTAGGCTGTCAAAAATGTCTGTAAATTGGATTTGTTATGGTGCACCAGTTTGAAACCTCCCTGAGATATTACAAGCTCCTTTCTCAATGAGTGGGAGAGGAGGCAATAGGAACAGAATCCATGTAAATTTGGTTTCTTCATTTTTTTCTCCTCATTTTCCAAGGAATATATCATCCTATCTTTTTTAAAAAGGTAGTAACTCTTGAGCAAATTGTTATAGGTTCAAAGAAAAGGCAAGGGTCAGTGGTGGAGTGTCTGGTGCATAGAGCTCATCTGGTTTGCTGAGCATCGACATACCGGGGTGCCTGTGACAAGCAGTCTGGAATAATGCGTATTCCACAAGACCTAGAATAATAGTGAAGCCCAGTGAGGAGGACAAAGGAGACTCTTCCCCTTTCTCTTTTTAACACTCATACAATCAGTAGACATTATCTACTTTGGGCAAAACATTGTGCTAGCTAGCAATCTGGAGAAACTCAAAGACGTATGAGTCTTCTTAAAGGAAACATATTCATTAGTGCATTCATTCATTCATCTTTTAAATGTTTATTAGACTCTACTATATCAGACCGATGGATACAAAGTATACAAGATACAGTCCTGGCCTTCAGAGACTTATGGTTAATAGGTACAATCATTTGTATGACTAGAGACTTGGGTAGCCTCATGGTACACAGGAACCTATTATATATATTTATTTACTTATTGGTTATTTGTTTATTTTTGTTAACATTTTAAGCATGTACAACCAATTACCATAGCTTATAGGTATTTTTTTAAAAAACTGATATTCACTGCAGTATCTTGAGTTCATAGATTTAAGCAGTATATATTCAGAATGTTATAAATAAACTCGGATTATACAGGCAAAGGTATGTTCCCAAAAGTGACATGTACAAGTACATTAATTAAAAGCATGCATCTAAAATTATGAGCAAGCACCTTTTGAAATGTAGAAATGTAAACTTTTAAAAAATGATGACAGTATCGATGCACTTCAAAAATCAAATGTAGTTTATATGAGAGATGGATGACAGCTACAGGATTGTGCTCTTCAAAGCCAGTTACCTGATATTTTTCTTGTTACCTAAACAATTACAAAGGCACTGAAAGAAAATTACACTTGCATTTTAATCACCCATCAAGCATTAAGGAAGTTCTGCAAAAAGTTAATGCAGCTAAAAGGCTTCAAACTCCAAATTAAACATCTTCTAGGCTCAGATGAAAATATGGGTTGTGGGCAGATGAAAAATAAAGCTATGAGTGGTTTATTGAGTGGAATCAAAAGTGGTCAATATTTCTTTAAATCTAGGAGCTTAAGACCTAGTTGGATCGGTAAGCTGTGAAGCCATGAAGAGATAAGAAAAATCCAGGAGTTCAGTCACAATTCACATGCACAGAGGAGGCTGGAGAAGATGATCTCTAATGTCCCTTCCAGCACTGAACATCGATTATTCCGTGACAGCTGTGTGAGAAGCGTCAGAGGGCAGTGCATGATGAATTGCAACTCGGAGGTGCAGACAGTAAGCACTGTGAGGTCGAAGAAGGGAGTGACCGCCCTGGGCTGGAATGTTTTAGGAAGACCATTAAAAAAATTCTGAGCTTCTGAGCTACAACAAAAGCCCAATTCAATTAGGAGAGTGACTGGCAAGAGTCTGCTTATAATACAAATTCAGGCCAAGCTGAGGAGAATAAGAAATATAAAATGCTGTAGAGAAAGAAGAAAGGAAAAAGACAGTATCAGCAATTTGGTTTCTGAAACACATGAAAAATATTAAGTAGCTATTATGCTTTTCATCCTTCCAATACTCTTATAAAGTAGGCAAAGTATATCAGCCCCACCGAGAATCTCCTGTGAGTGAGGAATCTGTTAGAAGTGTGTCCCATGACAAATAACAGAAAACCTGGCCGATAGTGACTTAAACAAATAAAGTGGCTTTTTTTCTCCCTTAAATAGAAAGAACTCTAAAGTGGCCAGCTCTTTCTAGCTCCCTGCACACCGGCTGTAGCAGGGTGGCAGTTGCCTTTTCTGCTTGTTTTCTTAAGGTCAGGAGATGGCTGCTGTACCTCCAGACATCACATTTGCATTCCAGACAGGAAACAGACTAAAGGGCAAAGGCGCGAAGGGTGAGGGCAAAGCGGCACACCCACTGAGTGTGTGCCTTTTTATTAGGAAAGCTGCGGTTTTACTGTGAGATTGCCCAACACACTTTCCCCTTTAACCTGCTGGTCAGAACGACGGCCCATGGCTGCTCTTGGTGGTAAGGAGACCAGGGAGAAGTGTAATGTGGATGGGGTTAATCAGCCAACCAATGATGAAGACCAAAGTGCAAAAGCCTTGTGAAAAAAATTACAAAAGGTAAAATCAGGGAGTTGTTTTCCTTAAACGGAAAAACTTACCCTGTATCTTTAAAAACCAAACTTTTTAAAACATTGTGATAATTGTAGATCTGCTTGCAGTTGTAAGAAACAAAGCAGAGAGATCTCTGACCCCTTTACTCTGTTCCCTCCAATGGCAGCCTCTTGCAT
Source organism: Trachops cirrhosus (assembly GCA_028533065.1). Classification (NCBI taxonomy): domain Eukaryota; kingdom Metazoa; phylum Chordata; class Mammalia; order Chiroptera; family Phyllostomidae; genus Trachops; species Trachops cirrhosus. Next base: position 168,832,858 of record CM052539.1, on the reverse strand, counting down.
AACTATAGTACGATATCACACCTGGGATATTGACATGGATGCGGTCAAAACACAGAACGTTTCCACGACCACTAGGATTCTTCATGTTGTCTTTTTACAGCTGCACCCACTCCTTCCTTCCCTTTGCCTCTTTCTTCATTTCTGGCAACCATTAATCTGTTCTCCAGCTCTTTAATTTGGTCATTTCAAGGATGTTATTTATATCAATGGAGATACAGTATATAACCTTTTAGAACTGGCTTTTTTTCTTTCCACTCGGCATCATTCTCCGGAGAGTCAGGCAGGTTGTTGTTTGTACAATACTGTTACTGAGCAGACCAGGGGCCATCCACGTGGTGCCTTGGTCAATGACCCAGCAGTCAATGCTGGAAGGAGCAGCTCTTTATTTACAACATTCCAACCTTAGGAAAGCTTAGAGCACTTCAGCTCAGAGCTCTCCTTTCCTATAAGACCCAGTGGTTCCCATGCTCCCCACCAGGCTACTAGCCAAAAACATCCCCAAAGTTCCCCATGTCCTCATCTGTGCAGGATCTGGAACACATTGTTGTCGGCCTCTGTGTAATAGTTCAGAAAAGCATGCGTCATGTTACTCCAGATCATGGTGAAACTCAGAAAAGGCACAGATCTTAAAAGTCCAGGTAATATCCAGGTGCAACAGATCAGGATCTTGCAAGGAAGTTCTTTGCAACTCCAGAGTCAGCCAGAGCAGGCATGATCGCAGCAGCAGCATCTCCTTTCTCATTTGTCCTGGCTGCACGGCCTCCTTCCGCACTAAAAACTACATAGCTGCTTGCTTACTTCTCCCTTCTCACTGCTCTCTTTCAAAGTGCATGGTCAAGAGAGTGACTAGCTGCTGTGCTTAGTTTAAATCTGGCTCAGAGCTTCCACGACCCCATGTCCGACTCCTCCCACAAGGGGATACATTTGCCAGTTCCCCATATCTTCTGCCTTTCTCTAGCTACCATTTGTCAGTCTGGGCAGTGTGGCCCTTGAACTGCCTCCAAACTCTCACAGGTGCAGGAGACTCCATGCTACATCATGGGTTAAAGTCATGCCCATTTCCCTGGACCCCATCCCCCCGCCCAGTGTGGCACACATAGCTTTTTAACACAACTATGAAGCAAGTCAAGTTGTCATAGATACACAAAATCTCTCAATCACTGTGCTCTGCTTCCTCCGCTTGCCAAGCCTGGTTTATGGGGGAGGGGGGTTTGGGGACATTTTTCTGACCCCTGCTCTACCCCTATTACAATACTGTAGTTCATTTCTTCTTGTTGCTGAATGGTGTGGATGTAATACAGTTTGTTTAATCATTCATCCATTGAAAGATATCTGGGATGTTTTGGCTATTACAAATAAAGCTGCTATAAACATTTCTGCACATGTTTTTACGTGAACATAAGTTTTCACTTCATTAGGATAACTGCCTAGGAGTACAATTGCTAGGTTGTGTGGTAGTAGTATTTTTAGTTTTTTAAGAAAACTGCCAAGTTGTTTCTAGAGTAGCTTTACCATTTTACATTCCCATCAGCAGTGTATGAGCAATCCAGTTTGTTGGCATCCTTGCCAGCATATGGTGTTCTCACTACTTTTTACTTTAGCCATTCTGATAAATGCTTAGTGATGTCTCAGTGTGCTTTTAATCCGCGTACCCCTAATGGCTAATGACGTATCTGCTTACTTCACTATTGAATATTCTCTTCAGTGCAATGTCTATTCATGTCTTTTGCCACTTTTCCAACTAGACTGTTTCTCCACATTTAAGTTTTTAGAGTTCTTTATATATTTGAGATACTAGTCATTAGGTGGTTATGATTTCCATGTATTTTCTCCCACTCAGTAGCTTGCCTTTTTATCCTCTTAATAAAGTGTCTTTCATTAGAGCAATTTTAAAATCTTGATGATGTCCAACTTACCAACTTTTCCTTTTATATATTATGCTTTTGAAATCAAATATAGAAATTCTTTTCCTAGTCCTAGATCACAAAGATTTTCTGAGTTTTTGTAAAAGTTTTATAGTTTTACATTTTATCTTAAATCAGTAATGCATTTTGAGTTAATTTTCGTAGGAGATGTGAGACTTAAGTCAAAGTTTATTTTTTGGTTTATGGATGGACGTTCACTTGTTCTAGCACCGTTCGTTGAGAAGGCCATTTCCTCTGCTGAGTCTCTCTTGCACTGATTTCAAAAATCAGTTTGGCATATTTGTGGGAGGTCTCTTTCCGGTTTCTTTATTCTGTTCCAATGATCTATGTGTCTATCTGTGTGTCTATCTCTCCACAAATACCATGCAATCTTGAATACTGTAGCCGCAGAGTAAGTCTTGAAATTGAGTGAAAAAATCCCTCCCATTTTAGTTGTTTTCCCAAATTGTTTTAGGTATTCTATTTCCTTTGCTTTTCCACATAAATTTGAGAATAACTTTGTTTTCGTATAAAAATCACCTATTGGAATCTTGACAGGAATTGAATTAAATTTATATGTGAATTTGGGGAGAATCGATATCTTTACTAAGTCTTTCCAGCTTTTTAGATCTTTTTCTATTTCTTTTATCAGCATTTGTGGTTGTCAGCACGTGGGCTTGTACATGTTTTGTTAGACCTACCTAGGTTTTTCACTTTTGAGCAATTGTGAATGGTATTGTATTTTTAATTTCAGTGCCACATGTTCATTGCTAGTGTATATAAATACGATAAATTTTTAATGTTTATCTTGGATGTGTGACCTTGATGAACTCACTTACTAATTTTAGGAGGTGTTTTGTAGATTCCTTGGACTTTTTCCATGTAGGCAACCATGTTATTTGCATTTAAGGGCAGCTTTATTTCTTCCTTTCTGATCTGTTTGCTTCTTACTTCCTTTTCTTGCCTTATTGCCCTCGATGGAGCTTCCAGCCCGATGCTGAGTAGGAGTGGTGAGAGCAAACATCCTTGCCTTGTTTCTCATCTCAGGGGGAAAAGCATTAGATCTCTTACCATTGAGGATAATGTTAGCTGTAGGGTTTTCGTTGATGTTCTATATCAAGTAGAGGAAATTCCCCTCTATTTTTATTTTCCAAGAATTTTAAAAATTATGAATGGATGTTGAGTTTTGTCAAACACTTCTGTTTCAATTTTCTGATCATGTGAGTTTTCCCTTTTAGCTTGTTAATGTGGTGGATTACATTGATATTCTAGTATTGAACCAGGCTCATATCCCTGAAATAAACCCCACTTAGCCATGGTGTGTAATTCTTTGTATATATTGCTGAATTGTACTTGCTAATGTTTTGTTATGGATTTCGCATTTATATTTATGAAGATATTGGTCTGTAGTTTTCTTTTTCTTTTTGGCATTTTTTGGTTTTAGTATCAAGGTAATAATGGCTTCATAAAAGAAACTGGGAAGTATTCCCTTCTTTTCTATTTCCTGGAAGAAACTGTACAGAATTGATGTTAATTCTTTAAACATGTGGTAGAATTCTCCAGTGAAATATCTGGACCTGTAGGTTTTTTGGGGGTGGGGTGTTTAATTACAAATTTAATTTTCTTAGTGGTTATCAGGTTATTCAAATTATCTACTTCATTTTGGGTGAGACTAAGCAGTTTGAGCTTTTTGAGGAAGTCGTCTATTTCTTCTAAGTTTTCAAATTTTTGTGTGTGAATTTGTTCATAGTGTTCCCTTATTAATATCCAATGCTTTGCCTGTTGTCTAAACCATCAAGGTATTCCGAAACGTTGAATATGTCATCACTTTTTAGTTCCTTGTAGAAATCTCAGAACATGTGATCAGTCCTATCTGGAAGGAAGCCTCCTCGGTGTAGTACACAGCTGTCACCTTATGATTTTGCCTAACGTATCTCCATAGCTCCATGTCTCTGGAGTCCTGAGTCTTCCTTTCTGTTAGTTTATATCTGTCAGTAACTTCCTTAGAAGTGTGTAACAGAAAACATCTTAATTCTACACTCACACTTTACTGATAATTTCGCCTAGAATAGAATTCAAGGCTGTAAATCATTTTTCTTCTGAATTTTCAAAATATTTCTTCATTGCCTGCTTGTTTCTGGTATTGCTGGAACTATTCTGATATTAATCCTCTGTATGTGACCTGGCTTTTTCTCCTGGCAGCTCTCAGGATCTTACTTTCATCACCAGTGATCGGGACCTCAGCATCACGATCTCTGGTGCATGCCTATTTTTACCCATTTTGATGAGAATATGGTGCATCCTCTCAACTTGTAACTTTCATGTCCTTATATTCTGAAAAACATTTCTTGGATTATTTCTTCATTATTACTAGTTTTTACAATTAATTGAAAGGCCATGGTTCACTTAACTGAAAAGGACCCTGAAATAAATCAGCTACACACCCAGACATTTTAGAAAATATTTTTTTCTGACATCCAAATTTGCGTACTTAGGAATAACCAATCACTCTGTGTTTTTAACCTGTTTTTCCACAGACTCCGAAACAGAAAATGAAAATAAGGTTGATGTAAAATGAACAGTTTATTTTCAAAAAAAAAAGCCTAGGGCTAAGAATAGACAGCCTGAGCCACAGTAGGGCAGGGAACCTGATACAGTGCTGAGGGCCCGAGTAAGGGGTTAGATAAACTGTATGTAGTTCACGTCTTGGTTCTGCCACTTACTTGCTATAGAACTCTCAGCAAATTACCCAATCGTTTGGAATATTGGCCTCACCTGTGAAATGTAAGCTCCATGAAGGCAGGGACCATGTTCGTGTTGTCCACTGTTGTACATCCAGTGCCTAATAAGCCTGGCACGGTGGCACTTGGTGACACATCAAACAGGGTATTGAAGGAGTGTGTTGAGAAAGAAAAAAAGAGCCACTCCTGACATTCAGAGGCTGGCCTGTACTCGCAGGTAGACCACGGTATTCTGTTGGGCATAAACAATTTCACAGAATACCAGCCTCAGACAAGGGTTCTCTGAGACCACGATAAAACGAGACAAAGCAAGACCACTGCACAATTTTGTCTAAGCACAGATAAAGGCAAGCTCACTGCGCCACCCACAAAATGCCACTCACTCCCTCTCTTGGTCCAAAAGAGTGACTGCTACTTCTTTACTAATTGTAGCTTTATTTTTCTGTCTCTCTTCCTACAGATCAGATTTATTGAGATATCTAATCATAGAATTGCCTCTGCCTTCTGACAGCATCCAATCTACAGCAAATCCTTGCTTTCTTAGACCCTCTTCAAGTCACCCTGCCAAATCTATGGTAAGTTTTTTCCCAACACACTCTTACTAAGACACTTTGTGATTCATTGAAGTTTGTTTGCACTCACTTCAATGAATAATAAACACAATCTGTTTATAGTTCTCTTCCTAGTGGTATTTGTCTTAAGGGAAATGACAATGTGATTGTAAAAAATAAGGAAGATAAACACTGTCTCTTTGGAGTTGCTGGGAGTATCAAATGGGTAATTAACTTACCAAGATACCCTGAGGGTGTTTTTGGTGCCAGGCACTGTGCCAGGGGTAGTGAATACTGAGAAGAACAAGACCCAGGAGTTCGAACCCATGGAACATGCAGAATAGAACATTTATGATCCAATTTAATGTTGTTAGCACTACTATGGGGACGTATATCTCCTATAAAGATGTTATAGGACCATATGTAAAGAAGGAGCATCTATTTTTAGACCTATAGCCTCCAGAACTGTAAGATAATAAATTTGTGTTGTTTTAAGCCATATAATTTGTGATATTTGTTATGGCAGCAATAGAAAACTAATACAAGATACTCCAGCTTCATCTTTAAGGCGGAGAGTCCCAGGTATAAGCAGACGTAGACTAGTTCTTGTGAGGACCATCCATTTGGGCTGTGTGCTCAGGGATGTGACAGGGATTGTCAGGGTAAGGTCCTGAAGGGCCTTTTTTCCATGCAGATAGTTGGAAATAATTCAGGAGGTGACCAGAGGCCTCTGAAAGATTAAAAGCAGGGGAGTGTGACAAAATCAGATTTGCATTTTGAAAGGATGGATTGGAGTCTGGAAGTAAGGAATATGAATGGGAGACTGTTGAAGTACCCTGGGCAAGAAACGATGTGAGGTTTTCTTCAGTCACCTACTATAAGGTCACCTTGCTTATTTCTTGAAACTTGGGTGAGAACACTTGGAAAAAATATGGTTGTATTTTTCAAATACTTGAAATTCTGTCCTGAGAAAGAGTTGTTAGACATGGTCTGTGCTATGCTCAAGGCATGAAGTTACAAGGAAATATTAAGTGTACTATCAGGAAGCACGTTGCAGTTGGAATGGCCTGAAATTAGCATAGACTTCTTCGCAAATAATTATGCCTTACATTTTTTTCTTTCATCTGTTCAACAAATACTCATTTGAGCATTTAGGACATGAAGGTCATTAGGTATATGATGGTGAACAAAAGAGACAAAGGGACTCACCACAGAGTTTAATTTCTTTTTTAAAAAAATTTTTTTATTTTAGCTTATTCAGTACAGTTTCTATCCTTTATTCCCATTCCAGCCCACCCACCCATTCCTCCCCTCCTTCCTCCCCTTTCCAACAACGCTAGTTTTGTCCATGTGTCCTCTATATGTATATAATTTCTACGTGTAACGTGATACTACTGTTCACTGATAACTTTTATGTAATCATTTCACCAAGAATCAAGTTCCCAATCAGGATATCTGAAACGTGGGCGAGGCTGCGTTGGAGTGAACTCTGGCCGGAGAAAATCGGTAGGTAAGACAACCCAACAGAGGAGTTGGAGGGCACGTGTCTCAGGCCTCGCGGTACGAAGGAACCCGACCTTTTCTCCTGAATCACCGCAGCCTCCAGGCCTCTGGCCCGCCCCCACCCTCGCCTGGGCCCTCCCCTTTCTCCGCCCCCACCCACCCGTTTAACTAGCAACTCTCAGCTCGCGAGACTTGGGTCTCTCCTCTCGCGAGATCTTCACAGTAGTGTGCCGGCTTTAGTGGCCGTTGGAGTGGGTCTGCTTCTGTTGTGGTTTTTCGGCAAGTCTGGGTCCTTCCCGGAGCAATTGAGTAGGTTCTGGGGACCCGAGAGCCGGGCTGCTGTCGCGCGGGGGTCCCTGATTAGGCAGTGGGGCGGACGTCTTGCGCTCGGGCCGGCCTCTGGCCACGTGCGCGCCGCGTGTGCGCCGCGGGTCCGGGGTCCCTGTGAAGTGTCGCCAGGTGGAGGCGGGATCCGGGTGGGTGGCCCGCGGGCGCGGCGACACCGTCCGGGAACTACTGTAGCTCCAGTCCTAGGCTTGAGGGTGTCGGAGCGGCCCCCGCGCTGACCCCGCCCTGGGCCCGCCGGGGTTGGCACTCAGGTGACAGCTGAAGTCAGCCGCTCGAGAGGGTGTTGCGGGTGGGAGACTCCGGAATTCGGTTTTTCTTATTTGCTGTATTGAGAGGCTTAGCTGACTTATTCAGAGAGACAGAAGAAAGATTTGTATAAAGAAGTGATAGGCAAATGACAAATCCCACGATAATGTCTTTCTTTTTAAAATCAGGGCATACAGCATAATGGAGTATATGACAGAATCCACCGACCGCACCCCTGGACACATGTGAGTCACGCCCCTTTCCTGTCCCCTTTAAATTTAAAGATGTTAAAGTGAGCCTGAAACCCACCAACTTTGGGGGGGCTTTTGTTTTTAAGGGGGGAATTCTTTGTGTTAAGTGAAAGAAATGAAAAGCCTTATTTCCTGAGAAAATAGAATTCATTGTTATTTGGCAAGTTTGTTACTGCAAATATTTCCCTTAAGAGAATATATTCACCATATATTCTTCTAGGTTGGCATTGTTGGATAGCATATGCATTAGCCACATGTGGCTATTTAAAGTACTCACGATGAAATAAAATGAAATATTCAGTTCTTAAGTCTTGCTAGCCACATTTCAAGTGCTCAGTCGCCCACGTGCCTGGTAGCTACCATATTGGGCATCATAGATTATAGAACATTTCTTTTGGACAACATCAGTAATTCTTAAACATTTTCTGCCCCCAGTATACCTAGGATCATGACACTCCCATCAGTTATACTGAATCGCTAGACATGATACTCTTTCCATCTTTTAAACATTTTCTGCTCTGGGTAACTGTTTACATTTTGGCAGTCCCTGTGCTATACTGAGGCTTTAAGAAAATTGCCTTTGACCTATAATGCCACCTGATTACTGTTAGAAATAATTTAGACTCTCGAAGCCCTTTGGACATCAACCATATCTTGAGGGTTTTTTGAATTTTGGCTGTCCTTTCTTTTTTATAATCTCAGTATTTTAAGATTCTTTACCTACTGCCTCTTTGAAGATTGTTTTCCTATTTGCTGCTTTAAGAGCAGAGATATTAATGGCCCTAACATGAAGGATTTTGTTTGTTTGATAGTTTTTAAATTTAACCAGTGCATTTATGAAATCTAATTTGTAAATTTTGTGCTTTATTTATTTAAGCTTGTGCTGTGAATGTGGTGTTGCAATTAGTCCAAATCCTGCCAATATTTGCGTGGCCTGTTTGCGAAGTAAAGTAGACATCAGTCAAGGCATTCCGAAACAGGTCTCTATATCTTTCTGCAAACAATGCCAAAGGTATGGTGTGATACTGTTCATCCTACTTACAGTTGAGATTCATATATAGGGTATGCCGAGGTTACCAAGGTACATGAAAAAAGGTGCATGTAATTGAGATTTAATTTTATTTGTGTTGGTGTTGCCAAAGATTTTAGAATTTGTAATTTTGTAGTGTACTTTTTAATTTGTCCTTCTAATCTGGTGAAGATAGTGTAGAGGTATTTGAATCTGTTCTATTTCTGTTAAGAGACTAGTAGGTTTGATGTATACAGTCAATAGGTAACAAGCTGATGTGTGTAAGAGTGGGAACAGTTTATTAAGGACATCCTTCTGTAATTACCATGAAAGATTTTTTCCCCCTTAGTCACTAGAAGCTATGCATGTTAAAAAAAAATCACCTTATAAGTAATATAGCAACGTCTTTAAAAAATTACATCTATGCATGTTCCCATGTAACTAAAATCACAATAGTTGATGAGGGAAAAAAGCTCACATATCCGTAATGGTCTGAAATAAGGACTGGATTTGAAGGCAGAAGACCTTCTGAAATTGTTTATATTCCTTATGTATTAACTTTAGTTACTGCCATAAACCGCTTATGCCTGCCTGGTAGGCCATCGAGTAACACAAAACTGCCCAATGGAACTGTTTGCATAAAATTATATGCCTGTGATTTCCCAAATGGGTTAGGATTGTAGCAGTTCTTAACTTTTTTTGGTGGGGGAGGGGTTTATGAATCTTTTTGCACATTTGAAAAGTATATCTCCCCAGAAAAATACTTAACACATGAGATACTCATATAAACACATGAAAGTTTGTGCTGTTTCGGGGGTTTACAGTTTGCAAGCTTTGCGAGTGTGGATCTTAATCTACTATAACTATTTTTTATTCTTAAAAAGCATGGTGGAGTAAAACACTGGACAAAGCATCAGGATACCTAGTTTGTCTTGGATTTCTCACAAATTAACTTTTTTAAAACTCTTGACCAATTAACCTTTTTAAGCATTAATTTCCTCATCAGACTGAAGGGGCTTCATTAGATGGTATATGAAACCCTTTCTAACTTGAAAAGCATGCTTATAACAAAGCAACTCGTATAATATTTTTGAATACTTTAAAAGTATGCTAAAAAAGAAGGATTCACATAACACATTTAAAAGTACTCTGTATTTAACAAGCCTTTATTGGGCACTTACTCTGTGCTAGGCATTGTCCTAAGTCCTGGTGGGCTGGGCTAAAAAACTTAAAAGCGCATGCATGAAGGATATCAGTTTTAACTTAGGTGCTATGTAAGATTTCAAAACTTGAATTTTACAGTTAAAATTTGGAAAGGGAATTGAAGTAGATGAATAATGTGAACTATTCTGTTACATAGTATGAAGTATTAATTTATCTTCTTTGTGTGTGAGAAATAAGCAGTTCTTAAGCATTACAGATATGCATTATAAATCATTTTAATGCCATTTTAAGATGATTTTTACGTGTTTTTCAGAGCATAGATTCAAGGAACTTTTGATCATTCTGTCATCTACACTAGAATTCTTACGGTGCTTGCAGATTGGCTTTTGCAAATGCCCAGAATTTTACCTTTTAAAGTAAAGCTACTGGTTTAATGGAAAGTTTTCTAGAACTATTAAAATATATTTGGGTTAAGCGCTTCAGATTAACCATGGGTTATTATATTTGGCTAATAATCAGTGTTATATGTGCATATGCAGATGGAAATTTTTGTTTCTCCTTGAGAGATCCTGGGGTTCAGTATATTGTCTTCTTTCTCAGATATTTCCAGCCACCAGGAACTTGGATACAATGTGCATTAGAATCCAGAGAACTTCTCGCTCTGTGTTTGAAAAAAATTAAAGCCCCTTTGAGTAAGGTAGGTCAAATAGATGAAAATTTTTTTTTGTAGGAATCTTTTTAATCTCTCATTTTTGGTAAATCCTTGTATAAGTAGGTTTTTCAAAAGTTACTATTAAATGTTACTGTTGCTAAGCACTCCACTATAAATGCTGATCCATTTTTAAAGTTAAATATATTCTTTTTTTATGGAAATGAAAATAAGTCTGCTTTAAAAGATTTAATATAGAGTCAAATTTGTCATTCATTTATCAGGAACCTCTTAACATGCAATAACTTGGGGGGAAAGTATATGTATAAAACTACCGCTCAACTTTGTCTTTTTCCTTTTGTATTGTTTTAAGTCTTTGTTTTGTAGTGTTTTGTCTTTTTTTTTCCTATGTTCCTGGCAATTTTCCTAACTTTATCTTCCTGTCTTTGTATTGATTTTTTCCCCCAGCACTAATATTTTTAAGTGTCAGAGTCTTGATATATTCTGACGGTTTGTTAATAGGTTTTTTTTTAAACATTTCTATTTCCTGATTCGTCTTTCTCTCTCTGTCTCTCTGTTTTTTTTCTATGGAGTCAGTGTTTTGTATAACTTGGTCTTTTTGCTCTTGTACTTGAGGCTTTTGTCAAATGTCTGGTGAGCCCAATGTGGTAATGGCTGTAGCCAGTCTGGGTATAGGCGGGCAAAGAGGGTGGAAATGGGGGACATCTGTAACAGTGTCAATAATAAAAAAAAGTTAGCAAAAATTAAAAAAAAGAAAGGACCCATTCTTTTCTTTTTTTTAAATCCTCATCTGAGGATATGCTTAACTGATTTTTAGAGAGAGAGTGGAAGGGAGGGGGATATAGAGGGAGAGAAACATCCATGTGAGAGAGTAACATCGATTGGTTGCCTCTCATATACACCCCAACTGGGGACTGAACTTGCAGCATAAGTATATGCCCTGACTGGTTTATAGGATGATGCTCCTACCAACTGAGCCACACCGGCCAGGGCAAGGACACAGTTCTTAAGATGAGAGATGTTAAGTATATTTGTAAGCTGTCCTGGAATAATAAGGTGTAGAGGGAAACATTTGTAAAACTTTGAAGATACAGAATAATTGTCTGGGAGATGTCCTCGAGAAGGAGGAAAGTGATAGGATATAGCCTACCAGTGGAAGAATACTTTTCTTTGTTCATTCAACAAATACTTGGCACTTACTCTTTATCAGCCTATTTTGGGAGCCTGGAATATTTCATAGAACAGAACAAAGATCTTTGCTCTCTATTGGGGCATTCTAGAGGCTGGTCTTTATAATAGGAACATAGACATTTCATTTATGATCATGGAAAAGAACATGTTGGCATGTGGAAGCTTCTGGAAAATCTCTCTGACTCTTTTTTTAAAATTGTGAAGACAGATGCATGAACAGTAGTTATTGAGGGAAAATCTATTATCAGGTGTTTGAGAAGAGGGGAAGGTATGAAATAGACCTGTAGGCAAGTGGGAAAGTGTACCGGAATGATGCATGGTTGCTGGGCAGGGCTGAGAGTTACTGTTATAGACTTAAAGAATAGTGTGGTGTGCGTGTGCATTTCTCTAGCCCCATCATCTGCACAGGTAAGGCATAGAGCAGGCAGAGCACTGGATTTAACCAACATGATTTAGCTAGATGACTAATGTAAAGTGAGAGAGGGACCAAGGCAATTGAGTGTATACATGGGAATGAGTCATGATTGATCTTGAAATTAAGCTGGGATATGATGGAAGTGAGTAGATAGGGATAGGAGATAGTGAAAAGGTGGTAGGATGAACAGTTTGTGGATTTCAATAGATTGAAGGGTTTTTAGTGTCCAGGACTAGAGAGAATGAGCTGAAAATGTAGATGATAGTCAGATGTTTGGAACTGAGGGTGGGTGGGTGAGAGATTCAGTTAGTACAAGTAGGAAGAAGGACAAGCCCTTGTGGGGAGAGGACCTCAAAAAGAAGGGAGAGGCTAAGGTATTCGGGGGATTATTTCTGAGGATATTGAAATCACTAAGTATTAATATTATTGAAAAGAGTGACTGAGCCAGAATCTAAAAATCTTTGAGAAATGAAAGCAGTGACCCAAGGATTAACAGATGACTAACAAACAAAGAGGTGGTTAAAAAAAATTAAAAATAAAAAGAGTTGGTGACATAGTCCCAAGAGTTCAGGTTCAAACCTGGCTGTATTTAAGGAAGAGGCAGGGAGAATGGTTTGGAATAAGCAGTTTAAGGACAAGGAGGTTACCTCTCTGGCTCATGGTCCAATAATGGGAGGAAAGTGAGAAAAATATCAGTCATTACTTTAATTAGCTGCAGAGGAACAATGTATGAGGACTGTCCAGAATGTATCCAGCCATGTACTATGAAAAATAGAGACAGTTATTGAAGAAGATAGAAGAAACATTGTACCTAGCACAGTGATGGCTCAGTACCTTTCAAAGTAGGCACTTTGGAACCTCACAGTTCTCCCAGTTGCCATCAGCTGGTCTGTAGTATTTTCCTGAATCTCATCGATGGTCTGAAATCTTTCTTTCAAAGATGATTTGAGTTTATGGAAAAGGCAGAAGTTGTGGGGTGTGAAATCTATGCTGTAGTGGGGCTGAGTCATCTGGGTGATTTGATGTTTTGCCAAAAAACTCTGCATGAGACATGATGCATGAGACATGATGCATGAGAGGGCACATTGTCATGATGAATCTGCCAGTCAGCAGTTGCCCTTAGCTGTGGTCTTCTGAATCATCTGAATCATCTGAATCGTTTCCATGGAAGAATGTTCGAGCTTAATGCAAAATTTGATGCAGATTTGTTGCTCTACTCACTCAGTCATTTTGAATGTGATGATCATACAGTACACGTGCTCACTCAATGACATCTACCACCCCCACTGACTAGTACAGTGAAGTTATCATTGTTTACCCATGCGCATTCCAGTCCACTCTCCTTGGCTGCCAGGTCACACCAATGTTGTACAAACTGGTCTCATTATACTAACAATGGCTAGACTTTTTCTGAATAGACCTCGTATATAATCAAGAGATCTAGAAGGTGAAGGGAATGTTCTGTGAAAAGTTTGAGGATTCAGGAGGTTTTGTTGATAGTGATTGTTGAGTTCCAGAGTGTTGGATGGGACAGAATAAGGAATATGTGGAACCATATGGAGTTTGGAGTGTGGATGATGACGGGTGACTAAGGTATTTGGGACTGTGGTAAGGAAGGATAAAGGGCCCAGTAAATGACTAGTCCTGGTTGTCTGAGGACAGACAGTTTGGTGAGACTGTGTTGGGCAATGGTGAAGTAGATAGAGAGGTCAAGGGTCCTCCTCCATTTCTGCAGATAGAGGTTGGGGGCAGAGTAAAAGGAAGTCTTAGTGCCCATGGGGCTTCCTCTCAACCTCTGCAGATGGAGACTGAGGGAATAGAAGCTTCCTGTCACCCTCTGTGTGTGCTGTGGCTTGTTGACTGCTAGGGTTCGCTTTGGGAAGCCAGTAGTATGAGGAGAGTTTTACCCTGGAGTGCTGCAGCTACACTACCTAGTCTAGCTCTCACCAGACAGGGCTTAATTAAATTATCACCTGCCCACTGATGTCTCCCAAATCTGTTATCTAGAGCTCAGATTTCCCTGTGGAGTTCCAGACTAAATATTATGTCTTATTAGCTACTAAACATGTTCACTTGGATATCTCATGGGTTAATCCTCTTAAATGCAAATGTCTGAAACCAAATGCAGCATCTTTTCCCTATTAAGTCTGTTCTTTGTGTCAGAAAAATAGTATTATCTAGATGCCCAAGCTGGATACTTGAGCATTGTTCTATTGGGTTGGCCAAAAAGTTTGTTTTATTTTTTCCATAGGATGGCTCTAGTAGTGCTTAGTTGTCTTTAACTTCATTTGGAACAATTTTGTTAGACTGTATTATGACAGCTGTCATATCAGTGTACATTAAAAAAACAACAAATTGGTGAATTTTTGTGTAGCCATTTTAATATTGAAGATGGAAGAACATATGCAACATTTTTGGCATATTATGGATTATTATTATTTCAAGAAAGGTACAAGTGTAACTGAAATGCAAAAAAAAAGATTCGTGCAGTGCATGGAGAAGGTGCTGTGACTGATTGAATGTGTCAACAGTAGTTTGCAAAGTTTCATGCTGGAGATTTCTTCTGGATGATGCTTCACAGTCAGGTACACCAGTTGAAGTTGATAGTGATCAAATTGAGACATTAATTAAGAATAATCAGTATTATACCACACGGGGGATAGGCGACATACTCAGAATATCCAAATCAATAAAGTTATTGGTGAAATGAAAAATGTGTCTTTTATTTTACAGAAAAGCTAAACAGTCTTTTTGGCCAACTCAATAAAATCTGTTCTTTTCTGCCTTCCATATCTGGATATTAAATCCTATAGATTTTACATCTTAAATAGCTCTTGGATCTTTTTGCTTCTGTTATTTTTAGTACCTCTCAGTTCAGCTTGCTTATAACTCCTGCCCAAATTATTGAAACAACCTCCATCCTTGTTCTCTTACCTCCTTCCTTAAAACATCCACGTTAGCAATTTTGAGCTCTGTTCAGCCTCTCCCATACAACAAACTGTTCTTGGCCTCTGCTGATCCTGCTTATTTAGCAGTGCACTGCTGTTATGGATTTAATATTCAGTGCATGAGATGCTCTCTAATGAATGTTTATTCTTTATTTTTTTTTAAGCCACACACTTAATATTAGAGAGATAATCCAAGTAGAAACTTGTGTTCATGAGATCTCTGGTGGATGATGAGGTCACAACCTCTTTGCTTCCTTATAAAAAGTATAATGTCCAAAAAAATGGTCCATTCCAAACACAGTATACTATTTTAGGGAAAAAGTTTTTATTTTTTTCCTATACAAGTAGTATCTCATTTTTACTTGAATTATACCTGTTGCACTAATGTAGTTGCTAGACCCTTTTATTTGCTGTTTTTGTTGCTGTACCTTTTATGATACTTTTTTTTTAACTGGTTATGTTGGGTAGTGATACTAATCACAGATCCCTTAAACATCTTATGAAACTTATTTATTAATGAATTGTTCTTTCATATTTTTCTCCTCGTAAGCGAACTCATGTTTTTTCTGTTTGTGTTTCATGGAAGGTCCGGCTTGTAGATGCAGGCTTTGTTTGGACTGAGCCCCATTCTAAGAGACTTAAAGTTAAACTGACTATTCAGAAAGAGGTAAGCGGTGCATAATTTCTCACTGTGGTTAAAGTGTAGTCAATGAAAATGAAGGGGCTGTTGGTCAGTTATTTTATGACTTGATAGCTTAAAAGGACATGAATACACTCTCAATTTTAACTCTTTGTTTTCTTTTGGATCATTGGCACAGATGATCAGATCACTCATAATAGCAACCATTGCTTATGGTTAGTGGGCTAAGGTAATCTTTTCAAAGTTACTTTATTAGAAAAAAATTGAAGTAAAAACATGAGCCAGGGCAGTGCTTCTCGGACTTGGCTGGTTATCGTGACTCATAGTAACCAAGTCACAGTGGGTTCAGCGGCGTGTGGGACACAGGAACGTGTATGTGTAAAAAGCTCCCGAGGCGATTTCAGGTGATTGGCTGTGTTTGGAAACAAATTAGGAATGTTTTCTTTTTTGATAGTTTTTTGTCTTATTTTTTCTTCTAAGGATAAATTATATATACACACGCATACAAATATATATAGATATAAAAATTTTGCAAAAAAATCCTCACAATCACTTCAACTAAAGGTAAATTTGAAATGTTAATATAGTAAATTGTATGAATTAAACCTATATGTTTCTCTTGAAATAATATAACTTATGACTTTATATTTAACTGATTTATTGTTGATATTCTCAAAGCATTCATGGAAAAATATTTCAAGTTAAACATTAAAGTGTCTTTTTAAGAAAAATATTTGTTATTAAACAAAGGAAAGAATGAAGTAGTGTGATTGTTGTTTTTTTTTTTTAATCAGGTGATGAATGGCGCCATCCTTCAGCAAGTATTTGTGGTGGATTATGTTGTTCAGCCGCAAATGTGTGCAGATTGCCATAGAGTAGAAGCTAAGGATTTCTGGAAGGCCGTGGTCCAAGTCAGGCAAAAGGTGATGAGAGAAAGACGATGAGTGAATCCTCCAGCTTGTGTTTTTTCTTTGACAGTCATAAGCAGCTAATAAAACCTCCTTTCCTGTCCCTTTTTTCTAAGTTCTTAATGCCCCAGCGATAGTCTAGGTCCCTGGAGCGTTCACTTTGAGAAATAGATCATTATTGCATTGTAGATAATCTGTAAAAATTATTTTAATTTTAAAAATCAGTGTGCCATTTGTATGGGTGGTTTTTCTTTGCATTTCATCTATTAATCTAATATTGTATTTATGTTTAGACTTTGCACAAAAAAACTTTCTACTATCTGGAACAGTTAATTTTGAAATATGGAATGTATCAGAATACACTTCGTATCAAAGAGATTCATGGTGAGTTAAAATGTAAAGGCATTTGAAATGATGTCAGAATCCTTTAATCACTGATCTTGTATATCTTGAGAAAAGTGCTTAGAAGTGTGGTCTTGGTCTTTAAATGGAGAGGAAAAATGAGTATCAGTTATGTCACCTGAAGAAAATCTTGTAGGCTTTGTATCTGACCTGAGTGTATTATCAGTAGATATAAGGTTAATAGTCTAAACTGGTGAAACATAGTTTAGTGAATCTGGTTTTAGAAGTATTCTCACTATCAATGAAGTTTTGTAAAAAAAACCAATTAGTACGGGGGCACGTATTATACAGTATAATTTATACATTGGTAGAAGCAGTGAGACAAAACCTTGCTGCCTGTTTAACATAGTGTCTGACTATTTGTGGCTAGCCACACCTTTGTTCCAGGTAACTTTGTTTTGAGTAACTCTTGGGAATAAGGAGATCCAAATATTCTAGCTAAGGCAGCTATAAACACTTAACTATTGTTCATCACCGTGGCAGAATTATCCTCACACAGAATTTTTTTTGTAGCAAAAGACATGGATACATTTCAGGACATACTTTGCAGTCACTTTCAAAACCAAAAATATTACAAGTTTAACCACCCCCTTCCTTTTTTTTTTTATGCAGAGAAGTTAATGCCCGCCCCCCCCACCATCCCCACAGTGGTTCTTGGTTTGATTTAAATGAATGTTTTGTTTGTTTGTGTATTTGTAACTTTTTAAAATCATAATCATGAAAATTCCAACTTGGAGGTATGTATGAATAAAGGATGACTGTGTCCCTTTTATCCACTCGTTATTCCTAAAGGTAGCCCCTTAAAGCAAGATAGTGTGCTGTGTACTCTTGTGTGCATTGTGATAAAATTGGTTTCCCTTGTGTGGGATAATTCTGAAATATTCTGTGACTTTAACATGCTATGTTATATATTTGGAAACCTTCCATCTCACTGCATGTGATTCTATTTCATTATTTTTAACCGCTTTGTGTGTGTGCTTATTAATCAATGTCTTAATTAGTTATTTCCTATTACTGTATATTTTGCCATATATAATGTGCACTTTTTTGCCCAAATTTTTGAGGGAGAAATAAGGGTGTGCATTATACCTGAGAATTATGATTACATGGCATGGGCATGATAATCCCGTGTATAATACGCACAAAAACGTGGGTGTACATTATACATGGGACCTCATTATACACGGCAAAAGACAGTAGTTGGCTTATAAGATGTTTCATTTTCTTTTTTGCTGCAGCAGACAATGCTGACATAAATGCCCGTGTGTTACTATATTTAGTGGTTTTTCTGTAGCATTGAGTTCAAGAGTTGAAATTGCTAGATGAGTATGCTAATACTAAATTTTATATGTACTGTTAGGTTGTCTTCCAAAATAGTGCCATTTTACAGTCCCATCACTTAGGAGTTTACATTTTTCCTAAACTCTTACCGTCACTGCCTCAGATTGTATTAGCCTTGTAATTTTTGTTGTTCTAAAGGAGAAAATAATGACATCTTGTTTTATTTTGCATTTCCTTGATTACTAATGAAGGTTAACATTTGCATATGTGTATTAGCCATTTATATTTCTCTCTAATGTGAATAGCCTGTTCTTCATATATGTATTTTTCCTCATTTATGTTGTTATTCAGGGTATCAGTCTCATTACTTGTGTGTGTGTATATGCTAGAGAGAGTGAGAATGCATTTGAGAACATGTGTTTGAGCATGACCCTGAGAGAGCACATACTTTTTGCAATGTGTAATGTGTTATTAATTTTCCTTCTTTAGTTATGTAGCTATGGCTTATGACTTTTGTGCCTTACAGAGGAAAGTTTTTTATATTCCCAAGATTGTTTTTTAAGAGTATTGTGCTCTACTGACTGAGCTAGCCAGATGTGCCTCCAAGATTATTTTTTAAAAAGTAAATTATAGTTTGTATTTTACCTTTGGATCTTTAATCTTACCTGGTAGGATTTCCCAGAAGGTTAACTTGTCTTAAAACCTGCTACCAAATAGTCTGTCTTTTCCCTACTGATTTGAAATATCTCCTTATTCTTACATGCTAAATTCCTTTATATATATGGTTCACTTCTGGTTAATTTTGTCTCATTGCTTCTACCACAGTATAAAAATTATACTTTTTAATGTGTACTCCTTACTAATTTTTTTTTTTTTTTTTTTTGCAAAACTTGATTGATAGTAAGGGCATGGATTCTAGAACCAGATTTTGTCAGTTTCAATCTCTGTCCCATCAGTTTTTTGCTGTTAGACCTTAGGCAAGTTCTTTAACTTCTTTGAGCCTCAGTTTTTCTATCAAGAAAATAGGATGGTGATAGCACCTCCCTCATAGGAGTAGTGTGAGGATTAAATAGTGTGAGGCATTAAGAACCATGTTCGATGCCTAATTACACTTACTCAGTTCTTTCCTATACCTCAGTGACATTTTATAGTTTTTCTTATAAAGATTTTGAGTGTTCCTTGTTGGTGTTTTGAGCTATTCTGTACTATTTGTTATTGCAGATGGCAACTTTTTCATTATGTTTTCTAATTGATTATTGCTAATATATTGGAAAGCTATTGATTTTATATGTTGATCTTTCTGAAATTTCATAATATCACTAGTAGTTTACAGTTGGATACTCTTGATTTTTAGGTAAACAATTATCTGTTAACAGTGATAGTTTTATTTCTCATTGTGTTTTTATTTTAATTATTTTATTGTGGTTTTGATTTACATTTCCCTGATTAGTGACCGTGAGCATTTTTCATGTACTTGCGGGCCATTTCATGTTTTCTTTAGGGAAATGTCTATACAGTTCTTCTTCCCATGTTGCAATGGGGTTATTAGATCTTTTGCTATTGAATAGTAGGAGTTCCTAATATATTTTGGAGATTAATCCCTTTTAGGTGTATCCCATTTGCAATTACTTTCTCCTATATTTTAGGTTGTCTTTTCACTGTGTTGATTCTTTCTTATGCTGTGCAGAAGCTTTTTAGTTTGATGTAGTTCCTCCCAATTGTTTATTTTTGTTTTTGTTGCTTGTGCTTTTGGTGTCATAGCCATGAAGTCATTGCCAACACCAGTGTCATAAAGCTTTTTCCCTCCCTATGTTTTCTTCTAGGAGTTTTATAGTTTCAGGTCTCAGTTTGAGTTAATTGATTTTTGTATATGGTGTAAGACAAGTGTCTGTTTCACTCTTTTGCATATGGATATCCAGTTTTCTCAATATCATTTGTTGGAGACTGTCCTTTCCCCACTGTGTATTCTTGGCTCTCTTGTTTAAAATCAGTTAACTGTATATGTGTGGATTGATTTCTAGACTCTATTCTGTTCCATTGGTCTATAGGACTGTCTGTGTTGATACCATACTGTTTTGATTTCTGTAGCTTTGTAATATATTTTGAAATCAAGAAATGTGATGCCTCTACTTAATGATGTCTTTTGAATTGCAAAAGTTTTAAATTTTGAAGTCCAATTTGCCGATTTATTTTTCTTTTATCTCTCGTGCTTTTGGTGTCATGTTTAAGAACTCTTGTCTAATCAAGATTTTCTTCTGTCTTTCAAGTATTTTATAGTTTTAGCCCTTATATTTAGGCTTTAAGATAATAACCCCTTTGAAATACTTTTTGTTCTTGGTGTGAGAGAAGGGTCTAAATTCATCTTTTTCACATGGATATCCTACTTTCTCAGGGAAAAGACTATCCTTTCCCAAATGAATTGCCTTGGATCCTCTATCAAAGATCTATTGACTGCAAATGTAAGGGTTTATTTCTGGGAATTTGAGTCTGTTCCATAGATCTGCATACCCATCCTCAGGCCAGTACCACACTGTCTTGATTATTTAAAGCTACTGAGTTGTGAAATTGGGAAGTATAATGTTCCTGATAACTTTACCTTTCAATTGTTTTAGCCACTCTGGGTTATTTTAGTTTCCCAGTTAGCTGAGTTGTTTGGAAGAATATTTCTAAACATTTCTTAGCAGGTAGTTTTGCTTTTAGTTATCCCTTTGTTGCTGATTTTTAATGCTACTGCATTGTGATCAAATAATGTTTGTAGTAATTTCTACCATTTTGAATTTATTGAAGTTAAAAAAAATGTTAGTACATAATTATTTTATGAATGTTCTTTGAATTTTTTAAAATTGTATGTATTATTTCTTGGGACCATGTTCTGTAATCTCAATTAAATTAATCTTGATAGTTGGTTATTAAATCCTTGTATTATGGATTCAGTTCTGTGAGTCCTTCCTATTTTTGGTCAGTTTGGTCAGTTTGACTTTGATAGTCTTATACTAGTCCCCCACGATGATTGTGCATGTGTTAACTTTTGTTAATTTCTTTTGAATAATTTTGGTTTCTGCATCTCAGTGCTGTTATTAAGTGCATTTCTATTGTTCTTTTGGTAAATTGTTCCGTTTGGTACATAAAATATCCTTCTGTGTCCTGTTCAGTGTTTTTCTCCCCTCCTGTTGACCTTAATTATTATTATATTTGAATCTTACGAATTTATGAATCTTATTAAATTTATGAATTTAAATTTATGAATCTTATTTTTGTTAGCATTTGTCTGATTTTGTTAAATAATTTGTCTTATATGATATCCTTAATACATATATTTTCTGATAATTTGATTTTTAGTACACATTTAATTTGTTGTATAGTCATGCTAGTAGAAGATAATCTTATTTTGCAAAATTATATTCATGTGGCTTTTTTTTTTTAAGATGGACTGGATTTCTATTATTCTTCAAAGCAGCATGCTCAGAAGATGGTAGAGTTCCTTCAGTGTACAGTCCCCTGTAGGTATGTTCTGAACCTAAATGTGATTGAGTCCAAGGAGCTGGGAGTAGGTATATTCACATCTATTCAGACTGGGCCAGCCTCTCGTGTTAAAACATTTAAAATTGTAGTAGGGACACTCACACAATTAGTAAGCATTTATTGGATTTAGTCACTTTAAGGGAAGTATTAGCCCAAGAGCATGTAAGAGTCACTTTGGGGATGTACACCTCACCCCCTGGTAACAAGCACTATAGTACCGAACCATTGATTGAACGTTTTTAAATAAGAGGAAAGAAAGATGGGGTAGAGGGCTTTGGGGAAAGCTTAATGGAGGAGGAAGGACTTCAGCTCCTAGGGTGGGAAATTTTCAAAGGTAGAGTTTACATTGAAAAGTGAGATGAGTGTGAACAAAAATTTGTGGACATTAGTGTAGCTTTTAGTGGGTGCTGTTTATAGGTTAGATTGGGTGAGGCAAGGGCACGTTTTGGAGATTTTTAGTAAATACGTTGAAAATAGTTAGGGTGTAGTCATATTGATGGTTTGGATGAAATTAGGCTTCACCATAGCAGATATCAGGAACCTGTTTCAGACCTTTGACAGTGATTTGATTTGGTGAAAATTGATATTCAGAGACTGTACAAATAAGGCATTTGTCTTTTTATTACTATTAACTTTTTCTCTTCATAGGTACAAAGCTTCACAGAGACTAATCTCTCAGGATATCCATAATAACACATACAATTACAAAAGCACTTTTTCTGTGGAAATTGTTCCAATATGCAAGGTACTTTCTCTTATTTAATTAATCTATGTCTATAAAAGAGTGCAAGTAATTAATTGGTTTATATGTAATTACTAGTTCCTGGCTTCCTTCTGGGGCTGGTTAAAAATTTAGAATAACTTCCTTAAGTGATTTCTAACACACTCAGCTATGTTAAAAAGGTGTTAAAAGTAATTATGCTTAAAATTAAAATTGGCATACCCTTTATTTTGGTGTACTAATTAAAAGGCTTGTTTCAGTTTTTAATGTCCTTATTCCTTAAAATTTGTGATCCTAGTGGACACGTGACAGTGCTATGAAACTTTGAATACAGGAAATGACATTAAAATAAGTATCAGTGAACCACTTTGGAATATGTTCAAACTGGATTTTGGAGGAGGAAACTAAACAGTATTGTGGAAATGAGGCCATAGCATCATTTTTGTGATTTAAAAACCTAATCTGAATAACACTTAAAATGTAGTTTATCATTTTATTTAATTGTACTGAGGTAAAACCCTGCTTCAAAAACATAAGTGGATTAAAATTTCAACAAATTGTTATTGAGGATCTACTGTATAGAAGGCTGTGTGTTAAGGATTATATATCTAGAGGTCTCCGCCGTATAGGAATTTATAATTGATATTTAAATCACTCATAATGATAAGTGCTATAATTTATTGTGAGCATTCTGTATAAGTTAACATCTAAGTATAGTCATATCTTGGGTACTTGTTGGATTCAGAACTCATCAAACCCTGCACTTGATGCATTTTGATGAGAAAAAAATGTTTCAGCACTTGGCAATTGCTCAGGACTCCTCGTACTTGCTAGAACTTGTATGAGTCCCAGTGCTCCTCTGCAAGAGAAGATTCTTCATCATTTGGTCCTCGCTGGTTTCGGCACTCATCACGAGTACTGTAACAAATAATGACAAGTACCGAGGTATCACGGTACTTGAGTGTATTTCATCTCTTTACATCTCGTAATAACTGGGGTGAATTGTACTATCATTTTGAAGATGAGGAAATTGAAGCTTGGGGAGGGTGGATGACTTGGCCAAAGTTACATTACTACAAAATGATGAAGCCAGGATTTGTACCTAGGTCTGTGATTCTTAAGCTTTAAAGCTGTCACCACTGATGTATGATAAGAGTACATTACTAGGGGGTGAAATGATGGCTTAAAACAGGGTCAGCAAAGTTTTTCTGTAAAGAGCCAGATAGTAAATATTTTCAGCTTCTGGCCATGTATCTTCCTTTGCATCTACTCAGCTCTGTTGGTGTTGTACAAAGTAGCCATAGATAATAGATAAATGAATAGCTGAGAATGTATTCCAGCAAAACTTTATAAAATGTGCTTGGACCAAATTTGGTCTGAGGGATGTATTTTGCAAAACCCTGGTTTAGAACAAAATTTTACTGCTGCAGAGCCTGGGAAATATAAATTTAGGTGAAAGGGCATTTTTAAGGCCTTGATTATTAAGTGCTGTGAGCGATTCATACAAGTCCTTGGATGCATACACAATATAAAGGAATATTTTCATTCATCTTTGTAGACTAAGTTAAAAAAGAAAGGACTGGACAAGATGGCTGTTAAGGATGCACAGAATGTTTTTTCAGTGGAGGAGCCTGTGATTGTGAATAGATACAGCTTAATATGTAACCTGGATTCTTTTATGTTTTAATACAGTTTAAAAACAGGTAACTCCATTGCTGGTGTTATTTCCCAGTGTACACAAAGAAGTCTGCTTTTTGGGGCATTAAATATTTGATTACATATTGCTACTGTGTATCCTTGAAAGAGAAACATGTGACTCTTCTGAAATTTGTTTTTTGTGGAGATTGAAGGAAGTAACAAGTAGATTTAGAAAATCACTCTGATGATTAATGCTTTGCTTAGAATGTACACTATTAACATAGTGATAAGCATTCACACTTAAACTAAATTGAAATAATATTTTGGTGAATAGGATCTGAAAAAATTACAGCATTTTTATTAAGACAAATATCATCTTGAGAAAGTATGGCTTATTTTCTCTTTTTCTAAGATTCATTTAGGTACTTGGTCGATACATAGAATTAAAAATTCAATGTTTCAGTTTGAGCAAATGCATTTGGATTGGGTTTACAGTGATGAGTGTTTTTTGGAGACAGTTACTTAGTATTTGCTTCACTCTAAATCTTAGTTCTTATGTCTAGGACAATGTTGTCTGTCTGTCTCCCAAACTGGCACAAAGCCTGGGAAATATGAACCAGATTTGTGTGTGTATTCGTGTAACCAGCGCCATCCATCTCATAGATCCAAACACCCTGCAAGGTAAGTTTTAGGAGTTGTTTGCCTTGACAGTTCTGTCTAGCAAGCTGTGATTATTTATGTTGTAATTTATCAAACATTTTCAGTAGCATTGTTATGAAAAACTACTTAACATTTTTATTATTTAATTCTTACAAAACACTGTAATATTAAAGCTTTTGATAAGTTACTCTTGTATTTTTTTTAATTCTTACTGGAGGATGTACTCACTGATTTTAGAGGAGAGAGAGAGAAACATAGATTGGTTGCCTCCTGTATGCGCCCTGAACGGGGATCAAACCTGCCACCTTTTGGTGCATGGATGATGCTCCAACCAAAGGAGCAACTCGGCCGGGGCCACCTTTGTATTTTTCACTTGAAGAAATAATTCTGTGAACTTTCAAAAATTTACTAGTTTTATGCCATTTATTTTTATGGAAATTGACTATATTTACCTCAGTTTACTTTTGTGACTAATTATTTAAGTTCATTGCCAAATTTTAGTGTATAGCAAATATTTTGAAGTTTGGAACATTTCAATTTTTGTAATCCAGTAGAATACTTAGTTGAAATATGAATTTTAACTCATTTCATCATTACTATACATAATTTTTAACAGTCTGTTAAAAAACCTTTTTTAAAAAGATTTTATTTATTTATTTTTAGAGAGAGGGGAAGGGAAGGAGAAAGAGAGGGAGAGAAACATCAGTGTGTGATTGCCTCTTGTGTGACTCCTACTGGGGACCTGCCTGCAACCCAGGCATGTGCCCTGACTGGGAATTGAACCAGTGACCCTTTGGTTCGCAGGCTGTACTCAATCCACTGAGCTACACCAGCCAGGGCTTAAAAAAACCTATTTTTTAAAGAATACCCCATATTGATAGGTGTCCCCTTAGTACTTGTTTGCATCTCTTAATTTTTTATCTTTTTCACTTTTCTATTTCCTGTAATGTAAGTTTTCTGTTATTAAAAAATTGAGTTCATTTTGGTCTTTTCCAGAAAGTCTTTTATTATCTTTGTCAGTTAGATAAGAATTCATCAGTCAAAGGTTTTTTGTATAGTATTAGATGAACTTCTGTCAGGTAAAACTTTATTTTCTATAAAAATACCTAAGATGACTGACAGTGTTTCTAAATATAATGTTAGCACATGAAAACTATACAACTGATTGGCTCTGACCTTACATTAAAGTCACTGAGCTCTGTGGTGTTCTGATGATAGTAACGACTTAAGGTATGTTTGGCGCCTGGTATTTCTCTTGTGTTGTGAGAAATTTGGACTGATTTGTAGGAGTAAATGATGACTAGAGAGTGGACTGCCACCGTGGGGCCTGTTGAGCTGATGCTTCCCAGTTTGTCTGCAGCAGCTTCTCCCGAGTTAGTATAACATTTGTTGACTTTTAATGTACTTCCTTTCTCTTCTTTAATAGTCTATGCTTATTTTTAGTTGCAGATGTAGATGGGAATACTTTCTGGAGTCACCCTTTCAATAGTTTATGCCATCCCAAACAGCTGGAGGAGTTTATTGTGATGGAATGCAGCATAGTTCGAGACCTAAAACGCAAAGCAGGTGCTGGCATGGTATCAAAAAAGGTAAGTTCCATCCTGCACACCTTTCTTTTTTTCTCACCTAATTTACCGTATTGATCCTGGTAATTCTAAAATGTATTTCTGAATAAAGCTAGCACCACACTAGGTTAAAAATAAATTCCATATTTATATGTTGTTTGCTTTTAACATAGTCATTGTAGTGAAAATTATCAGACTTACACTGTCTGGTAAGTTTATTCTTTTGTTTAATGTGAGAACATTTTTTTAAATGTTGTTTATTATGAAAAAGCATTTTCTTGCTTTACTTTTGTATAGGAGGGCCAAATGATCAGCTAACCTTTTTTGACTTTTTAAAAGTTTTCAAACATTTGAATAAAATATAAGCTGTATTATACCAAGTACTGAATACATTAGTTTGCCTCTCTAAAACATAGGGACATTTTCTATATGGTCAAAGTATTTTATATATAAACATTGTCATGTATATTCACATTTCCTCATTTGTCCCAGATTATCTTTTGTGGATTATTCATCCACTTGGAGATCATACATCCAACATGAATATTATACCTCTTAAATCTTTTATTTAGTAATAGCCCCCCTCCCCTTTTTTTCATAACAACTTTTTAAGGCAACTCGGACATTTGTCTTGTGGATCTTTTTTATTGTTTCCTCAAGATGTCATTTAATTTGCTACGTAATCTCTTGTAATTTCATTAAACTGGGCAGTGGATCTAAAGGCTTGCTTAAATTTATGTTAACTATTTTTGGCCAGAACATTTTGTTGGTAATGCTGTGTATTTTCTATGGTGTATCCAGAGACAAGTAATGTTTGGCTAGTTCACTGATAGTGGATCTCTCTATAATGATCCTGTTCCCTTTGTTACTAGCCCGTTGGTCTGATTTACTTCACCTTCCCCCCTCCCCTCTCTCCCCTTCCTTCCCCCCTCCCCTCTGTCCCCTTCCTTCCTCCCTTCCTTCCTTCCTTCCTTCTGCTTAGATTGCATCAAATTTAGCCACTGGGAACCCTTACAGAATCATTTCTATGTCTTTAAACATTTTTTTTATAAGTGACTTTTACTTTTTTAGAGCAGTTTTAGCAAAGTAAGAGAAGGTAAGAAATTTCTCATATACCCCTGAACTCTATACATGGATAGCCTTCTCCATTATTAACATCTCCCCAACAGAGTCTTCCTAGCCACGAACATTGGATTTCTCTCTGTCTACTTAGGATTTTTTTAAAAAAATTTTGTTCATCAGAGTTTTGTAGTTTTTCTCATAAAGATCTTAGTATTTCATTTTTGGGGGTGCTAATATAAATGGTATTGTGTTTTTAATTTTAAATTCTACATGTTCATGTTGATATATAGGAAAGTGATTGACTTTGTTTATAACCTTGTATCCTGTAACCTTGCTGTATTCTGGGAGTTTCTTTGTTCATTTAGATTTTCTACATATGCAATCATTTGATCTACAAACAAAGATATTTTTTTTCCTTCCCAATCTATATAGCTTTCATTTTCTTTGCATTAACTAGGATTTCTAATAGGTTATTGAAAATCAGCGGTAAGAAGGACATCCTTGCCTTGTACCTGATCTTAGAGGGAAATCTTTTGAGTTTCTTACCATTAAGTATAATGTTAGCTGTAGATTTTTTGTATACATTCTTTATCAAGTTGAGGAGGTTCCCCGCTATTCCTATTTTACTAAGAGTTTTTAACACGAATGGTGTGTGTTGAATTTTGTCAAATGCTTTTTTTGTATTTATACTATCATACGGCTTTTTTTTTATCCTGTTGATGTGATTGATGGATTATATTAAGTGATTTTCAAACGTTGAACCAGCCTCGCACACATGGGGTAAATCCCACTTAGTCATGGTGTACAATTCTTTTATATTTTGTTGAGGATTTTTTTGTGTATATGTTCATGAGAGAACATTGGTCTGTAGTTTGCGTGCCAGGTAATGTCTTTGTTTCGTTTTGGTATTAGGGTGATGCTGGCTTTGTAAATGTGTGAGGATGTATTCTATTTCTTTTGTCTTCTGGAAGAGATTGTAGAGAATTGGTATAATTTCTTCCTTAAATGTTTGGTAGAATTCAACAGTAAATCCATCTGGGCCTGGTGTTTTCTGTTTTGGAAGCTTATTAGTTGTTGATTCACTTTCTTAAATAGATATGTCTATTCCTACGTCCTTTTGACATGACTTTCCTGGCCTTTGAAAACATCCTTAGTTTCTGGCACTATACCACCATGTTTAGAATCACATTGTGTTAGAGAATCACATTGCATAGTTCTTACCCTGTGTCTGAAATCAGGTGTTTCTTCAAGGACATAAGTCTGATTTCCTTTACTGTGAATTAATATTTAGAGATTCTTTTTTTTTTTAAAGATTTTATTTATTTATCTTTAGAGGGGAAGGGAAGGAGAGAGGGAGAGATATGTCAATGTGTGGTTGCTTCCTGTGCATTCCCTGCTGGGAACTGGCCTGCAACCCAGGCATGTGCCCTGACTGGGAATTGAACCGCGATCTCTTGGTTCACAGGCCCGTGCTTAATCCACTAAGCTACGCCAGCCAGGGCAATATTTAGAGATTCTTTATCTCTATACTAGTGGTGCTCATTTCTACAGAGGTAATAATTGTGTTTTGAGATAAAAATAACTTCTGATAATTTGGGAAAATCAGTAGAAATCTAAGACAGATTACTTTTCACATTTTTATTTAAAATACAAAATTTAGTAATATGGTTAGGAACACACTTTTATTATTTATAATAAATGTACAAGAATATCCCTTTCCCTAGGCATATATAAAACAGGGTAATGTGTGTGTGCGTGTATATACACACACACATATATATTGTTTGTTTTCAGAAAATATGCTTAGCTAGAACAGGTTCATAAGTCTCTTTTAAATAGAAGCTGTCTAGTAGCTAGAAAGTGAATCCTATCACATAGGATTTAGTCTCTTTCTTTTTGGTAGCTCACATTTTATTTTTTTAAAATAATTTCTTTCCCAAATCTGAGACCTTTTGTTTCAGTCTCTCTTTTTATCCCTGTTTCTTATTTTCATCTCTTTAAGATTCCTTAGTTTTATCTATAACTCTTAGTATTGCTCTTGATCTTAATGGGTTTGTTTTTGTTAGTAAAAGGTATTGGCATGTGCTGTACTTAATTCAGTCTAGAAGCCTGAATGTCAGTTAAAATTTTAAAATTCTGTGTTGGAAGGGTATTTGAATGGTTTTCTGGCTTAAAATTTCAAACTTGGGATGCTGTTTTCTGCAGTAGTTTTTTTTTTCTTTAAGTGTAGCACCTCAAAATAGACATCCAAAAATTTAATTCTAGTAGTAATGGGGCCACTGGGATTGCTAGATTGTTTTGTCTGAACCCTGATTTTTTAACTTTATGTATAAAACACACGGGTTGCTTAGGATTGGATTTAAGATTCCCTTACTTTTTCACTTGCTCCCTTTGCCCAGTCTGTATTAGCCCATCTCCCTGTGGAAACACTTCTTATGAAAATTCTACATGTCTGTTTTTAGGTGACTTGTTAATGTTTTGGGAAAGTCTTGGTGAAAATCTTAAGAAAAATACTTATTTTATGAATAAATTGTGAATCTTTTTCTACACTCAAGTAATTTGTTAATTTTGACAGTGTTTCAGAGATCTGAAAAATAAAATAATTTGTTTTTAAAATGAAAATTAGAAAATTAAAATCAACATTGTATTTAAGTTTTCTATGAAATGCATTTTTGAGTTCCATTTTCTTTCCTGTTAAGCATACCCTTGGGGAAGTCTGGGTACAGAAAACATCTGAAATGAATACAGATAAACAGTATTTTTGTCGCACTCATTTGGGACATCTTCTGAATCCTGGAGACCTGGTGTTGGGGTTTGTATTACTTTATAGTATTTTCAACTGTCAATTAGCATTGCAGATTTTCTTCTGGAGCCAGCAAAGCTTTCTAGAATACTGAAGTTGTTTATTCCAAAAAGAATTCCCAGGAGCTTTGTAACTCATTTTACTATTAATAAGTAAATTAAAACTGTGGATTGGACAGAAGCCCATACTTAACTCCATTTTGGCCATCTTCTTGAAATGTCATTTGTTCCAAGATTTTGAGTACCTGAACTTTGCAGTTGTATGGTTAGACCATCTTTACAGCTCTTTGGGGGAGTGCATATGCTGCTGCGCAGATAATTCACTTTTAAAAACTGGCAGCCATGTATGTAAGGGGTCTTCGCAGGCGTAGGACAGTCCATTCAGATGCTGAGCTTGTCATCGTGCCTTCCACCTTATGTTTGCTCTTAGGGCTTTAGTTCCTTTACTAGAGAATGAGGGTTGTTTTTTTCGTTTTGTTTATTATAAACTAAATGGAACCGTCTGACTGAATCTTTCAGACTGATACGTAAGTCCGTTTTGCTTCTTTATAAATATATGTAAGGTAGACGATGGTGGACGTGTGAAACTCAGAGAGAGAGCGCATCGTCGTCTTTACTGTGATCCGTAGAAGCAAGTTCCCTGTAGAGTGAGCTCTGAAGCTTTGGAAATGGGAACGCATTACGTGTTTGATCTTAGAGGCAACTTTGAGGGGATCATCCATAAAATAAAAAGTTACATGGAAAGGGAACATTTTTTTGACATTAAGTGTTTTATTATTTTCATTTCAGATTTGACTTGGCAAACTGTAACTTAAACGATGAGCATGTCAACAAAATGAAATCAGATAGAGTCCCAGATGTGGTAAGGCTTTATTTTTCCCTTTTACCCTGTGTGTTAAAGAGGATTGATGTAACTCTTGTGGGTAAGATGCACAGGGTCACGTTTTTAAAAATAACAAATTAATTTAGAGATTTCTTTTGAAATTGCACTGAAGGTATAATAGCAGAGGCCTTCATTTTAAATCATTTTTCTTAGTGGAGAAAATCCAAGATTTAAAGAGGTTTTTTTGTTGCTTTTATAATCAAATTTTCATATTCTGTCAAAATGCTTAATACTATTCATAGAGAAAAAATACATTTGCAGCTAAAATTGATGACCTTTAGAATTTATTCAGGTTCGTTCTTTTGACTCGGCTTATTTCATGTATTGTTCAGTTAAGAAGGCGTTTAGAGTTAAATTCTTTTTCTAGTTTGAATATAATTGCAGTGAAAATGACCTTCGTAATAGCAAGTCTGAGGGAAAGCATCTGACTTTTGGAAAAAACCTGTTAAATTCTAACATGAATTTATAAGTAGAGTCATGAGCAACAGTGAATGTGAAAGACCCTATCTCCTACTTCCTTAATCTTTTAAAGTAAACATTGATCTCTTTAGCTGTGGGCAAAAATAAAGTCATGGTGTAAGAAGGACTCCTCTCCTCACCACCCAGTTGTGCTTTAGCTAGTTAATAAATTAGGAAATAGAGCACAGCTTAGGTGTGAGTCTAACTAGGTCTTTCTAAATAGATCGTAATAGGAGATCATGATAGTCTTACAAGATTTTGTTTTGTGTAAAATTCTTTATTCAGGCTGCAATTTTTAAAACTGTTCTAGGATATACAGTTGTGAAAGATATATATATAGTTCTATAAGTGCTTATTAGTAGGAATAAAAAGGAGAAAAAGTATCTATGATAATATTTCAGAATAACTTATGTGAATGGTAGCTAAAAACTGAACAATGGTGTAAAAAACACCTGAAGTTTTGAGAATAAAGGAAAAACAATTTTAAATCACTGAAAAATTGCAGTTAGCAAATTTCAACAATTATGCAAATAATGTCTGAATGCATTCTCATAAAATAGTAAGCACATGGAGAAAAATATTAAAAGTTCTCTTGACACTGCCTCTTGATCCCTCCCTCTTTCTTTTCCTAAAGGTGTAACTAGTGTCATCAGTTTGGTGACTTGCTGGCATTCTCATAACCTTTCATTTTCTATCTTTATTGGACTTTGAGGCCATGTTATCTAGTTCCCATTTTTGTAACTTTGCAAATATTTGCTACTTCTAGGTATTAATCAAGAAGAGCTATGACCGTACGAAACGTCAGCGTCGTAGAAACTGGAAACTGAAAGAGCTTGCAAGAGATAGAGAAAACATGGATACGGATGATGAAAGGTCCCACTTTTCTTTAAACCTTTTATGGTTTTTATACTATAAAGAAGTAGCCATCACACAATTTATTCTTGAACTCAGAATTAATTTTGTGTTTTTACCAATGTGTTGATAGAATCAGTATAACAGGCTATGACATTTAACACATATTTAGTTATTACTTCCTGGGTTATCACCTGACAGTTACAGTATTACTGAAAATAGTTTATTTGAAAAGTCAAAATGTAAGAAGTAATTAATTTACCTTGTGGATATCACAAATAGCAAATGAATACTTTCGGCTTGGGATGAAAAGAAAATAGTTCATTGATATCAAATATGCTATTTTTCAAACAAGTTAAGGAGAAGTGGAGATTATGTGTTCCAGAAAAGTGAACTGGATGATTTGTAAAGTGGCCTTACTGATGATGGTAAAGACACTGATGTCTGAAAAAGTGAGGTTTTAAATAACGTCGTGTCATTAACTGTCAGTGCAGAACAGCATATTTCTAAAACATAATCTCATAATGTAATTTAGAAGAAGTGTGTATTAAATACGTAATGTTAATTAGATGTAAGTGCATTTTAATTATTTCATCTCTAGTCTTAAAAGTGTGTATATATTTCAACTTGGTCATAGAGTTTTTTTGGAAAGGTAAAGTGGGAAGAAGCCTTCTCATTGTATTATATTTAAATTTCCATCACCTATGATCAGTTGTGTATTTATTTTATCCTGTAATTTTAAAAGAAAAAATGTAAAAAAACTTGTTAGAGTACTTAACATGCATAACTGACAAGCAGATATTATTTTTAAGATTTTAATCTTATATCTTATAGTGCTGAAAATGAAGGAAAGATAACTTCATACTTTTTTTTTAACTTCATACTTCTTGGTAAAGGTGACATATTTAAATTTTCTTCATTCTTTTATAGACAATACCAAGATTTCCTTGAAGATCTTGAAGAAGATGAGGCAATTAGGAAAAATGTCAACATTTACAGAGGTAGGTGTTTGAGTATTGAAGTTGTCTTCCCCCACAGTGAATATTCTGGTATCTTTAGTTTTGATACTGTAAATGACTCTTACGTTTTTAAAAACTACTCTACTTAATCATTTATTTAAAACAAATTTTCAGAACGGTAAAACTTACTGAAATGTTTGCTCTACACATTTTGATATCATTTGCATCCTCGCATGATCCCTCAAGCTCTGGACGCCTGCACTGGGAGACATTTCTTCATATATCTGTGCAGTTCAGCCATTCGGTGGATGTTTACGTGCCCACTGTAGATATGATACAAGGGCTGTGGGTGTAAAGTGGTTCAGTAATAGTAATGATGGTGGGGCAGGCGTTTGCATATTTCCATATTTGTATTTATTTGAAATCCTCCTTGTATTTTTTCTTAGATTCCACCATTCCTGTGGAAGGTGACACCGATGATGAAGGAGCACCTCGAATTAGTCTGGCCGAGATGCTTGAAGACCTTCACATTTCCCAGGATGCCACTGGTGGAGAAGGTGACTCGATGATGACGTAACAGGCTCGTGATGTTGGAGAAAATAACCTTTTCTGTTTCATCTGTGCCTCCGTATCAGAGAGGAGAAGCTTAGTTTTAAACCTGAACAAATATGACTATTTTGCTTGTTCACTCAAAGCACTGAAGATTGGTGGCTTTTAAATTTTAGATAACAAAGGTTATGGAGAATATTACTATTACTCATATTTAGGCCACTTTAGGTATAGAGTTTTATTGGTTTGCTGTTTTCTGAGACACAAGCATTTTCATATAACATTAGTGCTGGATTTGGAAGCTTAAAAGTTGTGATTCCTTGGATGTTACCTAAATCTACAAGCATAGAACAAGCTTTTACATTCTTTTTATATTGATTGCTTTAGTAAAAAAAAGCATATGAAGAATAATCTTTAATATAAACTTGTTATTCATTTTGATTCACTTGAGGCAGGAAGTTAGGGTTCAGTTTATCACTGGACATTAAGGGGGGAAGTTAATCTTTTTTATTAACATCTTTAAATTTTCAAAAAAATTACGTGTTGATTTTAGAGAGAGAGAGGAAGGGAGGGAGAGAGAAACATTGATTTGTTGTCCCACTCATTTATGCATTCATTGGTTGCTTCTCATATATGCCCTGCCTGGGGATTGAACCGGGAACCTTGGTGTACTGGGATGACACTCTAACCAACTGAGCTACCTGGCCAGGGCTGTTAATGTCTTTACAAGTTGATATCTTAATTTTTATTGCAGAAGAAAATATTTTTGAATTATTTGTGGATTTGTAGCAAACATAGACTACTTATTTAAAGGTTAAATAACAATTTATACCATTGTTATTTTTGCCTGTGCCAGCAGGTTATGGCATTAGCTACTTATGTCAAAAAACGTCTTCCTGTCATTTCAAGGATTTTCCTTTTAAAATTTTGGTGTACAAATTCAGGAGGGAATTTTCTCTGTATAAGTTTCTATCATTGAACACAGCCATCACAAAGAGTATTAGAATCCAGCATGTAGATGATGAAGCAGTAAAAATGATCTCTGTGCTTTATAAAACCATGAGTCAGATTTGAATGAGGAATGCCTTCCACATCCTTTAAAAAAAAAGTTGGCTTGGGTTTTGAAGTGTTTTGAGAATGAAATAGTAAGATTGTATTTCTCTGAGAAGATCATACTTATTAAGTGTGCCAGAACTAAGAGCTAATTTGAAAACTTGAAGTATTCCACTACATAAGGAAATTGAGTAAGTGTTGAATGGAACATTTTCCTTTTTTTAAAGACTGGACTCCTTAATTCTGAAGTTATGAATAAAAGCCTGAACCTTTTGTATGGCTTCTTTTCTGTCTGCATATTTAAAGTTTCCACTTGTGGCCTGTGTTTACCTGTTCTATGTCAAGATTTTGAAAAACATGAAAATAAAAACGTTTTCTCCATTTTTTGTGTCCGTGAGGTGATTGATTGCATCAGTGCCATATTTAAATGACACTGATGTCTCATGCAGTTTTCCGAACTGGAATTATGTTATTTAAGTACTTGTCATGTGATTTGCCCACTGGAAAATACAGTCCCCTATTCATCTTATTTAGTCTTGCTCTTTTGGATGTCATGTCTTTCTGAGTAATGAAACTTGTTGGTTGAAATAGGCTGTGACAGGTGCAGGAATGTAGCTAAGAGAAAAGCTGTTAAGAATTGCACAGTTATACACCTTGATAAATCTACCATTTTAGAATAGAGTTTTCAGGCTCAGGGGTTCCAAAGTACTCTTGTTGATGTCCCAGAGCTGATACAATTTGGGAACACTGGTATTAATCAAATTCACAGGAGGCTGATTTTTAGCCCAATTTATAAATGAGTAATTTCTAAGTCAGTATGATCAGTTGTCATCTTTGGAGCCAGCTCTGTACCTGAAGCTGCTGTTTTATAGGCAAAAGTCAATCGAAGAGCAAGGGAACAGGTGAGGGAGAGTCGCTGGTGTGGTCAGATGTTTCACAGCATCGGGCTGATTCCTTGCCATAGCTGAACCCAGAACTCGAGGCTGGGACCCACCTGTCTGGTCGATGTTGAGTCAGAGCCAGAGTTAGCGCTGGGCTTTTACTTTTGCTAAATGTGTTCATTTTATCCTTTAGATTACTTCATCTGTATTTTTAGTCCAAGGAATGTTTACTTCTTAAAATAATTTATTTTAAATTTTGACATTTTCAGACGAAGAAAAGTTGCAAGATTGGTGTAAGCAATTCCTGGGTACCCTTCATTAAAATTTTCCAAATATGAACACTTACCTCATTTGCTTTCTTTCTGTCATTATTTTTTCTGGAACCATTGAAGAGTAACCGTAAATATTTCATTGTTTCCCTTTCCCCCAAGGAGTTTTCTTACATAACCATATTGCATTGACCAAAATCAGAAAATTAGCATCTGCACAATACTGTCATCTAATTGAGAATCATAATGAGATTTTGCCAGTTCCAAACATACAGTCCTCTACAGAAAAAACAAATCTAAGATTGTGTATCGCCTTGGGTTCTCATGACTTTCTGACTTTTACCTGGGCCAGTTACTGAGTTTTTGTGTTCTATGTAATTGACGGTTTTGAATGACCAAGCCAGTTATGTCATTGAATGACTTCAATATGGGTTTGCCGATGTTTTCTCATAATAGATTCAGGTTAAGCCCCTTTTGCAGGATTACCCCACAAATAACGCCAGATCCTCGTGCATTGTGTCGGGAGCACTGTGCTGTCAGTCCAGACGTTCTCAAACTGCTCGGGTTATGGTTTTCTGTTTTAAGGAATTAAAGGTCTTACTCCTGTATAATTGTTATTTTCACTTGATTTTTTTTAAAAATCATTTTTAAATTAGAGGCATTGATGTTTACTCCTTTGATTGATAGTTCTATGAATTTTAACACAGATTCATGTTATCCTCATCACAATCAAAACACAGAACAATTTTGTCATTCCCCTCAGCTGCCCCAAAACTGCATTCCTGTTTTCAAACCCTTCCCCTCACCTTTACCCTGGCAGCTTCTGATCTGTTCTCTGACCTAGGATTTGCTTTTTCCAACATATGTAAGTGAAATCATACAGTGTGTAGCCTTTGTGCATGCTTCCCACGCCCCCCTTAACATGGTGTACTTGAGATTCATCCACGATGCATATATCAGGAGCTTGTTCTTGGTACTTTGAGTGATGTTGCATTAAGTGGATGTGGCATACCACAGTCTCTCCGTTCTGTTGAGGCACATTTGAATTTCCAGGTTGTGGTGAGTAGGAGTAAAGCTGCTGTGAACATTTCTGTACAGGTTTTCATTTTATTTGGGTAAATAAAAGACTTGCTGGATCCTGTAAGTGTATATACTTATGTATGTAACTTTATAAGAATCTGCCAGTCTTTTCCAAAGTGGTTTGTACCGTTTTGCTCCCACCAGCAGTGTATGAGCGTTGCAGTTACTCTGCAACCTCACCACTACCTGGTGGTGTCAGTTTCTTCTTTTTAAGCCATCCGAGTAAGTGGATGATGATGTATTTTTGTAGTTTTAATTTGTTTTTTTCCTAATGGCTAATTGTGTTGAACAACTTTTCATGTGCTTGTTATCTGTATATCTCAAGTCTTTTGTCTATTTTTTTGTTTTCACATTGAGTTAATTTTTTAATATTCTTTCCATTTTTATTTTGTATTGATTTTAGGTATACAGGTTAGTGGTTAGACAATCATGCACTTTGCATAGTGTGCCATGTTGCATGTTACTGACTATATTCCCTGTGCTTTACTTTATATCCCATTGCTATTTTGTATGAGTTGACTTTTTATTTTGATGCTTGCCACGTCCCAGACTTGGTCAGTGGGTACCCTATCACCTGGTTCCCGTGTCCTTTCGACAGGTGGACTTCTGTGTGTATTTGCTCTTGTTTGTGGATGCTGATATTATGATGTAACTCTTTGGGCAGGGTTTGGATTTTCCTCCCTTGGGCCCCATACGCAGTCTACTTAGGCTGATTTTCACGATGGGATCTAATTTACCTAAAATAGAGCAATTTACCTAAAAATAGGCCAGCCTCATCAGTTGAATCATCCTGTGAATTAAGGGCTCACGGAATGGCATCGTGAGAATAGATGGAGGCCACGTGCTCTCCTTTTGTCCCGTCATGTGCAGGGTTGACTCGAGCAGGGTGGCGGCAAGCCTTGATGAAGGCAGGGAGTCCATCTAAATGATCTCTTTGAACCTCAAAATAGTGTAAGGAGAAAACTGTACTTAGTTTTACCTCTTTGACTTAATACAGTGTGAAAGAGCTGCCTTGTTTGCCTAGGGAAGAGAGGGCACGATTCAGGGTGCCTTCTGTCTATAGTATTTAAAAGCCACTAGTAGTCGGTTTGCTGGCTGCTGGGTTAAGTGGCAGTGCTGTTTGTATTGCTGTATTTGATGGAGGTTTTGTTTTGTTTTTGCGGGGGTTTGCACTGCAGGGGCGCCTGTCACACAACCAATTTCACCTAAGTGTGGGTATTTATAACCTACTTCATAGCATTGTGGTGAAGCACTTTAAAATAATGTACGTACTAGCACTAGTTTACGAAATGCTGAACAAGTATTTCTAAAGAGGCTGTATTATATAGAAGTATAAGTATATTTACTTGCTACCTATTAGTTATGTGACTTAAACTTCCTGAACCTCTACTTTAGTTCTTTATCTTTTAAAAGGGGGTAATACTGTTCACTACACATAGTATTGGTAAAATTCTTAAGCATAGTCAGTATGCAACAAATTGTAATCGTTCAGTAAAGAGTATTTATTTAAAATTTATAATCACAGCCCTGACCAACACGGCTCAGTTGGTTGGGCATCATCCCGCTAAGCAAAAGGTCGCCAGTTCGATTCCTGGTCGGGGCACATAACCTGGGTTGTGGGTTGGGTCCCTGGTTGGGGCATGTGCGGAAGGC
>CM052539.1:168765274-168793578 GCA_028533065.1 Trachops cirrhosus | reverse complement strand
AAGCAGCAGAGAGCATGGCAGGATTGTGCCCTCCTTCCAATTATTCTCATGATAATTGTAACATGTCCAGTTATCACTTACTGTTGCTCTGTTCTCCCCAAGGCGAACTTTAGCTGAGCTCAGTGGCAGTTTCATGCATCTAACTAATGACAGGTTGGGTGCTGGGAGTTGACTTACTTGCTGGAGCTAATACCTAGGATGGATGGAGCCAGGCAGTTAAGATGGGATCAAATCAGAGAAGGCAAGTCCATTTCAGATCCAAAGAGCAAGCATGGGATGGATAATGGGGGACAAAGTTCAAAGTGTAGAGCTACTGTTGGACAGAGATGAAGCTGGGAATTGTAGGAATGGAGCTGGAGGTTAAGAGGTAGTTGCTTGATCCAAGAGTTTTGTGGTAAGAAGAGCTGGGTTGTCCAGGGTTTTCTGTTACTGAATTGCTTGATTTGCTGAAAGATACAGGGCTTGGCTGGTTGGTAAGTGATGTCACCCTTATGGCTGAATAAGATGTCCCTCCCCCAACAACCACGATTTGGCAGTCATGCATGGACAAAAGTGCCTTTGTGGGAGTCGTGAGATCCAGCACCGTACACCTAGGGGATCTAGTAGGAGTCTCCCACACTTGTGCATCAGATAATAAGTATATGAGAGGGCATTAAAAGGATGTGGATCCTACAAACTGTGCCCCACACTTTATCAAGGAGCTCGGCCATGAGCTTCAGGGGATACCTTGCCAGTAGATCCCCGAACAAACCCACAGGTGCCCCTTGAGCTCTGCATACATCATCCTCATTCCCTCCACTCAGTGTAACTCCCTGAGCATGCTCCCGCTGCAGCAGCGGGAACACATACAGAAAGCTGACCTGAATCCATGGGCCAGGGAGAGACCACAAACTTGAACTTTAGCACCACCTTTGGCAAAACAAGCAAAATGATCAGCACCCAGCATGATACGTTGTAGGATCAAGAGAAGGCATGCAACCTTAAGAATTCTTCCACAAGAGAGCAAGAAGTGTGGAGCAGATGCATCCACAGCCTGCCGCAGAGTCACTGGCAGGGCTGATGGGGATTAGTAAAGACGGGAGGAGGAGACTGCTACTTCAAAGGAGAATATAGCACCGCAAAGCTTCACATACATGCAGAATCAAGGAAGCATGGCATCACCAAAGGATCATGATAATCTTCCAGGAACCGATCTCAAAGATGTGGAGATCTGCAATTTCCCTGATAAAGAACTCAATATAGCTGTTTAAGCAAACCCAATGAGCTACAAGATTATGCAGAATGACAGTTCAAAAATGCCAGGAAAAGGAACATGAACAAAATGAAAGTTTAACAAAGAGATAGAAATCATAAAGAGTCAAACAGAAAATCTGGAACTGAAGAATACAATGAATAAAATAAAAACTTCAATAAAGAGCATAAAAAGCAGAGTAAATCAAGCAGAAGAAAAAAATCTGTGACTTAAAAGACAGGAACTTTGACGTTATCTAGTCAGAAGAGAACAAGAAAAAATAATGAAAAAGAGAGGAGAAAGCCTAGGGATCAATGATGTACGATGAAAAAAATTGCAAATTATTGGAGTTTCAGAAGGAGGAGAGAAGGAAGAAGGGGCAGAAAGCTTATTTAAGAAACAGTGACTGAGAGCTCCCTAAATCTGGGATGAGATTTAGGTATCCAAGTTTATGAATCTCATAAGTCACCAAACAAACTCTACTTAAAGAGATTCTCTCCAAGACACATTAGAATAAAACTCAAAATTAAAGACAGAGAAATCTTAAAGGCAGCAGGAGAAA
This sequence comes from Trachops cirrhosus, assembly GCA_028533065.1. Taxonomy (NCBI): domain Eukaryota; kingdom Metazoa; phylum Chordata; class Mammalia; order Chiroptera; family Phyllostomidae; genus Trachops; species Trachops cirrhosus. The sequence goes on along the minus strand of CM052539.1, from coordinate 168,791,785 downwards.
GGAAGCTTGCCACTTACAAGGAAACAGTGGATTTCTCAAAATAAACCTTTCAAGCCAGGAGAGAGTGGGATGATATATCAAAGTGCTAAAAAACAAACAAACCCAAACTGCCAACTAAGAATACTGTATCTGGCAAAGTTATCCTTTGGAAATGGAGACATAAAGGCTTTCCCAGACAAATAAAGCTGAGGTAATTCATCACCACTAGATCTGCCTTAGAAAAAAATGCTGATAAGGATTCTTCCAGCTGAAACAAAAGGATGCTAATTAACAACATGAGAACATACAAAAATATATAATACACTGGTAAAGGAAACTTTAGTAAAATCTAGAATACTCGAATACTGTAATATGGTGGTTAAATATTAACCACTTAACTCTAATATAAAGGTGATAAAGGTTAAAGTACCAGAATGTTAAAAATAACTATAGCTACTATAATTTGTTAACAAATACAAAATATAAGAAAAGGTAAATTATGACATCAAAAACATAAAAGAGTACCACTTTTGTGTGTAATAGAAGTTGCTATCAACTTAAAATGTAGTGTTTTAGCTATAGAATATCTTATGTAAACCTCATGGTAACCATGAAGCAAAAACCTATAGCAGATTCACAAAAGATAAAGAACAGAGCATCAGAGCATTTCACCACAAAACAACAACAACAACAAAACCAAAAACACAAATTCACAAAGATAGTCAGAAAGAGAGAAAAAAGGGAATGCTAGAACTACAAAATAGCCAGAAAGCAATAAGATGGCATTAGTAAGTCCGTACCTATCAATAAAGACTTTAAATGTAAATGAATTGAATTCAATCAAAAGGCACAGAATGAATGAATGGATAAGTAATAAATAAATAAACAGACTTTAAGCCAAAAATGGTAGCAAGAGGCAATATTATTATACGATGATAAAGAGGTTGATTCATCAAGAAGTTGTAATATCATAAACATATATACACTCATCGTTAGAGCATCTAGATATATTGAGCAAATCCTAACATCTGAAGGGACAAATAGACAATGATACAATAATATTAGGGAGCTTCAATACACCACTCTTAACAGTGGATAGATCATACAGACTAATACTTAATAAGAAAGCATTGCACTTGAAGTACACTTCATACCCATGGACCTAATAGACATATACAGAACATTCCGCCCAACCCCCAGAATACACATTCTTCTCAAGTGCACGTGAACATTCTCCAGAATAGATCCTATGATAGTTCACAAAACAAATCTTGCATATTTAAGGAGATTAATATCATAACAAGTATCTTTTCTGACCACAGTGGTATATGAATCTAGAAATCAATGACAAGAGGAAAGATGAATAATTAATAAGTATGTGGAAATTAAACAACACACCTATGAAAAACCAATGGGTTGAAGAAATGAAATGGAAAATTAAAAAAAACATTTTGAAACAAAAATTGAAAAACAATATACCGAAACCTATGGGATGGAGCAAAAGCAGGTCTAGAAAGGAACTTTATAAGTGAGAAATATCTATAGTAAGAGAAAAGAAAGATATTAAATAATTAACTCTACATCTTGAGGAACTACACCAAGAAGGATAAACTAGGTCCAAAGCTGACAGAAGGAAGGAAGGAACAAAGATCAGAGTAGAAATAAATGAGATAGAGACCAGTAAAATAATAGAGAAGATCAATGAAACTAAGAGCTGAAAAGATGAACAAAAGCGAAGTCGATGCCAGCTAATACTGCTGTGGTAATCACTTCGCAGTATAAGCATTTCCAGATGGGAGGGTGGGAGTGAGAAGGTATAGGATCCCTGATTCCATCAGAGTCGTGTTGTATACCTTAAACTCATACAGTGTTAAATATCAATTCAACCATGCTCAGTTCTGTGGGTGCAAAAGAAGAATTTTAAAATGTAGTCTTTGCCCCTTAAGGAATCTGTAGTTTAACTGTGAGAGAAGAAGCACACTTTAAAACAAAACAACAGAACCAAGTAAGATGAGACTGACTTTAATTAAGGACCATGGCACTAGATGAATGCCTACTAAGTGGAGGGTGGTTGGGTCAGAGCTGAGGCCATGGGAGGGCCTCGTTCCGGTGTCTGTGACTGAGCACAGACACTGGCTCATTCACAACCAGCAGTCCATGCCACACAGTTCTCCCTCGTGCTGGGAGCCTCCGTGAGGTCTGCGCTCAGTCCACAATCGGCATTAACGAAGGTAAGGATGACAGCAGAATGCTCAGAATGCCACTTTAGTCGATTCAATGTTCTTCTTCTGAACACCCTGTGAAGAAATCTCATTTACCATGGAAATGAGAGCTCCCCGAACTTTTTGTTTGGACAGAGGGTGGTGTATGAAAATGCCCACTGCCATGAGGCTGGCCTGTTCCCACACATGGGCGACACGGGTCAATCTGCCTTTGCAACTGGGAGAGCTTCCCAGCTCCACCTGCAGCCTGACTCACCCCGCTGGCCTCTGCTGCCTGTGCTGTGGCATGTTTTCCGTTCTGCTAGATCACCCTCCACTGCCTGAAAACACAGCTGCTCACCACTGAGGCCTGCACTGGCAGGCACCTCTTGGTGCTAAGCGGGACCCCACGTGGCTGAGGGTCTGTCCCCAGGTTCTGCACATTTAACACCTACCTTTGTTAAATTTTGTGAACTCCTCTGGGGCATGAAATACGATGTTCTCATCAGTAACTGGCTTTCCTGTCCTTGCCGTGCAGGAGAGAACTAGATAACAAAGCCTATGATTTATTCGGACTGGCTCTATCAAGAATTGACAGAGTGATGATTTGATTCCAATAATTCTTCATTCTTACTCTGCTTTGACCGTTTCATCTAGCTGTGTCCCTGCTGGAAGTGGCTCTTAGGAACTAGTTTTAAGCTCATTCCAAGAGTATAAAACAGTTCACACCACCTAAAATCTCAGTGGAACTACCTTTGTCACCACCAAATTGTGTAGAACTTTCAATGTCTTTCCTGAATTATTACCAGAGGATTGAAAAGTCCAGACAACTTACAAGTTCCCTTTTTGACTTATTAATTTATCCTATGGGTGTTTCAAAGGGACCTGCACTGGCTGTACAGTGATGAGTGTGTCGGTTGATTCATTCTACACTTGTTTATTGGGTGTCTACTCTCTGTCGTAGGTTCTAGGTGTTGAGAAGAAAACAGTAAGTAAAGCAGAAACCTGCCCTCACTTAGTGGAGGAAGGTAGACCAAAAAAAAAAAAAAAGGAAATAAAGTAATTAGTTACTTGAGCATGAGAATTACTCCTGAGAAGGAGAAAAATGAGTTGTGACAGGGGATGTAGGCTGCTAGTTTGGGGGAGACAAGTAGGGGAAGCATTTCAGTTTTAAATATTGTCTAGAAAGGTCTTGCTGAGAAAATGACATTAGAGCAAAGGCTTGAGTGAAGGGAGAAAGTGAGCCATGTGGATGAAGGGGGAAGGGTGTGCAGGGGGCGCAGGGCGGGTGGGGCCCTGAGGGAGGATGTCTGGTATGCTCCAAACCAGGCTGGTGATAACCTCAGCTCATAGACACGGTGCTTCCTACACGCTGGGCTGGATGCCGCTCTGAAGACTTTGTATCCATTGTTTAATCCCCTGTGTCTCCCCAGTTCCCACTTATCGATGAAGAGACTGAGGCACAGGCAGGTGAAACTCGCTCAGGGTGACTGAGCGGGATAGGGGTAGAACCCAGGCAGTCTGGCTCCAGAAGCTGTGTGTTCAACGACCCCGCTCTGCTGCCTGGTGTTTAACCCTTCGGAGATGCTGAGGTCCTTGCTCATCACGCTGCATTGTCTTGCTTTCAGGAGAGAAACTTTTCTGATCTTAATATTGGTATTAGCTGTGCTTGTCTGGAGCTGCTGGTTTTTTTCAATCTAATGAACACTCTGACCTCTGTTGATCATGATTTTATCTTGGCGACTGAATATTTCAAGGTCTACTCATGTCTTTTTCTTCTTCACTTCATGTTGTTATATTTTGTGTGTCATTATAAACTATTGTAGTATGTCCTTATAGATATAGGGAATGATGAATGAATAGAAACACATTTTAAAAGGAGGCTCATGGTACTGAGCAGTTCGGAATTGGGAAGCAAGCAGCCCTGGCTCTGGGAAGAGCTGCTCTTCCAGCTCGGTTTTTGTGACTAGAATTCCCATGTGTCCATTTTCCCAGCCATGGCCCTTCTCCTGTGGCTCACAGTCCTGATTCCTTCTGCAGCTGATGGAAGAGGAGAGAAGCAGCTTCTCTCCGAATCCCCAGCTCCGACTGCTGCAGTGCATGTGGCAGTGAGGAGGATGGGCTGAGATCCAACAGTTCACTCCCTGACCACTACCTATCTGGGATCCAGTCCTGTGCCTCTTCACTGTAAAATGAAGATGAAAAACGGTGCCTACCTCTTGGGAGGTGTTGGGAGGATTAAGTAGGATCATGTTTATATGTACAGCGCATAGCAGAGAGCTGACCACATATAAACACTGTGGCAACTGTAGCTGTTATTATAGTTATTCTTATTGAAGTACAACAAACGAAAACCCACTGGGCTTGGCTGAGATCTGACTCTCCGTCTCATCCTGTCAAATGCCCGGAGGGACCTCTCTGTGGTACCGATCCTTCGCATCTTGGCTCCCAAAATAGATACAGCCTATTGGAAAAAATAACAAAACATGAATAGGGAATAAAACAAGTACAGCCAGGTTTCAACTTACTAAAAGTTCAGTCCACGATGCCCTGGGAGAGAGGACGAGGGGGAGAGGAGTTGTGTCACATGTACCTCTGCTTTGGAAGCTGGTCCCCCTCCCCTGAGCCCTTTTTAATTGCTCAAGAGTAGTCTAGGCTTCTCATAAAATTGGCCCTGACTTGTTAGGATCTCTTCAAGTTCCACAAGAAGAAAATGATCCCGCTAAAGAGGCTTAAGAATTCTAATTAGATATATTTTAATTAACTGTGTTAGATTTTTTAAAAAAAGGCTTTTTCAGACCGTCCTTATGTTTGATAATCTTGTCTTATCCAATAGGAATGTTGAACCCTGACCTTCGTGGAGTGGCACGGTGCTGTGTGGGAACAGGCACGCTGGGCCCGGCTCTGGGCTGTGCCGTGGCCGCTGCAGGGACTTCGGCCGAGGCAGCAGGGTCCTCGTCTGTGAGATGGGGTAGCGCCCACCTCTCAAGGCCATTGCCAAGATGAAGTGGCATGGCTGTGGGAAAGCTCCTGGCAGGTAACAGACTTTCAATGATGTTCGTCTGATTTTTTTGAAGCTTTTTAAAACATTATTCTGCTTTCTGTGACATCGTTAGGATTGCTTAATTATTCAGGATTTTAACATCCCAGTTTATCAAAGCCCTTTGCTAATAAATCTGTCTCTTGCTGGGTTTTACCATTGCTATGTAACTGCCTATCAGCTTGTCAAAGACAAGAAATAGCAGATGATTCAACATCAATATTGCTGAATGCTTTGGTAAAATGGTTTTATGAAAAAGTTTAAAACTATAGTTAAAATGAAACTTTATTTTTTTAAAGTTTATCTGTGGACAGATTTCACAAGTTCATAGTTTTCTTTTAAGGTTTTATTTTTTTCTTATGCAATTATCATAAAAATGTGAAGATCAGAATAAAATCACTTATAATCTTATTGCCTGGAAATAACCACTATTAACTTTTAATATTTTTCCTTTTTATACACGTAGTTCTTTATATGAGTTTTTCCATCTAAAAGAATATCATAAGTGCTCCTTCATGCCACTAACATTTAAATTACTTTCATAATGGATATACTCTGATCTGTATATTTGTTTTCCTAATTTAGACATAAAGGTTTTTCAAAGCATCTCTGCTAGAAATGTTCTTGAATGTAAACCTTTGTGTGCGTTTCTGATTAGTGCTGAGGACAAATTTCTGGAAGTAATCTTGTTGGGTCAACCTCAGGTATTGCTGTGTAACATGCCCTCTAAACCTAAAACCTATTTACTTAAAACCACAACAATCATGCATTTGCTCACAGTTGTGCAATTTGGAAGTAATTTGTTTCTGTTCAGTGAGATGTTAGCTCGCTGGGGTGGCCTTACTGGGGCCACGGGGTCCACTTCCTAGGTTTCACTCGTTCACATGACTGAGGCGTTGGTGCTGGCTGTCCGCTGGGGCCTGCGTTCTCTACCAGGGGGGCTTCTTCCCTGGGTTTCAAGACGGAGGAGGTGGAAGTTGCCAGTACTCCGAAAGGCTTTGCCCGGGACTGGCACAGAGTCTCTTCTAGAATGCTCTTTTGGTCAAAGCAGTCACAGGCTAGATTCCAGAGGGAGGTACTATAGACCACATTCTTCCTGGGGCAAGTGACAAATAATCTGTGGCTAAGAGCATGTGGTTGAGGGATGTTAATACATCAGCAAGTCACTTTCCAGAAAGGTTGGGCTGATATACAATTCTACCAGCAGCTCATGCGAATGCCCCTCACCACACTCACCAGCATTTCATATTAAAATTTTTAAACCTGTACTTACTTAATATATAAAATGTGGGATGTCATGGTTTTACTTTGAATTTATTATTGAGCTTCCATATATTTGATGAAAATTTATATTTTTTCTTTGTGAACTATCTGCTCATTTTGGGAGGCAACTTTATATGTTAAACAAACATGAAATTATATGAGCTGTTTATTTATTATTGACATGAAGAATGTGTCATATTTGTTGTAAACATCCCTTTTATTTCTCTAATTAAAAATTAATAAACTTTCCCTCTTAATTGAGAAAAGAATCAGACAAACTATTTTCTATTAAATTCACATGTATTGGTCTCAAAATAGTGATACATAATAAAATATTTGGAATCAATGTCAGTTTTATCCAACTAACATGTCAACAGAAAACCTAGAAATAATATGATTTATTAATTATCCACATTTGGGAGGAACCGAATCAAAAAAGAGTTTACATAATTTATAGGAATTGAAATGGAGGAGCAAAATCGTGTCATCCTCCCTCAATTTTCTCTCTATCTCTTAGCTGTCTGGTGGACAAGTGCCTTACCCTGTCTGGGCCTTGATGTTTTGCACTATAAAATGGGGTAATGACAGGTGTGCCGTGAGGCTTAGGAAAGACGTTTATGGGGGGCCTCTCACAAGCAGGGCCTGGTATGTGGTGGGCACCATCATCATCTGCCTGCTACGTTCTGCCTCATGAATCCGAAAGGCCTACTGCAAGAATATCAGAGGAAGTTCTCCGAATGGCTTTCCAGGCTGGGATTTGGGCGTTGTGTCCATTCAGCTCACTCAGTGTCCATTACTCACGGTGGCGGTTTCCACACCATGTGTTGCATCATGGTGCGAATCAGGGGCCTCGTTGCAAATGGCACATCACCCTTGTCAGGTCACAGCTGGAGCAAACGTCTGTGGAATCCTATGGCATACTCCTTGAGAATGACGCTTGGGGAGTTTCTCAGGGCAATCTGGTGTTCGATCTTACTGCTCTGAGAGTTCCATGCTAGCATTATGACTAATAATACCTTTTACTTTTATGGCACTTGTAAACACAGGACTTCCGTGTGTTTTGCCTCTTTGGATTTTCCCAGCCATCCTGGGAGGTGTGCAGACAAAGTAATGTTATTTCCCTTTCATGCACAAGAAAGTCAAGGCTGGGGGTGGATGACTTGTCCAAAGTCACAAAGCTAGAAAGTACCAGACCCAGTAAGAGATGGTGTCTACAGGTGCCACCCAGAATTCTCCTGTTAGATAGTCTACTGCCTGACTCTCCAGCAAGGATGCTGCAATGGGGTGTCCTAGCATGAGGAGGGGTACAGGATGGATGTTTTTGTTCTGCCTTCTATTAAAATAAGTGCAAGGGTGTAGTAGTCAATGTGGACTCTATGTCATTGTCTACGTTTCGATCCTGCCTCCCTCTCTTGTTGATTGTGTGCCCTTGAAGAAATTATGTAACCTCTCCGTGCCTCGGTTTCTCCACATGTAAAATGAGGATAATCCTAACTCATAGGACTCTTAGGGCTTAAATGAAATCATCTGTGACAAACACAATGCCTGGCTTGTAAACAACTAAAACTCTTCTTACTTGGTGTGATGTGTGAAACTGAAAGCTTACCTCCTTTTAACAGGTCTGCACTGCCTGCCTTTCACTGTGCCTTGGGTGTCAGGCATTGGTTTCAGGAAGGCTCTGTTGTGAGAGAATATCTTCCATGGGAAAAGCAGCCATCTACAGTGTGCACAGTGGTGCACACTGCTGTGCACAACTTATCACTGTTCATCAGATTAACCCCTGGAGATGGAGCACAAGACAGGTGAGTAGTGACTGTTTCCGGGGAAAAAAAATCAGCTATTAACCATAGTTAACAGTATGGTGTATTCCTTGCCTCTCTTATATAACCTTCAAAATATAATTTAAAGAGAGGGGGATATGCCACTTTAGCATATTGATTATTTTGAATTAAAGTTACTTAAGAAACAGCCAATTCAGGAAGGACTCTCTGACACTCCTTTGTTCCCCCTGAGAACAGGAAATAAGTCTGTCATGTGAAAGGTGCCCTCCCTGTACCAGTAGGGTGGAAGGCATCCTTACCACCAGAGATGGGGAATTTAGGGCCTGGGAAGTCATATAAGCAAACTTCGTTGGTTCTTCATTCATTTACTGCTCCAAGCCCAGGCGCCTTGATCTTGTCAGTTCTTCACAGATTCATCATTTCTGTGTCAGGCAGGTGTAAAAGCTGCCTGCTTTGGTCACTTCTTTGAGTCTTACTTTTTTTTTTTATGGGGCTCCCGCATACACAAAATTAAATGTGTTTTTCTTCTGTTACTCTGTCTTAGGTCACTATAATTATTAGATTAGCCAAGGACCCTAGAAGGGCAGAAGGGGACGGTTTTCGATCCCTGCAGCATCATGACATATAAAGACTTTGTGATCTGCCTTCTTCACTTCATGTTTATGTTACCTTCCCTTCTCCCTAGTCATCCTGAAATCTGGTTTTGAGTAGCTCGACTCTGTAGGTGGAGGTGCTGTTATTTGTTACCAGTTTGGTATGGGAGAGAGTTTTATTTTCCTATTGTATTCAGTAAACATCCTTTCACAAAAATCTTTTGAGATCTTCTCTAATTATATCCTCAAAATAAATCCCTGGAAGTTGGATGGCCAAGTCAAAGGGATATGCATTTTGAGAAATATTGCTGGACTGTCCCTACAAGTTTTTATCAATTTACCTCTCCCACCCATAGTACGTGGATCAGTGATGAAATCATTCAAGACCTTCCACGTTTTCTCCTGGCCCACTTTTCACCCTTCCTTCTGGATATATTCCTATACAAAGCCTCCACTTCAGATCCGCCCTTGGTTCCAGCCACATTGTTTTGTTCAGTGTTTCGTAAACATCCTTCATGATGCCACCTCTAGTCCTTTGCCATGCCTTTCTGGAAATATCTTCCTCCTTTTCCTTCACCTCTGAATCATAGGTCCTTAATTGAAGTCCCAACCCAATGCATGCCTTTCCTGATTGTCCAATTTGGCAGACTCTCCTCCCTCCCCTGAAGTCCCTCTACCTCCTATTGTCTGTGCTACTCACTTGTCACTCAGCACGTGCTACCTTGTTTTGTGAACTGTCTTTTTATGTGTGCCTGGGTGTTTTCTGAAGAACACGTGCAGCACAACATTACACTTAAAGACCCCTCATAACATACCCAAATGTAGCCTTGCATATGTAACTATATTGTGATAGATATATGTCATAATATACAGTATAAAACTCTGAGGAGGAATCATAATGAAAGCTTGAATCACATTCTAGGTCTCTGACCCACCAGATCACCAACAAAAAACAGGTTTCTCTGTCAGGCTTGTCCCAGACATCCAGGAGACTCAGTCCTCAGACTGAAGCTCATTTGTACTATGTTTATCTGAGTTAAAATGTTAGGGACTCTTTTCCACATAGTATTTAAGGAGTAAGTAGCTGGGTTTAACTTTACATCATAGAATTATGATGAGAATAATCCGATCAATGTCTAGAATCAGGGACCAAAGTCATTTTGACAGACGATGTATGTGTGCTGTAACCACAAACCTAAATGTCAGTCTTCAAAAATATTTAACACGAAATGATATAGCAAGTCTAGATAGTTAGTGATCAGAAATGCTGAGATTGAAAAAATGTTAAATAAGTCACATTGCATAAATAATAAGTAGCTACATAATGCAAACCTATGTTGAGAAGCTGAAAATTCTATAATTCCATGTTGCATTTAGATATAACAAGTGCTGCTTCCTCAAAACTAGATCTAGTTATAACTAGGTTATTCAGTTATCTAGTTAACATTCATGGCAATCTTAGAAGACAAGGTATATGAGAAGACACTTAAAACTGACACTTGTAACCCTTTACAGTTCGTAGAGCACAGGCTACAGGGTCCTTCATCCTGCTGGAGTGGCGTGGCCACACTTTTACGTCGGTGCCAACTGTGCACATGAGGAATTGGAGACTTGGGATCAAAAACTCAGTTAAAGCCATGTAATCAGTAAGGAGGGTCTTTGAGTCTCACACTTGAGTCTGTGGGCTCTCAGTCTGGCTCACTCTCAGCTAGTCCTTGTACTTCTCCTGCCTATTAGGAGCGAGTTTCAGGTTTAGAGGCCTCACCCCTGCCTCGGGGTCTTTGCACCTTCTCTTCTCTCCATCTAGATGGGTCTCAAGGGCACTATGCTCAGTGAAGAAAGTCAATCTCAAAGGGTTATATACTTTTATATATCCTTATATGATTCCATTTATATAATATTCTCAAAATGACAGAACTGTAGAGGCAGAAAACAGATTAGGGCCGAGACAGGCGCAGGGAGGGCCGTGAATATAAATGGAGAGAATGAGAGGGCTCCTGGGTGCTGATGGAATGGTTCTGTGAATCGACTGTGGTGGTGGCTACATAAATACGTAGTCGGGATTGCATGCGCATGTATTGCACAGAAACTGCACACAAACACACACATGAGTGCGTGTAAATATTGGTGACAGTTGGACACAATCTGTAGTCTAGTTTACAATATTGCACCAATGTAATTTTTCTATTTTGAGATGAAAGTACTATAAATATTTCAAAATAAAAAGTTAAAAAAAATCTAAGTAGTGTGTAAAAATGCTCACAAAAATCTGTATTGTATTAGTAATTTCAATAAAGGCAACAATGATTTTGAACATAAGAAAGAAAGATTTTAGGCCTTGCTGAACATTCTGGGTGAGTTAGAGGGCTCCTTGCCCTTCGGTGCTTCCAGGCGGCGGGGAAGATAGTTCAGTGAGTGGCATGCTGCCCACTGGGAGGTGAGCCCACAAACAAATGCATATAATCCCTTAGTCAAGTAAGCTGAGTATCTCCAAGCCAAGTGCGATAGGAATTGAGAGGAATTGAGAGGAATTGACAGGACTTTCAAGTGGTCTGAGACACTGGGAGAAAGTTTCTTGGAGGAAGTGATTGCTGAAGTGAACCGTGAAGTATGAGTCTGATTCTGAAGGTCCAGAAGAGAGGAAGGAGATTTTTTTTTTTAATGTACGTCTTAGATTTTTTTGATTAGGGTTTTCTTAATCTGAGTTCTACTCTTCCCTCAAACTTCTTCTCTCATGCCTTTAGCCTACGAAGCTAGATGTGTTTATATATGGTAAAAATGCGCCACGGGGACTGGATTGAAATGTGCTTGTTTTGAAGTTCAAAGAACGTTTAGAGTCACTTTATAGTTCTTCAAAGAGAATTACTTTGCAAGAGAACTTGAAGTCCCGGGTTCTATTGCTATTTGCCTGGAGGTACCAAGCTGCAGTCCCGGAGCTAGGAACCCTGCCAAAATGAAAGAGTATTTTTTCACTCTCATGGTTTTTTTTATTAGAAAGAACTTGAAAGATGAATTGAAATGGAAAACGATGTACTGCTGACAATAAAGAATATTGCTCCTGGTAGACGAGGGGCATAGCAAACCGTTTTCAGTTAATAGAGTCTTGATTCTGTAGTTTCTTGCATTTACTTAAATCTGGGCCTCAGCCCAGAGAAGCCCGATTCCAAAGGACAGCTACATGCCAGATATAAATAGCCCTGGAGCATAAGCAATTTATTCCATCATTTGTTGCAATAAGGGACTTACATTTTACTTGGCTCTGCTTTTCCTTATTGGCAGGTGTTAACTGTATTATTTACCTAGTGAAGTTTTACTGTATTCTGGCATGCACGAATTCATACTTTAGTAGAAGCTTGAAATAACCCTTTAAACTATATGTTGAGAAAAGACACTGTTGCAGGGCCAACCATTAGAGTCATGGGCAGTTATAGAAAACCCCAGACATTTGGTTGAAAGGAGCCCTGGAGACCACCTCATTCAACAGCCTCATGTCACAGGCAAGGAAACAGGGACCAGGAGAAAATGCTCCTTCTTCAGTGAATAAGTGCTTTTCAAGCCGTTCATTTATTCCTTTGTTTCTTTAATACCTTCTGAGCACCCAGAAATGGTTCTGGGTGTTAGAGGTACAGGGACCTGCTCCCAGGGAGCTTACAGAAGTATTTTTGTGAGGGAGGGGCTAGATAACTGAAAAGTAAACCAACAAACTGCCAATTTCATCACAGTGTTAAGTGCTGTAAAGAAAGGAAGTCCGAGGAGAGGAACTTTCTCATGGGGTGGGAAAGCTGAGGGAGAGCCTTTTTGAGGGGATGACCTTTCAGCTGAGGTGTGAAGGATGAGGGGCCGTCTGTTGAAGACACTGGGGGAGATTGTCACAGGTAGAGGAAGTGCCCAGGCCCTGAGGCAGGAAGGTGACTGGCAGGTTCAAAGAGGGGAAAGCAGACTGTGGATACGGAGGGAGATGAGCCTGAGGGCCGGGACCCCGAAGGCCTTGGAGGCCCAAGGGAAGACTTTTGAGGAGTTGAAGGATTAAACACAGGAGTTGCAGGCCAGGATTTATAGTCTTTTGTTGAGTGTGATGTAGCATGGTAGAAAGACAAGAGCAGAAGCAGGAGACTAGCACTGTAGTCAGGCAGGCGAGAAGGTCATGGCCTAGAACATGGTGTCGGCAGAGGGCAGCGGGACAGGTGAATGGATTTAGGATATATTTTAGGGCTCTGGTTGGCCTGGATTCATGTTTAAGGCCAAATGAGAGGAATCAGGATGGAGGTTTTTGGCTAGGGCACTTGGGTAGGACCATTTCCTAAAAAGGGGAAGTCTGGAGAGGACCAGGTTGTGGAGAGTGCTGGTGGGGTGAGGAATCATTTATTTGAAAATAAAAAATGGCTATTGAGATTGGGATAAACAGGAGCAGATCTATTTCGGTGGAGCAGTAAATGAAGGCCTCACTTAGAGGTTAACATCTGAAAGGCTCAAAGAGCCAGCTGAGAGAACATTCCAGATAGAGGGAACCACGTGTGCAAAGGCGCAGGGAGGAAACGGCAAGTCCGAGGTAAGCCGAGGAAGCGGCTGTGGCTGCAGGGCAGGGAGTGAAGTAATCCAAAAGAGTGGTTTCTATTTTTCATGTTGCTCAGAGACAAGTTTAACACTATAACTTAGAAAAAAGAAATACTGCTTTTTCTCCCTTTTTAACTGACCTGATTTTCCTCACAGCTGATGTCCCGAATAGGAGCTGAGACTGAAAGCAGAGACAGAAGTGTAAACCTGTCAATTTATGGTATTCTCATTGTTTTCAGATGACTCCATTGCATTTGCAAGGAGGCAGGGAAGAGAGGCCTCAGGGCCACGCACAGTTCAGCCCTCCATGACAGGAGGAGCCAAAGCTTTGCCTCTGTCTGTCTAGTCAGGTGATGGGGTTGAGGGTACTTTGCTGACTGTCTCTGGAGGACTCTTAGTCTGTTCTCTGGGCTAGTTGGCCTGGAAGTCTTTCCTGCAGACTCGCCCCTACTTCCATTCACTATGATGCCACAGTTCCTTGTCTTTAAGGTCTGAGGGCTCCTGTGACTCCCAACTTAAGGCACTTCAGCGTCATCCCCTCATCGCTCTGTGACATCTTGGCCAGTGGCTACATCATCTTCTTCTCACATCCTTCATGAGGCAGACCGTAACCCCTAGGTCCCTTCTGTGCTACGTGAGAGCCAAGTGCTCTGGGTCACTAAGTGATGTGCTGTCACTTTTACTTTGTTGCAGACATTCATTGTTGTCACAGACATCCTAGGTGGAGACATCTTCCCAGGGCTGTAAACAGGAAGTGGTAGCAGTTTCTCTACTCTCGGCTTTCTTCTTGACCCTTGTCCCGTCTGAGTCTGACACCAGTCCCTCTGATCTTGTGGTCTGGGAGGTGTGGTGGTAATCCATAACACATGCATCTGACAGCTCGCTCTCCTTATGTCTCTTCTCTTCCTAGCAAATTCTCTGAGCTGGAAAGGGTAGGGTCCTTCTTTCTCCTTATAGTGGTTTTAAAACATATTTGCAAAACTTTTAATACTTTTTCCATCAGAAAGTGGAGTCTATGTCACTTTCCTTGAACTTGTAAGTTCCTTCATAAAAAGAATATGGCAGAAGCAATACAGCATGACATAAGACCAGATTAGAAAAGGCTATGCCGGTTTCTCTGGGGACTAGCTCTGGGGGCCTTTAGCCATCACGTGAGAAGCGCGGCTACCCTGAGGCCACCAGAGTAGTTGTGTGTTGAGGGGAGGGGAGGAGGGAGAGAGCGGAGGAGCTTGAGCTGTTGGCTGTAAGTGTGCCCCGCCCAGGTGCTGACATGCAAGTTAAAGCTTCCCGATTATATCAGTTTCAACTCCTGTCTCCCTAAAACCTCAAGAGACTCCCTGAGCAAGAAGCACCTAACTAAGATAATTCAATGGTCAGATTCCTGAAAAAAAATAAATGATTGCTTTTGTTTTAAGTCATTCTTTTAGGGTATTTTGTTAAAAGCTGATTAGAGTACTCACTCCTCCTAGAGATTACATTCTTATCAGTGTTTCTCTTCTATTTTAAATAATCTCTACACTCTGGCTCCGAAGTAAACCGTAGGTCCAGACCTTTAAGTAGAATGACCAATTTGCCTGATTTGCCTGGGACTGAGGGGGTTTCTGGGGTGTTGGACTTAAAGTGCTAACGCGGGGAAAATCCTGGGCAGATTGAGATGAGTTGGCCACCCTACCCCAAGGCTTGCTTTTGTTATATATATAAAGGACGCTGAAAGAATGTAGAGATTTGGAATTACTAGGTATTGCTATGCATTTTAAGAAGAAGCAGCTTTGGGCATGGATGCTGACCCTTTGCTCTAGATGGTATCTGCCCTCCCAATGGATGGCTTAGTTGCTACAAAGCCAATGAGTGGGCTATGAGAAGCAAAGATGATTATAGGATATGAATGTATGTCAAAAATACCTCATTACCTATTGATGGGGAAAATGGCTAGACAAGGTCACTGGCTCTCCCAAGGGCAATTTGACAAGTGTATGATTTTGACTTCCTTTCAGGGCTCTTACCGCTATATTATGTCACTTCTAATCCTTAACAATATTACCATGTGAATATGGTATAATAGTGAATCCTAGAAAATATTTAGGCAGAGAGAGAAGTCTGTGCCAGTAAGAAAGCTCACCATCTTCATTCAGCTCTAGGCAGCACAAATTAGGCTGAAATTTAATCTCAGCCATACTTGCACAAACTAAGTGCCAGAAAATGCATCTTGCTTAAAACAAAACCCTGAACCAACTTCAGTGTTGGTTCTGTGTTGGAAATAGAGTGTTTAACAATCTTATGAATGTTAGGGGGAAATGGTAGGCTCCAGCGCTGCTTTCCCAGAAGGAGCCCAGGCATCTTTGGAGCCTAATTTTTAGGGCCCTCCCTGGAGGCGAAGGTTGAGGAGGCTTCCAGCTGGCATCAGGGCTAGTGTAACAGGATCTGGGCAAATGAGCCTTTCTGGGTGTGTCTTTTGCAAAGAAACCCAGACTGCTTTGGCCAATAAAGGAGGCTGGAGACTATCTGCACTGCCTGGAGCTGAAAATGATAAACTACGTGGGAGGGAGGGTGGAGAAGGAGAGCATTACTATGAGGTCTGGCTTGGCAGCAAACTGCCATTACGGTGCTGCCATCCCCACCTCTGTTTAGAGACTGTATGTGGCATGCCTGGGTGTGGGCTGTGCGTGTACCCAACAACTAGACTAGAGCTTTTATCAAAGAAGGCAAATTGGTCACTGATATGACTCCATGGACATGGCGGCCCCAGAGCCAGCCCTGTCCTGTCCAAGGGAGCCAGGAGGAAGCTGTGTCCTGACCAGCAAGGCAATAGGGTGACGAGTATGTGAGTCATACCTGATTAGTTCAGCTGACATGCACGCAGGCGTGAGCTGCATTTCATATGATGATTACAAGAAAAAGCCCTATAATTTTGCACAATCCTAGGACCCATTCATTTGAAACTAAATGTTAAAAAAACAAACAAACAAGTTAAAGCTCTTGGGATAAGATATTACTTTGAGATTTATAATCTTGTCTCTTCTTCTGTATTTCGTCCTTTCTCTTCCTTCTGTTGAAGCAAGTAGTCACATTAAATCTGTCCTTTGCTTCCATGGAGGGATATGTTTGGGAGAAAAGTATGTCCTTCTGGCTTTAGGGAAGTGGGCAGGATATGGGTCAGAAAACACAGAAACAACATATCAGGGGGAACCTCATCCAAAAAAAATGATTTCCCTAACACTAGAGAGAGAATTCCAGACCTGGAAAGGGGCAATAGGAAGAGAACATAATGCTCAGAAGTCCTGGGACAGAGATGAAACATGTCCTGAATTTTTCAACATTCGCTCATTCATTCGACTCCTGTGTACACCATGCACTGTCCTAAGAGCTGTGAACGACTTCATCAAGACCCTTGTCCACATGGAGCTTAAATTTTAGTGAGTATCAACTGTGTGAGATTGTAATATGCCAGACACTATTCAAAGTGCATGGCCTGTATTTACTTCTCCCAACCAGTTGAGTTAGACACTGTATTCCCAGTTTACAAATGAATAGTTGAGACAGAGAGGGTTACATAATTTGCTGATCTCACAGCTAGCAAGTATCAGACTTGATTATTGAAGCTAGACAAGCTGGCTAAATTTTTTCTTAACTGCTTGCTTAATTTTCAGGCAGGGTTTAGGGAGGGTGGCAAGACACGAGTTGAGAAAGCTGCTTGGGGCAGTTTCTCAGAGACTCCCATATGCCAGCTGGGTTAGGACAGCAGTGGAAAGACCCTGAAATTCTATTTCTCCCTGCCCAGAAGGTGGGCAACTCAAAACAGAAATTAAACTCAGTTAAAAAATAAAGATTATAAAAATAAAAAACTAATTAATAAAGAGAATAAATATGTTTTTGTAATACTGAATTTGTGGGCTAAGGTCCAGCTGCATATTCTGAACAGTGTGGGACTACAGAGAGCTGTGTGCCTCCCCCCATTTCCTCCCTTGAATGGGGCATCGTAAAAGGAAGACCTAGGGTTTCATGATTGCTAGAAATGGTAACCTAATCAGGTCAGAACATACGTTCATTTTTTTTCCTCCAGAGAAATGAGTTGTTAGAATTCTACATGGGTGTGGTGTACTCTGTGTATCTATTACACTCTAATCGGTACAAATATATCAGATTATTTGGTTCCCTCATGAAATACAAATCAGGATTTGCAGTAGCCTATAAATCCTGCAATAGGCAGTTAGAATGGAGCTGCCTGGGGTCAGTGCCCTGAGCTGCCCACATGGGGAAAAGATTTTCAAATCTATCCAGTGGTCATATTCCAGAGATTTAGTAGTTGCATAAACAGATAAAGGTCTTATCTGCACAGGTGAAGCCTGTTCAATTTATCTCTGTTAATAAAAAAGAAGTCATTCTAATGCATTGGTTTTTAAAACCAACTTTTCTTAAGGTATGGGGCCGCTTCCCTTAAATCACTTTGAGTAATTCACCCATGTGCTCTAAACTCTCTAGATTTTTTTATGAAGTTGGATTACCACAAATATATAACTCGGTTTGTTTCATGACTACACAATGTGGTTTTTCCTGGGCCGAATTGAAGAGTATGATCTCATTTATAGAGATGTAAGAACGTCTCTATAAAACTGCTGCTTGAAGACATTGTCTGTTGTGTTACAAAATTTCCTTTATGTAAGAATACAGTGCTTTGTTCCTTCCAGAACTTACGGACAAATTGGGTTCCTTTCACCTGATAAGCAGTATGAGCTCCTGGTCCACATGCACTGCCATCTCATTTCCTCATCCCCTGCTTGGGACCCAGCCCCCTGACACTGGCTTTCTGCCCCCAGCACCCCTCTAGGCAGAGCCCATTGACTTCCAGTTTTCTGTATTCCCAGCTCAGCAGTTATCACAGGTGTTAAGTGGGCGTCTTGCTCTTCCTCCTGTGGGGTCATGCAGAAACTCCCATCATGCTGCCTCATCTTTTCCTAACTGAGACTAAGGCATGAGGCAGTCTACAGCATTGGAAGGGGAGAGAGGACAAAGATCTTGGTATTAGTTTTCTATTTGTGTTATAACAAATTACCACACACTTAGTTCCTTAAAACAACACAACTATATCCTTTACAGTTCTGGAGTTCACACGTCCCAAATCAGTTTCACTAGGCTAACGTCCAGAGAACCCCATCTGCTTGCCTCTTGCAGTGTTTTATGGTCACCTGCATTTTTTGGCTCATGTCCCCTTCCTCATTGTTTAAGTTTATCACTTCAGTCTGAGTTTCCGACATCACATCACCTTCCCTCTGATTCTGACTCCTCTGGCCTTCCTCTTTTAAGGACCATTGTGATTATTGGGCCAAACTGGATAATTCAGCATCATCTCCTCATCTCAAGATCCTTAACCTAATTGCATCTGCAAAGTCCCTTTTGCCATGTAAAGTAACATAGTACAGGTTGTGACAGGTTGCGACAGGTTGCAATATATTTGGGGGACTATTATTCAGCCTACCTTGAAGGCCAACAGTGACCCTGGCAGGCTGCAGGTCCCCCAGCAGCTAGCACATCCTGGGCTGGAATGCTCAGCAGGTCTCCCTCAAAGAGAACACGTCTCAGTGTTGGTCAGGAAGCCCGAGCGGCTCCAGTGCCCACTGTGAGGAAACAATAGCTCGAGGCGTCAGAATCGGGCAGTCCCCACGGCTGCTTCCTCTGTCTGTGTTCACATTCACCCTTCCTAAGTGCATTAGTCAGGGTTCACCAGAGAAACTGACCAGTAGGATGTCTGTACATGTACATATAACCAGTAGGATATGCACATACATGCGTGTGCATGTATGGATGTGTACACACACACAGATTGACTAAGATTGATTGATTTATGAGGAATTGGCTCACATAATTATGAAGGCTGGGATATCTCATGATCTGTCTACACAGTGAAAACCCAGGAAAAGCAATGGTATAACTCAGTCCAAGTCCAAATGCCTGAGAACCAGGGGAGCTGATGGTATAAATCCCAATCTGAGGTCTAGAGATGAGATCAGGTGTTCAGCTCAAGTAGTGAGGCAGGGGGAAAGTGGGGTGATTTTCTCCTTCTGCCTTTGGTTCTATTCAGGCCCTCAATGGGTTGGATAGTGCCCACCCATATTGGGGAGGTCCATGTGTTTTACCGAGTCCACTGATTCAAACACAAATCTCTCCAGGAAACACTCTCACAGACACACTCAGAAATAATGTTTAATCCGGGGACACCATGGCCAATCGAACTGACAGGTAAAATTAAGCGTCGCACCGAGGGAGAGGCTGTGCGTTTTTGGGTTTGTCACCATCCATCATGAAGTTCCCCTACTAGGCACTGATGAGTTTGTATTGATTGAATCCCCTTTTGGTAGGATTGATTCAAATGTAAATTTTGATGCAAAGTCTGTTTTTAGTTTTCTTGAAATTAACCTGACTGCATATTTTTATTGTAAGTGATAGCAAATGCTTTTTAGAACTACACATGCTCTTTGGAACATATTTGCCAAATATGTTTATGCATAAATTATATATAAACATATTTAGCAAATTTTGGTTCATCTCTGATTTATGTTTAAGGAAGACAGTGAACCTACCCACCATGACGGTAACACTAAGAAAAATCAAGGGGTAGTAACTGTGAGATAACTGTGGGGAGGTGGTATGTATACATAGCCTTATAAATAGAAAAGAAAAATAGGGATTATTCAAAGAATCGACGGCTGATGTACAAACTGCAAATAAGTACATTTGAAAGGGGGAAGTTGCTGAAGTTGACTTGGCACAGATGTATATTATGTAGCTAGAAGAACTATATGTTGAAAAATTCACTTTATCTTTAGTATTTAATAGGTATTTTGATATCTAGGGGAAAGAAAAAAGAACATAGAAAATCCAAAGGGTTTCTCAGAGCAAGAGGACTATCATAAACCCAGTGAGAAAGCTGCACAGTGCTCCAGTGATCGGAAAAGCAGATGAAAGATACACGCATCAATGTCAGACAGCGGAGTCCGAGAGGAAAAAGAGCAGCCGATTTGAGATGGGGAGTGATTGCCTTGACTATTACAGTGACACAAACCAACAAGGATATTATTTTGTGAAGTGAGGAGGATGTTCTTTGTCAAATTACTCCTACCAAAGGGCCCAAGGCCAGAGTGAAATTGGAAGACAGGGAACAGTAGGAGAGAAGAGGAAAATCAAAATGGTTGGTGAGAAGGCAGAACTTTATTTTTTAAAGTTTTACTTTGGAAAATTTGAGAAAGTAAAGTTCAGCATTTTGTTGCACTGAAGCAAACAACACTTTCTAAATGAGACCAAAAGAAACAGTCACCTCACCACTGAGTGAGTCAATATTTATTTGCTCATTATGGTGACCAGAAAAATCTAGTTTGGTTTTTTAATTCTGATGGTATAAAATTTTATAAGTTTTTACTAAACGTTAAACAAAAGTAGTTCAATCTTTTGTAAAAACTTGGAAAGGATGTCCCAACTGTAGAAGAGGTTTGTTCTTATACATGAACTCCATTTGCAGAATTAAAAGTGTCTGCATTTTCAATGTCTTTGTTTGTCAAAGTTGATGGAATATCTAGATATTGGGACGTGGGGAAGGAACAGCCTGTGGGAAGTGCTAAGTGCTGGGACCTGTAGTGGGAAAGGAAGCTTTGGGGGGTTGGCTGGGCTTGGCCTGTACTGAGAGCTCTCGTCCTTGACAGCTGCCCTCAGAGGGCACAAAACGTTTAGCCCTTATCACATTTGGAAATTCCTACATGCATTATTAACATTTAATCATGAGATTTCTCTTAAAAATCCACATTTCTGATTTCTCTTGAAACATGATAGCATTCCACCGTAGCAGCTGTCACTGGCTGCTCGTTTGGGGTAGCAGGCTCCCCAGTGTCCATCTGCTTCACACAGCTCCACTCTCTTCAGACATAAAGGCTGAGTGCCAATTGCCATCCGTCCATGTGATCGCACATTCATGTGTCTTAATGGTAGAATTGGTAGGATAGTAGAATATGTCCCGTAACCTTGTCTGTATGTATCAGAAGTGGGATGTAGACCAAGATGTCACATGATTCAAGAACAATAGGAGAAAATGTATTTTCTTCTGTCAGCCAAGAGTATCCTAAGATATGCATACAAGATACATCTGTACAGAAGTCATCTGCCTTATTTACTCCTTTATTCCCTTGTAGCCTTTAGGTTTAAGATGCCTGTTTTTTCTTTTTTACCTGTGATCTCATCTCTGGGCACAGATCACTCCAGAGATTGAAATATGTTTCTTATCCCAAGAGATAGTTCCCTTTTCTTTCTATTCAGTAAAACTCTGAGTATTTTTATGGTGGCAAAGTGCCCACAGCTAGGTCCACGCCAAAAGCTTAATCGCATTCCCTTATTTCTCAGCTTCCCCAGTTGGCAGCCATGCAACCCAGTTCTGACCAATGATATGTAGGCGGATCATGCCAACACCCCAGGGAACTGCATTTTCCTGAGAAGGGGACAATGCAGTTCATTTGGTCCTCGACCTTTACACTCCCTCTTTCTTCCTGCTTTGAAGTGGACAAGTGTTCTCTGGAGATGCAAAAGCCATCTTGTACCCATGGGGAGACAGCCGCAAGGGCAAAAGCCAATCTTTGAAGGATACTGAGCAGAAATAAAGCCAGCGTCTGGGTCCTTGGGCGCAGTTGAGTAGCTAAGCCAATTGACAGTAACTGCCTTGGTTTGGTTATATGAGAAAAATAAATCCTTCATTGTTTAAGTCAGTGATTTTTAACTGGTATGTCACAAGAACTTTTAAAGCATGCAATACCTGATTATTTAGTCAGGGGCAATGAACTTTTTTCCCTTAGATTGTCAAATAAAAAAATGACAACAGCCAACATAACAATAGCCATCTAGTGTGAATGAATCAAAAATTCTATCTGTTTTCGTCAGATCAGTAAAAACTGTATCTCTTTGGTGTGCCACAGAATTTTAGTGATCAGTTTATATGTGCCATGAAATGAAAAGGGTTGGAAATCACTGGTTTAAGTCATGGTTTTTCAGCTTTTCTGTTGCTTGCAGACAGAGGCATTCCTAATTGATACACTCCTCTTCCCTCCCCTTAACTGATAGATGCACAATGGTTTCCACTGTTTCTGCACTTCTCACATCTGCCAAATTATGCCAACACCCAGTTCAGTTCCCATTGGATAATATTTGCAACACATGGTGCTGGCAGTTGGAATGGGGGTCTTACAAGGATGAGTAAGATAAATTCCTTGTTTTTAAGTAGCTTGTTATCTCTAAGGGAGAATTAGGTAACTGCAACACAAAGTAGAATAAGGGCAATGTCATGGAAGAAGTGCAGTTGTTACAGAGTGTTCCAAGTGTGGTGACCTAAATTCTACTGCACTTAGTTTCTGGCTGAAGTCCTCTGGAGAGATTTCATGGAGATAAGTTTTGAATGTTGGACACGATTTTAGAGAATTGCCTTCTAGGGAGAGGGCGTGGAGGGAGGAAAGGCATGGAGGCAGAAACATAGAACCCCTTGGGCAGCTGCAGCTCCCTGCTCCCACGCTCCAGGCCCCCGGTCTCTCTCCCAGCTCTGCGTCCTCACACGTGATTCTCCTCCTGCTCGTTGGCCTGTCCTCTTCTCCTGTCTGCTGGCCATCCTGGCAATATTGTTTCCTCAGAGAGATGTGTCTGGGTAGCCAGACTCAAGTAAGTCCCACCGCTACTCTCTCTGTACAGTACACTTTGCTTTTACAAAGTTCAGATGGTCATTTGTTTAACAATTGGTAGTATTTGTGGAAGATCAGCTTTATTTCAGGCACTGGGCTCACCTACTAGCTAGATTAGTGAATAAAAAAGTCAAAACCCATGCCTGTACTTTTGGATAAGGGGACAGAAGATAAATAAACAAACAAACAAATGTAAAATAGTTACCTATCGTGTTAAATGCTAGGAAATAAGGGGGTGATCTGCTTGGGAGAAACCTGGGAACTGGCAGGACAGGACGAACTCTGTTAACAGCAGAGCCTGCTTCAGGGGATTTTGTGACGACAGTAAAGAGAATAATAGGCATAAAGAGCTAAAGAGAGTGACTGGCGCATAGCACTAAAATGAGTAATTATAAACTTGTGTGTGTTTCTAAGCAAACTTTTCATTGGAATACATATATAGGAAAGAGCACAAATCAAAAGCATACAGCTTGGTGAATTTTTAGAAATGAAACACATATATGTGACCAGCCCCACGTCAAGAAACGGAATATGACTTAGACCCTCAAGTCCCGTTGGGCCTCCTTCTAGGCACTGTTCAGCCTGAAGGGTTATTATTCTTTTGACCTCTAAGCATAGAATGATTTTACCTGCTTTTTGAGCTTTATAGAAATAAAATGATAAGGATTGCATCCCTTTTTATTTTTTTTCCTCCGGAAAAAATGATGTGTTTAACACTGTGGGAATTTATAAAAATATATAGATTGTATTATAAACATTGTTATTCAAAGAAATAGTTTTGGATCTATTCTAAAAATTTAGATTTCACCAATTAATTAAAATCAGTGTTGATTTTATTGTTAGAAGAAATATTAATTCTTGTAAGTCTTAACTGAATCTTAATTTCTACATAAATGATTGTTTGTTATACAAATAATCAAATATAAAAAATGAGAAAGCAAATAAACATGAATAATTATTTGCACAGAGAAAAAAAGCAAAACAGTGAACAAAATAAAAAGACAACCCAGAGAATGGGGAAAGAATTTGCAAACCATATATCTGATAAGAGGTTAGTATCCAAAGTATGTAAAGAATTCAAGCAATTCAACAGCAAAAACAGAACAAAACTAAACCAATCAAATAAACGAAACCTCATATAATCCAGCTAAAAAATTGGCAAAAGACATGAATAGAAATTCTTTTCAAAGGGGAGGTACAAACAGGCAACAGGCATATGAAAACATGCTTAACATCATTCATCGTTAGAGAAGTGAGAATCAAAGCCACAGTGAAATACCACCTCATGCCTGTCAGAAGTGCAAGAGACACAGAGAAAATGGAACCCTTGTCCGATGTTGGTGGGGTTGTAATCTGGTACCACCACTATGGAAAACAGTATCGAGACTCCTCAGGAAATGAAAAATTAAAAATACATCTCTGTGCCTCAGCTTCCTTATCTAAAAATGGCTATTATGGGGAGATTGTGAAGATTAAATAGTTTAATATTTATACATTGCTTAGACCAGTACCCAGAACATAGTAAGTTCTACAGCAGTCATTATTAAATAAAGTGAAGGTCATCAGAGATTTTTGAACATGGAAGTGGCTTTTTGGAGCAGGGTGTTGATGCTGTAATAAAGGCAGGACCAGTGGTCCAGCTACAGCTGCTGTTTCTGAGAGGCTGATTCTCACTGACCCAAGGTGCACTGCTGTATGAGAAACGCTGGTGAGCCACCACATGCAGAGAAAAGCCTTAGAAATGGGATGAGGAAACTTTGGAAAATACAGGAACTATCCAAGTATGCATGAAGGCCATTAATTATTTCACCTTCCAGAAACAATCATCATTAATAATGATTTCCTATTGTGTTTATATTTTTTCCTCATTTTTTGTTCTGTTTTTTAATTTTTTTCTTCTCTTTTTCCTTAATTTTATTGATTATGCTATTACAGTTGTCCCATTTTACCCCCTTCATTCCCCTCCACCCTGCACACCCTCCCCCACCCATATTCCCACCCTTTAGTTCATGTCCATGTGTCATAGGTTCTTTAGCTTCTACATTTCTCATACTATTCTTACCCTCCCCCTGTCTATTTTCTACCTACCATCCATGCTACTTATTTTCTGTATCTTTTCCCCCTCCCTCCTCCTCCCACTCCCCTATTGCTAAGCCTCCATGTGATCTCCATTTCTGTGGTTCTGTTCCTGTTCTAGTTGTTTGCTTAGTTTGTTTTTGTTTTGTTTTAGGTGTGGTTGTTTAACTGTGAGTTACCAAACTGTTAAAAAATAAAATTGCTGCAGTATTATATATATGAATACTAACTATGTATTACAGGAAGTGAAATTATATTAAAGAAAGGCAGGCTTTGCCCAGCAGGTGACTTTGGTATCCAACTCCACTGCCAATCTTTCATATGGACAACTTCCTGGCATTATTTTTTAAACAACTATAAACTTTTTTGCCTTAGCATTTTCATGATTGAAATGTGGATACATCTCTTAGATGATTTTGAAATGTCTTGCACTTCAGAAACTCAAAATCTAGAAGAAAACGTTGCTCAGAGCCCTGCTTCTTGACATAATGATGCTGGATTTTCTGACCATCTTTTTCCTTATGTATAGGAATTTGCCTTTCCCATTCTTTTTTACCATATATAGTTTCAAGTTTTTCTTAATAAAATTGTTTTAAATAAAAAGTAAAAAAAAAAAAAGAAAATGGGATGAGAGAATTAGATTTCAAAGATCCTGTCCTTTGCTTCCACACACAAGTTGTGAATGGGCAGTTTGAAATTATAACTTGTAATTAGAAAATTTTCATCTTTGATAACCATCGGATAGTGGAGCACACCGTAGTTATTATAGTGATGGAATTTCGGACCTGCCAGAAGGAATTTTTTCCATCGCACTGAGATGGCACAATGTAAGAGTCTCTCACTGTCGCCTATGTGTAAGGCTGCTCTGTTGAGATTTGCAGGAATTTCTAGTGGAAATTTCCACCAGTGAAGTCATCTGTGTTGTGCTAGATTATCCCACTGGAGCCAAACTGTGGAACAGTGAGTATGTAGGTAGGAATCTGGGAAGAAACAGATATTACACTCCAACTGTGTAAATTAAACAGTTCAAGGACCATTTACAAACATTAGGCAAACAACAAAGGGTGGTGCAGAGACTAGTAATCTTGGGGAAACCCAACCACCATTTACCCCTGAAGGGGCAATGGCAGGAAGGGTTTATGAGCATCTGGAGAGGGCCGAGGACGGAACCTGTGGGCTTTGATAGAGGGGGCATCCAACCAATGGCTCCTTGGCAAGGCGGGAGTTGTGAGAGCGAATGGCAGAGTTTCCTCATACCTCACCCTTCGGTCTCCTGTGCACCCACTGGCTGAACCTGTGTGGAAGCTGGAAGGCACAGGAGCC
>CM052539.1:168672074-168764774 GCA_028533065.1 Trachops cirrhosus | reverse complement strand
CCCCGGGTGCTCAGCTCTCCGCTCTGCGTCCCTCACCCGGCCGGACTCCGCCCCTCCTACCGGTCTGGATGAAAGTGTCTATTTTTAAATCCTTGGTTGTCCGACTTCCATAAACTTCAATTTTCTGTCAGTTCTGGTTGTTATTTTGTTTCTATATCTTTGTTGTCCCTATCTTGGTTGTGCGAGGAGGCACAGTGCGACTACCTATGCCTCCATCTTGGCCGGAAGTCCTAGTTCCAAGTTTTCTGAAGCCAAAGTCCATGCACCCCAACTTTTATTTTTTTGCCATTGGAGTAATCTACTGACCCCTTTCATTTATACATTTACTTAAAGTATTTTCTACTCAGGTGAGTATATTTGCATGACAATTGAACCACTACAGAAATTATAGAGTCAAATGTTCAATTTAGTCCTTCTCATTTCTGTCTCTCAAAACATTTCCGTCCTCAGAATTTGTCACTGTTAACTGTGGGTATGTCTCCTTCCAGACCCTTTTTCCTATGAATTAATAAATTTACATGTACATAAGCACATACATAGCTATTCTATTTAATGTAAATAGGGGCATTTTATTTATAATTTTCTTTAACTTTTTTTTACTCTGGGCTTTACTTTCTCCTTTGGATTCCTCCCTACCATAGTGGCTTGAATTATTTAATTATCCTGTAACATATAAACACAGGTATATAATTAGGTATAAAACTTCCTGTGCGGTTAGGTGGTACACAACTATAAAACCCAAATAAATTAAGGACCAACAATATTTCAAAATAAAAATTAAATGATCAGTGTTAATGCAGTGCAATTTAACATGAAATAAAACTGTAGGTGATTGGATTTAATGATAGAAAGATATTTTATTTTTTATTTGATTTAATTTCTTTAAATTTTGGGCATGATGGGCCATCATTTATTTTATCATCATCATCATCATCATTTTTTCTTTTAAACAGTAAACAATACATTCTCTTTTGATCCTATGATAAATCAATGTAATAGTGCATGCCCAAAAAACCTTAAAATTTAAAAAGGACCATTTAACAAAAATATTTTCTATGTATCTCTACAAAGATATGTTCTGGTAATAGACTTTTGCAGCTGATTATTATAGGAGATACATACAAAGAATCCACTTGCCTCCTGAATGGCAATAGCGATTATACCATTATCTATGAGTTACTCTATATAGCATGACTCAATTCTCTAAAAAAGTCTTCTGTCCTCAAACTATTGTTAAGCTTTTGAATAGCACAGGATGAGGTGATCTGGCCTCCACTTGACCTTGGGGGCTTGTTTCTTTTCTAGGTCTGCTCTAAGCCTTTCCTCATTAGCTGCTGCAATATTATTGCACACCGTTATTTTCACGATGCCATATCAAAATCTCAGTTTATTAGGTAACTTAAGAAGCTTAAGTTTTAGTCCATGAAAATGTCTTTCCATTTTGAATATCTTTGCAAATCTTAAGATTTATCTTTATAATTGGTTACAACAAATCACCTATGTATTGGGTTAGCCAAAAAGATCCTTTGGTTTTTTCCACACAATGGCTCTAGTAGCACTTAGTTGTCTGTAACTTCATTCAAAACCATTCTGTTAGATTTATTGTGACAGTTGTCATATCAGTGTGCATTTAAAAAAACATCAAAATTGGTGAATTTTTGTGTAGACAGTTTAATATTAAAGATGAAAGGAAATATGCAATATTTTCTGCATACTATACTTTATTATTTCAAGAAAGGTAAAAATGTAATCAAGACTCAAAAAAAGATTTGTGCAGTGCATGAAGAAGGTACTGTGACCAAACATGTCAAAAGTGGTTTGCGAATTTTCGTGCTGGAGATTTCTGCTGGATGATGCTCTATGGTCGGTTTGAAGTTGATAGCAATCAAATGGAGACATTAATTGTGGACACTCAATGTTATACCATATGGGAGACAGGTGACGTACTTGAAATATTCAAATCAATAAAGTTATTCATGAAAATGAACAGTATGTTTTTTATTTTATGGAAAAAAGCTAAATGGACTTTTTGGCCAACCCAATACAATAGCAAATATAAAATGTTGTCATTTGGATACAAGGACATACCAGCTGAAATGCATCCAGTTATGCCTTTTAACACATAGAAGTTAAATGCTATCCCTTCAAATGATCAATCAATAATAACCTGGTTATAAACATCAGAGCAAAAATGCAGATCCTGGAATTAGGGGCTGTTTGTGGGTATTAGGTAAGGATCCAGTCCATTCCAGAATATACCCTAATTATTTTTTCAAGAATATCAAACATATGAAAATGAAGAATTAAGATAATTGCCGGGTACTTGTGGATAACCACCCTGACCCTGTGTAAGTGAGAATTTCCATCTCAGAGTCCCTGTGCACTGTGTTCTACTTTTCGTCATGGGGCACCAAGACAATCAGATTGAGGGCAGAGAGGCGAGAACTGCTGGAGTAGAAAGAAAAGAGGCCTCATCGAGCTCTGACAAAGTTTCTGTCTGTTGCTGGCAAGGAAGTTAGTTTTTTTTTTTAAGATTTTACTTATTTATTTTTAGAGGGGAAGGGAGGGAGAAGGAGAGAGAGAGAAACATCAATGTGTAGTTGCCTCTTATGTGGTCCCCACTGGGGATCTGGCCCGCAACCCAGGCATGTGCCCTGACTGGGAATCGAACCTGCGATGCTTTGGTTTGCAGCCCGCGCTCAATCCACTGAGCTACACCAGCCAGGGCTGGAAGTTAGTCTTGAGAATGGGATACTCTGGTCTGTGTGTGTTTATACCTTCCCAGCCCCCAGGCCGAGGAGGTATTTCTCCCTTCTGCAATTAGAATTCTTTCCAGATTTTTAGACCTTGCTAGATTGATGCCAACCTTCCAAGTTACCACTCTGCTAAGTTCTTACTGTGGCTTGAGGCCTTTCTTTTTCTGTTACAAGATACACTTGCTCCCTTTAAAAGATCAGAAGGAAAGCCACAGTGGTGGTTGTGTGGTATGTAATGACCTCACAAATGCATTACCTGCTGTGTAACTCACAGCTGGCACAAGTGCCAGAAATGGGTTTTGTTTCTAGACCTTTCCTTAGGATTCAATATGGGTACAGCTCATTGAAAGAAATGTCTCCCCTTAAAATATTACTTGTTTCAAATTAACTGGTAGTTGGAAAAAAGATACAAAAGGTTAATGTTTCCCTTTTCTCACCTGCCTCTCTCCTTCTGTCCCTCCCCTCCTCCTTCCCTCCATTCCTTCCTCCTTACCTCCCCCCTTTCCTTCTTCCCCCTTTCTGATCCTGCTTCTCCTCCTCTCCCTCCCTCTTCCTTTTTTGCAGAAAGATATCCTTTAGGTAGCTTTTTTGACTCAGAAGTGTAAAACAGACATGTTCCCAAGTTGATGAAACTCATTAGGGTCAGAGCTGTCACTAGACAAGGATCTCCAAGACTCCCGGGACTGGGCTCTCCATACCAGACGTCTGCTGAGAAGCATACATCACGACTATGTTAAGAAACACTCAGCATTATGTAATTCCAGTTAATAAAAATAGAAGGAATGAAGGAATAAAAAGCTATCATTAGGCAAATACCATAGTAATAACTTTTGCAGGTAAGACCTGTTGATGAATAAAGTTAGTGGGTGAAAGTTGAAGTAGAAACAGGATTATTAGCAAAATCTCAGTATCTCCCCCAAGGCATTTCTTAATTATGAAGGGAAAACAGTAACTTGCAATGGAGAGACCCAGCTGATGCCACAGTAACCAAGCGATCAAAGTTAATCTCCAAAGTTACAGCATTGAGACCTATCAATATGGCGTAACTCTTGAAAATGAGGCACCGTGAAGGACATAGCTGTTTAATCATCAGATAAACCCAGACTGAGGGAGATTCTACAAAATAACTGTCCCATATTAATTAAAAGTTTCAAGGTCATGAAAGACAAGGAGAGAATGAGGACTAGATTGGAGGGGATTAAGAGACAACCAAATACAATGTGGGATCCTGGTCTGATCCAGGAACAGCCAAAAAATAAATAAATAAATAAAAAACCCTAGAGAAATTCAAATAAGATCTGTAGTTCAGTCAAGAGTATTGTATCATATTAGCTTCCTGGTTTGGATAAGTGTGCTGTGGTTATACAACACGTTCACATTAGAAGAAGCCGAGTGAAGAGAGTATATTTGGAACAGGAAACTCTGTGAACTATTTTTGCAACTTTCTGGCAAGTCTAAAATTATTTCAAAATAAAAAGTTAAAGTTAAAAAAAAAACCAGAAAAATTCAGGATGGAGACTCTCTCCTCTTGACAAGGGAAGAAAAGCGTGAAATTTTTAGGACCATCTTTGGTGGGTCAGGCAAGTGGACAGGATTAAAGACCTTTGGGAACATTTCCATATTGGAGTTTGAGCAGGAGTTTTATTGATTTTATTTTGTCCTCTCTTTCCCATTCTCCACCAAAATATCTTGCTTTTCCTTGATAGGTGCAATTTGAAAATTGTGTTGTATTTTAAATGTTATCATTATAAAATTCTGAGCACACAATTTTCCCTATTGGGAACTCATTTTCCACTTTAGAGGGAGAGAAAATGAGTTTTGACTTCCCCAGTTACGTGTGGTAGTCTGCTTTTAGGGACTGTATCTCATCTTTTACGTGAGTCACAGTTGCATCTAAATCTGATAAAATTAATCAGCAAATGTCTACTCACCACTTGCTGAGAACTCAGAACGTAGTTGCAATTTTCAGAAAGCTCACAGTTTCTTTGGAGAAACAAGGTGAATAGAGAGTAATCAGGGAACCACCCCGAATGAAGCTCCCGATGAGGTTATGGTGCAGAATCTAAGTGCTGCGGGAGGACAGGTGCTCAGGGGTTGGAATGGTCACAGTAAGTTGCCTGCATAAGAAATTATTCGAATAGCAAAACATCAAGTGGTACACCTTAAATATATACAATTTTTATATGTCAGTGATATCTTAAAGCTGTTAAGAAAAAAGAAATTATTTGCTCTCTGTCTTGCATTGTGGGCAGAATTCCATAGATGGAAGAGAAGGAGAGGATTCCAGGTTAGGAGAGAACATGCCACCACTGAAATGGTCAATGATGAAAACGGCCTGCTGGGGTAAGCAGTGGACGTTGGCCTGATCAGATCAAGTCGCCAGTAGCAGGGGACGAGGGGAGAGTGAATGATGGACATTCCTAGCAACTAGGTCAAGGATATTAGGCTATAAACCTGCAGCAGATAACAGAGAATCTTCATATGTTTTGGAATCAGGAGGCTGTTGTGGCAATCCAGACGGGACCTGAGGCCTTGCCAGGTTTGCACCTTCATAGTGGGGTTGGAGAATGTGATGAATACGAGGGAAATGGAGAGAAGTTACAGAGGACTTGAAGATTTTAGGCGCGGGTGGGTGGATGCCAGCCAGTGCCACTGACAGCAGGAAATTCAGGAGGCAAAGGAATTTAGGGGGAAAGGGCATCCTTTTGGTATAAAGTCTGATATTGTAAGAGATTCAAGTGAAAATGTTTTAGTAATAGCTTTTTAAACTCATTCATTTGTTCAAAAACTACCTGTTTTGTGCCAGGATTTGTGCTGGATGCTGGAGGCACAAAAACTATGTACGGTGTGTGTCTTACCCTCAGGGAGTCTGGTGGAGACTGACTTATAGGCTGTGCTTGGAGGGAGGGTGAAAAGGCTCTAGGTACACAAAAGAGGGATGGCTTCCCCAAGGTGTTGGGAATATGGGACCACAGGTCAGGCAAAATAGGGAAGATCTGAAAATTTTGGAATCATAAACAAGAAGGAGAAAGTGGAAGCCCAGATTGGCTGCATTTAATTTGAATGAAAGAAAAAAGGCAGAAGAAGGTCACCGTGTGAGTGCTGCTGAGATTAGTGCTGAGAGAGAAAGGGAGAAAGTCAAGCCTCAGGGACAGACGTAGAAGTACTGGAAAAGCTGCAGGAGAACAGTAGTGGAGTCAGACAGTGAAGGGACAGTTTCAAGGAGTAGAGTTTGCCGATTGTTCGAATTTTCAAACAGCTTCACGAGGGTTGTTTCAGTGGGATGCAACGGGCAGTAGTGTGAGAACAACTAGAGATGGAATGAAAACATTTGAAAGCACTCATTTGAAAGTATGGTGAAATGAGTTAAAGAAAGCCAAAAAAAATAGGAAGGTTATGGTGGTGGGGGCGGGGGGAAGCACTGAGAACAAGTGATGTAAGGTCTTCTCCACTTGTTAACTCCATTCAAAACATTTATTCCACTGCCAGGCACTGTGATCAGTGCTTCGCATATACTTCCTCCTTTATATGCTCATAACTTTTTGAGTGGGTATTATCTATTCAGCAGACATTTATTGGGGACCACTTGGTGCCAGACAGTGTTTCAGGGGATGAGGCAACAATGGTGGGCAAAAGTAGATGCAGTTTTCACCCCGTATGTACTTCCTGTCTCGGGGGAATTGCCATTGAATGAATGTCACACAGGGTGAATAACTGTGAAAGGAGGAAAGTGTACTACCATATGGGACTTGTGGTCCTTCAAACGGGCTGTGCTCCAGTCCACCTTTGTCCTGAGAACAAAAGTT
The DNA here is from genome assembly GCA_028533065.1 of Trachops cirrhosus. Taxonomy (NCBI): domain Eukaryota; kingdom Metazoa; phylum Chordata; class Mammalia; order Chiroptera; family Phyllostomidae; genus Trachops; species Trachops cirrhosus. The sequence goes on along the minus strand of CM052539.1, from coordinate 168,758,212 downwards.
CTGCTGACCAAATTAGTAGAGGAGAGGCCGCGACATCTTTATGAAACATGTTCCAGTCTGCAGAGAAGTGTGCAGATGAGCACACTGGGTTTGCTGGAACTTTTAGGGCCACTCTGATTGTGGGCATCGATGTTAGATGACTTCAGGTGGAAACTTGTCCTGCTCCCTTCTTGAATCTTTTGACTTATCTAGGGCATCTTTTCAAAGTCAAGAATGGTGCCAGGAGTGAGCTCTGAAAGTGATGGAGCTGGTTTAGCACGGAGCCTGGGAAGCTGAATCGGGTTAACCAAATGTCCCCTCCTCCCCAGCCTCCCAGTGGCAGCCTGGAGTTCACAACGTGATGACACTCCTTACTGGTGTGAGAACCACTGAGTTTCCACTCCAGCCTCTGGAATTTCTCACTTGGTCTTGACACCCTATTCCTGTTCTAGCTCCTAATTATTTTCTTTTTGCTCGGATCCTGATCTCTGCTTGTAACCTCTGACTGGTTTCTTATTTTTTCTAAGTTGGTTTCTGTCTCTGGAGGATCAGTCTCCCCCACCCTGATAGGTTTCATCACTTTTCCCCAACCTTTACCTAGGAATATATGTGCCTTATCTGCACCATTGTGTGAAAGCAGATAGACTTTTGAGCTTGGTTTGAGTGTTCTATTATGGTAACTAATCCAGGGTTATCCTGGTATGGTTTGAAGAAGTGAGCAGCCAGTCAGACATTTCTGAGCTTCTAGGTCCTTTCAGGTCTCACAGGGAAATGTATCTTACAAGACTTGTATCCGTGCATGAGTGTGAAATAAAATCACCATCATTGGAAAGTACTCATTATTATAATACATTTGAAAAATATGACTGTTTGGTAGAAAAGCATGATCACCAAACCAGAAACAAATAAAACTACGATTCTAATATGTTCCCTTTGTATTTTCTGTCTGATCAGTGTGCTTTCCTATTAACCCAGCCATCCCTAAACTGGGCCTCAGAGTGTATAAGAGGGAACAGTCTGTGTTTGTCTGAAACTCACCAGAACGTAGCATCCTTTCCCTTACATGGAGTTATCGGCTCATTACCTCTGATTTATTTAGGAGTCTGAAGCTCTCCACTCACTGTAAGAGGGAACTCTTTCCCTCACTTTCTGGTGCCGTGAAATATTTTCTACTCTCCTGAACAAGAGTTTTATTAAACCTTTTTCTCCCTTACAAATAACCCCAAAATATCACCTTGAAGTGACATTTTAAGCCTTTCTTGTGTAAAACAGGCTACCATGGTTATGAAAAGACTGAACTTTATTCTTGCAGGCATTTAGTGTTTTGAGTTTTGGGAAGGGATGGTCAACTCCATTTACAAAAGGATGTATTTTGGGGTCTACACAATTGGCAAGGGAGAATATTTATTAGTGAACAAACTGATTTTAATTGCTTATTTTAATGTGGCTAATTGCGATTTCTCTTTTCAAATGTAACTCAGGCATCACTTCATGTAGGAAGCCTTTCCTGAATATCCCCACCCACACTCAAGAACCCTGGGTGGGCAAAGCAGGACGCATGGTCACTAGAAAGATCTGTCTAAATCTCAAAAGTGCTTACCCCGTTGATTGATCTATAATCACAGAGCTTCAGTAAACAATAGAATGCAAAAAAAAGCACCCCCCCAAAAAAAAACCCAAAACCCTAAAACCCATGTTGCAGGGTATGGTTGCTATGGATGTTTAGAACAAGGTGCCATTTCATCCTGTGGTTAAATACATTTTCTCTGGAGCTGATGGCCTGGGTTCAGTGGCTGAGGGCCATTCCAGCCCTCTCTCTGAGTAACCTTGAGCAAGTCTCTTACACAATCTATGCCTTGGCTTTTCTCATCTGTAGAATGGGGATAATAGTATTTATTGAAGTAGTGTCTTCCTAACGGGTTGCTCTGAGGGTTAAATGAGTTACATATGCAAAATGCTTACAACAGTACCTGGCACGCAGTACAAGCTACACAATTACCATTTATTATCATGGCATGTGGCTGGCCTAGAAGAAGAGGTAGAATTTGAACTGGAGCTGCAGGATGCGTGTGACCGGGTGAAGACAGCCGTGCGCCAGTGCGTGTGCACATTTTTATATGGCTGTAAGGATAGGCAGTTAAGGTGAGTAAGGAGTTGCCTTCACTTTATTTCTATGGTCTCCCTCCATTGCACTGGGTTGGGAAAGTAATTCTCTGGTATTTGGCTTAGTGGAACCTAAACTTTACTTCCCTTCTCCCAGCCTCACAACAGACACTTATATGCGTGTTGATAATGGCATTCTTTCCAGTGAGCTAATGCAGCCTTAGAGTGCTTCTCAACATGGCCCTCAGGGAGGTCCTCCCCGTGTTTGAAGGGACCAAAAAGATAAAAACACAGGTGCCATTCCCAGGTGAGTCCCTCATTTCATAGCAGGGAAACCTGCAGCCTAGAAAGGTGAAATGAGAACTAGAACTTGGGTCTTATTGCTTTCTGGTAATATTTATGTTTCCCTCATACATGACAGGTATTTCTTTTTCTATCACACGTATAATTTGGTTGGCTTAGTTTTTATTTAGAATGGTTTCTGCCACCAGTTACATTGGTGTAGCTTTAGATGGTTAATATATATATGTGTGTGTGTGTGTGTGTGTGCTTGTGTACATGTATATGCATATGTACAGTTAAAAGTTTATAAATAACAAGTAAAACTAATGAGTCACCAAAGTAGTAATTAGTAAAAGTGTTTTGTGCACACACCAAAGGAGAGTTTGTAAACTGAGAGTGCTCAAACCGAAACATGGAATATGGCTCAGAGCGTATTGTCACAAAGCATTTATCTAGTGGGGAGGCAGTAACTGTTTATTTTTCACAGTGATTGGTTCCTGTATTAGAATTTTGTTAAATGATAGGGAATTGGTTTGTGGTTACCTCACATCAATTTAGGGAAACAGTTCCAGAGGCATAAGCAAGAAATGACCCAGGTCAAGTTAGCCTTGCAAAATAAGTGAAATTAAGTGTGGCTTGTATGACTAAACTAATTCTGTCTGCTCAGGGAATTTTCAAGGCCAGTCTCTACTGGTTTTTGATTTCTGCAATATCATATATATGGTACATGCACGTATATGTAATAAATATATCACAGTAAAGTGTATAGCTGAAAGTAATTAAAAACACAAGGAAGCAAAGTGTAACACAGGCACCCACCCACGAGATGCCCTACAGCATTGCAGTGAGATGCTGTGCGTGCTCGGCCGAGGTGCTGGCAGCACCATCTGTCTGTCTGCCCCAAATTATTCCGACATGATCTGGTGCTCAGGGCGCAAATGAAGAAGCCCCACCAGGTTCATCGGCCGCCGAGTGGGTGTACTTAGAGCTTCGTGCCCATAAGCATGAATTGTGGTATTTTACTGTTTTTAAATGATGCCTGATGAAATGATCGAAGACATTATTACATGGAATAAAATCCATTGGGGAGTGTGATATTCTTAACTACTTAGTATTTCCAGCTCTCAGTGGGGTGTTCTGCACTTTTCCTGAGGAGCTGGAGGGAAGTCGTGTTTGTTGCAATTAAAACTGTATCTAGAGAAACAGTGGAGCCTTGACGGTATCACAACATGTTCAGGGAACCCAGCAAGCGGGAGCGAGTCGTGAGTGGAGCGTCCAGCTCTAAGCTGGATTTTAGTGACTTGATTAGTTAGCATTCACTGAAACCCTAGTAAAGAGCTTCTCCATCTTGGCTGAGCATTAGAATCACCTTAGGGAGCTTTTTCAACTACCATGCTGGGGGTGGGGGGCTCCAGGGATTTTGATTTAATTGCTCTGGGCAGGGCCAGGCATTGGTGGCTTTTAAAACTGTCAGATGATGCTAATATATAACCACGGCTGAGAACACATGGTTTGATATGTGGGTAACAAATGTATCAATTAGCCTTGTTTTTGACCCTCCTCCTTTTCAACACTTCCCACGTGGGCGTTACTGTGAGAGGAAATGTAGAGCAGGAGAGAAGAAGTGACAGGCAGGAGAATGCAAGGAAGGGTCAGCAACAAAACCCTCACTGCTCGTTCGGACTTTAAAAACTCTCCTTATAGGTGTATCAGTCACTTGATACAAATTCTAATGACACATCATGTCTGGAATAGGACTCTAGACACCCTGAACTCGAATGGTAAATTTATTAATTTATTCATTGACCTGTTCATTTAATGAGCTCTTACAAGAATGCACGGGGCTAAAAGAAAAGAAAACATGGTCTGTATTCGCCTGCATACCTTCGTGGGAACTGACATCGTAGTCGCACAGAACGGACGTATGTGGGCAATAGACTTCTTTTTCTGTCTCCTTCCTTGGAGCCGGGTTTGTTCTCTGATTCACGGAAATGTAATTCAGGGCTGGGAGAATGGTATCCCCTTTGCATTATAAGGTGCAGGAGAGAAGCTACTACGTGGTTACGTAGGACAGCTGATTTTTCGGATACTTTGTCTGTTGGCTAGATCAGGGCAGGAACCACTTCCCTCATTTTTGATTCTTCTCAGAGCTGCCCCTCCTCACCCTCAATCCCTTGTGCCTCCCATCCAGTGGCGAAAATTGAATTTGCAGAAAATGACAGTAAATTTTTCCTGTGCTGCATGTAAGAGGGGGCAGGATGAGGGCCATGCAAAGGTTAAAGGCACTGAGGGCCTGTGGGGGAATCAGAGGAGGGAGTTTGGAGTAGGGATGAGTCGGGATGGCCACTGAAATACAAGCTGAATGCCCCAGGGAGGCCGCTCCCTTAAACCCACCACACACTGAATGAACTAGATTTTTCTCACCTGAATCTCAGGCAAAGGACCAATTGATTGCTTTTTGGGACTTTTGTGTATTTGTTGGCTTGTTCATTTTTATTTATGGAATGAATGACCTTTCTCCCACACAATGGTGGTTAGTGTTAGGGCCACAAAGGCCATGGAACGCCAGAGAAACATCATGTTCCTATCAATAACCCAGAACAGCTTCAGGAAGCTGAAATGCTGAGTCACTAGAATTTTAGAGACTGTAGACTTTTTAGTTGGAAGAATCTCTGGAGAGACTTCACTCCCTAATTCTCCAATGAGGTTATTGAGCCTTGAGAAATAGTGACGGAGTGGGGTTGGGGATGGTGTGGGGCAGAGGGATCCTTATAAACTAGGTCATGGGGGGAGTCATACAGGCCACGGGGGGATGGAGTGAAGATCAGTTGCCTGGTTATTCAGAAGATTTTTTTTTAACTTGGGCAAAAGTGAGTTATTTTAACAAAAGAAAGTGAAAAATTAATATGAACAAGATGTAATTTAGATATGGCTCATGCTAGGAAAAAATGTGTGAAATCAGGGAAGTTCTCTGAAGGATAAGGACAGAAGAGAAGTATTGCAATTTTCTTGGAAGTGAGGCCTTTCCATTATAAACTTAGAAAACAAAAAGATAAGGTTTTTCCCCCTATTTTCCCTCTTCCCTCCTCTCGCCCAGTTTTCCTCTCTCCCCTTCCTTCTCATAGGGGTTCCTCCCCTTTCTTCTGTCTCATCACTGAGTGGGAATCCAAGCTAAGGGACATGGGTCTCTCCTCAGTCACCGGTCCTAGTGATCAGGACTAAATGCCATCCAGGGAATTTACCTGCCCTCTGTGGGTGTGGCTGTGCCGGGCAGAGGCTGGGAGGGTGAGGCCTAGGGATCTCTCCTCTGTTTTGCAGTCTCCCCCCTCCCCCACAATAAAACGTACAGATCAAGTGATGTCTCTGTTAGAGAGAAACAAAAATGTGTAATGAAAAAGAGCAATTTGAATTTTAAATTTTATACGGAATTTCATATGGCATAAAAGTGTGAATATTGCCAATGGAATATTTTATTTCTGCTCACAGAAAAGCTATAGAAATAGGCTTTAGTAAAGTCACTATAATTTTATTTTGGAACTTATTTGGCCTCCTATCGCCTTATAATTTCTAAGAGAGTAAGTAAAATTAAGAATTGTTCAGCATTGTCTTGCTAATCCACCATTAAATCTTCTCGGTGCTCTTACTTTCATTATTGTTGGCATAATAATGTGGGAATGAATCAGAAAGAACCCAAACTCTAAAGTTTGTCCTCAAATCAAAGACTTTCCGAGATCTGAATGCATATTGGGAAAGTGTAATCCCTAGGAAAAACCGTGCTACAGATATTTTGTTTAGTCAGTTTTGATGATTGAAAGTACCTAGAGAATAAACTTCTGTGTCATGGGAAATATTGGAGTCCTTCCTTCCAATCAGAAGTATAAGGACTCTTGATGAGATATGGTGAAGCTTTAAGAGCTGGAAAAAAGTCAAAATATATAAAGTTTATTTAGTTCAACCTCTCAAAAATGTTCTATCCTTTCTTATGGACAGCTAAACAGCTCTAGAAATAACTCCTAAGATGAGGGAGACGTTTCCTTTGAATGGGTTACGTATTTAAAGAGAAAGATTTTGAGTATTTAATGGAATTACCGCTTTGATCCAACCATTAAGACTTTTCTGTCTCCAAAATGCGTCAAATCAGACCATGTAAGCTTGTCTTGAGGCTGCCACCTTATTCAGCTGTCATCTGCATCAAGTCTCCCTGCTGAGACTCAGGTCCCTGTCCCATCTGCTCTCACACAATAATAGCCAGTGTCATCATCTTGCAGTGTGACACCACCTCTGTCTCACACTGATGCCCTGCTTAAAGTCCTGCATTGAGAGAAGTTTGCATTATACTCTAATCCAACCCCAAAGTGTGCCACCGTCCCCAACCCTCTGTTACTTTCTCTCCAGCACTCTTGCTGTTTCATAAGATCTTAGCACAGTTTGCAAATATTTTGTTTGCTTATTTTTTTTCTTGGGTAATCTTGCCTATAGGATTATATGACTCATAAATTCAGGGAGTTTTCTGTTTCTGCCTGTTCATCTTTGTTTCCTAGTGGTAAGCTCAATGAATGGTATATGGTAGGCATTTTCCCCAGCATTTTTTAAATAAAAAATTTCAAACATACAGTAGAGAGAATTTTACAATGAATACCTGAATACCTACCACCTAGTTTCTACTGTGCTGTCTTCATCACTTCTCTATCCATCTCTCCATTTGTCTCTCTATTAATACACAGTTGACTTTTAATAAATTTGTTGAATAAATGAACAAATGAATGAATGTTACTCTTTTGGTCAATAGCTGGAAACTGTCCATTCTGAGATTGGCCATTCTGTTATGTTCCCGAGGATGTGTATCTATCTGCTAAGCTCCGTACCAGGGACTGGGGTGGTCAGTGGGGATTCAGAGAAAAGGTCGAATTTCCTGCCTTCCAGGAGCACACACTGTACTAGTGAGAGGAAGACAAAAGTTAGTGACAAACGAAGAAAGAAGCAGAAAATGTGGACTTGTGATTTTTTTCTGAACACATGACTTAATAAAGACTGTCCAGTGTTATCTTGATGTTAAAACTGCCTTATTTCTTGGCATTGTGTGTATGTGTGTTTGGTTACACAAGTAGATAAAAGCAATTGTTGACTTGGTTTAGTGAGTGACAAAGGTTATTGCAAGCCCATTGAAACCATGAAACTTTGGCTCTTTCTCTTTTCCCTTCCTTCCTTCCTTCCTTCCTTCCTTCCTTCCTTCCTTCCTTCCTTCCTTCCTTCCTTCCTTCCTTCCTTCCTTCCTTCTCAGTTTTGTGTAACGCCTGAAGCATGCAGATAATAGAAGCAAAGGAAAAGCATATAAAAAGTGTTTCTAATCTAGGCTAACTATGGTCAAGGTAAAGAACATTTCTGCCTAGTCTAGAAAATCGACAGAGCAGGCAGGGCAGGTAGAGCTGTCTCCTCTTCTGCAGATTGTCCCACCCCCACAAACTATATTTGATTATTTTTTTTATACCCCATATTTATTATTTTGATTGCTCAGAGGAAATGCTTACCTTTAAGGTGACATTCTGGGGCAGTGGTTTGCCATATCATTTATTAGGCTTGCTGTGTCTATTCACATTTATTTTAATTCTTATTTATAGAAGGAGGATTTTAAGAAGGTCAGTGCATTATCTTTGTGGTTGAATTCCAAGAATACTTAGCAGGGGTCCAGGTAATAATAAGGGTGTTGAATCACTGTGAACTGGGAATGCATCCAAGTTCATGCTTTCACTGAGAATCCTCTGTTAAATATTTAAAAGCAAAAACAATCCTTCAAAATAGGCATGTGGGCCTGGACAGCATAGAAATGGTGAGCACAGTACCTGGGTAAGCAGCAAAAGCTGTTTCTCTGACCTCAGCTGTCTCCTAACACTTACCTTTCTTTACCCCTTTTATTTGATGGGGTTCTACTTTCTAACATGTTGGTGACTCCCATTCCACCAACTTTCATTTGCTCACATTTTTGTTCCATGGGCTTTTGTGTGGCAAACATTTCAGAGCCCAGGTGGTCCTGACCTGGGTTTGCTTCTTTGCTTTGCCACTAGGATCTAAAGACCTTGAACAAGAAATGTACCTTTTCCAAGGTCCAGGTTCCTTACCTGAAACTGGGAGACCTTAATACGTACTTCAACATGTAAAACGTGTTTACCACAGTGAAGACCCTTGGTAAGTGTTAGGTTTATCCTACCATTTTAAGACTAGTTGCCACATTGGATTAGTAAGAAATGATAATATAGGGGAGAAATATGGACATAAGCACCTAGATAGTGTAATATGAGGAATAAAGCAAATCTGGAGTTGGATATTTTATTTATAAAATTAAACCTAATTTTATTTTGCAAAAATCAATAAATACATGTTCTGATCTGATTCATCTTCAAAACATGTATTGTTTGTTTGTTTTTTTGGCAAACATGCAAGTTAATTTGGCATGCCAAACATCTTTCTCTCCAGCTCTTTTTGGAATTTTTTTTTCATAACACAAACAAAGGTGCAAATATTGTCCAAAAACTATTTACATATTTACCCTCCAGTATTATTAACATTGATATTTATTGAGAAGAAAGAAAAACTACAATGCTTGATCTTTGGCATTCACATACGATTCAGCAGCATAATTAAAAACTTATAATGTTTTTAAGATAAACACTTTGAAGGAAATTTAATAAATCTTTTTTTGCTCTACAAAGGAGCCACTATATCAAAACATTTAACTGGAGCTGTTGAGTTCCTGCTGTTAGAATTACTTCCAGCCTATTTATTAGCGTTTCTTCCTGTAGCCTGATGTATGCTACCCCTTCGCTGAGTGAAAGTACAAAAAAAAGCAACTTCTTTTTTCTGTCCCCTCCCAGCATCATGGAAGGTAAGACACATCACGAGTTACCACATCTGAATATACTTTGATTATGTTTTGTTTCCTATACTTAAAATTATTTTGTAGTATAATACTTACTGGGTTATCTAAAATCAACATTGTTGATTTTAAATTGTTATAAAGCCAGACATTTAGAGGCATTTGAAGCAATTCACGAATCGTGTCTGAAAGGAGGGAATTGCCTCCAGCTTGTTCTTTTGCACTTGAAGTAGAAGAATTTTAGGTAGCAGTAGTTTAGTGAAAAACAATACTTTAGGGGGCCCATGTAATTCATTCACATCTTTACATTGTAAACAAGGGTATGATACTTTTGACAGTAGCCTACGAACAAATTTTTAAAAATATATCCTTTAGTATAGAATAGGTATCAAGGGAGCATTTTAAACATGATTCTGGTAGGTCTCTTATAAGCCTACTTTCCAGAAAAATTTTATATGAAATTTCCTGATTCAAAGAAAATTTATTTAAGTTGAGAAAATATGGTATGTGAGGTAAGGCCATTGTATTATCTATGGTCTGATGCACAATGTAATGTGTACAAAGGAACTGAACGAAACAGCTATCTCAAATTTCAGGCAGGACATAAGGGTGCATAGAGAAGTGAGAGGTTTTTAGGTCAGATAGTGAAAAAGGACAGAGTATTCAGCTAAAACCAAAAAATTGTAAGCAACATAAACATATGAATGCCAATTCAGAGAATGCAAACAGGATCAATTAGAAAGTGAACTGTGATAACCACACATTTTGGAGAAAAATTCCCAAGCCAGGCGGATGTGGATTGGAATAAAAACATAGGCAGTATACACCACCATGGCAAAAATGGTTAGTAAGATGGTATTGAACATGGATTGCTCCCAGGGCTCCAAGACAGCGCAGCAGCTAATGATTTGGTATTGATAGTAGAGCCAGGAGAAATAGTCTTTCACACGCTTGAAATCCATTGTTGGCTCCTTCAAGCTGCAGAAGGTTCGTCCTGTTAAAGAAAGCAACAGATTAGGAGAAAACTAAAATAAGGAACCAAAAATAGAATCTCCTTTGATTCTCATGATTTCAGCACATTAAAGCCTTTCAAAGAAGGTTAGCAATCATTGAATGGGTTAATATCAATGTTATATCAAAGGATGCACAATGTATCATAGAAATTAATAATATTGTTACTAATAATTAATATAAGACAGCAACATTATTAATAGTAACATTCATCTACAATGATAATTCCTAGTAATAATTCTAGTAATAATAATATCTAAAACTTGAGCCTAACCACATTTTCTTTAGCCATATATACAGAGAGAGATAAACATGAATTTTCTGTTTCTTACAACATATAATCTGAAAGAAGATTTAAAGAACTGTGTACCCAAAAATAAATATAAGGTAGATGAAAGACTTAAACATAAGTCGTGACACCATAAAAGGCCTAGAGGAGAACATAGGCAGGAAAATCTCAGACATTCCACACAGCAATATTTTTACTGATATGTCCCTTAGAGCAAGGGACATAAAGGAAAGAATAAACAAATGGGACCTTATCAAAATAAAAAGCTTCTGCACGGCTAAAGGAAACATTATGAAAATGAAAAAAGAACCAACTATATGGGAAAACATATTTGCCAATGATACCTCGGACAAGGGTTTAATCTCCAAAATATATAAAGAACTCACACGACTCCACTTCAGGAAGACAAACAACCCAATTAAAAATGGACAAAAGACCTGAACAGATACTTCTCCAAGCAGGACATACAGAGCACCTAGAGACACATGAAAAGATGCTCAGCATCAGTAGCCATCAGAGAGATGCAAATTAAAACCACAATGAGATACCACTTCACACCAGTGAGAATGGCCATCATAAAGAAATCAATAAACAACCAGTGTTGGAGAGGTTGTGGAGAAAAGGGAACCCTAGTGCACTATTGGTGGGAATGAAGCCTAGTGCAGCCACTGTGGAAAACAGTACAGAATTTCCTCAGAAAACTAAAAACGGAGCTGCCTTTTGAACCAGCAATTCCACTGCTGGGACTATATCCTAAGAACCCTGAAACACCAATCCAAAAGAATCTATGTACCTCAATGTTCATAGTAGCACAATTTACAATAGCCAAGTGCTGGAAGCAACCTAAGTGCCCACCAGTGAACAAATGGATGAGAAAACTATGGTACATTTATACTATGGAATACTACGCAGCCAAAAGAAAGAAGGAGCTCCTACCCTTTCAACAGCATGGATGGAACTGGAGGGCATTATGCTAAGTGAAATCAGCCAGGTGGTGAGGGACAAATACCATATGATCTCACCTTTAACAGGAACCTAATCAACAAAACAAACAAGCAAGCAAAATATAACCAGATACATTGAAATTAGGAACAAACTGACAGTAACCAGAGGGGAGGTGGGAGGGGGTAGTGGGAGTAAAGGGGGGAAGAGTTTTCAGGAACAACTATAAAGGACACATGGACAAAACCAAGGAGGGGTGTGATCAGGGGAGAGAGGTGGGAAAATGCAGACAACTGTACCTGAACAACAACAATTAAAAAATAAAAAAGAATTATGTACCGAAAAGAATATAACAAGTCTGAGACTGCTACCTTTAGAAGGGTCTACTTGCAAGTTTGGCCCTTGGCTGGCATCTGGAATCATGGGTTCTGGAATGTTCTCTCCATCCTCTAATGGATAAAAATGATTCACTATGCCTAGATTGTGCAAGCACTGTAATTGATGGTGAACACCTGCTTTATTCTGGGAGTCGGAAATTTTGCTAATTGCCAGACAGAGGGTGGCTGCATAACCAGTCCCAATAGAAAGCTTGGTTCTGAGTCTCCTTGGGCAGAAACATTGCACATGTATCGCTTTTTGCTGGTAGAGAAAGGGGCATACCCGGTGTGTCCACTCATGAGAGGGAGAGAGAATAGGAAGCCTGTAAATGGATTTGTTCAGACTTCATTTGTGTCTTTCTTCCTTGCTGATCCTGTTGAATATCCTTTCACCATAATAAACTATAGCTGTGAGTAAAAAATATATATAAATATATGTATTTTATATATAAAAGGATTTATATTATATAAACAGGATTTATATTAATTATAAATTATAAGGATTTATAATATATATAAATCCTGTGAGTCTTTCTAGTGAGTCACTGAGCATGTGGGTGGTCTTGGGGACCTCTGAAAAAATGGGAATCTCAAAGTATACCTTTGGATAGTCATTTGTTTTTTGGATATAGAAATTTTGAAACTTATATAAAAATGTTTTTTTGGTCTTCAGATAGGAGACTTATAATCGTGTGTAAATCTTCCTAGAAAGAAGAGCATCTATCCTATCTTAAACTGATCCTTGGGAAGACTTTGCAGACTTTCATAGACATTATAGGTATCTATGGGTAGGTGTCTATGGGGACACAAGGTGACCTTTCTCCTTGCTTTACCTCTAAGAATAATGGTTGCCACGTCATCTAAGCCCATTTTGATAACTTTTACTATTCAAATCACAGCTAAAATTTTTGGAGATCATTTCTATCTTCTGATGTGAAACTGCTTCTTATTTTCTTTGATTCTCATTTGAGTAAAGCAAGATATTTTTGCTCCATACTGTGGACTTCTTAGACTTTGAGGAGACTCTCACGATCCTAATGCCTGGCACAAAGATGACCATTGGTAAATACTTGCTGAATGAATGAGCAAAGCAATGAATACCAAGTAACCAACTTAAAAAAGTAATTACAGATCACTCAGCGTCTCAATTTAAATAAGATATGGTTCACTATTGTTGACTTCCAATAGCTTGGCTTTGATAAGTAATGCTTTTTGATAAGGATAATTTCTACAAAATCTTAAAATGGAAAGTCTGTGTTAACAGGTCATAATTATCTGTGATAATGGTCAAGATAATTCAAATAAGCAGGTAATACAACTGAAGTTGTTTTACTTTCTTATGAAAACAAAAGTCAGCCTCCCATCTTTCCTCAAAGCCAGAGTGGGCACTAAGTAATTGGACCGAAATGCTTTGTCCTAGTAGGTAGAACTCGGTGTTTGTTTGTTTGTTTATTCCTGGCTCTGGTTCCACAGAAAAAGCAATGACCAATAGCATTAGGTCTTGTAGGAAATGAAAGACAAGAGTGATCTTTTCAGTAAGAGAAATTCTACAAGCAACTGAGATTTTCCCTAGAAAATTAGAAGTTCTCAGTGTTTGAGCTTTTAGGCTGTCCCACTAGACAACTGTATGTTTCAAAACTGAACCTAATTTAAAAAATCTCACCCATGGCTACCCACACTTGCTTCCTCTTCATTATCTAGAAAGGGTTTGGGGTGGTGCCAGGTAACTGACCAGGAGCATGAGGTACCTTCATCAGGTGTCAGGTGTCAGCTGTGCTGGGTGAGTGTGGGAGAGTGATGGCTCAGGCCGGGAGAGAACCTCCACTCAGGAAGCTTGGCCCGGTTGGGGAGACAGGTAGCAATCAAACAATCATACAAATATATAATTATCAACTACATTATGCCCTAAAAGAAAAAAGCAATCATAAGAGGCTGTGGGAAACCTGATCCAGTCTGAGCATATTTCTGAGGAAGAGATATTTGAGATAAGCTCCAAGGGATGACTGTGAATCAAACAGGTAAATAGGTAGACAGGTGAGGAGAATGGCCAAGAGAGAGGGATCAACTTGTGCTTATGCAAAGGTTAGAGGTGGGAAGGAGCTTGGTATGTGGTCAAGGGGAGCAGGTAATGCATCACAGAGATCTAGTGAGGGAGGCTGGGAGTATGAGGAAACTGAAGAGGAGGGAATGGTTAGATCAAGGCCGAACACTGTAGGGCCTGGTTGGATAGGCTAAGTATTTGGTTTTTATCCTGTGAGTGAGGTTTTTAACAGTGGAATGCTGAGGGGATGAGGCTTTAAGTTCCTATGGATACGTTGCCTCCCTACATGAGTCTAATGCCAAGTTGAAATGATTTTGAGTAATAATTGTCTAGAAAAATCTATGCCTCTGCTCTCTTATGGATGTTACTCAAAATCCACTGTGTACTGAAAATCTGTTTAAAATAGTCTTAATACTCTTTTCAACTTTATAAATAAGATAAATTAGTCACTTAGAAATAATGACTTTTTTCTCTCTATATTTGAGTTTTGAAAAATGCATAAATTGATTGCCTGACCATTGCTTTCTGTTCTAAAATTAAATTTCTTGCTTGAACACCTCTGATGGACACCTTGATTGCAGCCTCGTGAGAGAGAGGACCAAGACAGGGGCACTCAGCTAAGTTGTGCCCCGATGCCTGAGCCATGGAAACATTCATTATGCCAGAGACGGATACCTTGTAAGACCTTGGACGCATACTGCTAGTGATTTAAAGAATTAAGATTAAAAAACATTTTTTCTTGCCAGTTTCTATAGTCCCCTGTATCATTTTCCAACTTTCTCAGTAGCCAGCTCCGACATGTAAAAAGTGCTTTAGATTGTCACATCTCACTTTAGCCTCATGAAATCAAAGAGTCAGTCAGTAAAAAGCATTGATTTCACCCTTTCCTTGATTCTTTTCCTCCCTTTTTGATGACAGGCAATTGTAAGGATTGTTTGTTCATTGTTTCTTATTATGAAAAGGCGTGAAGAAGTAAGTTTTATTATTGGTAAACCATCTGCTACATGCTATTGTTAGAATATGCATTATATTTAGGTTCTATGTTTGCTTAAACTAGCGATTTTCAACCTTTTTCATCTCATGGCACATACAAACTAATTATTAAAATTCTGCAGCACAGCAATAATTATATATTTTTTGTGGATCTGACAAAAAATAGGTATAATTTTGATTCATTCACAGTGGATGGCTATTACTCTGTTGGCTGTTGCCATTTTTTTTATTTGACAATGTAAGGGGGAAAAGAGGTCAGTGCTCCTGACTAAATAATTAGGTAGTGCATGTTTTAAAAATTCTTGCACACACTGGTTGAAAATCACAGGTTCAAGTAATATATTCTTACTGCTTTTTAAATCTGCATAATCCATATGGGACTACATGAAAGATTAAGAAAAAGCTATTTTGCACAATTTAAGATGAGTAATGTGGGTAGGAGAATTTATTAATTCATTAAACAAATGTAATTCATTAAACAAAGGTATTCTGAGTATTGCTGTGTGGTTTCTTCTGAGTAGTAATGGCTACAGAAGGAATCATTCTCATTGCAGACAGATTATGCTCTTCTAGGCAGCAGCACACTGGACCATGAAAATATAGGGGAGGGAAAATAATTTTCACTTTACCTTTCTAAGTTTTTCTGGCTAGTCTAATAGTTAAATTGACATGAGATAGATTAACAGGAGAAAATATCCAAATATATTATGTAGGTACATACAGGGGTTCCACAAGAGTGTAGGACCTGAGGACAAATCAGACATTGGCTGTTTGTACGCTATTCTGGCCTAAGAAGAGGGAGGCAGGGGTCTGGGACTTCAGAGGAACGGCAGGCAATTCGCAGGTAGACTAGAAAGGGCAAACATCTGGTAAACAAGTTGTTGCATGGCCACCAGACACGATGGGACACAAATCGGAGTCTAACGAGCAGACTTTGCAGGTTCCCTGTCTGCCTCGCTTAATTTATATTATGCCAAGGTGACAGCTCCTTTCCTCTAAGAAGATTTTCTGAGTTTCTTCAGGCTGGTCAAAGGTCCTTTCTGGGTCTTTTGTGTCTTAAAAATAACTACCTTAAAATAATCAAAAGGCAAACTCTGCTTCCCCTCATAATAGATGTGCAGTTAATGAGGGACCCAGAAGGAGCACTAAATGGGGGAAAGGACATGGAAAAATGCTAAGGATGAAGGTAGGAAATGAGGCTGAATTTGGAGAAATAATGATGAGATGTCACAAAATCAACTGCCCATAGGTAACTAGAACTAGATGACAGCAAACATCTTAGTTCTAATTTTTCACAATGAAATGTGAAATTAATTTTCCCACTTCCCTAAACACCTAATGCCATATTCCAGAAAAGCTAAACAAAATACTAAAAATGTTTATTTATTCAAGCATACCATGAATCTCTTTGTTTTTAATTGTGATTTTTAAGAGATGGTTTTCCATATATGGAAAAGATAGAAATGTTTTTTATTTGTTTCTTTTTAAGTTTTCCTCTAAACTTGACAATTTAAAAAATGCTTTTAGACGTTTGAGGTTGTGCCTTCAAAGGTGGTGCTGCCTAAGTAGGCTGTGGTATGTCTTCAGGATACAGTGGCTATAGCTGTGTGATGACATCCTCAAGTAGATGGGAGGGTTAGAAACCACACGATGCACAGAGCAGTTGAAGCTCCTGTAGGATGTGGGGATTGGGGCAAAGTCGGCACTGGTACCTAGAGGAACGAGTGTGAAGCCTGAGGAAAGGCTTTCTCTGAGCCATTGTTTTAAAAATGCAATCAAGTCTCTTTCTTCAGGAGACCCAGTGTAGTACCACATTCTAAGATGCTTAATGGATTTGATTTATCAAAGTTTCTCTAGTAATAAAAACAAACAAAAAATATTTTCATAGGATTATTTGTAGTTTAGAAAGTGCTTTCATTGCGTTTGCATAATGCAGAATATGAAGTTGGGAATAAAGTTAGACATTGGTTCAAGTCCTGACTCCATCACTCACTGGCTCTGTGACTTTGGTCCAGTTACTGAATTGTTCTTAACCTCAATTTCCTCACTTGTAAAATGGAGATAATAATCTACTGTTTAGGGTTGCTGTGAGATTAGTAGAAATGCAAACAAAGCATCAATTTAAGAATTTGCATATGGAGGAGATATATAGGTAGAAAGAGAGAATCTAATGGGAGAAAGACATTCCTCTCTCCTCTTCTTCCCTTTATTTATCAAAAGTAATTATTAACAGACTGGTAATTGCATTAAGAATTGGAGGCTGATGATGGAGACAGTCATGGCCATTGCCCTCAAGGACTGTAATTCAGCTGAATATATCCCACCAATGTATGTTTTAGACAATAATTCCCACATATATTAGGAAGCTAAAGCGGAATCCAGAATTGGTAGTGGCTGGAGGAACTAGAGATCGCCTAGATGAAATCACTTATTTAAAAAAAATGGAGGGAGATCCAAGATGGCTAAAGAATAAGTGGAAGCTACGGTAACCTCCTCCCAGGACCAATATGAATTACAACTAAATTGTAGAGAAATCGTCTTGAATAACCAAGTAAACACTAGCTGGAGAGAAGCCTTATAACCATGGACAGACAGAAGAAAACACTTCCCACAACGAAAATGGTAGGCAATATGGAGGATATGTGAGAGGGCTGGCTGGGCTCCCACGGGTGGCAGCTGAAGTGCTGCAGGGATATTTCAGTGGCCAGGGTGTTACCCTGAGAAGAGTGAGGTCTAAACCCCAAACTGGGATCCCCAGCCTAGAGCACCAGAGCCAGAAGGAAACCCAGAAAACATCCAGCTGTGAAGAGCAGAAGGGGTTCTGTCTGCTGGTGAGAGATGGTTGGAGACACAGAGACCCTCTTAAAGGGCCAAAGCACAAAATTTCACTTGCAGTCACTTACCCTTGGTGCCAGCAAATGGAGGGCAGAGTGGACTAGAGATGCTTGAGGAGAGAGTGTGAGGTTGGGGGCTCTGGGGAGAGAACTGAGGGAACAGCCCCCAGGATCCATGTACTGAGTCATTCCCAATACTATTGGAGCCATCTCTCTCAGGCAGAGCACTGCCCTCTGAATGGCATCAGCTTAAGGGGAAGCATTAGCTCCAACCACAGGAATTACTCTGCCCTACCTTGTAGTGCTTAAGCCGTGGTGATTACAGATTGCTTAGATTAATAAACTGATCAGTTTAAATAGTTGATTAGTTTAACATCTAAGGCAGAAAATACAAAGAAGCAGCCAAATGGGAAGATAATTTTTCAGGAGAACTAGATTAATGGAAGTAAGCTACTTACCAGAGAGTTTAGGGCAATGATTATAAGGATACTCAACAGCATGAAAAAAGACATAGAAACCATAAAAAAATCAGTTAGAAGTAAGGAATGAAATATCTGAAATAAATAATACACTGGAAGGAATAAAGAGTAGGTTAGATTAAGCAGAGGATAATATTAGTGTTTTGGAAGACAAGGTAAAAAAAAAAACAATCAGGCAGAGCAACGAAAACCAACAAATTTTAAAAAATGAGGAGAGCTTAAAGACACTCTGAAAACATGAAGCATAACAACATCTACATCATGGGAGTACCAGGAGAAGAAGAAAGTGAGCAAGGGATTGAGAACCTATTTGAAGAAATAATGGCCCAAAACTCCCCTAATCTGGTAAAGGAAATTGTCTCACAAGTTCAGGAAGCTTAGTGAGTACTGAACAAGTTGAACCCACAGAGGACTACACCAAGACACATCATAATGAAAATGACACGGCTTAAAGATAAGGAGATAATCCTAACAGCTGCAAAAGAAAAGCGGGTAGTTACCTACAAGGGAGCTCCAATTAGACTGTCATCTGATTACTCATCAGAAATATTGCAGGCCAGAAGGGAGTGGTGTGAAATGTTCAAGGTGATGAAAAGCAAGGACCTACCACCAAGGATAATTTTCCCAGCAAGGCTATCATTTAAAATTGAAGGCAAAACAAGGAGCTTCCCAGACAAGAAAAAGCTAATGGAGTTTGTTAACAGCAAACCAGTACTGCAACAAATGTTAAAGGGCCTGCTTTAAGAAGAAGGAAAAGAGAAAGGGGAAAAAAAAACCAGAGGAAAACAGTCTAACAATAAAATGGCACGACATACGTATCTATCAATAATCACCTTAAATGTAAATGGCTTAAATGCTCTGACCAAAAGACAGACGGTAGCTGAATGGATAAATATACCAGGCCCATATATATGCTGCCATGAAAAGACCCATCTGAGATAGAAAGATACACACACCACTAAAAGTAAAGGGTTGGAAAAAGATATTTCATGCAAATGGAAAAGAAAAAACGCTGGGGTAGAGGTACCTATATTTGACAAAATAGACTTTAAAACCAAGTCTATAGTAAGAGACAAAGAAGGACACCACATAATGATAAAGGGAACAATCCAACAAGAGGATATAAACCTAGTAAACACTTTCACACCTAAATGTGTAAAGCAAATCTTTATGGACATAAAGGGACAGATCGACAGAAATACAGTCATAGTTGGGGATTTTAACATCCCATTGACTTCAATGGATAGATCTTCCAGAGAGAAAATCAACAAGGAGACAGAAGCCTTAAGTGACACACTAGATTAAATGGATATAATAGATATCTTTAGAGCATTTCACCCCAAAGCAGCAGAATACACACACTTTTCAAGTGCACATGGAACATTTTCTAGGATGGACCACATTCTAGGACAAAAAATAAGTCTCAGTAAATTTAAGAAGCATGAAATCATATCAACCATCTTCTCTGACCACAATTCTATGAAACTAGAAATCAATCACAAGAAAAACACTGAAAAACATGCAGAGACATGGAAGCTAAATAACATGTTATTAAACAGTGAATGGGGTAACAATGAGACCAAGGAACTCGAAATAAAGAAAATGAGGACACAACAATCCACAATCTGGGGGACATAAGGAAAGCAATCCTAAGAGGGAAATTCATAGCATTACAGGCTCATCTCAAAAAAACAAGAAAAAGCTCAAATAAACAATCTAATTTCACACATAAAGGAATTTGAAAAAGAACAACACACAAAGTCCAAAGGGTGTAGAAAGAAGGAAATAATAAAAATTAGAGCAGAAATAAACAAAATAGAGTCTAAAAAACACTACAAAAGATCAGTGAATCCAAGAGCTGGTTCTTTGAAAAGATAATAAGATTGACAAACCTTTAACCAGACTCATCAAGAAAAAGAGAAAGGACCCAAGTAAATAAACTGAGACACGAAAGAGGAGAAATAACAACTGATACCAAAGAAATACAAAGGAGTGTAAGAAAAACATTATGAGCAATTAACATGCCAACAAACTTGACAACCCAGATGAAATGGATAAGTTCCTAGAAACATACAATCTCCCAAAAATAAATCAGGAAGAATTAGAGAATCTTAATAGGCTGATTACATCTAATGAAATTAAAGCAGTAATCAAAAAATTCCCAACAAACAAAAGCGTTGGACCAGATTACTTCACAGGGGAATTTTACCAAACATTCTGAAAAGAACTAACACCTCTCCTTCTCAAACTATTTCATAAAATTCAAGAGGAGGGAAGCCTCCCAAACTCATTTTATGAGGCCAGCATTATCCTAATTCCGAAATCAAATAAAGACACTATGAAGAAAGAAAATTATAGGCCAATATCATTGATGAACATAGGTGCTAAAATCCTCAATAAAATATTAGCAAGTTGAATATAGCAGTGCATCAAAAAAATCATACAGCATGATCAAGTGGGATTTATTCTGGGAATGCAAGGATGGTACAACACGTGCAAGTCAATAAATGTGATTCACCACATAAGCAAAATGAAGGATAAAAACCACACGATCATATCAATTGATGCAGAAAAAGCTTTTGATAAAATCCAGCACCGATTTATGACAAAAACTCTCAGCAAAGTGGAAATAGAGAGAACGTACCTAAGCATAATAAAGACCATATGTGACAAACTCACTGCCAGCATCAAATTCAACGAGCAAAAACTACAAGCATTCCTGTTAAGCTCAGGAAGAAGACTGTGATGTCTGCTTTCATTTCTCTTATTCAGTATAGTACTGGAAGTCCTACCCAAAGCAATTAGACAAAAAGAAGAAATTAAACGGCATCCAAATTGGAAAGGAAGAAGTAAAACTGTCTTTATATGCAGATGCCATGATACTGCACACAGAGAACCCCAAAGATTGCACCAAGAAACTACTAGATCTGATTAATGAACTCAACAAAGTAGCAAGATACAAAAATAATATCCAGAAATCAGTTGTAATGTGATATGCCAATAACGAAGTAACAGAAATGGAAATTAAGAAAACAATGCCATTCACAATTTCTACAAGAAGAATAAAATACCTAGGAATAAACCTAACCAAGGATGTAAAAGACATGTACTTGAAAAATTATAAGACATTGAAGAAAGAAAATGAAGATACAGATAAGTGGAAGAGCATTCCATGTTCATAGATAGAAAAAATTAACATCATTAAAATGTTCATACTACCCAAAACAATTTATAGATTCAGTGCAATTCCTATCAAGATTCTAATGATATATTTCACAGAACTAGAACAAATATTTCAAAAATTTATATGGAACCACAAATGGCCCTGCATAGCAACAGTGATCCCAAGAAAGAAGAAGAAAGTTGGAGGAATCACACTACCTAATATCAAACTGTACTACAAGGCCATAGTAATCAAAACAGCCTGGTACTGGCATAAACACAGACACATACATCAATGGAACAGAATAGAGAGCCCAGAAATAAACCCACACCTTTAGAGTCAATTAGTATTTGACGGAGGAAACAAGTACATATAGTGGGCTAACAGTAGTTCATTCAATAAATGGTTTTGGGAAAATTGGACAGATACATGCAGAAAAATGAAACTAGACCACCCCGTTATACTACACACAGAAGAGTAAATTCAAAATGGATCAAAGACTTAAATGTTAGACCATAAACCATAAAAATCATAGAAGAAAACTGGTAGCAAAACATTGGACATTGCTTGTAGAAATCTTGTATTGGATATATCTCCTGAGGCAAGGGAAACAAAATAAAAAAAATAAACAAATGGGACTTCATCAGACTAAAAGGTTTTTGCACAGCAAGGAAATCATCAACAGTTTAAAAAGACAACCCATAAAATGGGAGAACATATTTTTATATGTTCCCATATAAAACACCCAGTGTCTCCACTTCTGGGAGTATACCTGAAGGAACCCAAAACACTAATTTGAAAGAAGCTAAGTATCCCTATGTTCATGGCATCATTATTCACAATTGCCAAGATATGGAAGCAGCCCAAGTGTCCATCAATAGATGAGTGGATAAAACAACTATGGGACATCTACACAATGGAATTCTACTCAGCTATAAAAAAGAAGAAAATTTTACCCTTTGCAACAGTATGGATGGACCTGGAAAACATTATGCTAAGTGAAATAAGCCAGTCAGAAAAAGACAAATAACACATGATTTCACTCATATGTGGAAACTAATGAACAAACTGAATTAACAAGCAAAACAGAGACAGACTCATAGGTGTACAACAGATGTCAGCTAGTGTGGGTGGGGAGGTTCGGGGATGGAGGGATTGAGCAAAGGGAAAAAGGACTCGTGGACATGGACAACAGTGTGGTGATTGCTGCGGGGAGGGAGGTATAAGAGGACTAAATGGTCATGGGAAAATATAATAATGATTAAATAAAAAAATTTTTTAAATGACTGAGCCTATGGGCTAATATTAAATTGGTTGATGTTAACTAAATTGGTTTTTCAAACCAAATTGAAGCAACGGGACCAGGTGGAATACATCCCGTTTTTGTGAACTGACACTGGATGAAAGAAGTAGAAATTCCCGTGGAGTTTTTCTGTGGTCTTTGAAGACTCAGAGTTGAGCAAGGACAATGGGATCAGGTGTGCAGAATATCTGGAAGACCTCGGCCCCACCCTCTCTCAGTTTCTCCAGACTCTTCTCCTCCCTTACTCCAGACTGTTTCCTGCAATACCACAGTTCAGATTCTCCTCTAGCTGAATGAAGTTGTGAAGGCTAA
Source organism: Trachops cirrhosus (assembly GCA_028533065.1). Taxonomy (NCBI): domain Eukaryota; kingdom Metazoa; phylum Chordata; class Mammalia; order Chiroptera; family Phyllostomidae; genus Trachops; species Trachops cirrhosus. The sequence goes on along the minus strand of CM052539.1, from coordinate 168,735,233 downwards.
CTTATTGCAAATGTTCCTGGGAACCAGCAGAACTAAGGTCCTTGTTAATAATGTTCATCTTAGCATGGATAAGAGTTTTTCCAGATTAGGGGAAGAAAAAGGAGAAGGAATATGAGTTTGGGGAGCCAGAGGGATAGACTGAGCCTTAAAGGGAACCTGTGAATGGATAAGCACACTGGGACAGTGGAAAATAGCAAGGACTTGGAAGTCCACGAAGAAGTTATCTCCCAATTGATTGGACAGTAACAGGCTATTTTTTTATTTCTGAATCTCACTGCTCTTTTACCAACCAGTGGTGATTTTTTTCTCTCAGTAGATTTGTGTGTAGTAGGGAAGGATACAAAATTTCATCTCCTTTCCCAGAATGAGAGGGAGAAAACCTGGGGCTTATGATCCACATTATTCAAGGGGGAGGGCTTTGTTCTGGCCTGAATGGAGACAAAAGTTAAAATACATAGAGCAATAAAAAAATCACGTGTTCACATGAACCCATGTGTGAGTCACGAAATGAGAGCCCCGTAAAGGGAATGTGCAGGGAAGTAATGAGAGTAGAGTCTGGGCATGCTCAGCAGGTTCTTGGTTGTTGTTTTCTGTCCACGGGAACGGGATGGGTGGAAAGTTAGGCAACTGCAATGTAAGATGAGTAGCAGGTGTTTTGGTAGGGTCGTACTTACCTGGGGAATATTTCAGAAGAGTGGATCCTATAGCCCTCTCCCACTTGAAAAAGTATTCCAAATTATTGGATTTTTCCAGTAAGGCACTTCCCTTTCTGAACTCTAGCTAAAAAGGAATGTTCCCTCCCGGGGAAAATAAAAACACCAGGAATTTCCTTCTAAAATGTCAGAATCTGGGGCTGAAAAGAAAAGTCAGAGAGACCTACAATTGATTTTGGGTTAACTTCTTCTGAAGTTATTTTGTTATTCTACATCAATCACTCAGCTGATTTTGTGCTTCATATTTGGAACCTGAAAATCTGAGAAGTGAAAAAAGTGTCCTACTGTTGCAGAATGAGATGCTGTTTCTAAAAAGGGACTGTGTACTCAGAAGTAGCATTCTTTGGAAAGAGCTCAATATGACTTAAGTTCAAACCTTCCTTAAATTATATTATTTATTTTAAAAAGAAGCCGAGGGATTTCCTTCCAAAAAGTACAGTATGGAAAGGGGAATTAAAAAAGAGTAAATTTACAGTGGAGAAGACTGATAACCATAGCTCAGCCAGCTGGTCCAGGACCACAACACTGATAGATCACATTGATAGTATGTATCCATGATATCATGCTGTGACAATGGTACTTTACCTTGGTGGTCTTCCTCCCAATAGCCTACAACCTCCCTCTAATCATGAGGGGGGAAAAATCAGGCAAATTCTAACAGAGGAGCATCCTACAAAAATCCTAAGCAGTGCTCCTTAAAATTCTCAAGGTCATCAAAAACAAGCAAAGTGTGAAAAACTGTCACAGCCCAAATGAGCCTAAGGAAGCATAACTAAATGTAATGTGTTATCCTGAATGGAACCCTGGAACAGAAAAAGGATACTAGGTAAAAACTAAGGAAATCTGAGTAAAGTATTGACTTTACTTAATGATAGTGTATCAACATAGTGTATCAAGTGTATTAACACAATGTCATGTGTTAATTGTAACACGTCATACTAATGTAAGAAAGGAATACAGGGTATATGGGAATTCTCTGTACTATTTTCTCAATTTTTTCTCCGTAAATCTAAAACTATTCTAAACAATAAACTCTATTAAATTTGTTTGAAGGCAAAAAATTAGGAAAAAATTTAAAGGTCCAAAGTTATCCCCATTTCAAACTCTAGTGAACTTCGCTTATGTTGTTCTGACCTTCTGGAAAACTTTTCTTAAAAACTGTTAACAGAGTTCAATAATACCCTGCCATGAAGGACTGGCTTTCAAACATTTTTAAACACAGTCGAGAGGAAAAGTACATTTCACACTGTGAAGCAAGGTACACACACACACACACACACACACACACACAGCTAAACTAAATGTCTCAAAATAGTACTCTGAGCTGCATGCTGATAGTTTCTTTTCTACTCTTTTCTGTTTGAATTGTTTCTACTGTATTCTATGTTATTCTCTTTGTTCATTAAGAAATACCTCCATTGTGAGCTACCACATCAATTTTTTAATCGACCAATTGCAGTCTGTAGTTAGAAAAACCTTACTTTAAGGCTTAACTCAAATGCCACACTATGATGTGTCTGCACTGCCCAGTATGGCACCCCTACTCACATGTGGCTTATGGCTACCCTATGTGACAGCGTGGTCATAGAATATTTCCATCATTGCAGAAAATGTTGTCAGGCAATGCTGTGGACTCTGTCTCTTGCTTGGACTAATGAAATAGCCTGCCAACTTGTCTCCTTTTTACGTTACAATCTCTCACGCTACTGCTGGAATTAACTTTCTAAAGTTACAGACACTTCTCTGCTTGAAACCCTTCAGTGGCTCTCCATTTCCTATGAAATAAAACATTCATTCATTCATTCATTCATTCATTCATTCACAGTTTGATTTCTCTACCTCTCCAGCATCATTTCTGAACTCTCCTGCTAAATGTCATTTACACTTAAGCTTCCATGTTTTCATTCTTTTTTCTTTTCTAGAAATGTTTTCATCCCCCTTTCTCTTCCAGATAAAATCCTTAAAATACTTTTAAGACCTAGCTCCTATATTTTCCTTTCTGGAAACACGCTCAGGAGACCACCTTCCTAAGGAAAATATATTGCTTTCTTTAATGTGTTACCACTGTAGCATTGTTTCAGAACTTATACTGTATTACAACCAGCCATGTACAATCTGTTTCTCCGCTAAGTTGTGAGGCCTTTGACTATTGGGAACATGCCACAGTCATCTCTCTAGCTCCAGTGCTTGGCGTGTGCGCTGACCGGTGAGCTGGCCAGCTGGCGGACTGAATTTTCAGGTTGTTGAGGGCAGGGACCGTACTTGCACTTATTTTATGTTTCCATAGTACAATGTGAGGCACATAAAGGGTTCTTATGAACTATTTTTCTATGCTTTTAGACAATTCATTCTAGATTATTTTCTGCAAATCCAGTTACGATTTTTCTTTTTGTAGGATGAAAGGGAACTGGTACTAAATCATTTTTTAATATAACAAATGTTTTTCTACTTTCTCACACTGTGAAAAGTTCATGGACTCTGTGGGGAATTAAGGAAATAAAACACTTGTATAGTGGTTTTAAATTCTATTAAAATGGCTTTTACCAGTGCTTACTCTGTGTGAGTAATAATTTAAGACTGGTGGGTAGAAAAGTGGTTCCAATGGGAAAAATTCCAGGATGGGAATAGGACCTGAATTCTACTGAAGCTCTTCCTTTTCTTATTCTTTCCTTTCGCATACTTTCTCCCATCCTTAGTTTTCTCTTCTTTTTACTCTTTTCTCTTTATTTCTTTTCATTCATTCATTCATTAATTCATTATACTTTGTGTCCTTGGGCAAGTTCCAAAATCTTTCTGTGTCACAGCTTTCCTGTGTAAAATGAAGATAATTGATAATTGCCTCCAAGCCTGTCTCAGTGATGTGATAAGAAGGGTAGGGATAGGTTTTGAGCTCTTTGGAAGTAATAGTAATAGTAATAGTAATAGTAATAGTAATAGTAATAGTAATTGTAATAGTAGTGTTTATTGTTGTTTCTCATGAATTAGTACAACTTTAAACTATTTGCAAGACTTTACTAAATTATAAAGTAAAAAAGTCTTTGTGGACTATTCTATAATAGTTACTTTCAATAGTGGAGTGCTTTGTATGTTTTATAGGAAAAAAAACCTTAGCCCTTTTTTACATTTGCTAATTGAATTTCTAGTACAGTAAAAACAGAAAAAAAAACAGTGCATATGTGTAGCCATTACCACAAACACTACTTGAAAGGCCCTACAATCTCTGAAAAAATTTTCAAATGCGCCTTGGACAGGGACACCAGATAGCACTTATGGGCTGTGTATTGCCCACAAGTACAGTCATATGTGATGGTTCTTGTCTTGGGGCACTAATTGAAAACCATTTCTTTATTGTGAATCAGTTCATATGATTAATGACAAAACCTCCTGTATCTATGTAAGAACCGGGCACAATATAAGTTTATTGACTTCAGAGTTTCCAGATATCTTGCTGTAAGTTTTCTGTGAGTGACTACAATATTTTCTGGGCCCCTAAAAGGTTCCATCCTTATTTAACATTTTCCTGGGAATTTTCTTTCCATCTTAGAATACTCTCCAGCCATCCTTTGGTAAGCAATTCGTCATGCTGATACAGGGTGAAATTAGAAGTCAGACCAGAAGTGATGGTTTCAGAGTCCACATCTTTAGAGGGAGCTAAGAGAGCCAACTTAAAAAGTTTATAATGAGGACTTCTGGCCAAGATGGAGGAGTAGGTAGACACACTGTGCCTCCTCGCACAACCAAAATAAGGATAACAACAATTTAGAAACAAAAACCAACCAGTACTGATAGAAAATTGAACTGTATAGAAGTCCGACAACCAAGGAGTTAAAGTAGACACATTCATCCAGACCGGTAGGAGGGGCAGAGTCAGGCTGCTGGGCTAAGAGGGGTCTCAGCAAAGCAGTGGCTGGCAGACCCAGTGAGGTGGCGGATTGTGGAGGGGCATGGAGTACAAGGTGGCTGGCAGACCAGGCGGTCCCACATTCATGCACAGATAAACCAGGCAAAATTGGGGGGCAAGACACACTGCGCAACCTGGGGCCCCAGGGTGGGGAAATAAAGCCTCAAAACACCAACTAAAAACACCTGGGGGGGTTGAGGTGCCAGGAAAGACTCCTAGCCTCACAGAAGAGTTCGTTGGAGAGACCCACAGGGTCCCAGGATGTACCCAAACCCACCCACTCTGGGAATCAGCAGCAGAAGGGGCCAGTTTGCTTGGGGGAAGTGGGGGAAGTGACTGAAATCTGGCAGAGAGCGGAGCAAGGGCTATTGTTCCCTCTCAGACCCCTCCCCCACATACAGCGTCACAACCCAGCAACTGGTTGCCCCGCCCTGGTGAACACCTAAGGCTCTGCCCCTCATATGTAACAGGCATGTCAAAAAAAAAAAAAAGGCCCAAACAGAAGAACAGGTCAAAGTTCCAGAAAAAATACAACTAAGTGATGAAGAGGTAGCCAACCTATTAGATGCACAGTTCGAAGCACTGGTATTCAGGATGCTCACAGAATTGGTTGAATTTGGTTGCAAATTAGATGAAAAAAATTACACTAAGTGAAATAAAGGAAAATGTACAGGGAACCAATAGTGATGGGAAGGAAACTGGGACTCAAATCAATGGTGTGGACCAGAAAGAAAGAAACATCCAATCAGAAAAGAATGAAGAAACAAGAATTCAAAAAAATGAGGAGAGGCTTAGGAACCTCCAGGATATCTGTAAACATTCCAACATCCAAGTTATAGGGGTGCCAGAAGGAGAAGAGGAAGAGCAACAAGTGAAAGAGTTATTTGAACAAATAATAAAGGGGAACTTCCCCATTCTGGCAAAGGAAATAGACTTCCAGGAAGTCCAGGAAGCTCAGAGAGTCCCAAAGAAGTTGGACCCAAGGAGGAACACACCAAGGCACATCATCATTACATTAGCCAAGGTAAAAATGAAGGAGAGAATCTTAAAAACAGGAAGAGAAAAGGAGACAGTTATCTACAAAGGAGTGCCCATAAGACTGTAAGCTGATTTCTCAAAAGAGACCTTGCAGGCAAGAAGGGGCTGGAAAGAAGTATTCCAAGTCATGAAAGGCAAGGACCTACATCCCAGATTGCTCTATCCAGCAAAGCTTTCATTTAGAATGGAAGGGCAGATCAAGTGCTTCTCTGATTAGGTCAAGTTAAAGGAGTTCATCATCACCAAGCTCTTATTATATGAAATGTTAAAGAGACTTATCTAAGAAAAAGAAGATAAAAAACATGTATAGTAAAATGACAGCAAACTCACAATTATGAACAACCACACCTAAAACAAAAACAAAAACAAAAACAAACTAAGCAAACAACTAGAACAGGAAGAGAACCACAGAAATGGAGATCACATGGAAGGTTATCAACTGGGGAGTGGGAGGAGGAGGGAGGGGGAAAAGATACAGAGAATAAGTAGCATGGATGGTAGGTAGAAAATAGACAGGGGGAGGGTAAGAATAGTATGGGAAATGTAGAAACTAAAGAACTTACAACACATGGACATGAACTAAAGCAGGGGAATGTGGGTGGGAGAGGGTGTGCAGGTTGGAGGGGGGTGAAGGGGGGAAAATGGGACAACTATAATAGCATAATCAATACAATATATATATTTTAAAAGTTTATAATGAAACAAAGCCAGAGAAGAAAATCAAACAACCACAGGGCAGTTAAGGAACTTTCTTTATGCACTCATGAAATATTTGGACAATTCTACAGACTCCTCAGAGAGGAAAAACCAAATCATTGTAAGTCAAAGCATGTTATTGCTTTTATGCAACTAAGTTACTCTAAGTTTTATAATCTTATACATAGAAGTGAGTTACTGAAATAATGTACTAAAAAGAAAAAGTCTCACCAACAATTTATCCAATTTGTTGGTACAGTGTCGCTTTGAGTTACGTAAAGAGCAGAGTGTTTTCGTGGCTCTCTGATCCCCTTACTGCCTCTCCTTTCTATTAACACTGACAAAAGCGGAACAGTGGGAAACACGTATTTCCAGTTCAGCTGTCAGCTGAGGCCATTGGGCAACACGGCACGTGTTGAGTAACTGTATATTCAAAGCTGTAGTTATTGCTCTGCATTTTCTGACAGACTCCAGAGGGATTTATGAATGAAGGACCTCTGGCTTGGGACAAAACTTGGAATTTGACTTGAACAGAAATTTCATTATAATTTAAGAACTACTAAATTCAGATTAGATCAATCTCAATGTGTGGCTATCAAAAGGAAGATACATATTTTGAAAGTGAAAAGGGCAGCAAGTACATTAATGCTGAGTAGATGTTATAAATAGGAAGAGAAATTTGTAACAGGGGTATGATATATCTTGTCTTGTTCCTACTGATCTTTCATCTACTCAGAGAGAAACAGGGCAATGACCCCTGTTTATTTCTGCCAGTATCGGAGGGGAGAGTAGGGCTGCTGGACCGAGTTTTTAAACTATAATGTCATTTCTTAGAATAAACTCTTTATTTCTATTTTATTCAGATAACAAAGAAAAGAAACCTTGTTATCCAATATGGAAAGAGGAAACAGTATAGCTTCTGGGTAGCTTTTTCTGTCTGAAGATAGTTTCTCCGAGGGTTACCAAATTGTTTTTAGAAGTAAAAAGAAAACAGCTGCAACACTAACGGTGGCCTTAAAGTCATTAAACATTATTTTCACAAAGTCATTAAATGTACACCATGTTAAAGCAGCATTATTCACAGTAGCCAAAAAGCGGGAGCCATCCAGACGTCCGTCGATCGGCAGATGGATGGATAAACAAAATGGAGCATATACAGAGTGGAATATTATTTATCCTTAAAAAGTAGGGAAATTCTGATGTGGCACAACATGGAAAACCATGAGGACATTATGCTAAGTAAAATAAGTCACAACGAAGATAAATGCTGTATGATTTCACTTACCTGAGCTATCTAGAGTAGGCAAACGCGTAGAAACAAAGTAGGATGCCGGTTGCCAGAGGCTGGAGGACACAGGAAGTTGGGAGTTGTTTGATGGGGATGGAGTTTCAGTTTTGCAACATGCAAACACTCTGGTTTCCCAACAATGTAAATATGCCTAGTACCACTGAACTACATTTGACAGTGGTTGAGAATAATGACCTTTTATTTTATATGTATTTTACTAGAATTAAAAAGTTAAATGTCAACGAATAATTCTAAAAATTATGAAGGGCTGAAATTGCAAAATGTACTTAGAAATAGTCTGAGTAATATTTTTAAAAAGCCATTGAGATTCTTAGTTTCTACTGGAGCATTACTAGTCCAGCAAAATTTCATAGATGTATTGTCCAAAGCTGAGTGAACAATCACACAGATGTCTAAGTAATAATTGTGAATTCCCAACTGGGGTTTTTTCTTCTTGGGAAAGTTGGGAACTGCCAAACTATAAACATCCTTCTGAGAGGAGGGTTGACGTGTTTAGGTTTATTCTTGGCATCAGTGAAATTCTGGTAGCTTAATTTTCTATAGTATTTGTGGAAGTTATAAGTTCTATGATATGCCTATCTGTTTTTAATAAGGATGTGAAATAAGGGGCTCATAAGACCCCAACACCCACTGCACTTAAAAGGGAGTAAGAGTGAAAAAGTGGCTAAATCGTTCAGTAGAAATTACTTTTCTGTCTTTTCAAACCGCTTTCCTGAAAACTGTGTTCTACACGTATTGTAACAAGTTCTGCCCTTTTTTTTTTTCATCTCTGGCTCTTGCCCATCAAACCCACAATTTGGTAAACGAACTTACTTGCTTACTGTTTGTTTCTAAGGGCTTGGTTTTCTTATGAGCTAGAAGCCAGACCGTGAAATATGAAACCTTTATCTCTTCCCTACCTATTGTCATTGCATTTGATGTCAAAAGTCTTCAGAAACAGAAGACTTTTTTCCAAGGACGAGGATGACCTTCACCTTCTTGAGGGTGAGGAAGGTGAGTTACTGCAGTACTGGTTTGTCAACAGCGTACCTGCTGAGCCCTGTTCTCAGAGTTTGGTCAAAGGAGATCTGGCTGCATAGGCAGCTGGCCAATCAGGAAAGACTCTTCCAATAGTATTTTCTTATATTACTTCTCTGTTTTCTTTGTAATTGTTTTGGTAACACTGAATGCATTTGCTCATAAAACTTTTTGTTTGTGTATTTTTGTGTCCTTCATCTTCCTTCTCCTCTTTTTCCTCCTTCTCATTTTTCTGGCTTATTCTTTATTTCTTATGCCACTGTCTGAAAGCTTCTGGTGATGAGTTCAGTATTTTTCACATTTTGGTGGCTAGCAACATTGATCTTTCATAGGTGTGATTTTTGTGACAATAGTAACATGGGCTGTTGCTTTTCCACTGCCTTCACTGACCTGCCTCTGTATCTTAGCTATTACTGCTTTTAGGAAAATGAGTGCAGAGCTAGGCTTACTCTAAGGGTCAGCAACGACGAAAGTGTTCTCTCTACCAACCCCCAGATCAAGGGACATTTCTCTCCTTGGCTGATTAACATTCTCGGTGGGGTGGTTTCTGAGTGGTGGTGGGAGGAGGGGAGAGAAGGGAGGAGAGAAGCACAAGGCAGGAGTTTATAGGGTTATGTCAAAACTTGCTTTTAGGCAATGAAATTACATACTCTAATTAGATTTTGTAATCTTGTATTTAGAGGTGAGTTACTTAAATGATGAACTGTACTGAAAGAAAAAAGTTTACTGACAATTTAGCCAAGTAGCTTTCTCATTCTCCTGGGAAGAACTGTGTGAACATATTACTTGGTGTTGGCTTCATTCTCCTTTGCCTTCTCCCAAGTACATGGCTGGCTGCATGCGTGCTTGCAGTGAGAAGTGGAGAAGTGCTGAACTCCAGGCTTGTTCTTTTAAATGGGTAGCAATTGTTTGTTTCCTGAAAATGTTGTTGATTCCCAAGTAAATGTGCTGAAGGCTCATGACAACTGAGCGTAGTAAAAACAATATTTTTAACCAACAGATTTTGTAATCAGTAGAACTACAGGCCTCCTGGGAGAGATGAAATGTTCTTTTCCTCCTTTGAGTGAATGTGGGCTTGTTTGTCAAGAATAACAGAAGGAATATCCAAAGACATAAAAATATTTGGATTAAGACATTACAGTAGGTTGAATGGTACCCCTCCCGCCCTGCCCTCCAAAAAAGATATGTCCACATCCTGGATCCTGTGAATGTCATCTTCCTTGGGAAAAGGTCTTAATAGATGTAATTAAGTTACAGATCTCAGCAAGAGATCATCCTTGAATTAACCAGGTCAGTCCTAAATCCAATGGCAAGTGTCCTCAGAAGACAGACATGGAGGAAAAGGTCATGCAAAGATAGAGACAGAGACTGGCATTATGAAGCTCTAAGCCAAGGACCACCTGGAGCCAAGAGAAGCTGGGGCAGGCAAGGGAGAATTTCCCCCTAGAGCCTTTGGAGGGAGTATGGCCCTGTGGAATCTTCATTCCAGCCTTCTAGCGTCCAGGGCTGTGAGAAAGTAAATTTCTCCTTTAAGCCACCAAAGTTGTAGTACTTTGTTACAGCAGCCCTAGGAAACGAATTTAGATCTCTTCCTTAAAAGCACTAGAATCTTATAATTCAGAACTCTTCAGGGAACAGATAGAGCATTTATTAAGAACCACTGTGGCAGGCACTGACTAGCTGCTTAACTTCGATCATTCCTAATTTTTTAAAATTAATTATATTTATTGAGGTGACATTGGTTAATGGCAACATATAAATTTCAGGTATACAACATTATAATTTGATATTGTTATACTGTACCGCACATTCACCGGCAAAAGTTCAGTTTCCACCTGTCAGCATATATTTGAATACATATTCAAATATATTTACTTAGTTCACCCCATGGTGAACTAACACATGGGGAGCTGGGTGAGAATCCTGGCAAGAGGCAGCTTGGAGAGTAGTGACGCTCAGGCTCTGGATTCGGTCTGGGTTTGCCCTGGCTAAGGGACGCCACTGCTTGGACTTAGTTTCCTCAATTGGAAAATAGGAGTGATAATAGAATTTCATACAATTTCTGGGAAGATTAAAATGTATAAAGTATTTAGAGTAATGTATAAGGAGGGCTAAAGGAATGTTAACTGTTATGATTATTATACACTATGCTAATACACAATTGCTAAGGCAAAGAATAAAAGAGAATGAGTTTTTTTTAAGGCAAAACAAGTGAACTTTATTAGTTATTACATTAGAAGTCACTTTCAGAGAGATTTTTCTTCTGAATATTTATTCAGTTTTGGTGTGGCTGTCATAAAGGAGATAAAAATATATATTTGCTCATTACAGAGATGGGGCTCATTAAGTTTTTGTACCTTGCTATTGTCAAAGTCAAGGAGGAAATAATACTGGTATTCAGTCCTGGATTCTCTCACTCCAGAATGATCTATCAGAGCACACTGCCTCCTGTAGCAATGCTTTCCGAATGCTAAGTATCCAAGAAGTATTTTTTTGAATTAGTAAAATCCAGCCTTGTTATCAATAACTTCAAAGTAATATTGGAGCTGCCCAAACTATTTTGAAATGAAGAAATTGTTGTCAACCATTTTAGAACCATAAATCTCTTAAAAATTATAGCAAAAAGGAAAAATTAAGAAACAATCATTCAGAAAATAAATCTATTTCTTTTTGTTCACACCCACTACTCTTTTTTCCACTTGCTGTAAATTTAATAAAAATGGGAAGGCAGCTAGTGGTAGTCTAGTTTTTTTAAAAGATTCTATTTCTCTTTTTTCTTTCTTAAAAATAAAAGAAACAGAAAGAAAAGGAACATCCTAATATGAACACTGACCATCCTCACTTTCACTGTTAACATTTTTAAAGTTTTCATTTATTATATTTCTCTCTTAATTTGTCCCATGTGGTTAACTAATGACTTATTTACACATTACTCCTCTCTTGCATCAAAGGTCTTCCAGAATAAGATGCTGCTCCATTTAAATAAAAGATGAAGGATGCAGAAACAGAAGCAGCCTTTAACTAACAGACCCATAAATAAGATAGTAGCTGGTGCTATGCATTCCTGACATTGGCACTTGCACTGTAATTGGCCAGAGGTTCTTAACTTGGAGGCCAAAACTTGGGAGGTGGGATGAGGGATGTCTAAGAACTCCTTGAAATGTTTGCAAATTTTGCATAAACAGTTTCTGCATATACTGCGAAGGAACCTATAATGAATGCAAGCTAAGAACCAATGTTTCAAGGCCTCATTATTGAAGCTAAAATTGCCACACTTTCCCCCTTTGTGTCATCTTAAATGTCATTACAATACCAAGTGCATAATAAATGTTTGTTGGTTGCTTAAGAGAGAACCAGAAGCTTCATCTTGTTAAAGATGTTGTAATCAAAAGGGTCAGATTTCTAAAAGCCAGACTCCATGAAATAATCAGAAGAATTTACCTGCCTAGGAGGGTCCAGGTTTGAATTCTTGTCTTTGCTCTTCCACAGAATGATCCTGGGTTACTTCTCCTCTCTGAGTTGCTGTTTCTTCATCTGTAAAGTAAACATTTGAATAAACCTAAAGATTCCTTCAAATTTAAAACATGTTCCTTATAAAAGATTATTAAACCTATTAGATGGGTGTTCTCCCACATTTTAGAATGTATAATAAATACAAGGCATGACAACCTAAGCTAATTTTTAAAATTATTTTTAGAAAAGGTAACATTTTGAGGACACGTGATTGGCTAGTGACTTCCTAATATACGGTAAGGACCATAAGGTGTCATATTACCACCTATGGCAAGGTCAGGAGGGCGGCCCCAGGTGGGGCCAAGAGATGAGGCTAAGTGCCCTGCCCCTTGCTTCTATCAGAGCAGCCTGCTTTCAGTCTTGTTTTATATAGTGGGTTTCTGGGTAACATTTTGTTTGTAGAAAATGTTTCTTGTTTTAATTAGTCTCTGTTGATATCCATGGAGAAAACAAGAAAAAGTAGATTATGTTATTCACTAAATTAAAAAATCTCTCTTTAAAAAAGCACTGGAAACAGTCAGAAACCCTAGAGCTTGTTTCTTATTTTGTTATTTATTAGCTTGTCACATTAGGCAAGTCAGATAGTCTCTCTGAATTTCTGTCCTCATATAGAATGATGATAGTATCTTATTCATAAGAGAGTTGTAAGAATTAAATGAAATAATTCTTTGAAAGTGTTCTGAATTGGGAAAGCATCATAAAGATGGTAAGTGGTTCTTCAGTGCGGAGCCCGAGGGCTATGTACTTTCTTTTGATCCTTGTAACATTTTTGTCCACCTGAGTTAAGTCGCAGAAAGTACGAGATCAAATTGCAGATATACCCAAATTATGGAGTGCAGTTCTAAAAGACCAGATTACAGAATGACTAAGGGTAAAACTTTTGAGGAAATATAAAGTCTTGTTCTTTACTTCACAAAGTCAATCATCCAAGGGCAAGATAGGGGAAAATGTGGCCTATGAACAGTTTAAGTAAAAAAAGACTAAGAAAGGAATTTTACTTGACTGCAAGTTCATTTATGGGTCAATAATGTTGTGGTATGGTTGGCAAATAAATAAATAAGTGATCCAGTCATCTTAGTTCATTCAGGTTGTTGTTACAAAATACCACAGACTGGGTAGCTTATAAACAACAAAAATTTATTTCTCACATTTCTGGAGACTGGGCAGTCCAAGATCAAGTTGCCCACATGGTTGCATTCTGGGGAGATTCCTCTTCCCAGTTTGTAGCCAGCACCTTCTTGCTGTGTCCCCACATGGTGGAAGGGGCAAGGGATATCCCTGGAGCCTCTTTTATAAGATCACTAGTCCCATTTATGAAGGCTCCACCTCCCATCACCTTTGGGGTTAGGACTCAACATGTCAATTTTAGGGGAATACATTCAGACCATAGCACCAACATTGTACGTTTATAGAAGGACTGTTCCATGGATGAGAAAAGGGGGCTACAGCTCTTGGCTTTGATTAGCATCCTTCTTCTAGCTGTTGAAGACTGTCCTCCATCAGCTGGAGCACATCCCTAGGGAGCTGGATGGAGAGAGTCTGGAAGGTTTCCAATGGGAAATGTTGACAGAAGATTTTTGGGGAGGAATGTGTCATGGAGGTCTTAAAAAACCTAAAAGGTTTTAAATGGTATTATAGGCTGTTGTAGAGGGGAAGGTTTGGAATTGTTTTGTTCTCAGAGGGAAATCTCAGGAAAAACTTTAAGTAATAGGAGCTACCTAAAGGGAAAGAGGTTGCCTGGTTGAAGTAGTGAGAATTCTGTTAGGGGAACTGTTCAAGCAGATACTGGCCAACACCTTCTGAGGGTTGCTTTTATCACAATTATTATTTGTTTCTCTTATTTGCTAGTGTTGATTGAACATAAATTGATCAAGAGGCTTTAGCTAGAAACAATGATAATTTATTCAAGGGTCTTAAGAGTTAGCTAACTAGAAACATGGCTAGGTAAAACCTAGAACTGTCCTGAAGAAAAAGAAGTTATAAGTTCTTGCTATAAAAGTCACATCCTTGAGAGTAATCAGTCTTGATTCTTGGCCCTTGTGTTGATGCAGGACAGTTATCAGCCAAATGTTGGGCGGAGAGGACGCTAGATGCCAGGTGGGCTGGTCATGTAAACATTTTTTCCCTAAATCCTTTAGGGGCTGTTACAGCATTATCTTACAGGATTTATACATGTACAGCTCCAGGCACAACTGGAAGGTTCAAAGGTTTAAGTTCCCAGGCTAGTTAAAGCAAGAATAAAATTGTTTTTCAAGCCTCAACCTACTTGATTTTAACAATTTAGCAGCTTGACCATAGACTCCCATTTTATTTCTTTACTCTTCTTCACTACATGCATTTTATTTCCTCTCCTTCTAAGAGATTCCTTTTAGGTGATTCTATTGAGCCCTTCAGAGACTGTGATGAAGGAAGCTGAAACGGTGACTCCCGTTGGTCTGCAAGAAAGAGTGTGCCCTGGAGGCCATCGGGTACCATATTACCTGTTTTGTGTTCGCATCAGTGTTTTTTTCCTGCTAAATGGAGGAAACTTGTAGAAACAACAATTTTGTCTTATATTATAAACTAATTTTTCTGCCCAACAAAACTAGAACTAGGCCAACCTGATTGATTTTTTCTTTGTTTAAAGTTTTAGGCAATGGAACATCCTATTAAAAATGTAAGGGCCAAGCTATCCCTGTGGAGTAGATAAAGCCTTAAGGAATAAAAAGAGTTGGTAACTGAAGTATTAGGGTCAGTTACATATTCTTTCATGTTTATTTTTTTTCTATCAATAAAGTGACAATAAGCTAATCGTACTTAAAAATTACTTTTCAGTGGGTGAATAAAAGAGAAGCAGTTTATTGTCCTTACAAGATAAGAAACAGGGTATTTCCCCCACGGCTGGGGAAGAGGTAAGTGAGTTCTCTCTGGCAGAAGTAGAAGGAAGTGTTAAAGTCACTGGGTTTGCATAGGTTGGTCGCGGTGGGCATTTCGTCTCATTGGGCAGGTAACAGGTAACTAAGGGCACGTGAGGAAGCAGTATGATAATTCTGACTCAAGGTCTTACACAAAAAGAGGGTCATTAGATTTTCAAAAGAAACAAAGATAATGTAACACTCTTAGGTTTAGATAAGACTGGACTTCAAATAAAGTTTTATTTTCACTTTTCTTTCTCCTTCTGCGTCAGTGAGCACTCACTGGACAGAGACAAACCGGTACCTCGACTGTCTGCGGGGGTGTGGGTGTGAGCGCTGCGGAGGCTTCGTACTGCCCCGGAAAAGGTGCTCTGGATGTGCCGCTTTGAACTTTTTCCCTGCTTTCTCTTTCTAGTCTTTTTAATTTTGTTGTTCAATAACCTACTTTTATTCATTTCCAAATTCTCTTTTTAATCTTTTCAAGGATCTTGAACTCAAAGTGATAACTTTAGCTTGAAATTCCTAATAGATAACCTTTGATCTTATAATTGAGCTGAAAGGGCAGGGATGCAATATTTGAATAGCATACTGTCACCAAGGGAACTGCTATTCTACATAGGTAATAATAGATATTTATTGAGCAACTCTCAGAACTTCGCTAACCACTTTATATGTATTACATAATGCAGTTCATTTAATAACCCTATAATGGAGGCACTATTTCTATACCCACTTTACAAATGAGGACACTGAGGCATTGGGAAATTTAAAAACTGATCCAAAGCCTAACAGCTGATGTACAACACACACTCTTAATTACTCTGCCAGACTGCTGCTCTATGCAAAGAGCTCTGATCATAATCTGGCAAAGCATGCATCCATCCATCTGTCCATTCCTCTAATCAAATAGTCAACAAGCATGTAGTAGGAGCATAAACTATGAACAAGATTGACAGGCACTCTCCTCGGGCCGCTTTCTAGAGAGGAGGCGAGACAACTATGCGAGCATCTGCACACAGTGTGGTAAGTGCTGTAACATCACTTACTTAGCACTTACTTATGACAGGGAGGCCTCCTGTGCTGGGGCATAGAAAGAGGCTCTGACCCAGTCTGGAAGGGGCTGTTAAGACAGGCAGGTCAGAGTTCTTGTCCTCATCACTGTGTGCTTCAACTATTTTGTAGCAAAAGGCGTACAATGTAACCTCTAGAAAGACAGGTCTTTGAAGCAAGGTCCTCCTCTGTGTTGCTCCCTTAGGGCCTGCCATATCATGGCTGCTCAATTAAAATGTGTTGAATAAATGAAAATTCTAATGCTCCATAATAACTCCACTATTATAGGGTGTCTTTTAACTTATTTCTAATGACTCTGAACATTCTTCTTTTTTAAAAATTGACTTGAAATAGAGAAAGAGATCAATTTGTTGTTCCATTTATTTATGAAAATCATTGGTTGCTCCTTGTGTGTGCCCTAACCAGGGATCGAACCTACAGCTTTGGTGTATCAGGACAGCTACCCCACCGGGGCTCTGACATTCTTAAATGCTTCTCCTGTAAGCCTGAAATAAATATTACCTTTGACTTAAAAAATCAAGTCAGTGCTCCCTTTTAAGCCATTTTCTCAAAGCTCTATTCCAGGAAAGCTGCCACACCCATTATATTTGACTAGAGCAATGTGTCCCCAGGATCTTTTAAAACACGTGCCCTGACTAGAGATTCTGAGACGGCCTGGGAGAGTGGAGACTCTGGTTGCTTTCCCCCTTCTTCTTTGCCAGTTAATCTGTGGGATTCCGTGCTCTATTCTGTAGTGAGAAAGATTCATTCTCTCCTCACCTTTGGAGGATGGCTTGGGAATTTTTTTTCTTCCCCTCAACCTCTTCCCTACCTTTTCACTCTTCAAATGGCGTTAATTTTGGGCAAGTGGTTCTTAATTACTGACCACACAATCCGCTGGCAGGCTACAAGAATCCAAGGCAAGGCAAGAAAGGCCAACAGAAAACCGAAAGCCCAGGCTAATGATTTCCCTCAACAAGAATGTTTGTTATCTTAAGGTGGAGTTTTATTTAGGTTGTAGCTCTTGGCCTTAGAGCAGGTATTACATTTATATCTTTCTTGTGCCAGCTTGAAATGTGTTGGAGCTAATGTAATACTTCCTTAGCGAGAAACAACAAATCCAAGATAGCAAAATACTGCTGGCGGGAGGGGAAACTGAAGCTCCTAAGGGGAGGAGTTACCTTGGAGCTGGTGATCCTTAGGGCCCATCCCAGAGTCACGTGGCCAGGTTTGCGTAGTCTTTACTTGATACAATCACATAATTTGACTTTCTAGCCTGACGCCACAGTTTAACACTGTACTTCATTTGCTTCCCTGCTTAATTTTTCTCCAGAGCCTTAGCTCCTTCTCATATGCTATATCATTTACTTATTATTATTATATTTTATGTTTTAGATGTTTGACACTCCCTCTACAATTTAAGCTCCCAAAAGAGCAGGACATTTTGCCTGTTTTGTTTATTCATCCAGGGCCTAGAATTGTCCTGGTAAAGGGTAGATGCACAGCAAATATCTGTTGAATAAATGAATTATTAATCCTGATTAAAGCAATGTTAATAAATAATAACTATGATCAAGTTTTTCCTAGATGTATTTAATTTATAGACAGCAGTTAGACATTTACAATTATTTTATAGAAATCTTCTAATTGGACAAAATATGACAGTCACAGGACCATGAACAGGAACTGACGGTCAGAAACCACCCAGGACCCATGTGCATCAGCACGGTATCCTCTCTTAAACATAGTCATGGAAAGATAAGCCTGTGCTGGTGGGGATGGAAAAGCTTGAGGTTCCTGGTGCAGGTAGACTTACTGGAATCCCTAAAGCTAAGGGTAAGGTTTGGCTCAGTGTTCTTGTAATTGGTCCTGGCATCAAGTTCAGGTGCTGCTTACCACCCCCATGAAACTCAGTCACTAATTTTATATTCCTATTTTTGGACAGAGCATTATCATCCCATTCCAAAATTCTTAGTACAGGATCAGACAGTTCATCAGAACTCAAAACATAAAAGACAAATAGAGGAGTATATTAAGTATTTGAGAGTTTTTCTTGTACTTGACATTGTTGTAATCACAGGAGATGCTTCCCAGCAATGACGTGCCAGCATGCTCTGAGGACTGTAGCGGCTGCTCCAGCTCTTCCTTTTTTCCAAGACTCCAAGACTCCTACCTCCAGGGCCAATCTTGTGGAAGTGAAATTGGCCTAATCCAAGTGTCAGATAACCTCCCTCTCTCATCCAGTGTGACCTCTCTCAACAACTATCCTACAGAACTAGAAAGGACTATACTTATTTAGAAGCAGAAGGGACAGCTGGCCTCACTGGGCTTAGATTAATATTCTGAGTGACTGAGTCCAGAAAAATAGGGCATTGCAAGCAAATTCTCTATAGGACTATACTAATGACATTTGACTTTTATTTTATTTTATTTTTTATTCTTTATTCTATTACAGTTGTTCCAGTTTTCCCCCTTTACTCTCCTCCATCCAGTCACACAGAAGGAAGCTTGAGCAGGTATAAAAATGTATGCAAATCACATAGCTGTGTAACATCTGTGCTACACTTAATTATTTCATATATTTCAATATGACCCTTGGGGAAAAGCCTTATGTAAACAATTGGTCTAGTGGTACATGGGGATTCATGAACTTCAAGTTATAAACTCAACTGTTTTTTAAAATACCTTGGATAATTTATAAAAAACACAGCTTTATTGAGATATCATTCATATACCGTAGAATTCACCCATTTAAAGTACGAGATTTAGTAGCTTTTAGAATACTCACAGTTACGCAGCCATCACCAGTCAATTTTAGCCCATTTTCATCACCAGAAAAAGACACCTCACACTCCTTAGCAGTCACTCCCCATTCTTCCCCACTCCACCCCCAATTCCAGCCACATGCAAACATGAATTCACTTTATGTCTCTCGGGTTGCCTGTTGTGGACATGTTACATACATGGAGTCATATAATATGTGATCTTTCACTTAGCATAATCTTTTCCATCTTTATACATGATGTAACATCTATCAGCACTGCATTCCTTTCTACTGCTGAATAGTATTCCATTGTTCCATTCCATATCACATTTTAGTTATCCATTCATCAGTTAGTGGACACTTGGGTGTTTTCACTTTTCGGCTAGTATGAATAGTGCTGCTGTGAACATTTGTGTACAAGTTCTTGTGTGGACATAGGTTTTCAATTCTCTTGGAGATATACATATACATATACATATGTACACATACACACCTAGGAGTGAAATGGCTGTGTTATATGGTATGTCTATATTCAACTTTTTTGAGGAACTACCAAACTATTTTCCATAGCAACTCAACATTTTATATTCCTACCAGCCATATATGATGGTTCCAATTCTTCTACCCCCTCTCCAACAATTGTTACTGTATATTTTTTATTATAGCCATTTGGTTGTTTTGCAATGGTATCTTGTGGTTTTGATCTTCATTTCCCTAAGAGGTAATGATAGCAGGCACATTTTCATGTATTGATTAGACATCTGTACATCTCCTTTGAAGAAATCCTATTTCTAGAGAAATGTCTAAAGTCCCTTGCTCATTTTTAAATGTTTTTTTTGTCTATTAGTTTTTGAGTTTTCCTTCTTTTGCCTTAAGGATGAGGGATGGTTGGAAGAAGACAGCCTCAGCCCTCTCACCCGCTCTTGACTGGAATAGTTTCTGCAACACAAAGCTGGGGTGGGTGAGATGCTTGTGGCCTGCTTTTCCCAGAAACACATTTTGTATGCCACAGCCCTGGACTGGGATTAAGTTTGAGAGGGAGCCCTCTGTTCTTAGCTGTACCTACCGGAAGTGGAGTACTATCATACCCACCTGGAGGAGGGCAGGGAAGTGGGTTGTGACTCAAATGCTACAAACTCTTGTTGTTATACTGAAGTTTAGTACACTGTCTCGAATACATTTTCTTCATTTGTTGCATTCTCTCAGGACAATATCTAGGACTAAATATTGTTTATCCATAATTTTTACCAATTATTGTGTTGCTAAAGAGTGAGTTCGCGTAGCTCCTCATACCAGCATTCTGGAGGTTTAGTCCCATTTGGATACTTTTTAATGAAGATTTTGCATCTCGTACACTTGGTGGTAAAAGACTTTGTGCTGATGTAGTAGATACAGAGTTAAAAAGAACAATTGTTACAAAAGTATTTGCAAATTCACATACAGTGGGTTAAGAAAACCCTGAAGTTGATGACTGGTTGACTTTCAATGTCATATCCAGTGAAATTCTAGACTGCCTATGCATTTGGTTTGACAAGCCATTTGTAATTAATTGTTATTAAATGTATAGAAATATTTGAATAATGAGTATGACTGCATTTCATATGAGAATTTGTTGTTACTCTAGTAATCTATTTACAAAGCCATCACAACCATTGAAACAGTGTCCAAAATGATGCTATTTTAAAAAGCATAGGAATAATTATAATGTGGAAATCAAGTCATTAATACCTCATTAGTTTTAGGCAATAACCCAAAAAGTTCACAAGCAAAACTGGCCATGCATTTCTTATTTTTTTGTTTTATTCAAAAGAACTACTGAGCCACAAAGTTTTTTAGAAAAACAACTGTCCCAACTTCTCTGATGAATTTATTTGTAGTTTTAGGGTAAAAACTTACATTTAACAGTTATTCAAAATCTTTATCTGGTTGTGGGTTTAGCTCATATGTTAATTGCCAACCAGTTGAATATCACTTTAGCTGAAACAGACCTAGAATCTCTCTCTGTTCATACCTATCCATTCCTCTCTCCCCCATGGCAAAGTTAACTATACCTCTCTTTCAGGGTTTAGAGATCTGGTTTTCTTACAAATGATCACTTAAGCAATTTTGAGAAAATATATACTGCTTAATAATTATGAGGAAATGTTAAAATGTATTCCTTGAAAATTCATCACCCTTGGGGCAGTTGACTTGTGTGCATTATTGTCTGAAGTAGCTTATGGACAAAAAGTATTATATTGTATAAGAGCATGAAATTAGATAAAGAGGAATACTTTAAGAATGAAACCAAATATCTCCCAAAGATATTTCTCTGAATAGTTACTAATGAACTACAAAAAGATAAGTCATGAAAGTCATTTACCAAGTAATTTTTTTTTTTGGCTTGGAAAGTTACTGTAATAAAGTTTAGTATCTGTTGGGTGAAACAGCATAGTTTCTAACATAAAGGCAGATGGAAAAACCCATTCAATTCTTAAAATTTTAGTGCAGTTAAATAATAAACTGATAAATTGCATTAAAGCTCGGCATTATTTTGCCCTATAAAGGCAGAAATTGTATCCTACCAAAACTACGTTTCAAGCAGATACTTTAGAAGATGCTTACCTCCTGGCTGGGTGTATCTCTCTGCGGCTTAGGTGAGCACCAACGCTTTGGCGCCTCTCCAGACGCTGCGAGCTCCCCTGCGCTGGCCGCCTCGGAGCTTCTCAGAGTTGGGTGTTCGGCCCGCGGTCCGTACTATTGCCAAAACTCCAATTCTGCCGGACTGATTACGGCGATTAATTATTCACAAAAGGAGAACACTCCCACGAAAACTTGTGTCCAACTGCACTGCTCCAGTGACTCCTTCCAGAAGAGAATGCTGACTGCACCACTCCCCTCCCCCTTTGCTCTATGGTCCCAACTTCCCACGCACTACCACTCAGTCCTGGGCGATCAGGCTCGTCCTCGGAGGAATGCCGCCCAGCGACTTCTACATTTTTAAATGTGTTTCTCTGCGGCTGGTTAGTACTTCTCCCCGGATCAGCCTTTCAGGAGAGGGCGCTTTCCGGATGCTGGGGAAGCCGGGGCTCTGAGAGCAACCAGGGAGGCTTAGGCGTCGCTGTCACCTCCGGCTGCTGCAGTAAAACCCCGAGTGCGGCGGGGATGGGGAGGAGGGGAAAGGGAGGCGCCCTACCCCCCAGTTTCGGGCTGGGAGCCCCGACACGACCAAAGGGGCACGTCCTTTGGTGGGGGTGGGGCAGATAAACTGGAGGCGCAAGTTGGACGCTTTGGGGCTTTAGCCTATCAGCCCACATTAATGCGCCTGGGCATCTGTCCTCAGACTTGGGCACGGGGGCGAAACCTTGGGGACACCGAGCAAGGCTGTGGAGTGAAAGTAAGCAGCAGGCTGTGAAGTGAGCCCAGGGCTCAAGGCCGGGGCAGCAGTCTGCTGAGCAGGTATCCACTGCATTTTTGGTTAAAAACCGAAGAAAGCAAATCCTTTCAGCGCCGGTAGCTCGCCAACTCCCCCCCACCCCATCTCTCCATCCTGCCACCTTTCTTCCGCTCAGTGGCCGGGAGGTTAATCGTTGAAAAGCTGGACTCCCCCGGTAGACAGATGGAAGGATCATGCCCAGGGAACTTGTGTGTGCTCACTCACAAGTGGAGAGAATTAATTTGGGCTCGGACTGCAGCTAGAAGGTAAATTGGGGAGAGTGCTGGGAGGTGGCGCGGTGGTGCAGACACTGCACCCGGTTCCCCCGGCTCAGCTCCCCAGCGGGCGTGCTCAGCGCTCGCGCTCAATTATCTTCCTGAGGAGGTGCGGACGTGGAGAACATCTATCCCTGAAATCCGCAACCAGAACCTCATCGATCCCTTCCCTGCTGAGGGAGGCAGAGTGCTCAGATTTAACGCCTTTGCTGCTTGCTGAGAGCGCAGAGGCCCTTGAGGCTCTCAACCCTGAATATCTCCTTAGCCCAGACTCTTTCTGCCCAAGACCCAGGTGTGCTCAGGGGCTAAATCCTCTTTGGGGAGACATCCCACACTCCCCACTGCCTAATGAGGAGGCACTGGACTTGCTTGGCCATGGCTGACAAGGGTAAAGCGCGAATTTTAGCTATTGGCAGGTTTCTGCTAATTTTCACAATATTCTTCAAACAGGCTCCAAGCTGCTGGTGCTAGTAGAGGGAGACTCATGTTATTGGGCTGGGATTTCTCCATCAGAAGGGAGGGTGTCTCCAAAGGAAGCTGAAGGTGGTTGGGGCCAGGGACGGGAACCAATAGAAACTGAGCACCTTGGAGCCGGTGTTGGCAGTTTTCCATCGTTATCTTTGCCTTCTCCTGTATCTAAATATTAGCAACCAATGCTAGTATTTTTAAAATTTCTTTATCTCTTTTTGTTGTTCACGCTCCCTATCTCCTCGTTTCTCCTGACAAACCTGGTAACGTTGGCAGGACAAGGATGATCGCCCCCACTCGGAGAGAGGAGGAACTGGAAACTCTAAAGTGACAAGTCTAGGGTCTCGAAACCCATTTACTGGTAGGGCCAATACTACTATTCACACTAATTTGTAGGTGTCATCCACTATCGAGTTTCTCACTTGATTGTGACATGCGCCCCCGCCCCCCATGTGATTGCACTTTTGCGGAAGTATAGAAACAAGTCTCATTTCCTGCCAAAGGTTTGTGGAATGGATATGAATCCTTGCAATTACTCCATCAGGAGGGTGGGAGAAACGGGTACAGGTGGCAGAAGTATCCAAACGATTAAAACTAATCTTCAGTGACAATATGTGATACAGCCATACACAGATACACCTTTATGTGTACCTTTGCACACCCAAGTGGAGAATAGATGCTTTTTCTATACGTATGTGGAACACATTTGATCTTAACCAGATCACCAAATAAAGATGAACACATTTTAAAAGGCAGAAATCCTAAAGGCTACATCATCCATCAAAATGCAACAAGGATAAAATTAACAAAAATTTCCTCCGATATACAATTGGAAATTTTTAAATGTTTTAAATCTAGATTAAAGAGAAGAACAAATGGAAAATTACAAACTTTATTTTTATGCTGGCATAAAATATTATTCCTTTCATAGATTAGAACTTTTTGTACTATTCAATAGAATTCCAAAAGTATTTGAAGGGACTGTCATACATTAATGAAGTTTACATAAGGTAGTCTTCACTGAGTCACCAATTACCTATGTACCTTCCGCTAAACCAGCTAACTTCTCCGGAAGTATATCATAGTTAAACCAAGTACTTGGATAAATTCCTGGAATGCATTAATCAATGAAAGGAATCAATATCAATTTACTTCTGGCTAGCTTAAGGAAAGCCTATTAGTAATCTTATATTTACTTTATTTTCTCTGAATAAGTGGGTAATTCTGTTTTCTGTAAAATGGAAAATACTTTTCCCCTTTCTTTTTTTTAATTACTTTATTGTTGTTCAATTAGTTGTCTGTATTTTCTCCCTACCACTCCCCACAACCCCAGCCAAACCCACCTCCCTTCCTTGCTCCCACCCTCCCCCTTGGTTTTGTCCACATGTTCTTTATAGTAGTTCCTGAAAACCCTTCTCCCCTTTGTCCCCTCCCCGCTCCCCTCTGGCTATTGGTAGATTGTTCTTAATTTCAATGCCTCTGGTTATATTTTGTTTGCATTTTTCTTTTGTTAATTATGTTCCAGTTAAAGGTGAGATCAAATGGTATTTGTCCCTTACCACCTGGCTTATTTCACTTAGCATAATGCTCTCCAGTTCCATCCATGCTGTCACAAAGGGTAGGAGCTTCTTCTTTCTCTCTGCTGCTGAGAATTCCATTGTGTAAATGTACCATATCTTCTTTTAAAGGCACTAATGCAGTCCTGAGGATTGCAATCTCAGGACCTTATCTAAACCCATTATCTCCAAAACCCATTTCCAAATACTGTCTCTTTTGGGTTTAAGGTTTCAACATTTGGATTTTTTGGGTGTTAGGGGGCGGAGAGGAGGGATATAGCTTGGTCCATAGCACCATCCAAAAAGAAGATTGGGAAATTAGAGTACAGCAGAGCTTCCATAGGTTTTTCATACCAAACTGGAGCATTATGTAGGACCTTGTAGTCATTCAATAAATGTTTATTGAATACATTGAAAACTAAACAAATATCTATCTTTACCACTAGACCACTCCTTCCAACATCATTGTGTCACACAGTAAGAATCAGTGTGCATTTGTTAAGCAAATGACTATATTAATAAATTAATACTTATTGTCCCCACACCCTAGCATTGGACACCAACACTGAACTTCAGTTTGTTAGCCGAATGGATCTCACTATCTCCTCTCGAACTTCCTTACTGCTTGCTGTTTCTTCACTGGGTTCTTATTTTCACTGTAGAGCTTTTGGTGGTTACCTGCCCCTTCAAAAAAAGATACATGGGACGAGGTTTGAAGCAGAGCTGAGTTTTAATCCCAAAGCAGCCACTTCCTGTTTGGGTGAAATTGAGCAAATCACTGAATCTCTTTGATGATCTTAATCTCTCTGGGGATACAAACATCTTCAAAGGAAAACAATGTGAGGATTAAACAAAATTATATTTCACAAGCTCGGAGCAGCATCTCAATAACTATCAATTGTCTTTTGAGAATGGACAATTTTCATTCTCTATAAATATCTTGTTTCTTTGTGAAAATTTTCTCTCTAAAATTAAGTTCACTCTCAGTTTCATGATTAATCCAGGTGTGCTCTGCCTTCTTCTTTTTTCTTTTGTAAAGTTTTTTCAACTGCAGCTGACAGTCAATATCATTTTATATTAATTTCAGGTGTACTACATAGTGATTAGGCAATTCTTTTATTTACGAAGTGATCCCCTGATAATTCTAGTACCCACCTGGCACCAATATGTAGTTACTACAATATTATTGACTATATTCCCTATGTGTACCTTATATTCTCATGACTTTTGTAACTGCCAATTTGTACTTCTCAATCCTTTCATCTTTTTTCAAAATATATTTTATTGATACTGCTATTACAGTTGTCCTATTATCCCCCTTCATTCCCCTCCACCCTGAACACCCTCTCCCACCCACATTCCCCCCTTTAGTTCATGTCCATGTGTCATAAGTTCTTTAGCTTCTACATTTCCCCTCCTATTCCTGCCCTCCCCCTGTCTATTTTCTACCTACCATCCATGCTACTTATTCTTTGTACCTTCCCCCCCCCTCTCCTCCTCCCATTCCCCTGTTGCTAATCCTCCATGTGATCTCTCCCCTTTCTGTTACATTGTTAAAGAGATGAAACTGGTATCCTCCATTAGTATCAATTCTTTTGTTTTGGTTTCCCCCTATCAATGTAGAATTTTACTTTCTTCATTAGTTAGAACTGTCAGGTTAAAAACAAAACAAACCAAGAAAGTTGTATGGCTTGTATTTGTGAACTCTGTCAAGCTTCAAAAGAATAATAATAATGATAAAAATAATGACTATTATTTATTGAACTACTACCATCAAGGTTTCCTTAAATCATCTCTTTTTCTCCATATAAGTAGGACCTTTTGGCAAGATGGGCACTTTTATCTAGTTTTATAGACAGTAGACCAAGAATCACAGACAATATAACTACTTCAGAGGTGATACAACTTTGAGAATTGGACACCAAAACCAGAACCCTATACACTGTTGACTTGCTTTAGACGACTTCTCCATGACTTCTCATATATCATTTTCTGAGAGAAGGTGGGTATGTTGTCCTGATTAAGAGGACAGATGTAGAGCCAGACCCTGTATTAAAATCCCAACTTGACCACTTAACCTGTGAATTTAAGTTGTGGATGAGGACAGCTTACTTAAACCTCCCTAAAAGTCTCAGTTTCCTCATCTGCCATAAAGGATAATAAACATGTTGAATTATTTAAGTTAATAAACAAAAAGCATGAAGAAGAGGGTGTGGCCCTGAGTAAAATATTCCATAAGTGTAAACTACTTTTGTTGTGAACATTCGGTGAGATTATAATGCATGTAAAGCAGTGTTAACCTTAAAATTAAAAAAAAAAAGTGAGAGGAAATCAAACATTTTTTTTTGATGCCCAAAGAATTGCAACTCTGGGAAGCACTGATTTAGGCAGAAACCTAAATCATGTTCCAACGATGGGGTGAAAGCAGAGGGGTTTTTATGAGAAGAGGAAGGGAAATAATTTTATAAATAGAAGAAAGGAATTTCTCTTAGTGGTAATAAGCTAAATTACTTGCTGGCTATACATGGCTGTTTACTGATTCTAAAGAATTAATTTGCAGTCCTTGTAGTCATGACGTCTATTTTCCTATTAACTCTACGAACAGTTGTTTGGAATGCAGTGTTGCTTTGGCCCGGTTTAAAGGCAGTTTTGCCCAGTTTAAACATTCTAAAGCATCAAGGAGCGGGCTGTGCAAGGCAGTTCCTCTGCAAGGGTAGCTCCAACTCCATCTGGAAAAGGCTCCGTTTATTCAGCTTTTCACAGCAGTTAGCTCAGTGTCTGGCCCTTAGAAAATCCTTAATATATCTATTTTACCTTTTAAAATGCTTTACCTTTACAACATATAAAGTTTTAAACTAGTCTTTCAGGAATATGATTAGTTTCTCCTTCCTTCCTCCTTCCACCCATCATTCTCTTTCTCATCCTCTCCCTCCCTATCTCCTCTCCTTCCTCTTTTTTTTTTTTTTTGTGCCAAGTACCTGTGACTTACTCAGCTGTATTTTCTAGGAACCATTTTTTCCCAGGGAGATACATTGTTGACCATAATATTCCAGACCAATATAAAACATACTTTTATTCAGTATCACATATTCAGAGACAGAACTCTTTACTTCCTCTATTTCTTTAAAGACTTTTACTAAAATAGTAGTTGATAAAAAATAGAAATGTTTGGGTTATGAAAGTAGACATTAGCTTAGAGATAAAAACTTCCTATTTTATGAGAGACAGATTAATAGATTAGTAAATTGAAGATAACAATAAAACTAAATATTTGAAATACAGATGGGTCTAAAGTCGCTGGCTGTATTAGCATTCTTCAGAGAAACAGAATATGTATGTGTGTGCTTGTGTGTGTGTATTCTATAGGGAGTGGTAGAGATAGCGATAGAGAGGTAGATTTAAGGGATTGGCTCACTAGATTGTGGAGGCCAAGAAGTCCCAAGATCTACAGTTAGCAAGCTGTTGACCCAGGAGAACCATCAATATAAATTCCATTCTAAAAGCTGGCAAGCTGGAGACTCAGAAAGAATAGATTTTTAAGTTCTAGGGTAAAGTCAGGAAAAGACTGACATCTATCTAGGTTAACATTCAGGCAGGAAGAGTCACTTCTCATTCTGAGATTTTGTTCTATCTGAGTCTTCAACTGGATGAAGCCCACCCACACCAGAGGGTAATCTGCTTTACTAAGTCTTCTACTGATGCTAATGCGAATTTCATCAGAAATGCCTTCACAGACACACTCATAATAATGTTTGAACAAATTTCTGGGTACCCCATGGCCCAGTCAAATTGCCATATAAAAGAGATTATCCCTGTGGCCAAATACTTTTAATGAACCAACTGTTTTACTTTGGAGTTTAACATGTAATTGCTTGTCCGCCCAGAACAAACTTCCTTTGTCTGTCTTTGCTACAGGATTCATTGCTTCTTTTCAGGTTTTTGATAAGCAACAATCTTCTTGGACTTCTATTCTTATCCTTAATTAGTCGGAGTAAAACTCTTCAGCTATAATGAATAGCTATGTAATGAGAAAGGGACTTTGACCCCGTTATTGACTGTTCCACACTGAGGTGTCACCATCTTCAACAAAACAATTTTCTCTGCTCTTCTGTACTATGAAAATTCACAGCTGCTCTAGCATTGTTACGTGTTTTGGGAACATTTGGCATTCATTGTAGAGGTATTGTTTTAATTACTGTCAAATTAAACTTTTGGGTCAGGGTTACTATTAACGATAAAAAGAACAAACCAGAAATAAGAAAATAAGGCAACAAGAAAATTCAGATGTCAAGAGTACACAACAGGAAAAGAAGCTTATGGAAACACATGGCAACCAGAAATGCAGCCAGGGTCCTTCTGGTGTAGTGTGTCCCAGTCTTCAGCATCCGATCTGGTGACCTGTATTTGAAATCGATAGACAGCTTTATGGGAGGCATCAGGGGCTTTTCGAAGCATCTCACAAACCATGTAATATTCACTATTCACCTCCTTCTTAGTAGGACTGACTTTTAAAAATCATGCAGATCACAACATGTCTTGTCTGTGTGAATTAAAACAGAATCTCACCACAAATAATGACCAAAAGTTGATATTGATCTCCATCTTCTTATTTTTTAAATGGCTATCATATTTTTCTACTTTCCATTTTTAAATAGCATTATTAAGATATAACTCACATACCATACAATTTACTCATTTATATGATACAGTTCAGTGATTTTCATTGTACTCACAGTGTTGTATAAATATCATTACTGTGTAATTCCAGAATATTTTCCTGATCTCCCTGCTCCACCAAAATCCTGTATTTTATAAGCAGTCACTTCCCATTCTCTTACCCTCACCTCCAGACCTATATCTCCATGCCACATTTCAGTGACTCATTGATGTGAGGTCACAAGAATCTCAACTTAAAGTTAAGGTCTGACTACCAGAGATTCAATTAAAGATGCAGCAAAACTTCCTGACTCTATTTTCTACTTATGTTTCGAAGGTAGGGATCTTTTTACAAGGCGATACCTCCTAGAATGTTGTCTCTATTTCAGGCTTAGAATTGAACATCCAGTAAAGCATTTGGTTGAGCATCCAGTAGAGAAGCTTGTGATGGGATGAAACCGGTGTTACATCACTGCAATTGAAAGGAGAGCAGGAAATGGGTGTGTAGCATTTACTGAGAAAACTCATCAACCAGGGAGACATTGTCAAGGTCAGGAGACCAGATGGACCAAGAGGAGAGTGTCAGAGCTGGGTAGTAGATATTTCTCATTACAGAATTCTGATTAGAAACTGGAAAGGAGGACCACCGAGAGTTTCTTGATGATGAAAACAGGAGGTGCTTTAAGACGATGCCTTTTACCTAGGGAACCAGACATGGTGGCCCAGAAGACACCACTTTGGTTGATTGATGCCTTTCAGGTCTGAACTGAAAGAATGATGATGGTTGCCTGGGCCCAAGATGAAGAAACTTTTAATTAGAAGTTCTTAAAAAAGAAATGACCTAATATTCCAGGAAGCATTTCCCAAGGAAGCCAGGTCAACACCTGTGATATTGGAATATTTTGTTCTCTATTAGACTATGTAAATAGAGGGACAGAGGGCTTCTGAAATGGGAGTGAAACACAAAAGAACTTGCAGATGAAGCTGTGAGTAGAACAACTTTCAACCCCACTTTCTTATTTTATCAGTTGTCTGAGAGTCGCACCAATGAATTATAAAGGAGAGGTAAATATTTAATGGAAGCCATAAAATAAGACCATGGCCTATGTGAGTGTATATTTGTAATTCCACTATATGCAAATCATTCTAGAGGTCCATGAAATTTGTAATTTTGCTGAGCCACAAGCTTGACTTCTGAATTTCAGGTTGGAATGAAAGAGCAAATTGCTTAGTTAGAAAATGACCTAGCTAGTGAAAAAGAGGTGATCTTTAAGAAGTTATGCTTTTTGTTTGTTTTGGTTTTGTTTTTGAATTTTCCAGCAACTCTGGTAGAAATAGGTAGTAGGTAATATGAATATTTACAGTAACATATGTGAACTACTTGGGTTTTACTTCAAGTTGACCTCATCTTTCATTAACATAGATAATGGAGTTTATATGGAGGAGATAGAACAGTTTCACATTTCCTTTTAGGAGTTTTTTAGAGCTTAAAAACACTAGGATAGTTTTGTCATGAAGTTGCATTTCCATAGTAAGTATCCAAGTCTAATTAAGGAGAAAATTAAATAAAAATGGGAAGACTTCATTTATTCATCTTAGTGTCAAGTAGGCTCAGAATTTCTTAAAAAGAAAAGAATCAGATTATTGTTGTTGCTAAGGAAAGCAGAGATACAATTTCGAGTAATAGGTTACCTACATATTTCCCTGAGATTGTTGTGTGAACAATAAATGATCAGTTCCAGGTTATAAAAGTGGAAACACTATTTTTACTATGGTGGCTTTGGCTGCAAGACGTTGCTGTGAAGAGTGTACTCAGAAGTCTCTTTGGGATGTCTTTGGAAACTGCAAATCCAAACATAAGTCCTTCTAAGGACCAAGGATATTTCAGGTCCCAGGAGAACAGAGCCAGAGTGGGACTCATGGCTTTTAGCAATCAAGGATCCGGTTTTGAGGAACAAATAACAGAACTGTGAGTCTGGACCCATGGTAGGACCTGAGGGTGCCTCTGAAGCTGCTGGGAGGCTTGGAGCACAAGTTTTTGTCCTTTGATTTCCACAAGCAGGGCAAGTCATCTCAGTCAGCAGTATGTTCACACTTGTGTCCTCTCTGTTGAGGCTTTTGGCTCTGAGACTATCTCTAAGTTTAGAAACTGCAGAGGCAAGAATTTATTGTCCTTTGCCCATTAGCCCCCCTCCCCATAGACATTTTAGGGATGAACAAATGAATAAATGCTAAATCCTCCTTTTTACTTTGAAATCAATAATAAAGAAGGAAGGAGCAATTAAGAGTAGATCAATGACTGAAACAAAATGAGCATTTGGACTTTCCCTTTATTTTTGAAAAATGTCTTATATTAAGACACAGTATTACTTTTTCTTTTCTGCTTCAGGTTTTTATTCTTTATACTGAAACTATCTAATAGTTTGGGTTCACTATATCTCAGTGATGTTACAGTTTATTTGCACCAAATCTTCTATACTGAGATTTTACTTTCACCATGCCTTTTTACTTATTTTTTTAATTAATTTATTTTTTTAATTCAGTGATTGGCTTTACACATGGTCAGGCATTCCCAGATACATACCCTCCTGCAGTGTGTACTCCTCCTCCAGCTCTGCAGAAACCTGCTTTTCACAAATCCATCTTAAAGTTCTCTTTCACGGAGGCTTAGAACAAGGTTTTCTGGTCTTAGCAGATTTCAAGACAATTTTAGTAGTAATTATAAAAATTTGAAGTTTTAAATAAGACTGGAGCTCATTAAAAAAATAAAGTGGAGACAGTCTTAAGGGAGAGCTATGAAATTTTCCAATCAAGGACCATAAAATTGAAAACTTCAGGTTTTTTTCTTTTTCTTTTTTCTTTTTGCTTAAAACACATAGACAGACAATAGTATGGTGAGTACCAGAGGGAGAGAGGGGTCGAGGGAAGTAAGAGAGAGTAAAGGGGGGATAAATGGTGATGGTAGGAGGATGGACTTGGGGTGGTGAACACACGATACAATACACAGATGATGTATTGTAGAACTGTACACCTGAGACCTGTATAATTTTATTAACCAATGTCACCCCAATAAATTCAGTTAAAAAACCATTTAGAATGCATTTGGTTTCATGTTGGGAGGTTATATACAATGGATAGTTGATTATGCTAATACTGTTTGTTAAACAGTTCATTCTTTCCTAATGATTTAAAATGACATTTTTATTAGTTGTTATAGTCTTATACCTATGTCGCTTGACTTTATATCACTGATTTATTTTTACCTTTTGGACTCAGGGGTACACTATTTCACTAATCATATTCCTTGTTTTATTCCTGTTACCATTGGTTTATGAATTGCCTGGCTTCTTTTATTTAGTGGGTTTGACAATTTAATAAACACCTGCAAATTCAAAGAAAAAAGGAAAGAAAAAGGGAAAGAAAAGAGTAGAAAAAGAAAAAAAGCTTCAATTCTGCATCATGGCCACTATAGGAGAGAGGGGGAGGAAAAGAGTGGGAAAATGTTGATGGGGTTGTTGAAAGGTAGTTAGGAAGAGATGTAAGCAGACGGATTTCCCCTGAATGAAAACTGAATGAAAAGAGGAATAAGAAGAGGCTCAACTAGGGAGAGAGACAGGATAGAGCATGAGAGATGGGAGGGAAGATTTAGTGGCAAATGCACTCAGGTGTCATGTGTTTTAACCATCGTAGTAAACAATATAGTTTTATTTGTGCCCTCCTGTAATTATGGGAGGTTTTTGACCTTCTGTACGGCCTTTGAAAGATGAAATGACCATCCTTACCCTCCCTGTATTTCTTTAAAATATTACTTGCAGGTCTTACAGTTGCATTTTTGTTTGTTTGTTTGTTTTTGAAGATATAATTAACATTCTTTGCAATGCCTGTCCTCTACAGCTGTATCAAATAGTATTCCTGACTTTACTGGGAAATACCTTTTCTACTGGTATCTACTAAAGCCAACACTTATTTTCTCCATGTGTAGTTATTTAATACATATGCAAGGCAAATTTAACACAAAAGTTGCCTAAATGGTGTTCTGTAGGTTTAGCTATCTGTATATTTCCATTATCTGACTATCGGAAAGCTAGTGCCTATCGATGTGATGAACAAGATGACGTTGGTAAAGAAGTCTTTCTCATGGCCTTGCACCTTAGCAAGTGCCCAGTAGTTATCATTGGGTTGGCCAAAAGGTTCGTATAGTTTTTTCCATAAAATAAGAGACATTTTTCATTTTCACCAATAGCTTTATTGATTTGGATATTTGAGTATGTTGGCTATCTTCTGCCTGGTATAACATTGATTGTTCTCAATTAATGTCTTGATTTGATTGCTATCAACTTCAACTGGTCCACCTGACCTTGGAGCATCCTCCAGTGAGAAATCTCCAGCATGAAACTTCACAGACCACTTCTGATGAGTTTGATGTCTCAGCACCTTCTCCACATACTGCATGAATCTTTTTTTTTTGAGTTTCAGTTGTGTTCTTACCTTTCTTGAAACAATAAAACACAATATGCCAGAAATGTCGTGTATTTTCTTTCATCTTCAATATTAAAACAGCTACACAAAAATTCACCAATTTTGATATTTTTTTAAATGCATGCCGATATGATGGTTGTCACAATACAATCTAACAGAATTGTTTTGAATGAAGATAAAGACAACTAAGCAGTACTAGAGCCATCTTTCAGAAAAAAACCAAAGGAACATTTTAGCCAACCCAATAGTTTTCTTCCTTAACAGTGAAGTTGATAATGGAATTTTTTTAAGTGGCAGAATTATGATCTAGGATTAGATGGGTTAACTAAAGCTCTAATGTGCATTCTGAGTAGATATATGTTCATATGTAAATAGAGCCTTGCTAAGATCCAACTAAAATTAAAATTTCAAAAAGTTTACACACTCATGCACACACATACATCATTTTTCTCCTCCTGAAGTCACAGATAACCTTTTAGAATCACTTGCTCAGAGGCCTCCTGCCTTCTATCCTTCTAGCTCCTGCCCCTACCCTGGGAGCCAGGTACCTGGAATGCCATCTTTGCCAAGGATGTCCTTCATGCCACCTTCGTATGCCCGAGCCCGGCCTGCTTCTGTCAGGGAACCCATTCAAACAGCTCAAGGAAGAGGCAGGTCAGGGTGCTGCCTTGAGAATCCAGGAGAATTGCAGTGCATAGGAACCGAGCCCCTGTGGGGATTGTTTTCCCCACCCCCAGCTTCCTTCTTCATATGCCAGTGCCCTGTTCTCTTTCTCTGAATTTCTGTTTGTGAGCTGACCAAAGCCAGTGTGTTCAGCCAGATAAGTAAGTTATTCAGGCGTCCAAACATGGCAAACACCAATAGTTAGAGGTGGTTGAGCACTGCGTATTCTCCTGCTCTTGTTGTCAGAACACAAGGAAAGTGAACTGTGCACCCTGGCTGGTGTGGCTCAGTCGATTGAGTGCTGGCCTGGGAACCAAGGGTCCCTGGTTCTATTCCCAGTCTAGGGCACATGCCTGGGTTGTGGGCCAGTTCCCCAGTAGGGGGTGTGTGAGAGGCAACCATACATTGATGTTTCTCTTCCTCTCTTTTTCCCTCCCTCCCCCTGCCTAAAGTAAATAAAATCTTTAAAAAAGAAAAGCAAGTGAGCTGTGTATACATTCTGTCACGTGCAAGACGCTTAGTCAAGCATCAGTTTTTTTTCCAATGATTTCTTGTTTCTCTCTTTACTTAAATCCTTTTTCTGCCCATCTTTTCCCACTCTCTTCCCCTTTGGCAATCATAAGCTTGTTCTCTATACCTATGGGTCTGTTCCTGTTTTGTTTTGTTTATTCACTTTTGTCTCTTTAGATCCTATATATAAGTAAAATCACACAGCATGATTTATCCACTGTATGACTTATTTCACTTAGCCTAGTACCCTTTAGGTTCATCCATGTTGCAAATGGCAAGATTTCACTCTTTTTATTGCTGAGTAATGTTCTGTTGTATATATGTCCCACATCTTCTTCATCCATCATCTATTTATGGACACCTAGATTGCTTCCATATTTTGTCTATTGTAAATAATGCTGCAGTGAACATAGGGGTGCATATGGCTTTTCAAATTAGTGTTTGTTTGTTTGTTTACTTGGGATAGATACCCAGAAGTGGAATTTCTGGGTCATATGGCAGCTTTATTTTTACAACACTAATATTTAATTTAAAATTTCATATTTGCATCGAGGGCTTAACACATTTTAAGTTTCCTCTATTTTGAAATGTCCTTTTGGTATCACTAGCAAGTATTTTAGGTATAAAATTCAGTTCCTTCTAACCTGAAGCCAAAATTGGTGCATTGCAGCTTCATGGGAATTTCAGTAATAGAACAAGTCATTTAGGTTTATTCTGGAAAGTTTCAAAATGTTTTAGTAACTATGAATACATAAGATGATCTCATTCATTCATTAATTTATCTAGTGAACATTTATTGAGCGCCTATGTCCTGATGTGCCCACACTGGCATACAGTGATGACAAACACAGGCTGACTTCCTCCCTTCATGGAGTTTTTATGTTTGTGATGGTAAATTAATTAAGTAGTCTTGACTCCTTTCCAATGCTGTTTTAGAAACTACAGTTTTCAAAGATTCATTTTTAACAACAATCATATCGTGTGAACAATAGGTCAGGGAGCCAGGTAAAGTCACTCTGAAAGACAGAAGTCTTGAAGATCTCTCTCTTTATCTTTTTGAAGACTGTCATATTTATGGCTCCTAAGAATATTATAGGAAAGATTCTTGTGATATAGTCTGGTGGGGAGTTAAACTATAAAGCTTTTTAAGGCCCCATTCATATCTATGATTTGCTGAACTGGTAACAAACTAAGGGGGGTGTCTTTCCAAAATGACCCCAGGAAAACAAAGAGACCCCTTTACAAAATGCATGTGACTCTGTGTAGCTGCAGTGAACTCTAATGAGCTGGCAGGCATGGGCTATGTCTATCACTGTATTGACCCTTCCTCATCCTATATCATGTTGTGCAATCTGGAGACTAACAGAAGGGTATTATAGAGCTCTTATTGATCTCTGCTTCTCACTGCGGCTGGAGCTAGAGACTTGTTAAGCTTAATGAGCTCAGCTGAGACTCTGGCTGTCAATGTTTATGCAGAACCTGCATATTAGCTTCTGGGTCTGCAGTGGTTTACTTCTGGCCAGGCATAAACGTTGTACATGCAGAGTTCAAACTGGACTTACTAGTCATTTTATATATAAAAGTACGCCCTTTTATTTTGTGAAATGTAGCAGCTTTTGTTGCTTGCATTTCAGAAGTAAATACCTTTAGCACTTATTCTGCAAAGTATTTTTCTACTTAACACTTGGTAATATTTCCTCATTGTCAATAAGTAAAATTTGACTTCCTACTTTGTTGGGTGGGCGGTGTTAACTTCACTTCAGTGCCCATTGAGGTTGGAGATCTTTAAGCAAAGGCTTTTTAGGAATTAATATTATATGACAGTGGTTCTCAAGGCGTGGTCTTTAGCCCAGTAGTAGCATTAGCTGTACCTGGGGACTTGTTAGAACCTCCCCCTGCTCCAGGTGGTTCTGATACATGCTACAATTTGAGAGCCCTGTATAGGAATATGAGCCTTACATCAGTCATTCTTTAGGAGGAGGAAGAGGAAGGAGAGTATCAGAAACACTTGGGTTTCTTCTTTTTCCAAGCTCACACACTCTCCTTCCTTTCCTACGCCCCTCCTCCCATTACTGCAGAGTGAGTCATGATTCTGAGGCTCTGGCACATCCTTTGGAGGCATTGGGGTGAACCACTGGACTAGGTGAATGAAATTTCTAAGAGACAATCATGATGGAGTCATACCCTGACCTTATACTTTGTAGGATCCTTGTTTAATAAAGATGTGTAAAGTTCTGTTGTCTTTGCCTCTGCTGTCAGTATACTGATAGCTCCAACTGCTCTTGTGAGTTAGAAATAGGTGCACATGTCAGCTGTTTCATAATCTTGGACTAGCCTCTGCTTGCAGACCTTTCCCAGGAAACTTGAAAATGTTTGTACTCTTT
Organism: Trachops cirrhosus; assembly: GCA_028533065.1. NCBI lineage: Eukaryota > Metazoa > Chordata > Mammalia > Chiroptera > Phyllostomidae > Trachops > Trachops cirrhosus. Next base: position 168,697,932 of record CM052539.1, on the reverse strand, counting down.
TCTGAAATAAAGGTTTTAATCATATTATATAATGCCTTGCACTTCAGGTTTCTCAAAGGGGGACCCCCAGGACCCTGCATTGACTAGCATTGAGAAAAGACAGTGCAATGGTTGGTGTGTCTGTGGGGGCATAAGTCTTGGTTCCACTATTTGCCACATGTGCAACCTTGGGAAAGTTCTTTTATTCCTCTTGGTCAGTTTCTTTATATGTAAAATCAGGCTGGTAATAATGCCTACCTCTTACCAAGTTTTGAGCATTTAATGAGTTACTGCATGCTAAATTCCTGACACTTTATAAATGCTCAATACATGTTAGATATTACTATTGTGACTGTTGTGTAATGAGAAAATAACCTACAACTGTGAAGATAACTAATCAGAACACTAGGTAATAATGGAAAATATATATAGTCTATCAAGACAGAGTAAAGAAGCTGTGAAGTCAGTCGGACACCCACAGATTTGATTTTCTGGTATGTATCTTATGGCAAATAATTTAGCTGCTCATAGACCTTGATTTTCTTATCTGTGAAATGGAGATAATGCTATTTGCTCTGTGGGGCTGTTGTGAGCAGAAACAAGAACATTTTGAAAGAGGCTGGTATACTCAGTAGAAAGGCCATTATTCCATTTATTGCTGCTTGCCTTCCTTAACCAAATTTTAAATAGCAACTTCCCTTTCCTATGGAAATCTAGGGAGTCTGGTTTAGAGGGAATGTATATATGCTGTGGAATCGCCCATATGCCAATTTGCTATTAGAATATGACTCATTATTTCTAAATTTAGTGTTGCTTGACTTGTATGCTATTTGCTTTTCTCAGAAATCCCTATGTTCAGATCTAGTTATACACTTTGGATAATAAAGGACAGCAACATCAATGAACTGCGTATTTTGGAAGCACTGCAGGTCCCCCAAGCAGGGATGTAAAGAGGACTTCATTTGCTGGTGAGCCACCATGACATTTTACATTTGTACAAAATTCTCCTACTTACCAAGGATTTCATTATCCTTTCAATTGAGGTACAACTTTGTTAAACAAAAACCTTCAACACTGAAAGTTGTCTTCAAAGAAAGGGTTTATTGAGCCCTGTGCTAACCAGAAATAGGACCAGACCCTGGGCCAGACTGTGTGAGCCACCAGCAGTAGGCCTGGTTGGAAAAGATAAACATGTCCGCTCACCTGGGGCTGACGGGGCTCTTTTATGTAGTTTTCTGGGGAAAGATGTAAGTTATTTTTAAAGAATTTACATTGGATATAGACAAGGGGGGTGGGTGGGAAAATGTGAAGCATAATACATTCTGGGATAGGTGAACAGCCCATAAGGAAGAAGTATTTGATAGTTCTGGATTGGTTGTGGGCAACAGTCTGGAAAGTTCATGCATAAGCAAGCTGCGGTGGTGACTGGCGGTTAGCTATTCTTTCTAGAAAACAGCTGAAATAACTGCCTGGAAGTTGATTCGGAGTTTGAACGTACATTCATAAATGTGAGCAATTCTGGACCTGTTAACTTATTAACTTTCCTTGTTTCTCCCACGCTCTAGCCTGCTGTAATTTAATTTAGGACAAACCAGAATTTTTTTCTTGTCAACTTGCATATGGTGCAAGGTATAGATATCTAGTGTGCATTCAATTAGTCCTGACAAATGCATACACTTCTATGACGGTATAGAACATTTTTATCACCCAGAAACTTTCCTCATTTCCCTTTTCAGTCAATTCCCCCAACCTCAGTCCCATCTGACTACTGTATATTTCTATCATCATGGGTTACCTTTTCTTGATAGAAAACTTTATACAAATTGAATCATGCAGTCTTTTGTGTCTCTTTTTTCTCTAAGTATAATGCTTTTGAGAATCATCTGTGTTATTTATCAGTAATTTTTCCTTTTTGTTGCTAAGTAATATATTATTATATGAATAAACTACAGTTTGTTTACCCATTTGCCTGTTGAGGAACACCTGAGCTGTTTCCATTACTTCTTTTGATCAACAATATAAGGATGTTGGCTAGGTAGAGCATTCTACTACCTTTATTTTCCAAAATAGGAAGCTACGTCTTAGAGAAGTGAGGCAACGTAAGGTTCCACCACTGGCAAATGATGAGTCCAGCAGGAAGATCAAGTATTCTGGTTCCAGGGCCTCTGCTTCACTCTCAGTTCCAAGGTCTGTCTGACTCCAGGATTCGAGAAAAACTCAGGACATCAAAATTCATGAATTGAGCCCCACCCTTGGGTAGCCCTTGGCAACCTTAGTTTCTCAGGTGGAGCGAATGATTTCTGAGCCTGGCTCGAGAGTTGAAAGAGGCAGAGCAGGAGGTCTGGATGACTGGGTTACATTACAGACCTTCGGATGTTCTGAGGATGCTTTAGGAAAGCAGCTTTGTCTTCCATAGTGCAACGGGGAAATAGGATGGACATGTAGCAGATAGGCCTCTGTTGAACACCAGCTGTGCCATGCATTAGCTGTGGGACCTCTCAGGCTACTCAGCTGCTGAGTCTATTTCTCAGTCTGTGAAAAGGTAGTTTAATGCTTTGCTCCCAGGTCCTGGTGAGGAAGTTCCTAACTCAGACCTTTCTCACCTGCATTCATCAAGGGAGGACACAGTGAATTTGTTTGCTGTAAGAGAGCTGGGAAAGGAATAAAGCTAGTGTTCTTTGAAGTCACTTTGTTTCTAATACCTTCTCAAGAAAAATGCAAACATCTTCAAGAGGATACCCATTGTTCAAGATGCTAAGTAGGCTGCATGGTTAAAGACCTGTGGGAAAAGCAAAAGGTCAAAGTGTTTTACTGTCAGGCTTGCATCACCCCGTGTCTGCCCTGTTATGGATCTGGTAATGCTTCTGGGTCTCAGTTTCTCTACTTGTAACCCTTAAGTAGTACTCTTTGTCACAAGCCTCAGGATTTGATGGGAAATCAAATGAGCTTAGTTTTCTAATAATTTACATGAATGTACTTGGTTAAAAAAAGAGTGGTATTTATATGTATACTACATAATTTGAGACTAACTGTGCGTCCAAGACAACCTTACAATGTGTAAGAAGATTGTATGTGGATGATGTAATGGTAGAATACATTAAACTCTGATCATGGAAAATTGGGAAGAGTCATAGAATAACCTAGGGTTGGATGATTAACTTGGTTAGTAAGAGCTCCTAATGGAAATTTTAAAGAGTTCATGACATGACTGAACTTTTTCAACCAAGATTTGAAAAAGATGATCTCAAGTGATTAGGTGAGTACTTGCTGCTTTGCAGAACACCCCTGCTTCATAGCACCTACTGGTAATTTTTCCCTCAATAGTTCCAAGAAAAGAAGATGTATCTAAAGAATCAGTGCTTGTACTTGGAAAGGGAAAACAATCCTAGCAGTCTGGAAATCAGTGTGCTTGCAAAGTATTTATGCAGGAAAATAAATGGTATGCTTCATTTATGGCTTTTCATAATCTGTCAACACTTTTTCAACACTGTCATTCTGCTGGCTCAGCTTTTCAATGTAACAGATCCTTTGTGTGTGGGAGTGTAGCTGGACAGCCTGTGGTCTGGCCACTTCTGCCATGTACGTGCATAACACAAAGATTTGTGGGGGAAGGAAATAGGTTTTTATTAATAGGGTTCCCAGTTTGAGGGGGCTGGGAATATCCCTGTTCCAAGGCGGTCTTATTTGCAAAGTATAGAAATTCCCTTGTTCCCAAAATGATTAAAGTCCAAACCCATGCCCAGAAGTTCCCCATTCTTGCATATCTGTAGCCCAAGGTTGTTACACAAATGGGTCTCCATATCTCCAGCTCCAGACTCTCTCCCTCTCTGGTGCCAGAGTCACCATCACCTCATGCTGTGCGCTCGCGCTCTCTCTCTCTCTCTCTCTCTCTCTCTCTCTCTCCCCTTCTCTCTATCTTGGGGTCTGGAGTATGCTGCCAGATTACTCCAGACAGTCGTGCAGAGGAAGCTGCATTCATGGGGCTGGGGTACCTGAGGCTGCCTACACCCCTGGGGCCAAGAAATGTTCCTAGCTCACACCTCTGTGTGCTGTTCCCAGCCTCCATGCACTACTCTCAGGGTTAGAAAATGGAAGCAGTCCAGGACCCATGCAGTGTGTTACACAGGGGCTGGCACTCATCAAGGAACACATCCCAGCATGGGACTCTGCCTCCTGGAGCTGGCTTCCAATTTTGTGAGGCCTAAGCGCTGAACGCTCCCGCCCATGCCAGGCAAAACAAGAAAGTGAGAGGCTTCTGCCTGCATTCTGTTTTAAAGTCCCCTCCCAGAATCCCACTGGTTGGAAGCCAGTGGGAGTGTTCAGCTTTTCAACCAATGAGGGCCATGTCAGCCATGTTTGACTTTGCCCCTCTTCCTGCATCCTGGTCTACAAGGGGTCAGAGTCTCCAGTTGCGCACAGGCACACAAGCATCTTGGTCTGGCATGGGGCATCAAACCCCTGCTGCTCATGCAGGCGCTGTGCAGCCTGTGTCACAAGCCACACTGATTGTTTACAGTAGCCCCAGGGTGTGGGAGGGCTATCAAGCCCCACCCCTGGTTTCATTCTCGGGCTGCCACTCTACTTCTCCTTCTTCTGGATGCACTGCTCTGTTGCGAGAGCTGTGCATACCGGTTTGTTTAAACTGTAAACAAACAAAGTTGCTTTTGTTTACAGTTGCCTTGGGGTAATCACCCTTTTCTGGTAGCCTCTCCCTTCTGAGAAGGGAGGCTGCTTCAATCTGCCACCTCAGCTGTTTCAATCCACCCTTCTGGGGGACAGGGTCTAACAGATCTGGGTTCCCTCAGACTGGGGTCTCCCCCTCCCCAGTAACTTGGGCAGACACCCCTGTTACAGAAGGAAGAATGAGTATGCCTCTAAATGTGGGGTCCCTTTATTAATGAAGAATACTTGAGAGGAAAGAGATGATCATAAGACAAAAATGAATAAGGTAAAAGGAGTAACCATAGGATAGAGAAAAAGGCATCCCTTGTAGTGGATGTTTATGCGGCAATTACTTGGTTTGGAATTTTTGCTGGAAAACACATTCTTTCAGAATTTACATTATTTTATGTATTACTGCCAAGTGTATTGCATCATTTTTGTATTTATTTCTATGTCTACCCCCCTTCAAGGTGTAAAGAAAAAGACACTTTCAATTTCAGGCAACAATAGAGCATATCATTTTAGCTACTTTTAAAAGATTTTATTTATTTATTTTTAGAGAAGGGGAGGGAGAAAGAGAGGGAGAGAAACATCAATGTGTGGTTTCTATATGCATGCCTCCAACTGGGGACCTGGCCTGCTACCCAGGCATGTGCCATGCCTGGGGATCAAATCAGTGACCCTTTGCTTCACAGGCCAGTTCTCAATCCACTGAGCCACACCAACCAGGGCCATTTTAGACATTTTTTTAAAAGTTAATATTGAGTGTTTTTTCACATGCCAGGCACTGAAATTCTCTCTTTTATGTATGTTACTTTATTTGATTTTTATAAGAATCATATGAGGAAAGTATAATTCTTATTTTCATTATTATCCCCATATTACAGATGAAGAAACTGAAGGCAAGAGTTAAGTTGTCATGTTTGGACATTTGGTAAGTCACAAATATCAAAGTCACAGCATTTAGCTATGACTTTCTACTATATCAACCTTTGGCATGGTAGAAGTCTCATTTCATCCTTCTTGGTTTCCTTGACACTCAGCTCAGTGCCTATAATGTAATGTTTGTTGAATGATTTACATAGCCTAACATTTTTAAAGCAACTTTTGCAAGACTACTGGATTCCTTTTCCCCACTGTGCACATAATCAATAGGTGGAGATTATGAAAGGAAAGTTTGGAATCCCCTCTGGAAATGTTAGCTTTGAGATGCCAATTAGACACTCATGTATGGATGTTGGTTAAATAATTGTACTTATGGGGTCAACGCTCAAGGGGGAAGTCAAGGCTAAAGATAAAAATATAATTGTTATGAATGGATAGATAGCATTTAAAATCATGGGCCTAGAAGAGATCTGTATGGTGAGCATGGGATGTGTGGTGGGTGCAGAGGTCTGGAAGAGATAGGGCTTAAGACTTCTTGGGCTTCTATAATTAGCAGCTGGGTATAAATGAAAAAAAAAGTGAGTTGGAATAGGAGCACCAGGAGGAACTATGAGTGCTAAGAGATAAAACAATTCAGAAAGATGAGTATGGACAGCTGGGTCAAAATGAAATGAGAGATGAGGTTGCATGTGGACAAAGAACTAACCACAGTGTTTGGTGAGGCTGAAGGTTCTTGATAAAAGTTGGTCTGTGGAAATGGCGGGGATGACAGAAGATTAGAGTGGTTGGAAATAGATTGGAGAGTGAGGATCAGTTAATTCTTTAGAGTTTTGCTATGAAGAGTCTTTAAGGGATGGGGCAGAAGCTGAATGGAAACATAGGGTCAAGAGAGAGATTTTATAAATAGGTGATACTGCAGTATAGTTAGGGCCCAGGGGAATAATCTAGTAACAAGGGAGAAATTGAAGATGCATGTGAGGAGGGAGACTGGCTGGAGTGAGTTCCTTGGGGAGATAGAGGGGCAGGGAACAGATCCCCAGTGGACAGTGGGGTTTACATGGGAGATGACACTTCTCCATGTTTCAGGAGGGAAGGAAGCTGAGGTGGCGCTGGTTGTGGATGACCTTTACATTACATTGTTAAACTCTAAAAGATGATGGATTTTGCATATGCCAACTGGTATGTTTACTCTATGGAGAAATATACACACAGAAAATATTCAGATAATTGGGATCCAAGATGGTGGACGAGTAAGTGGAAGCTGCACTAACCTCCTCCCAGGACTAATCTGGAGTTACACCTAAATTGTAGAGAAATTAACCAGAATAACCAAATGAACACTAGCTGGAGAGAAGCTCATAACTATAGATGGACAGAAGAAACTACTTCATCACACCATGACTGGTAGGGACTGTGGAGGAGACGTGAGAGGGCTGGCTGGGCTCCCAAAGGCAGCAGCTGAAGTGCCAGAGCAATATCTCAGTGGCAGGGGGTTCCCCTGAGAAGAGTGGTGTCTAAACCCCAAGCTGGGCTCCCCAGCCTACAGCACCAGAGACAGAAAGAAACCCAGGTAATATCCAGCTATGAAAAGCAGCAGGGTTTCTGTCTGCCAGGGAGAGATGGTTGGATACACAGAGACCCTCTTAAAGGGCCAAAGCACAAAATTTCATTTGCAGCCACTTACCCAGTGCACTGGCAAAGGGAGGGTAGAGTGGTCTAGAGACACATGAGGAGAGTCTGGGGTTGGTGGCTCTGGGAAGAAAACTGAAGGAACAGGTGCAAGGATCTCTGTGCTGAGTCATTCCCCATATCCCAGGAGCCATCTCTCAGCAGAGCACACCTCTCTGAATGGCATCAGCCTGAGGGAAAGCAATACACCCAACCCCAGGAATTATTCTGTCCCCCGCCCCCGTGGTGCTTAAACTAAGCTGCTGATGACAGCTTGAATAGATTAACAACTGATCAGTTTATCAGTTGATTAGTTTAACAACTAAGGCAGAAAATACAAAACAGCAAAAATGGGAGGACAAAGAAACAGACCCCAAATGAAAGAACAAGAGAAATTTCCAGAAGAAATAATGACATGGAGGCACATAATTTATCAGATAGAGAGTTTAGAGCAATGATTATAAGGATACTCAACAGCATGAAAAAAAATATAGAAACTATAAAAAAGGATAAGTCAGAAATAAAGAATGCAATATCTGAATAAATAATACCCTGGAAAGAATAAGCAGTAGGTTCGATGAAGCAGAGGATAGAATTGGTGTTTTGGAAGACAAGGTAGAAAAAAACATCCAGGCAGAGCAACAAAAAGAAAAAAAGAAAAGAAATGAGGAGAGCTTAAGAGACATTTTGGGCAACACGAAGCCTAACAGAATCTGCATCATGGGAATACCAGAAGGAGAAGAAAGCAAGCAGAGGATTGAAAACCTATTTGAAGAAATAATGACTGAATACTTCCCTAATCTGGTGAAAGAAAAAGTCACACAAATCCAGGAAGCTCAGAGATTCCCAGACAAGTTCCTTTCACAGAGGCCTACACTGAGACGTATCATAATTAAAATGATAAGGCTTAAAGATAAGGCCAGAATCCTGAAAGCCACAACAGAAAAGCAGGGAGTTACCTACAAGGGAGTACCAATTAGACTGTCATCTGATTACTCATCAAAACATTTCAGGCCAGAAGGGAGTGGTGTGAAATATTCAAGGTGATGAAAAGCAAGGACCTACCACCAAGGATACTTTGCCCAGGAAAGCTATCATTTAAAGTCAAAGGCAAAATAAGGAGCTTCCAAGACAAGAAAAAGCTAAAGGAGTTTGTTAACACCAAACTAATACTGTAACAATGTTAAAGGGCTTTCTTTAAGAAGAAAAAAAAGAAAAAAAAACAGAGGAAAATAGTCTAACAATAAAATGGCACTACATATGTACCTGTCAACAATTACCTTAAATGTAAATGGCTTAAATCTTCTGACCAAAAGACAGACAGTAGCTGAATGGATAAAAATACCAGACCCATATGTATGCTGCCACCAAGAGACCCATCTGAGATCAAAAGATACACACCGACTAAAAGTAAAGGTATGGAAAAAGATATTTGATGCAAATGGAAAAGAAAAAAAAGCTGGGGTAGCAGTACTTATACATGACAAAATAGACTTTAAAACCAAGTCTATAGTAAGGGACAAAGAAGGACACTACATAATGATAAAGGGAACAATCTAACAAGAGGACATAGAGGTAGTTAATTTTCCAGGCAGAAAATCAACAAGGAGCCAGTGGCTTTAAATGAACACTAGATCAAATGGATTTAATTGATACCTTCAGAGAATTTCACCCCAAAGCAGCAGAATACACATACTTTTCAAGTGCACATAGAATGTTTTCTAGGATAGGGTTAGGGTTAGGACACATGTTAGGACCAAAAAACAAGTCTCAATAATTTTAACAAGATTGAAATCATATTAGACATCTTCTCTGACCACAATTCTATGAAACTAGAAATCAATCACAAGAAGAACACTGAAAAACATCCAGAGACATGGAAGCTAAATAACATGTTATTAAACAATGAATCAGTTAACAATGAGATCAAGGAAAAAAATCAAAAGATTTCTTGAAACGAAGAAAATGAGGACACAACAATCCAAAATCTGGGGGACATAAGGAACACAATCCTAAGAGGGAAATTCATAGCATTACAGACCCATCTCAAAAAACAAGAAATAGCTCAAATAAACAATCTAATTTCACACTTAAAGGAACATAAAAATAAAAACAACACACAAAGTCCAAAGGGTGTAGAAGGAAATAATAAAGATTAGAGCAGAAACAAACAAAGTAGAGTCTAAAAAACAATACAGAAGATCAGTAAACCCAAGAGCTTGTTCTTTGAAAAGGTAACAAGATTGACAAACTTTTAACTAGACTCATCAAGAAAAAGAGAAAGGACCCAAATAAATAAAATGAGACACAAAAGAGGAGAAATAACAACTGATACCAAAAAAATATGAAGGAGTGTAAGAAAAACATTATGAGCAATTAAATGCCAACAAACTTGACAACCTGGATAAAATGGATAAGTTCCTAGAAACATACAATCTCCCAAAAATAAATCAGGAAGAATCAGAGAATCTGAATAGACTGATTACATCTATTGAAATTGAAGCAGTAATCAAAAAAATTCCCAGGGGAATTTATAGGGGAATTTTTTCCAAACATTCTGAAAAGAACTAACACCTCTCCTCAAACTATTTCATAAAATTCAAGAGGAGGGAAGCCTCCCAAACTCATTTTATGAGGCCAGCATTATCCTAATTCCAAAACCAGGTAAAGACACTGCAAAGAAAGAAAATTATAGGCCAATATCATTGATGAACACAGGTGCTAAAATCCTCGACAAAATATTAGCAAATTGAATATAGTAGTGCATCAAAAAAATCATACAGCATGATCAAGTGGGATTTATTCTGGGAATGCAAGGATGGTACAACACGTGCAAGTCAATAAATGTGATTCACCACATAAGCAAAATGAAGGATAAAAACCACACGATCATATCAATTGATGCAGAAAAAGCTTTTTTTTTGAAGTTTTTTAAAAATTTTTTATTTATTTATCTTTAGAGGTGAAGGGAAGGAGAGAGGGAGAGAAATATCAATGTGTGGTTGCTTCTCATGCGTCCCCTGCTGGGAACTGGCCTGCAACCCAGGCATGTGCCCTGACTTGGAATCGAACCTCCATCCTTTGGTTCACAGGCCCGTGCTCAATCCACTGAGCTACACCAGCCAGGGCCAGAAAAAGCTTTTGATAAAATCCAGTACCAATTTATGACAAAAACTCTCAGCAAAGTGGGAAGAAAGAAAACATACCTAAACATAATAAAGGCCATATATGACAAACTCACTGCCAGCATCATACTCAAAAAGCAAAAACTATAAGCATTCCTCTTAAGATTGGAAAGAATACAGAGAGGTCTGCTTTCACCTCTTATTCAACATAGCACTAGAAGTCCTAGCCAAAGCAATCAGACAAGAAGAAGAAATAAATGGCATCTAAATTGGAAAGGAAGAAGGAAAACTCTCTTTATATGCAGATGACATGATACTGTACACAGAGAACCCCAAAGATTGCACCAAGAAACTGCTAGAGCTAATAAATGAATTCAACAAAGTAGCAAGATACAAAAATAATATCCAGAAATCTGTTGTAATTTTATACACCAATAATGAAGTAAGAGAAAGGGAAATTAAACAACAATCCCATTCACAGTTGCTTCAAAAAGAATAAAATACCTATGAATAAACCTAACCAAGATTGTAAAATACCTGTACTCATAAAATGATAAGACACTGAAGAAATAAATTGAAGAAAATACAAATAAGTGAAGTACATACCATGTTCATGGACAGGAGAAATGAACATCATTAAAATGTCTATACTACCCAAATCAATCTGTAGATTTAGCGCAATTCCTATCAAGATTCTGGTGATGTATTTCACAGAACTAGAACAAATATTTCAAGAATTTTTATGGAATTATTTTTCAAGACTTCTGGCCAAGAAGGAAGAATAGGTAAATATACTTTGTCTCCTTGCACAACCAAAAGAAGGATAAGAAAAAAGTTAAAAACAAAAAACAACCAAAACTGTCAGAACATTGAACTGCATGGAAATCAACAAGCAAGGAGTTAAAGAAGAAACATTCATCCAGACTGGTAGGAGGGACAGAAATGGGAAGCCTAGGTGGAGAGGAAGTGCGGCAAGGTAGCAGCTAGTGGTCCTACATTTGCCTTTAGATAAACCAGTAGGAACACCTGGGGAGTGAGACAGACCACGCAACCCAGGATTCCTGCATGGGAAAGAAAGCCTCTAAACCTTTGGCTGTAAAAAGCTGTGTGGATTGTGGTGGCAGGACAGGGTTTTCCTATCCTGGTGAATACCTAAGGCTCTGCCTCTTATTACATAACAGAGACTTATGCTGAGACAAAGAAATATGGCCCAAATGAAAGAACAGATCAAAGATCCCAAAATAGAACTAAGCTATGAAGACATAGCCAACCTATCAGATGCAGAGTTCAAAACACTGGTAATCAGAATGCTTACAGAAATGGTTGAGTATGGTTGCAAGATAGAGGGAGAAGTGAAGGCTATGCAAAGTGAAGTGAAGAGAAATGTGCAGGGAACCAACAGTGTATGCAAAGAAACAGGGACTCAAGTCAATGGTTTTGAGCAGAAGGAAGAAATAAATATTTGCCCAGAATAGACCGAAGAAACAAGAATTCTAAAGAATGAGGAGAAGCATAGGAACCTCCAGGACAACTTTAAACATCCCAACATCTGTATCATAGGGGTGCCAGAAGGAGAAGAGGAGGAGCAAAAAATAAAAAACTTATTTGAAAAAATAACAAAGGAGGACTTCCCCAATCTGGCAAAGGGACTAGACTTGCAGGAAGCCCAGAAAGCTCAAAGAGTCCCAAAGAAGTTGGATCCAAGGAAGCACACACCAACACACATCATAATTACATTACCCAAGATTAAAGAGAAGGAGAAAATCTTAAAAGCAGCAAGAGAAAAGGAGACAATTGCCTACAAAGGAGTTCCCATAAGATTGTCAGCTGATTTCTCAAAAGAAAACTTGCAGGCAAGAAGGGGCTGAAAAGAAGTATTCCAAGTCATGAAAAGCAAGGACCTATATCTAAGATTACTCTATCCAGCAAAGCTATCATTTAGAGTGGAAGGGCAGATTAAGTGCTTCCCAGATAAGGTAAAACTAAAGGAGTTCATCATCACCAAGTCTTTATTATATGAACTGTTAAAGGGACTTATCTAAGAAAAAGAAGATGGTCAAAAATATGAACAGTAAAATGGCAACAAACTCACAACTATCAACAACTGAACCTAAAGAAAACAAAAACAAAAACAAAAACAAAGCAAACAGGTAGAACAGGAACAGAATCACAGAAATGGACATCACATGGAGGGTTATCAGCGGGGAGAGGGAGAATGGTGGGGGGAAGTACAGGGAATAAGAAGCATAAATGGTAGGTATAAAATAGACAGGGGGAGGTTAAGAATAGTATAGGAAATGGAGAAACCAAAGAACTTACATACATGACCCATGGACATGAACTAAGGGGGGAGGAATTCTGGTGGGAGGCGGAGTGCATAGCGGAGCTGAATAAAGGGGAGGAAAAAATGGGACAAATGTAATAGCATAATCATTAAAATATATTTAAAAATGTTTATATGGGACCACAAAAGGCCCTACATAGCAACAGTGATCCTGAGAAAGAACAAAGTTGAAGGAATCATGGTACCTAATATCAATCTACACCACAAGGCCTTAGTAACCAACAGCTTGGTAGCAGCATAAAAACAGACACAAAGATCAATGGAACAGAATAAAGAGCCCAGATAAACCCACACCTTTGTAGTCAATTCATATTCTACAGAGAAAGCAATCACATATGATGGGCTAAAGATAGTTTATTCAATAAATGGTGTTGTGAAAACTGTACAGATATGTGCAGAAAATTGAAACTGGACCACTTACACCACACAGTTGAATAATTTCAAAATGGATCAGAGACTTAAATGTTACACAAGAAACCATAAATATCCTAGAAGAAAACATAGGCAGCAAAATCTTGGACATAAAATAGAAACTTTTTGTGTGATATATCTCCCCTGGCAAGGGAAACAAATACAAACAAACAAACAAATGAGACTACATAAAATGAAAAACTTTTTGTACAGCAAAGGAAATCATCAGCAAGATAAAAAGACAAAACACAAAATGGGAGAACATAATGACCGATCTATCTGATAAGAGGTTAATTTTCAAAGTTCATAAAGTACTTACAAAACTCAACACAAAAAGACAAACAACCCAGTTAAAAAATGGGCAAAGGACCTGAAGAGACACTTCTCCAAGGAGGATATACAGATGGTCAATAGGTGCTCCATGTCACTAATCATCAGAGAAATGCAAATTAAAACCACAATGAGAAACTATCTTACACTTGTCAGAATGGCTATAATCAATATATCAACAAACAACAAGTGCTGGCAAGGATGTGGTGAACGGGGAACTCTTGCACTGTTGGTGGGAATGCAGACTGGTGCAGGCACTGTGGAAAGCAGTGTGGAGACACCTCCAAAAACTAAAAATGGATCTGCCTTTTGACCCAGTGTCCCCACTTCTGGGATTATATCCAAGAAAACCAAAATACTAATTTAAAAGAACATAAGCACCCCTATGTTCATTTCAGTGTTATTTACAATTGCCAAGATATGGAAGCAGGCAAAGTGTCCATGAACAGATGAGTGAATAAAACAACTGTGGGGCATTTATACATTGGAATTCTACTTGGCCATAAAAGAAGAAGAAAATTTTACCCTTCGTAACAGTATGGGTGGACCTGGAATATTATGCTAAGTGATATAAACCAGTCAGAGAAAGACAAATTCCATATGATTTCACTTACGTGTGGAATCTAATGAACAAGCTGAACTAACAAGCACAACCGAGGAAGACTCATGGATGGAGAGCAGACGGCAGCTAGCTGGGGTGGGGGGAGTTAGGGGGTGGAAGGGGCAAAAAGGAGAAAGGACCCATGGACATGCACAACAGGGTGGTGATTGCCCAGAGGAGCGGGGTATATGGGGACTACATGGTAATGGAAAAAATACAATAAAGATTAAATAAAAAAGAAAATATTCAGTCACAAACTGGTAGAAGAATAAGATGAGAGGAAGGAATTTTTCATAATAGTAAATGCTATAAAGTCTTAATAAAATGGTAAAATGTGAAGTTTTAAAGACAAGAATTATGGTCTTGTTTTTTTTCTCAAGAAATTGAAATCTTTGTAGAAGTAATAGGAATAACAATGTCTATGATGAACTGCTGTGACTTCTGTGTACTGAGAACCTGTCATGTTCCTGGAACTTTTCAACCATTCTTGCTGATCTTCACCACAAAGCAACACAAAACTGTTTTAGGATGGTTCGATAAGTGAGAAAACTTCCAGTGAGGTTCTGCAAGGTTGAATGATTTGTTCAAGGTCGCTCAGCTGGCAAGGTGAGATTTAAATTAAAGCTCATTCTGGATTCAGAATTGCTTTTTCTCATACACTCTCTTGATATAGTAAATGTTTTGATATAAGTAATATCCCTATTTAACATGGGGAAAACATTTGGCTGAAAAAATTAAATTCCTCAAATATCTGAACGCATTGCATTTATTTCCACAAATTACTCCTATTTTTCTTCTAGTCTAGTATATAGATACAGCTAAAAGCAAGGAAGAAAGGAAGGGAGGAAGGGAGGGAGGGAGGGAGGAAAGAAGAACGGGAAGGAAGAAGGAAGGGAAGGAGGAAGGGAGAAAGAGCTATGGAAAACTAGAGATAATAGTATCATGAGCCCTCACGTCCCTTGCTCAGGCTTAACAAGGGTCAGTTCCTGGCAATCTTGTTTCATCTCTATCCAGTCTTTTTCTTTCCTTGCCAAAGATTATTTTGAAGCAAATCCCAGACTTCACACCATGCCATTCATTAGTATTTCATTGTATACTGCCAAAAGGTAAAGGTTATTTTAAAAATGTAACTTCGATACCACTATCACATGTTTAAAAATAACAACAATTCCTTAGATTTATCAAATATCTAGTCAGTCCCCTTACTTCATTACAAGCAAGGGCTGCACAGTGTAGATGTTTGAATCATATCTAAGGTCTCTCATAATCTGTGGTTTCTATAGCCTCCCTTCCCCACCTCCACCCACCTTCCAATTTGTTATTTGTCTTGTAGAGTTTCTATATTCTGGATTTTTTGCCGGTTGCATCACTGGGCTTTGCTTTTACATGTTTTCCTGACTTGATGTTTCTTGGAAATTGATTATGATTAAGAACACTTGATCTGATTCACCAATATGAAAGCAGTCCATACACCATATATCTCAATATTTTAAAGTTACAAACTAAGCTATGCCCACGATTAGCTGGCTATTCTCCCTTCTTGGAGCTGAAGAACTCTCATGCTCCCTGGGGCCAACCTTGATTGCTAAGTGCCCTTGTGGCTGCCCAGGTCTGCTGAGAAAGGGCAGGGTGGAATCAGGCACTGGACCTGGGACTCCTGGCTGAGACTGGATTCACCTGCACCTGTGTGGGAACTAACTCACTGGAGCTCCTGGAGTGCGTCCAAAAGTCAGTGTACTTATCTTCTCCCTTCTCCCTCAGTCTCTTTTACATGCTCCCAAACAGCCCGGCACTGAATTTATTTTTAGTTCCCTGTTTAAATTTAAAAAATGTGTTCAAAATTTATATCCTACTGCACACTGTTTTGGTGTGTTTTAATATAAGCTATTTCAAAGCAATAAATTACCCCAAATCTTCAGGTAAAATAGGTGTTCCCGAATAATGCTCCCTGCACCCTGTGGCTCCAAGTACAGCATAGGCTACTCCCACGGGCATGGTACAGAGCTCCATCTGAGCAACAACACTGAGGAATACTTTCTTTCTGAGTTTTGGGAAGGACCTTGGCCTCTGGTCCTCTGTGAGGTCTGAAATTCCATTTGAAATGGTGTTCTTTAAGCTGTGTGTTCTCCTTGACAATGCAGGCTAGAAAAGGGAGTATAATAAATTATTGACACTTTAGCGGTGTCTAGTGATAGCTCAAAGAGAGCATGCATTTCAATAATGATAGTTGCACAATAATTGGCTATAGGGAAAATCATAAACAAAAATTGAGTGGTAGTTCTATATTTTAGAGATAAGGAAACCAAAATAATTACCTGTAAGGCATGGGACTGGTTGAACTCCTAGGGCATCTGTACCCTATTTATTTCTGGCTTAATGTCCTAGCACATAGGAAGTACTAAATAAATGCTTGTCAAATGAAAAACTGGGGAAAGGAGGATTTACATCTCAGGTCACTGTGATTTCTGTTTGGGGGAATCAGAAGTTTTCTGTGTCTTAGGGAAAGATTTACAAGAACTCACAGAGGATTTCTGGTTATGGCACTGCCTCTGTCTCTAGAAGCAGGGGTTGGAGTCTTGCCTTTACTCTATTTATCCATTCTGTGTCCTGTTCCTGTGGCTTATTTCTTTTCAAGGTCTTTCATATTTCTTAATTTCTTTCCCCCTTCTCTGGCTCAGACTCTGGTGGTTTCCCTGTTGGAGAATTATACTAAACTTTCTGCTTTCAGACACCTTCCCTCTAAGACAGCCTGTAGGCTGTCTACAGGATAGTATTACTAACTCACACATCACATGTGTTACCCCTGTCCCCAAACCTTTATTGGTGCCTGTGACCCATTGAATCCAGTTGAACTCCTTTCCTTGGTATTGAAAAACTTCCTTCTCTCCTCTAACCTACCTCTGGGCTTATCTACAAAGCCACAGACATAAAACCTGTTCTTGACAATCTAGTTGTTTTACAACATTTCTTCATGCCTGAGGCAATGGTATGAGAACAGTGTGTTAAATTGTGAGATTACCTTTGACATTTGATGGTAATCAGCTCAAGGACAGGGGATGTGTCTTGTACATCTTTGAATTTATTCTCCAACACAGCAAATACCCCTGTGGAGATGCCACCAGTGAATCCAGTGTCACCTTCCTCATGGGGTCCTAGGGTAGGAGAGTGGTTATGGATGTGGAGGGCTGTCCCTGATGCTGAGACATTGGGACAGGGGATGTGAAAGAGGGAGGGAAGGACGGAAGGTGATGGGCAAGGAGGGAGAGCTGGTGCTGAAGACACATTTTATGTGAAGACGCACTTCCTGGAAGTGTCGGATAACTGTGGGCTATCCTGGTGTTCTCTGGCGTGGTACAACAGCAGGGTTACAGACTGGCATGTGATGAGAAAGAAACACTGAGAAGGGTTCAAACTAATGTCAGGGAGAGGGCGCAGGTGGGTAGAAACCCTAATGAAAACTAGCACATAGGTCTGTAGGTTGAGAGCTGAGAGGCATAAAGCAGGCTGATGACCAGCTTTCTCAGTTTGGAGACCAATGCCCTTTTAGGGCAAAGACGGGCTTAGCAGGGTTTGCTGGTGGCTAAATCCTCATCTAAATGCAAAAACTAGTCAGAAAATTTGAATAAGCATTAAGTTAAGATCCTCCAGTGTTTGAGGACATTTGGCCATTGTTTTTGTGTGCGTGTCGTGTATGTGTGTAGATTGAAAGAAAAGAAGGCTGTAGATGATGCTGAGACTTCCTGTAGCCGCACACCAAGGAGCCTCGTGAAAGGGTCTGTTGATTCCAAAGCCAAAACCTGGGTCCGAGACAGCCCTGATTACATTCTTTTAGCTCTTTCCCAAATAGCATTTATATTTATTATACTCTATGCTTTTATTTCTGGTGCCCCAAACTTAGCTCTTTTCTATCAAAACACCACAGTTATGGATTTTTTTTTAATACAAATAGAACATTTCCCCTCACCTTCTCTCACTTTCCGTCTTCCACTGTGCCTTCTCTATTGCTTCCTGAGAACTTCGTTTTGCTCTTTGCCAGGTTGGCCCTCAGAATCAAATTCAAAGGAAAGCTTTACGAAGGAGCGGGGGACCCAGAGGCATACTGATTCTCTTGATTCTAGCTACGGGTTTTTCACTGCAATAGTAAGAACACTTAAAGTTATAAGAATTAAAATTCTCTTGAGAAATTTTCTTGTGTGGTAGAACAAAAGTCAGGAGACGCCAAATGGTCTTTGCTAGTGATAGGATCTGTTCCAGGGCCATTCTTTTCAAAGCAAATATGTACATTTGATACCGAAAAGTTTTGAAGGTACAAATATTGACTCAGTAGATGGATGAACCCAGGTTGAACAAGCACTGTTTTCTTTTTGTTTTGTTTTGTTTTCCACAAGGGTTGGGCCTGTTATGATTCTAAGGTGACTCTGACTAAGGGTTACATACTTTTCCTCCTCAGTTGATGAATTTTCTGGAGTGAGATCATTTCCTGCCCCTGTCTCCAGATTATTCAACATCTGTGAAAAATGCTAAAAAGATTTTATCACACCAGGTCCCCCTTTGAAAATTCATTTTATGGTTGAGGCTAAATACCCGATCTCATCCCATCACTTCTTTAGTGACCCCTGTTGATGAGTCACATCAAGTCACTAGGGGACTTGGTGAGACTCTCCAAGTTGATTTTTAGTATCTGCATTTTGAGACTGGTGAAAAAATCTGCCCTCTTATAAATAAAGAACCTTAAGTGATGGAATTTCAAAATGCTTTCAGAATTAATTCCAGACATAAACATGTACACAAAATCCGAAACTGTGAAGCAGTATACTTTCATAAAATCATAAACTCTAAGACAGAATACAAAGTTAGTTGTTCTTAAGTATAAACAGAACAAAGCAAGGTACTCATACTTGAACCATTCACATCAAGTGGTAGTGCCAGGGAGCGCAATGATTTAATAACACCTGAAGATTCTATCTCTAAACTGAAGAGTAGGCAAAGAAATCATTAGACAACCTACTTGGCACATCATTTTCACAAAACCTGTAAAATCATCTTCAAAAAGTTTATTACATCAGAGGCATTTTAAAATATGTAATTTTTATTTATGATGTATCTGTTATTGCTGGCCCCGAGTGTGGATATAGGCTACCAAGTTTCTGGAGACCCACCGGAAATTACCCCATCCCTACGGAGCTTGGCCGCCCAGGCTCCAGTGGTGTCGAGTGATGTCTCCACATGGCTTCTCACCCCTGCCAGGGGAAAGCTGTAGCTGAGGTGGGGTGTTACCCGAGGCCACAATTTCCTGGTGCATCAGGGCTCTGGGGCCTCACATTGCAGGACGTAATCTCTGCTTTTCTGCTTCTGGGCACATGTTGTTTTGAGGATTTTGGATTCGAACATGTAGTGACACAATCTATTTGAGTTAATAATTTTTCATCAAATCTTACATGTGCAGGCATAGCATTACTTCAGAAATTCACTACTGCCTTCTGTAGTAAGCAGTGCGTGTGATATTAGTTAGCCCTGTTTACAAAAACAAATATGGAGATCCAAAGAGGGCAAGAAAATGGCCCAAGTTCTAACTTTAACTCTTACACTCCTTGATTTTGATATTTAGCTGATTGTCACTGTGAAGGTTTCACAGACCTTGGCATTCCTGGCAATTATTCTTAAAATCAATTCATAGAATATTATTTTTGGAGTAAGCTGGGGCTCTAGAAATGTTTGAGGTTAAAGAGAGGAATCAAGCTTTTTTGGAAGTGACTCACCTATATGGCAGCCCCATGTCGCCCCCTTATGGAGTTTTCAATATTTGCACAGTTCTTTACCAAATGAACATGTTATCTTACCATTTTTTGTATAATAAATCAGCTGTTACTGAAATTTTGCCAAATGTAAGGGAAATGTGATTATAGGTAAGTCTACAGAATACTTTGTATGATTTCTAACTATATGCCATAGCCCTTTGCACCTACATATTTGGAACTGATCATTTTGGACACATTTTTATATAATGTATCTAACAAAATGGGGCGGTGGTCTCATTTTTTTCTGAACTTGAGGGATAACACAATGACTTCCTTTAAATTTCATATATGTGAAGTTTTTGAAATTTGGTTAACTTTTTTTAAGTGGTTTGAATTCCGGCTCTGCCCCTTGCTAGCTAGCTGCATAACATCAGGCATGACTGTTAATTTTCTTGAGTCTGTCTTCCTCTGGTAAAAAAAAAAGTGGGAGGAAGAATAGTGTCATTTTTGAAGCACTTGAAAGAATTCCTGGTACAGAGTCTGCCTGCAGAGGTAAAAGCAGCAGGTGGTGACGGTAGCAGGTGGAGTGACCCCTGGTCTTACTCTCCTGAGAAGATGTATTAAAGGAGCTCAAGGCCATCTCAAGTTCTGGTCTCTCTGATCCTATGGACACAGGATGAAAGGGGAAGGAGGAAGCGCCTAGAGCAGTGTTTTCATCTTCTCCCATCGAAGAAGGCCTTCCCCTCCCAACCACACCTGAGAGGAGCAGGGATTTCAGTTAATTTGTCATGTCAACCAAATGAATGACCAAGGTTTACTCAAGGGCCTTAGGGTTTGCAAACTGGACATAAACCTAGGCGATATCCAGAGTGTTCTGAAGAAGGAAGAAAAGCGAAGAGCTCTTATAGCAAAAAATACACTCTTGAGAAGAATCAGTCCTGCATTCTTAGCATCTGGATTAGTGTGAGATAATAACCTTCCAGGTGTGTTTTGTCTGGTGGTCTAGATATGTGAGATATATATATATAAATATACATATAGATATAGACCCAGTCATAACTGGACAGTTGAAAAGTTTAAGTTCCCAAATAAGTTAAAGCAAGAGTAGAATTGTTTCCTTATGCCTCAGCATACTTGACTTTAGTATTTTAACAGCATGCCAATAGTGACTCCATTTTACTTTACTCTTTCCTCAGCTGACAGGGGCTCCTGGTATGAGCCACAGTTTCTGAGCGCTCTGGGGAGCTGGAGGTAATGAGGGTCACTTCGGATACTAGACTCCTACAGCAGTGTGCCACTGGCCTGCCCCTAGCAGCACACTCCCCAGGTGCTGTCGCTGGTTGGGAGAGACTCAACAGGTAAATGAGAACAGACAGGCAATGACGAGTTGGACTAGGGGGCACTGATCGATGTCTAAGAAATGGACTGGAAGGAGGCACACTGACCTATGACAGGAACATTCTGCCCTCTTGTCCAGTAAGAATTGGAGAGAGCGGGGACTCAGGAAGAAAATGACAAAGAGTTGGTCAGTAAAGGAGATGAGGCCAGCTGTGAGTGCTCAGGGGCAGTGAGAAAAGTTGGGATTCTGTCCTCTCGCAGAGAGGTCTTGTCTCATCCTTCCCAGTGGGTGACATTCCAAAGGAGTGGCTCGCAGGTCCTTGAGAAAGACACCCCTGAGTTGTAGGAGACACATATAACATCTCAGAGGGAGAGAGGAAGGATTCATAGTTGTCACCCTTTTTTAGTAAATGTTCTAGGAAAGGGAGGTCAGGCCTCTTTGCATGTGTTGGGTATAGAACAGCAGTCAATTTTCCTGGCAGGTGAGCTTTCCCAGGCGGACATTTGCATAGCGATCAGAGTCCTCCTAGGGACACAGCCTTATGCTGCTAAAAGCCAGACTAGAGTTTGACGTCTCAGTGGAGAGGTTTGCAGGGAGCTCTTGCAGTTCTCACCGTGAGGCCTTCTTCGACAAGTAGGACTGCTCCTGGGTCTCTGTCTGTCCTCTTTTATTTACTTATTAAAAAAAATTTTCATTTGAGGGCATTTTTTTCATTGCTTTTAGAAAGGGAGGAAGGGAGAAAGAGAAGCATCCATGTGAGAGAGAAATGTCGATTGGTTGTCTCCTATACCCTCCTGGACTGGGGATTTCATGTACCCCAACCAGGGATTGAACCCACAGCCTAGGTATGTGCCCTGACTGGGAAACGAAACCACAACTTTCCTGCCCTGGGACGATGCTCCAACCAACCGAGCCACACCATCCAGGGCTCCATCTGTCATCTCTGGTGACATTTGGAAACTGGAACGTTAATGATTCATGAATATTTGGGAGTCTCCTATGTGCTGGACATAGTTCGAGAATCAGGGAATCTTAGAACTCTTTGTATTGTTCACTAGTTGCCTTATTTGTGTCAGTCTTACCATAACTAAGTAAATACTTTACTTCTTTGAGGTAAAAGACACTGTCTTACTCTCTGTCTCCCACCAGTTTGTAAATTAGTAGAACTGAATTAATATTCAACTGAATTTATTCAATGCAATGAAACAATACAGAGCAAAGAAAGTAAAAGAAAATACTTTGGACCAGAATTGGACTGACTTGGAAGTTCAATGGAGAAGACACAACAACGACAACACTGAAATGACAAAACGTGATTTTACTGGACTTTTGACAGGAAGGAAAAACTAAAATATATCCTACAACCTCCTATGTTTCTGAAATATTTGTATTTGTCAGGGTGGGAGAGAAATCTGTTTCTGAACCGTTCTAAAACTATTTGCTATTTGCTCCCTAAAATACGCCAAGACCCAGGGCAGGCCGCCTCAGATATCCCACGATGGCATGTTATTTTGACTCGGAATCTGGAGCAGCAGCAGCTGGAGCAGTGCCGTGACGGTCCTCTGTCTCCCTGCCTGCAGCCAACCCCGCCTGCTCCTGGGCGGGGGGACAACCGTATCCCCAGAGTTAAAAAATCCAGAGTCAGCCTGTATAAACAGACCTGGTAGCCCCTTCACTAAGTTTCTACCTAAGCCCAGGCCTTGCTTAGACTACTTTCTAGCAAGCACTAACTCTCTGTCCTCTCAATTTCTCACATAGTTATTGTTTCTCTGTCTAAAAACTAAAAAATGGTGCCTCCTTCGATCATTTCTTTGAACTTCATTTTACGATCTGAGCATTGTGTGTTGATTCTCCCATGGGCCTTATTCCGTTGGTTTTTCTCCTGTTGACCTAGTATTGTGTCAAGTTCATTATTTGTAGTTCAGCCATAAACACTGAAGAAAGGTGGGGGAGATTTCCCTGCTCCCCAGCAAATACAAGGAAGGAAGGCATCTCTGAGATATATATCGTATAGATTGGTGGTCCCCAACCTTTTTGGCACCAGGGACCGGTTTTTGGAAGATTATTTTTCCACGGACAGGGAGGTGGGAGATGGTTTCGGGATGATTCAAGTGCATTACATTCAAGCTTGCCTCCTGCTGTGTGCCCGCTTCCTAACAGGCCTGGACCGATGCCTGTCCGTGGCCGAGGGGCTGGGGACCCCTGCTATAAGCGATATTAAAATGACATGTTCGTGAGTGCGTGTGACTTAACATTGCTGACAAAGTAAAAATCTACTAATATAGCCTTTATGTAAACCCTAAGAATAGGCACACAAATTTATTTCTTCTAGATGCTAGGACTATTTTCAGATCCTGCCAGCTTGGCCGCGAATGGAGGGGTTGGTTCTTGGATGGCAGCTCCCCTGGAGGGAGGCCAGGCTGCACTTGGCCGAGTTGGAGTGTTTTCATCTGAGGTGTTGGCATGAAGGCTCTCACCGCTGTCCTCCCCCCCCGCCCCCTTATTTTTAAAGGAAGGCCAAGGTTGGACGAGGGTCAGGGCTGGCACAGAAGTGAAAGACATAAGGCTGCTCATGTACATTTTATCTAGCAGCCTTTCCTCCTGTGACATCCCAACACATTTCATATTTCAGTGATTCTCACTTGGGGTGATTTTGTCTCCCAGGGACATTTAGCAGCATCTGGAGACATTTTTGATGGTCATAATTAAGAAATTTGCTACTGGCATCTAGTGGGTAGAGGACAGGGAGGCTGTGAAACATCTTATAATGCACAGGACAGTCCACCACAACAAAGAATCATCCACTCCAAAATGTCAAGAGTGCCAAGGGCAAGGAACTCCATTCTGTGTATTTGTGTGTCAGGTAACACTTTACTATGCATCAGCATCACCTGGAAGTTTGGGAGAAATGCAGACTCGTAGGACACATTCTAGACACCTTGGATTAGAATCTGCGTTTTCATGAGGTCCCCGGTGACTTTTAGGTATGCTTAATTGTGAGAGGCGTAACTAATGTTTTCTGAGACAAAGGGCGAGGCAGTGTGATAAGTGCTTTTGGGTGACTAAGTCAAGAGATATAGTCCTGGCCCTGCCTAGGTAAGGTCTTTGAATTCACAGAAACTCACTTCTCGGTCTATTTTTGTTTTTCCTTCTCATTGAAGTATCTTTCACTCAGTTCTTGCTTCCTCCCCCGCCCTTCTCTTCCTGGTACTCTGCTTTATCAAAGCAGTATCAATTTGTCTTCCTCTCATGCATGTGCATTGCTTTTTCTAAGTCTTTATTTTGAGCCAAGCTTGGTAGAAAACTGAAACAAACAAAACAGAGAACAAAACCCCCCACAAACCAAACACTTATCTCTTTAATTAAAGGAAATTGTTCTAGGGGGAAAAGTAGTAGAATCTGGAATGACAGCCATACTTTCTGGAAGCTGATATAATACAATTAAGTTAAACTTTTCTGTACTGAGCCTTCTGTGTTGAGAAACTAAGAAGGATGCAATAAGGCTTACCCAGCTCTAATTCAATCAGAAGCCCCGTGCCATCAGTCTCCTTGATACACCTTTTGTCAGCACAGCTTCAGGTTTCGAATAGGCAACCTACAGTCCTGGAAATTTACAGGCTGACTTATTTGGGAAACTCTGCTGAACCTAGGTATAATGACAGAACTGATGAAAAGATAAAATTTAGTCTGCACACTACGCCAGCGTACCATAAAATCATGGAGTCTTTCAGAGATCTTACTCAGAAATTCTCCCTTAAGCTGAAATTTTAAACCATTAAAGCAAACATCAGTTCAACGTGAACAACATTCACTAAGCACCCATGATTATAAAAAGTGGAATAGGAATTGCGGAAAATTAAAAAATATATTGATATAGTCCTTGCCCTTTTATAACCTGGTGTGTGTGTGTGTGTGTGTGTGTGTGTGTGTGTGTGTGTGTGTGTGTGGTGTGGGGTGGATAAGCATACCCAGCAGTTTGCTCATGGTAAGTATATTCATTCACATACCAATAAAGAACTGCAGGAGTTTACAGAGAAATGCTCATTTTTCTTTATTATAGAAGAGTAGGTTTTGAAAAATTTTTAAAAAGAAACTGAATAGGCTGCAGTTCCTAAAAAGCTGTGGTTTTCTCAGTGACCTTTTATATCCTGATTAATAATTATGTTAAATTTCAGGGAAGTTTAACTAAGGAGCTTACTTAGACCTGAAATTTTTTGTTTATTACTCCTACTTACACCTGGTTTCCAAGAATTTCTTCACAGCTATATTTTTCAGTACATCTCATCACTTCTCCATATCCCTTTATTTTTTCCCTTAAAACTATAGTGATACCAAAGCAGAGATTACTCTATTATTTTTTTAAAGACTTTATTTATTTATTTTTAGATAAAGGGGAAGGGAGGGAGAAAGATAGGGAGAGAAACATCAATGTGTGAGAGAAACTTCAATCAGTTGCCTCTCTTACATTCTCTGACCAGGGACTGAACCTACAACACAGGCATATGCCCTGCCTGGGGATTGAACTGGTGACCTTTCGCTTTGCAGGACAACGCCCAATCAACTGAGCCACACCTGTTAGGGTGAGATTTACTCTTTTAGATTATGTGTCTAAGTCATACATGAAAGATAGTGAAACTATTATGTAAACATTGAAGACAGTCTGCCAAAAACAACGTGTCATAGAATTTTTATCAATTTAATTAAACAAAATTTATCTTGCATAGGACTTTTTTTCCTTTTTTAAAAAATATTTTATTGATTATGCTATTACACCTG